>CM048755.1:350972908-351597908 GCA_026315105.1 Locusta migratoria | reverse complement strand
GGCTCTCTTCGTTTCCTTTATTACGTGGAAGATGGAAACATTTTCGTGTTCTATGTCGTTGACATTTCTGGCTCGTATTCTGATGCCCTCCAAGGATTGTCTCGTAAGCGCCACTATTTTTGCTTTAGTCTTTTTGATTTTGATGACGTCCGCAGCCGTGGATGTCGGTTTGTTATACAAATCACGAAGGAGCGCAAAGAAGTATTCCAGTGATCGTTTCTTCCAATGCGCTCTATCCTTAGCGAATTGAATAATACATTTTCTTAGTTGTGGTTTGGCGCACTCCAGCCACCATTCAATACGTCTGGCGTAACGCGGTATTCGCTGAAGACATCGTTGCCAGGTGTTCTCGATCGCTTGTTGGAGAGAGTCGTCATTAATGAGGGAGACATTAAGTTGCCACAGTCCGCGTCACAAAAAGGTCTTCTGTGGTGTGTGTCTCAGGACTACTTGAAAGGCACTGTGATCACTAAAACTTAGCGGCCACATCTCGCAGGCCATAACACTGGTTTTAAAATCATCGCTGACATAAATTCTGTCGATTCGACTTTGAGACACACTGCTGATGTATGTGTACGCAACGGCGTGTGGCCGGAGATGAATCCAAGTGTCCGTGACTTGAAGGCCACTAACAAGCTGTTGCAGCTCCTCGCAAAAGTTAAAATTTGGAGCTTGATCTTGCTTACGTAAAACACAATTGAAATCTCCAGCTAAAATTAGTTTGCATCGTTGTCTCGTGAAGAGTGTGACTATTTCGTCTCGAAAAAAATCACATCTCTGTCGCCTATTGTTGCTTCCTGATGGCGCGTAAATATTGACAAGTAACAAATCTTGTATACTGATGGAGATTCCTCTACCCGAGCTTAAGAGGGCTTCTGTAGTAAACTGGATGCCTTCCTTACATAAAATCGCGGTACCAGCTTCGGGTCCAATATTAATTATGGAGGTGTAACCAAATATCTGTCCTATTTTGGTGGAGACCACTTCCTGTACTAACGCGATATCTATTTCTGCAGCTTGTAGGTAGTCCTTAAAGCATTGGAATTTGACGTCGGACTCTATTCTATTGATGTTTAAAGTGGCTAACTTAAAGTCTTGCATGATTGTAGAGGTTGCAATTAATCACCGACTTCGTCCGCCCAATTGGTCTTTGGGAGGGACGGTACAGTGTCCATAAGCGCGGAATCTTGCACATCGACGTTCATCAGAGTTTCCTCCGTCTCAGGGTACAAAGGTTGTGAACGGTCTTGCTCGTGAGATGGCTCATCATACCCATCCTTTTTGAGTATTTTCCTAACGCGCTGTGGTTTCGTGTCCAGTTCCTGAGTTTCGCCCTGACTTTGTGTCCTCAGTGGTCGTTTGGTTTTAGACGACTTCTGTTTTTGGTTTCCTACTTCGCTGACTGGATTCTGCGGACTTTCCAAACGTCTGTCATCACCACCAGGGCACCCTGTTGGCACTGAGACAGATTCTAACGGCTGCAAAGTGGGTGGATCTTCAGACTGTTGCAATACTTCCGTCGCCATGGTGTCGACGGAGTGTAGTGGTACATTCCCTGACTCCGTCGCGGAGGAGTGTTTCGGCACGGAGGTGTTGGGTGCGGGATCGTTTGATGCAGCAGCGGAGGGAACAATATGAGTCTCGGCCGACACGACTTCCTGTTCGTATGTCTGCTTCTGGTGTTCGTCGCCGTGTTCGGAAAGATCAGCACTGTCCGTGTCTGAAGCCAGAGTAACTCGTGCGTACGTTCTAGTGCCCGTAGGCGGCGCTCGGTCAGTGGTAACTACCTCGCGAGGCAATTGTCGCGGTCTCGCTTGTGGACATGCTGCTTTCATATGTTCTGACGATCCACAATGAGCGCATGTACGAGGTTGTCCGTCGTATGTGACAAGACCTTTGAACCCCTGTACTATGATATAGGACGGTATATGTTTATTCAAATCAATCTTCACGATTTTTACACCGTTGTCAACGTTAAAGTGCCTGAGACCTGTCCACTTTTCTCTTTGAATTTGAAGCACCGACCCGTAAGGGGAGAGGGCCTCTCGTATACGATCTAAGTTGACTTCGAACGGTAGGTTGTAAATACGAACCAACTTGAGGCCAAGTCCGGAAAAAGTTATTGTAACCTCACTAATTGCGCCATTTGAGTGAGCGAACGTTGCCTTTCCGTCAGTTCGAGTCATAGTTCGCAGGCAGATATCGTCATTACGAACTTGTACATATACAGCATTGGCTACGAAATCATAAGCAAAGCCTACAACGTCGTCGTCTTCTAGGTGAATCGTGTCATGTAACCAATCGTCGAGTTCCAAAATTGTCGGTCGCACGTATCCGTATTTAAATGCGAACTTCAGGGTGCGTGTTCGAACTAGAGTTTCCATACTGCAGTCGCAGAGCAATACTCACAATAACCGTCAACAGGCTGCGGCTCCGCCGGCGCGCCCGCTGGTGCAAACAACCCAGCGGTGTGCACTCGACCGCTTCCGCGGCGACACTGAGCTACACGAACAGATGCGGCAATAATCTTACTTATTAGTAGTTAGTCCATACGTGTAATTTGCGAAAATTTAAAATCGAGTATCTCGAAAATTTTTGAGAGTTGCGACGTATGGCTTTGGCTGGTGTTATTTAAGTTCTGAACATCACGTACCGTAAATATAAAGAATTTCTATAATCCGACACCCATGTGGTCTCCTTGTTAGACCGCTAGCACGCGGCATACTGGGAGGCTATGGCCTAGTAGGCAGTAGGTCCTGGGTTCGAATCCCGGCAGCGGCACAGATTTTAATTCAATGCCTCTTCTTCAGTTCAGTGTCTTTCAGGTTGTCAGAAAACATGAATAATTTGGGCGTTCTGTACAGATTTATGCGTGTTAATGAGAACGTTGTCGTACAAATAACCAACATTTTTGAAAACTTGGTGAACGATACTGCAGTCAAGTATCATGCATTCATTGAGCTGCAAAACATTACAATGTTCTGGCCAATTGACATTAAACAATGTGTAACTACTCTTTGTTAAATCTGTGTTTTTGTCGTTGAGGTATTTTAAATTGACTCACGTTTGTAAATGAAGGGTGTAAGTGATGATTGTGTACAACATCACATTTCGTAATAAAGGCAGTCTATGGCCACGCGGAATGGCAGCGTGGTCTATGGCGTCATAGTACTGCCCTAGGCGGCTGTTCCCGCCGGAGTTTCCACTCCTCCTTCGGGCATGGTTGTGTGTGCTGTCTTAGTGTCAGGTAGTTTAAGTAGTTTGTAAGTCAAGAGACTGATGACAATGGCAGTTTTGTCCAATAGGTTTACAAACATTTGAACAATTGCAGTTACCAGGGATAATTTTATATGAGGCATTTGTTGTGCATCAAGTAGAAAATTGCCTCAAATTTGGCCTAAAAAAGCAATCTAAGTCCACAACAGGTATGAAAATTTCAAGCCGCGGTGGAGTAGCCGAGCGGTCTAAAGCGTCTCGCTGCGGAGCGCGCGGTTGCTCGCCGTGGAGGTTCGAGTCCTCCCTGGGGCATGGGTGTGTGTGTTTGTCCTTAGGTTAGTTTACATAAATTTAAGTAGTTTGTAAGCTACGGACTGATGACCAACAGTTTGGTTCGATAGATTTACAAACATTTGAACATTTTGAAAATTTCAATGCGGTCTCATTCAAACGCTCGATCCTTTGCAGGAATCCAGTACAGGCTGCGA
Source organism: Locusta migratoria (assembly GCA_026315105.1). NCBI lineage: Eukaryota > Metazoa > Arthropoda > Insecta > Orthoptera > Acrididae > Locusta > Locusta migratoria. The sequence continues at coordinate 351,594,204 of CM048755.1, read as the reverse complement.
GCAAGAGGAATCAATGGACAGGGGGCTCGAAGTTGAGAATTTGGGTTGGGAGGGAAGCGTGCCTGGACAGTGTAATTGTTTAACGCGGCCGCTGGCCCGAAGCGGGAAATCTGGGTTCGAATCTCGGTCCAGCAGAAATTTTCAACTGCGAAACGGTCGAAATGTTTCAATATTTAAAGTTCGTGCGCAACGTCAGTTACCCATCGGATCGCGTTAAACGAATAAGATGAAGCAGTTCAGAGGCAGCTTGCTAGGTTTGTTTCTGGTAAGCTCGATCAGGACACGTGGATTCTGGAAATGAAATAGGAATCTCTGGAGAGAAGAAGACGTTCTTTCGGAGGAACACTACTGAGGGAAGTCAGAGGGCCGGCGTTGGAAGCTGGCTGAAGAATGATTTTATTCCCACCAACTTAAATTTAGTTTCAGGACCACAAAAATTAGGGTTCTACCGGGGACTGTACGCAGTCCTTTCTTCCTCACTCTGAGAATGAAACAGGAAAAGAAATGGCTAGTTGTGATACGAAACACACACCACCACGCAATCAATACACGGTGGCCTTTCAAGTTTCTTTAAGCAAGGTGCGTCTCAAAGGTTCGGTGAATGGTCTCAACAAATAAGAGTTACACACAAAATACCTTTACTGGCCTTCAAAGTAATCGCCCTTTTCCTACAATACACTTGTGACATCGGTTGGAAACTGTCAGCAAACGCTTCTTGTGGAATCGCGCGAAGCACTGAGGTCACGCGTTGTCGGATCTCCGCAACCACTCACACACTTTTTACTCACTGCTTCAGCACCATAGACTTGTACTAACTTCCTGTGGGCCTAATTTGAAGCCGGCCGCGGTGGCCGAGGGTATTGAGGCGCTTCAGTCACGGTCTGCACGGTCACTACGGTCGGGGGTTCGAATCCCCCCTCGGGCATGGATATTTGTGCCGTCCTTAGTATTAGCTAGATCATAAGTAGTTTGTAAGCTTAGGGACTGATGACCCCGTAGTTAAGTCCCATAAGTTCTACAAACATTTCATTTCCTAATTTGAAACAGAACTTGAGGCTAACGTGTTACTCCATTTTGCGCACCGTGTTGCAATGACACGAGTTCTGACAGTGGCCGAGTTAGCTGGTTGGCAGCGTGTAGCATCGCAGTGCTATGCGCCGCGCGGGAGTAGCCGCGTGGTCTGGAGCGCCAAGTTAGGCCGTGCGCACACGGGGCGTTTCTCACTCGTGGTGGGCGCGACTCGCGATGCTGGCGGGCGCCATTTTCCTTGAATCAGCCAGCGAATTCGAACAGGGAACTACAAAACTGTGTTGGTTATTTCCTCCAATAATTACCCACATAATGGACAGTTCTACGACTAGTTTCGGGGATAACGTAATTTACTAGGCGCGTCCAGAAAGTAAGTTCCGTTTGGTTATATAAAACGAACGGGTACAGATACAGAAAAAATAATGATTGTACAAAAATCTACAAATGTTAAACTACTTTTCTACATAGCTTCCGAAATTTTGTAGGCAATTGTCATAGCATGGCACAAGGTTTTGTGTGCCTTTTTCATAGAATGTTGCCGCCTGTGTATTCAACCATGTGGTAGGTAACATGTTCTTTCAGCTCGTCATCATCGTTGAAGTGTTGTTCACCAAGGACAGATTTTAGGTGTTAGAAGAGGATTACTGTCAAAAGATTTTTTTTTCACGATAATGACTGACCTCACACACCGAATGTGACCAAACAGTTCTTACAGAAACTTCAATGGGACCTGTTTGATCATCCTCCATACAGCTCGGACCTCTCTCCTAGCGACTTTCATCTCTTCTTACACCTAAAATCTGTCCTTGGTGGTCAACACTTCAACGATGATAAAGAGCTGTTACCACATGGTTGAATACACAGGCGGCAACCTTCTGTGAAGTATCCATGAAAAAACTTGTGGCACGCTATGACAAGTGCCTACAAAATTTCGGCAGTTATGTGGAAAAGTAGTTTAAAGAGTTGTAGAATTTTTGCAATAAAAATTTTTTCTGTGTCTGTGTACAGTTTCATTTTATTTCCATACGGAACTTACTTTCTGGACGCGCCTCGTATATTTATTGTGTTTTGTGGACATTTACACTTGATCATCACGTTTTAACGCATTCAGTAGATTAGTCACTCGTACTGGAGCGCGCGGCCGTCCGCCGTCGGGGGTTGTGTCATCTTTAGTATTTGGTAGTTCATAAGTAGTATGTAACTTTATGGACTGATGACCCAGCAGGTAAGTCCCTTAAGCTTTACAAACATTTTTTTTATATCTTGTCCTTATTGGATCACTGTATATCGTGCTAGTTTATCGAGTTTATTCCATTTTTGACAGATGTTGATTCAAAGCAATAGTATATATAAATTATGTGGCTTGAGAAAGTGGAATATGCCCGAAACTAGTCGCTAATAAAAAAAAAAAGTAATAAACGTCAGCAGCTCAGGTTGTGAAATTAAAAAAAATGTTTTTCTTCAATATCTGCGAGCTGCAAGACACGACATATTCAAAATATTTGTATATTATGTACTTATTTACTTATGAGAAGTTCATTAAGGTATTGCATGAATCTCATGGTCTCTAAAGTGTACTATGCACTGGAAATACAGAAAAATACACGGTAAATTATCTCCCTGACGTACGATCCGCTCGTCACGCTCGAACTTTCCCGTGCACTGCAGGTCGCATGAGACGAGCGTCGCTCGCGACGACTTCGAGACGATTACGAGACGCATGCAAATCGCACCCGTTGGCGGCCTCCCATTTACTTACGTGGGCAGTCGCATGGAGACGGAATCGCGTCGAGGACGTGTCGCAGCCGCGACGAGTGGGAATCGATCCGTGTGCGGACGGCCGGATCGGGCAGCCTCCCGCGTCGGAGGTTCGAGTCCTCCCTCGGGCATGGGTGCGTGCGACTTGTCCTTAGGTCAGTTTAAGTAGTTTGTAAGCTAGGGACTAATAACCAATTGCCGGCCGCGGTGGCGTATGTGACTGAGGCGTTCCAGTCACGGTCAGCACGGCCACTACGGTCGGGGGTTCGAATCCCCCCTCGGGCATGGATATTTGTGCCGTCCTTAGTATTAGCTAGTTGATAAGTAGTTTGTAAGTTAGGGACTGATGACCCCGTAGTTAAGTCCCATAAGATTTACAAACATTTGAACATTTGCACTCGTGTGACGTCAGGCAGAGTAGGTTACGCGCGCATAGCAGACTGGGTAGCCGCTGGGGCACGGCCCACTATGCCGAAGCAGCGAACCAGTCAGCTATGCGCGCGCAACCTGACGTCACACGAGAGCGCCGCGGCCTTTTCTCTATGTGGTGTTGGTAAGAGCTGCGACTGGTGTGTGCTGACGTGACGGGCAGATTCCCGCGTCAGCTGGCAGAGCTGCCTGGCCGCCATCAGAGCTGTCGGCGGCCTGTCGTCGCCGTCAGTGACGTGCGCGCTCGGGTTAAGTCGGTAGCCAAGGTCGCCGCCACGTGCGTGTGTATCTGGACACGTGCAACCACGGCTGTTACCAGCAACCACTGAACGCCACACCTGTTAATGCCCAATGTCGCGAATTCGCATCATACCGTTGTGATGCTTATAAATTGAAGGATAAGTGTTTTTGAGTGCCAGTTCTGAAAGATGCCGAATCTACAAGAAGCTGATAATGTTTCTAACACGTGCTGCCTCCTCTCTGGATGATGTAGCGACTGCTACAGCAGTTTGACGTTCGCGCATTTCTTCACGAGACATATGAAGTTATCGTCTTTTTTTTTATTTTTTATTTATTTATTTATTTCTTTGGAGAATTTCGGCAGAATAAAGAAGTAATTTTGGTTCTGAAAATTATTTATGAATTCTTTAGTATCTGTGGCGTTACGCAAATCACATTTAGATGTAATAATGGTGTTGAAAGTATCAATGAATTTCAAAATACGGTTTGTGTAAAATATGCGTCAGTGGGCATTTGCGTACTTTTGTGTGCCCGTGTCACAAAGTGTGAATGGATAGTTCTTTCGATGTATACTACCAGACTTCTTCAATTGCAAATTGTGTATCTTTGAATTGTCAATTGCTGGTTGTTATACGGCGGGACTGTGAGAACCTCAGAATTCCCCATAATGAACAAAATGACCTTCTGGAATTCAATTCTAGATTAGCAGAAGCACTCTGCAAACAGGGAAAAGATATAACAAAGAAAAAGAGAGATAGGCATTCAACCAGTATACAGACTGAATTGCAGCTTATGAAGTATCGGGGCCGAGCAACATCTTTTCCAGATAGGACTACCCGTACTAATGCAGTAGGTTATTGGCCTCAAGATACAGGAACAAGGCAAAGATGTAAAAAAAAAAAAGTAGAAGGCAGTCAGCGTTTATTTGTAGCAAATGTAACATAAATCTCTGTTTTAACAAGAGATAAAACTGTTACCATGAATAGGGTTACATGCAATATGTATAGTCAAATTGAAAGCAGCAATGTAATTTCGATTTTTAGTTATAGAAGTTCAATTCGTACAAACCTAATGTCACACATTGTACCATTAAAATGTTAAATGAAATGTTGTACTACATGAAGTCTTCTAAGTGTTACTATCTCAAATGCCCGTTGTCGCAAATACGCGACGTACCTAATTACACCAGTTCAAAAAAAAAAAAAAAAAAAAAAAAAAAAAAAAAAAAAAAAAAAAAAGTTCAACTGTTTGTATAGTCTATGGGACTTAACTACGGGGTCATCAGTCCCTAAACTTACAAACTACTTATGAACTACTTACGAACTGGGACGACACAAATATCCATGCCCGAGGGGGCATTCGAACCCCCCACCGTACTGGCCGTGCGGACCGTGACTGAAGCGCCTTAGTCCCCTCGGCCACCGCGGCTACACCAGTTCAGTAAACAACATCACATATTTGACATTATACAATTTCTAGCATATGTTCACTGGTAACATAATACGATTTTTTATTTTCTGTCTCACGTAAAAATTAATTCTGGCATTAAGGGGTTAATCTCGGATTCGGATGAATTTTAGGTACGTCGTAAAGGGGCCTGCCCTGAGTAGTTGCCTAGTGGCTTTACATGCAACGGTTACTAATTTACATTTACAAGTACATCGATGTTGAGGTTGCCGAGCGGTCTAAGGCACCATCGCTGTTGACAACCGCTGGTTTAGCCCAATCAAAATAATCCAAAGGGGGAAAACATGTAGTCACAAATTTTTGCACATTATTAGGAAACATTGTCATGAAAAGCATACTAAAACACCTGACCGGACGGTAGAATGTATGCGCTGGAGAGCAGGCCTTAAAAACCGCGGCAACTAGTGAAAATGTTTCTGAGTTCAATTTTGCACGAAAAATTTCATGTTAATTTTTTGTCTAGGATTAACAGTTTACGTTTTATACGGTATGGAAAAATCGTAGATTTTAAAAGGTAAAGTTTCAGCGGGACAAAATCAATGTTTACCTTTAAATGAATTAAGTAAAAAGCAAATAATAAATGTGTGTACCTCGTCTAACTATAGCAATGCCGTATTTAAGGATAAATTCTGTTTAAGTGATGTAAGAAGGAGGAAAAAAGGCGGGAGCGTATAACTTGAGGGATTGTAGGTTGGTGGATTGTTTTCATGTACGTTCCTTCTTTATACATCTGCAAATTGAAGATCTAGTAGGTGATTCCCTGGCCTACCTACCCCACCACGTCAAAGACCCAACTACAGGTTGTTTCATAAAGCTAAAAGGGAAATTTCTATACATTGTTCGACGCTACCAAAAGAGAAATTGATTCTAAGCTACCCTCTACGGCAAGTGTTTTCTTCCGAGAAAGGCAAACTGAAACGTTTCCATTTGTATTTCCTTTAAAGCCGCGGTGGAGTAGCCGCGCGGTATAAGGCGCCTCGCTGCGGAGCGCGCGGTTGCTCGCCGTCGGAGGTTCGAGTCAAAAAAATGTTCAAATGTTTTTATAGCTTATGGGACTTAACTACGGGGTCATCAGTCCCTAAACTTACAAACTACTTATGAACTAACTAAGACTAAGGACGGCACAAATATCCATGCCCGAGGGGGGATTCGAACCCCCGACCGTAGTGGCCGTACAGACCGTGACTGGAGCGCCTCAGTCCCCCTTTTTTTTCTATTTAACAAAAACAAAAGTATTCTTATTTAAAAGAAACCAACGCCTGACCGCGTTTAAGCAGTGCACACACACCACTACAGCACTACAGATTAACGAAACCAAATACAACTTGTAGAGAGGAGGGAGCTGCGCGTGCCGCGGCTACAGGAGGCCGGCGGCAGGCGTCAGGCCGCCCACAGATCCCACCGTTACCATATGCAGTAGAATGCTTTTTTCCTCGTTAAAAGCAACTGTTTAAAAAATCTAGGAATAAAGTCAGACGTGATTCTACTGATGTTCAGGGTGACAACTTTATATGCCTGCATCTATCTAGTCCAGAAAAGCATTACTTTTTAACTTTCCCCCCTCCGGCGTCCGCGTCCCAATCCTTTAATGCTTTGCCACTTGTTTTCTTAGTATCAGTCTTGTATTGAGAGTCAGAGTTTTTATTTTTCTTTCGCGCAGCGTTCATTTTCGGCTGTACTTTACTCCTACGCCTGCCACTGCTGGTGAAACCCACAGCAGAAGGAGATGTGGGCGGCTCGCTGCAGACGTCCAGCTCCATATCAGAGTGCGACAGTTGGCGGGCCACCGCGGCGGCAGGCTGCAGTCCCGCCGGCTCGCCACTTTCTGCTTCGTTTTCCATTTCTGCGTCACTGTTTATGTTTACATCCGCTCTGTTTTGGACGCTGCTCTGACTTGGCGCGGTTTGTGTATTGACAACAGGATCACAGTCCGGGTTGTTTACTGTCAGAGGTTCTGTTTGATGATGTCCACTAACACCTGGGTCGGGTTTGCCTGGTGTCCCTAGGTCTACGTGTTGTACTTCCTCTACTGATGTTTGCAGCACGGGTTCCCGTTGCTGCGGTTCGGATTCTATAATAGAACTGTTTGAAGTCTCTATGGGATTTTTTTCAATTCTTGTATCCGTAACGGGTGTAGGAACTTTAGTTTCTAACACGGTGTTAACGGTGTTTTTGCTGTTATCCTGTGACGAACGTTCGAATTTGTCAACCGCACTAATTTCATCAGAGGTTCGTCTCCGTTTATTAGCTACAACTGGGGTAATGACTTTAGTGGGCACTTTTGCTGGCAGTGGTGGAAATTCAGCCGGGACCAGAGGTGGTTGCTCAGAAAAACTGCTACTGGGTGTTGGGTCATCAACTTCCCGTGTGGGTGCTACCAATTCAGCTAACGTCAGTTTTTTGCGTTGTTGTAAGTTATTTCTTAATACAACCGGTTTTTTCGGGCAATCCTGACGCATATGTCCGCTTTCGTTACAGATGTAACACGTTTCTTCCTGACCAGAATATGTCACATGAGCCCTGTACCCACAGACAATGATATGAGAGGGAATATTAGTTCTAACGTGCATTTCTACTGATCTTATACCACTGAAACACTGAAGTTTATGTTGCTTTGACCAGCGCTCGTTTCTAATTTGTTTAATATCACCATAATATGATAACACCTCTCTAACAATTTTCTACTTCTGGCGGCAAATTGAAAACGCGAACATTCTTATATTCAATACCGGCATTAGATATGGAAACTGTACTCACCGTTGAGTCTCGATGTCGAAATTGAGCAGATGTTCCGTGTTTCATCAGGATTTTGTCTAGTTGAACGGGTTCCAGTAACTTGACATAAAAGCAGTATTCATCCAAATCGTAATAAGCGGTATGTATTTGTTGAGAGACGATTCCAAAAACGCTGTGGATCCAATCATGAACTTCTACCGAACTCGGTTGCTTATTCCTGGTTGCCTTATCAAACTCGAAACGCAGAGTGCACTTCCTGGGGACCTTCTTTTCCATATTTACGGTTTTAGCGGCCGAGACCGCTAACATTTACACAACACACGCACCAGAACACTAAGTGACGATACTGCACAACAAGTTAACACTTAACACGAAAGAAAGCTGTTCGCGACCTGTGAACGCTTTAAACTGTGAGCACACTCCCGGACGATCTCACGCTACCGCGCCTGAAGCGCCAATGCCCCAGACCCCTCGGCCACCGCGGCCGGCGAGGTTTGAGTCCTCCTTGGGGATATATATATATATATGTGTGTGTGTGTGTGTGTGTGTGTGTGTGTTGTCCTTAGGTTAGTTTACCTTAGTTTAAGTAGTTTGTAAGCTACGGACGACCAAGCAGTTTGGTCCGATAGATTTACAAACATTTGAACATTTTGATGTTGAGATTTTTAGGTCTACAGTCTACAACAGCTGGATAAAAAGCAATAAGACTATTATTTTTCTCTGAAAACAGTGACGAATCTAAGAGGGGGATGGGGGGCAAAGGGAGCAAGCTACCCCGGGCGCAGAGTTCAGGGAGGCGCCACAATGGGCAAAATCTTTACTATAATTATTACTATTTTTGAAGAGATAATTACATGAACTAAATCAACTTTACTGTAAGCTATAGTACGAATTTCGTTACATTTGCAATAAGTAATTATAAGTACTTTTATTTGCATTCCTGGCCGTTTGCAACTATTAAAAACTTAATGTCTCGGCTGCCCCTGCACCCGTGCTATTTAGATTACAGAAGTATTAGCAAAGTTATCAAATGGTCAAATGTTTGCAAATCTATCGGACCAAACTGCATGGTCATCAGTGCGTAGCTTACAAACTATTTAAACTAACCTAAGGACAACATACACACCCATACCCCAGTGAGGACTCGAACCTCCGACGACGAGCAACCACGCGCTCCGCAGCGAGACGCCTTAGACCGCTCGGCTACTCCACTACGGCAGCCAAGTTATCCCAAATGCGCTGACCACGGACCATTCAGCACGCTTATTCAGTAGTATTGCGACACTCGCGCCGCAGTGGCAGAAAGACGAACTGCGACTTTCTTTCTTGTAATCGACTTTATCGTGTCAATGTTCTCTTTGTTGTCCCTTCTATGTTCTGCTTTTGACAAATGCATTTGAAGTTTTTTAGACTAAAATAGTTCTGACTGATGTAACTCTGAAGTATCAAGTATTACTTAAGTGTGAAGTGTGCGAAGATGGCAAAAAAAATCTGGAGCGGCATTCAGGAGGAAAGCTTGAGAAAAGGAAATCTTGTTCGTTAATGTCAACTTGGTTGAGAGGAAATGTGAAAGCTGAGTTATTAGGTATATCATTTTTAGTTAAGCCAGAATCATGTTTTTCACTCGTCTGTTGTTTCAATTCTGTTTTTATTTATTTATTTATTTATTTATTGTCGTGAAGTGATCACGCTTTTCACAAAAATATCTGAAATGCAGAAGTTGTGCCGCGGCCGAGCACATTGAGGCGCTGTGCTACGATGCGAGAGGGCGTTCCCCTTCGGGGGTTCGAATCCCCCCTCGGGCATGGATGTTTGTGCCGCCCTTAGTATAAGCTAGTTCATAAGTAGTTTGTAAGTTTAGGGACTGGTGACCCCGTAGTTAAGTCCCTTAAGCTTCACAAACAGTTGAAGTTGCACCAGCTGTATTTACTATTCGGAATATATTACCATTAAAACATCGTTGCAAAAATACATGTCTCATAAAGCTAGAGGCACACTACATCTCCGTATTGTTGATATCCTTCGTAAATGTTACTCAAATAGAACACTTGTTCACGACTTACATCAGTCATGAATGTTCAGGAAAGTTATTACAAACTTAACGCTGGACCTACAGTGGCACCAGCTTTTCTATCAAATATGGGGACCTTAACGATAACTTTCATAAAAATTCTAAAACTGCTTCCACCGCTGCTTGACTTGGCATCCGAGGCCCTGCAACATTTAACAATAAGATCATACGCTAACAGGACGAAACGTGTAATTGGACATAATTATCAATTACAGATTTGAGACTGCTCACAATTTAAATTATTCATCCATTGTTGCCTCCCCAACCAGCCATCTTTTTAATCTGCATTTATGTTTTATTTAATCCTAAATATTTTGCATTGGTTGTGAACATCTTTTGGTAAAAGTTTTTCTTAATTTAGGACTAGTCCTCAAATTTTTAAATTTATTTTTTATTTACATATTTATCTTTATTTATATATGACTTTATCGTGCAGTATATTTTTTCCTGTTTGTGAATAAAGGAAATCAACGTAAACCTAGTTTTTGTTGTTTTTATTAAATCTCAAAAAAAAAAAAAGAAAAAAAAACGTTCAAACGTCTGTAAATCTATCGGACCAAACTGCGTGGTCATGAGTCCGTAGCTTACAAACTACTTAAACCTAGGTAAACTAACCTACGGACAAACACACACACCCATGCCCCAGGGAGGACTCGAATCTCCACGGCGAGCAACCGCGCGCTCCGCAGCGAGGTGCTTTAGACCGCTCGGCTACTCTACCGCGGCTATTAAATCTCATACTTCGTCAATGTGACGATGAAGTGGCGAGAGGGGGGGGGGGGGGCGCCAAATGAAAATCTTGCCCCGGGCGCCAAAAAGCCTAGATCCGCCCCTGTCTGAAAGCACTTTATTGACAGAAGTACTTACAGTTATACACTTTCAGTACAATAACCGCCGTTATTTATTAACTTTTCCCACATGTCCGAAAGTCGTGGTTTACCATCAACGGGTCTATTTCTGTTGATGTCCCGTACTGACCGCCCAATGGTGTGGATAATATCGTCTGTGGTGTTATACCGAATACCTTTCAGAGGTGTTTTTCATTTTAGCTAAGATATCGTAATCACGGGGATTCAAGTTGGGTGAGTACGGTGGATGTTCCGGATTCCAGACAAAGTTCACGCTGGTCATAAAAAGGTTAAAAATGTTCAAATGTTAGTTAAGCTTATGGGACTTAACTACGGGGTTATCAGTCCCTAAACTTACAAACTACTTATGAACTACTTACGAACTAGGACGGCACAAATATCCATGCCCGAGGGGGGATTCGAACCCCCGGCCGTAGTGGCCGTGCAGACCGTGACTGGAGCGCCTCAGTCTCCTCGGCCACCGCGGCCGGCCATAAAAAGGTTAAAACTAGCTTTCGATACGCTGAAAAATGAATATCAGTTTGTGATTGATTCCACCTTATGCGACACACTTTTTTTGTTTTTTTTTTGTTTTTTTTTTTTTGTTTTGTTTTTGTTTTAAAACAAAACAAAAAAGTGTCTTGCATAAGGCGGAATCAACCACATATCTAATAATGCAAACACAGAAGACACAAGAGCTTCGCCTTCACAAGATGATCAAAATGAATATCTTTTACATAATCAGTTACATCTTGCAAATTCAAATGTTCAAATGTTTGTATAGCTTATGGGACTTAACTACGGGGTCATCAGTCCCTAAACTTACAAACTACTTACGAACTAGCTAACACTAAGGACGGCACAAATATCCATGCTCGAGGGGGGATTCGAACCCCCGACCGTAGTGGCCGTGCAGACCGTGACTGGAGCGCCTCAGTCCCCTCGGCCACCACGGCCGGCTCTTGCAAATTATGGACTAATGAGAGGAAGGAAGGGAGGAGGATTAGGAAGGAAAGGACGGAATGTAGCTGCATTGGGCATTGGAATAATACATTAGCGACAAGTGAAAATGTTAGCCGGGCCAGGAATGGAACCCGGGTTTTCCGCATCCGGTTGCCTCAACTATCCTTTTTGTAGTTTTATAAGTTTTTGCAAACATTTTGGACCAAGATAATAATCTATATAATAAAAAAATATAGTAATAAGATTACGACTCTACTATTGTGGCAATATCTATGCAACCAACACGTAATATTCTTTCTGACCGTATTTTAACAAACAGCCAAAATTATATGATGTTTGAGTTTAGCTTTGACAAACATACTCTTTTTTTAACTTTAATGTAATACCATCTACGTTAAAAGCGTCCTTAGCAATCATGTCAAAGACAAACATTTTAGTAGATGCATAGATTCTTATTAATGACTTTCAATATATTCCACAAATAGTGAATAAACGCTTAGAAAAAAATAAACAAGGTAATTTGTTGCAATGTATACACTTCCCTGATGTTTCATTAGGGAACTACACTTTCCACAGAAATCTGGGACTTCCTTTATATACGAAACTACCTGTAACAGCACTTTGTGCAGAATGTTCATTATTACAGTATCCTCCAGCTTATTTATATATGCTTCAGAAGACCAATGTTCAATTTGTTGTTACGTATTTCACGGCATGTTCACGAAATAGAACAAACACGCATTTTACAGGGAGCATTCTTCCATATTCACAACTCTAAACATTGAAGAACATAGCTCTAATTAATAAGAGTCCCTGAAACCCTTTTAAGGGTGAGCTCCGAACCACTGCCCTTGGACACCACAGTCCGGCGCACTATCCACTACGCCACGACTAACTGATTAAATATGCATCCTTTAATTTTGAACTATTGACGGCAGTTGTTAGCTGATGCTACTATGGCATTTTAGACACTAGATTATTATTTATCGTACGAAGAACGACGTGATTTTGTTAATTCTTCAGTGCGCCATTGCTTTGAAATGACAACGTGTAAGTTGCAATAAGAAAATCATCAAATACGCAAGGCAAGATGGCATATGCCAAAGAGTTCTGCGCGAGGAATGTCACGCGACATCGAACTGCTGGTTTTCGTTAATTCAATGGAGGGTGTCAAATCTCCGTTATTTTTGCAAATATCTCTCAAACGATACAAGATATGAAAAAAAAACATAAAGGAGCAAAGTTGTAGAGAATTTTCTCCTCTACAAATTCGGTTATTCAATTTTCGTGTCAGATGAACGGTTTATTTGCAATTATAATTAGATTACAAACGGCTTTTTTTGGTGTTACTAACGTATTTCTTGTCCGAAATATTTGAAAAAGCGAGGTTCTCTTCTCTGGTGGCCAACGATTATATCTGTAAAATTTGGTGCCGATCGGTTGAACGGTTCGACCTAATAAGTGGGAACACGTTACAGAAAGACAGACATCGTCAAATCGCCGTTATTTTTGCAAATATCTTTGCAACGATGAAAGATATAAAAAAAAACATAAGAGAGCTAAGTTGTAGAGAATTTTCCCCTCTACCAATTAGGTTATTCAATTTTCGTGTCAGATGAACGGTTCGTTTGCAATTACATTGCAAACGGATTTTTTTGGTATTACTACCGTATTTGTGGTCCGTACAATTTGAGAAATGAAGGTTCTGGTCTCTGGTGGCCTACTATTATGTCTGTAAAATTTCGTGCTGATCGGTTGAACGGTTCGTCTTAAAAATGGGAACACGTTACGGACAGACAGACAGACATACATCCCAAAATCGCCGTTATTTTTTCAAATATCTCTAAAACGATACGAGATATGAAAAAAAACATAAGAGAGCAAAGTTTTAGAGAATTTTCTCTTCTACAAATTCGGTTATTCAATTTTCGTGTCAGATGAATGGTTAAGCCGTTATTTTCATTTAAATTGCGAGCTGTCAAAAGACGATCGCAAAGGCCCACTTTTAGTGTTACTACCGTAACCTAAAGTGGGCCAAAATGTAATGACGAACCTAAAGCTTCATGTACACACGTGACTTAACAATATACATAAAAATTTAAAACACTGCTATAACAGTCTAAAAATTTTAATATAGAGGAAAAGAGATAGTCGCTGATTTTATTTCTGATTTAGCACCCATAAACAACAGGTATACTTTGACAATACGCAAAGCCAGCCGGGATGTGAACGAAGTAACCTTTGCATTTTCTTCCAGCATTTCCACTAATTTCTTACATAGCCAACACCATTTACGGTGACGGTGCTTATTATTAGGAATGATAGGTTCTAAAACGCACTTCAATCTTACAAATCTCTCCCCGCCCCCTCCCGCCAGCCAGCCATAGAAATAAAATTTTGAATTTCCACTCTTAACATAGAGGCGTTCGTGACTAACAAGAGATATCTTTCATCTCCAACGGTTGGAACCTTACGAAACCATGCTAATAATATTTGGTCATGAAGAAAAAAGGAATAGACAAAATAAATAAATAAATAAAATAAAAGTTGCCTGTGACGTTTCGAAGCAAAAGTTACATTCTAACACATGTGACGTTTTAATAGAGAGAAACAAAGTGACGGAATATCACTATCACAGAACGGGATTTAAACGAATTCAGTGACGTGAGTTTATCATTACATTTTCAGTCACCAGTGCAAAAAAACCCTCAGCTCAGAGTAATTATAATATTGCGAAACACACATCTCCTGCACACGTGATAGTACTTAAATGACTCGTCGAAGAGCAGATGCTGGATTTCTATGAATTCGTTAAAATAAAGTGAAAGATATGGGTGAATTTTATTTCATCATCAAATTTCAGACGCCGCGGGGAATGATCGCGTGGTCTAAAGCATCATGCAACGGATTGGGCGGCCGTTCACTCCGGAGGTTCGAGTCCTCCCTCGGGCATTGGCGAGTGTGTTTGTCCTTAAGTTAGTTTAATTAGTTTAGATAGATTGTAAGCCTAGGGGATTAATAAAAATTCAAATTCAAATGTTTGTAACTCTATCGGACCAAACTGCGTGGTCATCAGTCCGTAGCTTACAAACTACTTAAACTAAGGTAAACTGACCTAAGGAAAACACACACACACACACACACACACACACACATGCCCCAGGGAGGACTCGAACCTCCGACGGCGAGCAACCGCGCACTCCGCAGCGAGGCGCCTTAGACCGCTCGGCTACTCCACCGCGGCGGGGACTAGTAAGCTCAGTAGTTAAGTCCCATAGATTTATAAACATTCGAACATTTATCACCAGTTTTCTGCGCCAGAGTAAAAGCATATATTGCAATATACTTTAAGAAACGCAGGTTAAGAGATTGACATACCTGTATCAGTATTTTGTAACTTAATTATTGTTGCTTTTGACGTGACATAAACGGGAAAGTGACGTTGAATGTAAAAACGTGGCTTTAGTGAAGTGTGCACATTGTTCTCTTTGTTTTACCACTTATACGAAATCTCACATCTGTGCTTTGAGGGCTAGGATAAGCACTGTCACCTGTGTAGGATACGTGTATTATACCGGGTGACCAAAAAGTCAGTATAAATTTGAAAACACATGCTTGGAATGACATGAGGTTTTATTAGAACAAAAACAGTATAGCTAGACGCGTGAAAGATCTCTTGCGCGCGTCGTTTGGTGATGATCGTGTGCTCAGTCGCCACTTTTGTCATGCTTGGCCTCCCAGGTCCCCAGACCTCAGTCCGTGCGATTATTGGCTTTGGGGTTACCTGATGTCGCAAGTGTATCGTGATCGACCGACATCTCTAGGGATGCTGAAAGACAACATCCGACGCCAATGCCTCACCATAATTCTTTACAGTTCTGTCCACAACATTATTCCTCGAGTACAGCTACTGTTGAGTAATGATGGCGAACATGTTGAGCATTTCCTGTAAAGAACATCATCTTTGCTTTGTCTTAATTTGTTATGCTAATTATTGATTTTCTGATCATATGAAGCGCTATCTGTCGGACATTTTTTGAAACAACTTTTTTTTTGTTCTAATATAACCCCATGCCATTCCCAGTATTTGAGTGAATTTTTACCTCTCTATCTACATTAGTCGGCCGCGGTGGCCGATGGGACTGAGGCGCTCCAGTCACGGTCTGCACTGCCACTACGGTCGGGGGTTCGAATCCCCCCTCGGGCATGGTATTATTAGTTAGTTCATAAGTAGTTTGTAAGTTTAGGGACTGATGACCCCGTAGTTAAGTCACATAAGCTATACAAACGTTATCTACATTATTCCGTGATTTATTAAGTTTTCAAATTTATACTGACGTTTTGATCACCCGGTATTTACTGTAAGCGGAATGGTGATTGAAAATGTAATGTTACAATGTCGTCGTTCAATTACGTTTAATTTCCCATCTATGGTACTGATATCTTGCAACTTTATTTCAGTAAGACCTAATCAATAAATCCAAACTTCAAAATGACTCAGTATTTCTAAAGTATAAAATTATCTCCGCAATCAAAGGACACCGAACCGAAATAACGGCCTTACTTACGCCTGGCCTCCTCCCGATACAGCAGTCGGCAGGCGTACCGATCGTTAACTGGCCTCAGTAGCTTACAGAATAGCACAACGTATTAGAAATTGAACACCGTTGCAGTGAATGGTGTCAGCTACCGAACCGAAATTGACGTTATTACCGAGGCTAAACTAGTAACGGGACGGTACGGACGATACGTAATAGGGCTGTAGGGCAGGCAAAGTTCCAGGGGGAGGGGAGAATAATGAGGGTGAAGGCGAGTCGTGTGCCGCGGCGGAAAGCGACGGCCAGGACTGACACGCACATCGACCACCTGCTATTTTTCTCACGCAAATTTTTCCCCATTTTCGACACGCTTGACCCATTTACAGCGGCTAGGAAGACCTATGACAACCTAACAACCAGTAAGCCTACCTTTGACACGAATATCAGCCGCGATGCGTCTTTGGTTTGAGACAAAGGTGTAGAAAAATTTATTACTTTATTCTTCTGTGGGGGGAGAGGGGGATTCAGTTGTCTTTACTGGAGGGGGGGGGGCGTCAGTTCTCAAGTCGATTCAAGTTTTTATCAGAATATCTGCAGCTGAGCTGCCAATGTTTAAAACTGGAACACAGGTGGTGCGTGGTTACAGTACGAGGCGCGTCCAGAAAGCAAGTTCCGTTTCAATTTATCTCCGCTGCAGCGCTTCGCTGTAGAGATGTGTATCAAGAAGAAGAACGTGCGCCATTTGGAGATCACTGTCAGTTACGTACGCTTTGTTGAGCTTGTTTGAAATGTCGGCGTTAATTGAAAATCCCGCCGCCTGTGAAATCAGGTCGGTGATTCGGTTTCTGAATGCGAGGAAAGTGAAATTTATCGGAAAATTTGAGATGTTTACGGACCAAATGCGATGAGTGATTCGATGGTGAGAAGATGGGACCTGCCGCGGTGGAGTAGCCGAGCGGTCCGCCGGGCGCCGTAGCTCAGCGCGCCCGGTCAGAGAGCTCAACGCTCTCTGTAATAAAAAAGCTGAGCCAAGAACACACCGAACATGAAGGAACACAAACGATCAGCGTTCGCAACGAAGAGGACTACCAATAGAAAAAAAAAAAAAAAAAAAAAAAAAAAAAAAAAAAAAAAAAAAAAAAAAAAAAAAAGCGTCTCGCTGCGGAACGCGCGGTTGCTCGCCGTGGAGGTTCGAGTCCTCCCTGGGGCATGGGTGTGTGTGTTCGTAGGTTAGTTTACCTAGGTTTAAGTAGTTTGTAAGCTACGGACTGATGACCACACAGTTTGGTCCGATAGATTTACAAACATTTGAACATTTTGAAGATGGGTCCGACAGTTCAATGGCGGGCGTAGTGATGTGCACGATGAAGAACGAAGTGGGCGTCCACCTTTGATTACAGAAGAACTGGTTCACGCGATTGATGACAAGATCCAGGAAAACCGTACGTTTACAATTAGTGCTCTCGCTATGGACGACGAGCTGAAAGAAACTGTTTCCAACTGGTTGAAGACACAGGCGGCAGATTTCTATAAAGAAGATATACAAAACCTGGTACCACGTTATGACAAATGCCTGCAAAATTACGGCAGTTATATGGAAAAGTAGTTTCAGAGTTGTAGAATTTTGTGCAATAAAAATTTCTTCTGTATTTGTGTACAATTTCATTTTATTACCAAACGGAACTTACTTTCTGGACGCGCCTCGTATATCGCCCCAAATTTGCGATTGGATAGGGGATTTCCAGTCAGAGAGGACACAGGTCGTAGTAATTGATGGTAAGGCATCGACTAAAACAGAGGTGATATCGGTCGTACTACAGGGTAGTGTTATTGTTCGACTACTGTTACTTATTTACATAAACGATTTAGGAGAAAATCTAAGTTCCTCTCTTAGGTTGTCTGCAGATGGCGCCGTCATTTACCGTGTAGTAGAATCATCTGAAGATCAAAACCAACTGCAGAACGATCTGAATAAGATATCAGTATGGTGTAAAAATTGGCAATTGAGTCTAAATAATGAGAAGTGTGAAATCGTCCACATTAGTACGAAAAGAAATCCGTTAAACTTTGTTTACAAGATAAATCAATCAAACGTGAAGGCCGTAAACTCCACAAAATACCTAGAAATTACTATTACTTCAGACTTAAACTGGAGAGAACACGTAGATAATGTCGTGGGAAAGGCGAATCAAAGATTGAGTTTTATTGGCAGAACTACTAAAGAGGCTGCATATACTACGCTTGTCCTCCTTTTTTGGCGAATTGCTGCCCAGTGTGGGATCCTTATCAGATGGGTTTGACGGAGGACATCGAAAGAGTGCAAAGAAGGGCAGCTCTTTTCGTATTGTCACGATACAGGGGAGACAGCGTTACGGAAATGATACAGAATCTGGGATGGCAATCATTACAACAACGATGCTTATCGCTGCGGCGTGAGATATTTACGAAACTCCAATCGCCAACATTCTCCTCCGAATGCGAAAATATATTGTTGATTCCCACTTACATAGGTAGAAATGATCATCAGAATAAAATACGAGAGCCGGCTACGGTGGCCGAGGGGACTGAGGCGCTCCAGTCACGGTCTGCACGGCCACTACAGTCGGGGGTTCGAATCCCCCTTCGGGCATGGATATTTGTGCCGTCCTTAGTCTTAGTTCATAAGTAGTTTGTAAGTTTAGGGACTGATGACCCCGTAGTCAAGTCCCATAAGCCGGGATTGGAATCCAGGACCCCATGCTTAATAGGCATGGCCTATAATCACTAAGCCACTGCGACATAATAGATAAGGGTAGTGCACGTAGTGTCTTAAAGCACTTCTCCCTCCACAACACAGTGGACACAGTATGTGCAATCGCCGTATCCATTAGGCTGCGGTGTCTTAGTATTAATAGTGCTTGCCAAGTAACCATGAGGTCCAGGGTTCGAATCCTAGCCGCTGGCCAAATTTTATTTCATTAACTCTCCTTCCTTTCCAGACCCTTGATATGGAACTATACAAAAAACAATGTTCCATGGGTGCAGGGCGGCGGGGGGTCTTAGACCGTCTGTCCACCATGCTCATGCAAGGACACAAAACCCTGAAGGGAGCAGATTAGAGATCCCTGACATGACGCCTCAGACCGCACGGCACAATTTTATGTGCGTTCTTAAATCAGAAAGTTCATCACATGGGAGACGAGGTGACCATTTCAAAATTCGCTCAAATTTGTTGAATAGATACCTATAGTCCGTTCACCGAGAGCTGGGACGAAACGTAAATAGTGTCACGTGAGCGACAACGATCGTTTCCAGAGAAAGCATTCGATGTTCACGTGATACGAAGGGGTGTACAAAATCCTTGGCGCACGCTTTGCAGCTGGTGGCGTCGGCTGGCTGCCGAGCTGACGTCATAGCGGACCCTGAGAAACCTGGGCAACAATGTAACGAAATAAAGCACGACATGGAAGATTCAAAGCCAGTTACAATACTGTTAAAAGTACAATGAAACTGAGTTCATTCTGTCAAAACAGATTTGTTTTCATACAGGTTGCTTACCAAACGCTCCATTCATACGCAATTTTTAATAACATTACCAGGAATAATAACGGTAAAGGTTCATTCTGTCAAACGTGAACTGTTTTCATTGAGGTTTATACCAAACCGCTCCTCTACAATTTCCACTTTCAACTAAAAATACGACACGGAGGACACACTTGTTCCAAACTTCTGCAGTCACTGTTTTTACTGCTTCTTCTTGCAGTTCCTTAACTTCCGGTATTCTGTATGTTTTGTCTTTCGCTGCAACATAGCCTCTGATTCTGGCCCACACTTACTCGATGGCGTTTAATTCACAGCGGTACGGAGGAATTCTAAGAACAGTTTCCCCTGCATTCTTCGCCATTTCATCTATCGCGTATTCGTTGTGCAGTGTTCTATAATTTTGAAATATATCTAAAAGTTATTTTTTCAACATACCGTCTTCAAAATCGAAGTTTTAAGATTTTACCCACTCTGATATTTCGTCCTTATTGGAATTCGCACTGGGAACGTTTTCTTTTCTACGATAATGGTACGGTGCTTTATCAACAACAATAACTGCAAGCCGAGGAAGAACATCTTAAAACCACTTCTCGAAGGTTAAACTAGTCTCTGAAGCGCCTTTAAAGATGAACTTAAGAGATTCTGAAATGGCCGCTGTACAGCACGCAGTAACGAGCTCACACCTGCAATGGAGACGGCCACGCTGGCTGCGCTCCCCTGCCTTGTACACCCCTCGACGGCAGCGCTGTGGTCACGCGCCTTGCCGTGTTTACAGTACGTCTCTCGTTTCGGTGAATGGAGTATACATGTCTTAATAGTAAAACTGCCAAATGACGCTGTTACAGCTTATCCATCTTTCAGAAATTTACATTTGAAGGATTCAAGGTGCCTACTGACTCATTAGACAGGTGGCAATTAATTTTTCTGCATCTTCATTGTGTGGTCTTCCGCAGTCACTTGTATATTTGCCATTCCTATACGACTAAATGGCTGCCTCCCTCCTTCTCCCACACCCAATACCTCTTCCTGCGACCTTCCTCAATCCCCACCCCAACCTTGTCCTCTTACCCTCTTCGTCAAGCCTGCACCGTGTAGGGACACAGGCGTGTGTGTTTTGTACTGCAGCTGGATAATGTAGCAATTCGAATGCTCGTAACTCTTCTCTCTTTTCTGTGCACGCCAATATAATGATATACACGCGAAGACGGCGTTAGCTTCAGTTATTTCGCCATAGATGCGGTCATACGTCCGACCTCGCACGGGAATCTGTAATGGCGAGTGTAAGAGGGCATGGACGATGGGGGCGCTACAAACATAGCGTGCGACTTGTGAGAATTTGAGACGGACGGGAGGTGAGCACGGTGGCCAAGTGGTTAAGGCGACCGCTGGCCCGAAGCGGGAGACCCGGGTTCGATTCCCGGTCTGGCTCACATCTTCACTTGTCAACATTGCTTAATATCAATGCCAAAAATGCGGCCACTGTCAATCCTTTTTTCCTGTCCTTCTTCCTTACCTTCCTTTAACAATCATTTGCAAAATTTATAATTCAGGCTTGAAAGGATTAAATTATTGTGCTTACAGCGACATCTACTGCTACTATTTATTTTTCTTCTGCCATACGTTTTCCCCCTTGGCCAACAATATTCTGTTGAAATTTGACAGCATTCTGATGGGTGGTGTTATTTCCACAGCGTATTGAAATTAGTGGGAACTGTAGTTAATTAAAGCCTACAAGGACATAATCTACATTAAAATTGATATTTTTTCCTTATGAATAATTTGTATAACGATATGTTAGGACGAAAAATGTGACCCCTTTATTGTATAATGCTTTGATACAGCACTTTAGAAAACTCATTTTATCTCCCTATCATCTTAGAATGGCATAGCTCCATCTCTCACTAACCCCCTCAATTCTAAACTAAAAATATAATCACGCAAACACCTGTAACTCCTTACACTCCTTGATAGTTTTTACATCCAAGATCAAATTTCTACAAGCCTTTACCTGACTAACTACAGTCTCAAACGTAAAGCCGCGTCGGAGTGGCCGAGCGCATTGAGGCGCCATGCTGCGATGCGCGAAGCCGTTCCCTGTCGGGGGTTCGAATCCCCCCTCGGGCTGTGTTTAGTATAAGGTAGTTCATAAGTAGTTTGTAAGTTTAGGGACTGATGACTTCTCTGTTAAGTCCCATAAGCGTTACAAAAATTGTAAAATTTTCAAACGTAAAATACTGATAACTTTCCCAAAGAAAAAAAATAAATGTATCTGTAGGTGGGACTACACTAGGCATGGCGTTCACCTCAACAGGAAAGGGAAGGAAAAACT
This sequence comes from Locusta migratoria, assembly GCA_026315105.1. Taxonomy (NCBI): domain Eukaryota; kingdom Metazoa; phylum Arthropoda; class Insecta; order Orthoptera; family Acrididae; genus Locusta; species Locusta migratoria. The sequence goes on along the minus strand of CM048755.1, from coordinate 351,572,274 downwards.
GTCTGGGTTGATTGCAAGTAACTTACGGGGGGGGGGTCACTGTCACAAATGGTAAAATACCAGTGGTTACAGGTGGGATGCCTTTTTTAGGATAGGGAGAGGGGAAAGAAAACCAGTTTTGAGAGAGCTTGGAAGACAGCCTCAGTTTGGAAAAGCAGATAAACAGGAGATAGATTTTAGCAAACAATGTTTAACAGAAAGTACTCAGAAACTTCCAGAAAATCTTAGTCAAGCCGTTAGTATGCAATATCAGCTATCTTTATATCTTTATTACATCAAAATATTCCAGGACTCAGAAATAAACTTGATGAACTACTCATTTCTATTGATGAAATAGATTCATCTAACCAAATTGACATAATTTGCCTCTCTGAACATCATGTGGCCACTGGTATAGATATGTTAAACTTTCCAGGATTGAATTTAGCTTCACACTTCTGTAGAGTAGATATGGAGGGAGGAGGAGTTGCCACATTCATTAAAAACGGATATAAATTCAAGAATATTGATATTAATAAATTCTGTCTAGAGCACCATTTAGAAGCTTGTGCAACAGAAGTAGAATTCCATATAAGATGCTATGTAATAGGAACTATTTACCGAGCACCTGCAGGAAATTATAATCTATTCCAAAATCATCTAGAAGCTCTATTAGGTTATTTAAAAGGAAGACATAATGAAATCCTGGTTGCTGGTGACTTTAATACAGATTTTCTTATGCAGTCCTCCAGTAAAAATTTATTGCAGTCAGTAACTTTGTCTTTTAACCTAACACATACCGTAAACTTTCCAACTAGAATAACTAAAACCTCTAGGACAGCAATTGATAATATTTTATAGACAAATCAAAGGAACAAAATCATATCATATAACCAATAATAAATGGCCTAACAGATCACGATATGCAGCTCCTTGTTTTAGTTATAGATTCTAAACAGATTATGAAGACTGCAAAATGTACATACAGGAGAGTAGTCAACCCACCAAAAACTGAAAATTTTAGAAAACTCCTCAAAGACATGAACTGGAAAGATGTATATAGTGCTCATGGCATGAATGAAAAATATAACGTATTCATTAATAATTTTGGTATCATGTTTGAAAACTGTTTTCCTCTAAAAGTAACTCGAATTAAACAGAATAAAGATTTCATGTAAGACAAAAAGGAAAATGTATCTATCAGCCAAGAGTAGCTGCAATAATGATAATTTAACTAAATATAAGGAATACCGTAAAATATTTGAAAAAGTTATTCAGGCATCTAAACAAATGCACTATGAAAAGAAGATAGCAACATCAGGAAACGAAATAAAAACAATATGGGATATAGTGAAAGAGGAAACTGGTAGAAGCAGAAAGGAACAAGAGTAGGTAGCATTAAGAGTAGCTGAGACATTAGTAACTGATGGGCATAGTGTGGCAAATCTAGTTAACAAGTACTTTATATCTCTTACTGAAAGTATGGGATTGTCTGGGTCAGTAAATAATGCCCTTGAATATTTGAAACTAGCATTTACAAATAACTTCACGTACATGAATATGTCACTCACTTCACTACAAGAAATAACTTCCATAATAAAATCTTTAAAAACAAAGCATTCTAGTGGTTACGATGAAATATCAACAAAGTTAATTAAAGCGTGTTCTTGTGAACTTAGTACAATTTTAAGTTATTTGTGTAACCAGTCTATTATAACGGGAACATTTCCTGATTGGCTAAAATATGCGGATATTAAACCTGTATTCAAGAAGGGGGATAAAGAGATACCATAAAACTACAGAAGCATTTCACTTTTGCCAGCATTCTCAAAAATTCTAGAAAAGGTAATGTACAAGCAGCTTCTCAACCACTTAACCTCAAATGAAAGGTTCTCTTACAGTGAGAATGTACTTAATTCATTATATAATAAATTGCAAGCAGCAGGTATTTTCTGTGATTTGTCAAAGGCATTTGATTGTGTGAACCATAACATCCTTTTAAGTAAATTAGAATTCTATGGTGTCACGGGGAATGCTGCAAAATGGTTCAAGTCATACCTTACTAACAGGAAACAAAGGGTGTCAGTGCAAGCGACTAGTGAATTAAGCCAACAGTCATCATCGGATTGGGAAGAAATTACATGTGGTGTCCCACAAGGATCCATCTTAGGGCCATTGCTTTCTCTTGTGTACATTAATGACCTCTCATCAGTTACACTACCAGAAGCAGAGTTCGTTTTGTTTGTAGATGTTACAAGTATTGCAATAAAAAGTACGTCAAGCATAGTTAAGGAAAGGTCTGCTAATGATATTTTCATGAACATGAATAAATCGTTTAAAGCCAACTCATTGTCGTTAAACTTTGTAAAGACTCACTACATGCAATTCAGAACATGCAAGAGATTTCCCGTCGGCATTTGCATTAAGTATGAAGAAGAGCAGATAGAAGTGGTTCACAGTATTAAATTTCTGGGATTACAGCTTGATAATAAATTTAGTCGGGAGGAGCACACCACAGAACTGCAGAAACGACTCAACAAATCTGCATTTTCAATACGAGTGTTATCAGACATAGGAGACATAAAAATAACAAAGCTTGCATACTTTGCTTACTTTCATTCCCTAATGTCATATGGTATAATATTTTGGGGTAACTCTTCAAATCATCAAAAGTCTTCAGAGTCCAAAAACGTGTATTACGTATTATTTGTGGAGTAAATTCACGGACGTCTTGTAGAAGCCTCTTCAAAGAACTGGGTATATTAACTACTGCCTCTCAGTATATTTATTCCTTAATGAAATTTGTCATAAATAATATATCCCTTTTCCCAACAAACAGCTCAGTTCATACATACAATACTAGGAATAAAAATGATCTACACAAGGACTTAAAAGCACTTACTTTAGTTCAAAAAGGGGTCCACTACTCAGGAAGACACATTTTCAATAATTTACCATCAAGTGTAAAAAATTTAGCTACAAATAAAGATCAGTTTAAGAGGAACCTAAAAGACTTTCTAGTGGCCAACTACTTCTACTCCATCAGTGAATTTCTAAATTGTACCAAATGATGCATGTATTCATACTATGTTAGTATTATTGTATAATCAGCTATAAAAACTTAAAGATGTATGTATCTGTATTTATATTATTAGTATTATCTATTATTCAACTTGTAAATTTTGTTTCTTGACATGTTCCACATCAACGAGGATCTCCTCAACATGGATCTACGATCTACGGAACGAAAAACTAATCTAATCTAATCTAAGTAAATTGCACGTACATATGTGGACACACACACACACAAAGATACAAAAAGCTAAGAGAGTTTGTAAGAAACATATGACATGTATGACGTAGCGGGCCCAGATGAATGCAAAAAAAAGCTAAGAAACTGATGACCATTATATTTAGTTCCCCCAAAAATCCAACAGTAAGAACAAAGAACTGTCATACACAGAGACAGATTGAGAAAACGAAGGTGAACAGGCGTTATATTTGCATCATTTACTTTGTTAAGTTGCTACCAACAACGCAAAATAAAAAAAAGAAGACAAACGCATTTTAGTAAGAGGAAAAATGTAGTCGTCCGAGATCATTAGTGGTATTCCACAGCAGTTAACTTAGGAAACATGAAAAATACGAAACTAAAAGATGTTCACAAGAAAATGCGTCGTTGTTTCATAAGTGGGAGACAGTGTGAGGAAACGCCAGATTTCGGACGAAATAAGTGATTGTAAGCAGTAAATTAGCAATGTAAAAGTTATGACGTGCCCTTTTTTTCTAATCTGTAAGCACCGCATATCGTAACAAAACTACATTGTTTCCGATAAACGCCAGTGAAGGTTTCTTCAGGAAAATTGCGAAAACAATACAGATTTCCGCCAGGAAGAGGCGTTTCCATTTATAAAACGAGTAATACAACTGTTTGCGTAATTAATTCCAAGATCATTTGCGCGAACATCTCACGTTGCATTAGAGCGATTCTCGAAGCACTGGTAAGCAGTTCCATTAATCCTGCCAACGTTGCGTCAGCTAGCTGGAGTGCAGCTCCATTGAACACGAGGCAGGAAACTAGCGACACCGAAAACCCTGCGCAAATTGGACGCAGGTAGTCTGCGTGTGCACTTGACTATTGGTTGCCCAATTAGACAGCACGTGTCACATAATCCGTGCCCCAGTGCACCGCTTGGCGCTCGCGTATACACGTGCTTTTGAGCGGCAGGGCAAGTGATCGAGCGGCCCTTTGTAAGAACTAGCTGACAGCAGAAGCCTCTGAAGTCAAAGAGCGGAGGAACGAGCTGCCAGTTGCACGGGCACAGGTCGCTTTCCGCCCCAGATATTTGTCGTTTGATAAACTGTCGCTGTCACGCTTGCGCTCCGCTTCCACAGATATTGCTGAATTCCTCTCGCTCAGTGCTATCGCATGTGAATCGCTTTTGTCGTTTCTCAGTTTTCCTGCTGTTGCGCGCTGATAGTAGTTCCGTGGTAATATTATATGAAGGATTCCCGGGAAACAAGAATTTTGTCTATTTCATATTGAAGGAGATCAGATGCAGTGTACCTGGTATCGAAATACAGCAGCTGCAGTTATTTCCGAAAGATAGATACAATCTTGACAGATAAAAGTATTTAATTTCCGGAGGCACCTGAACTCGACAATAGGCTACATATAGCTTATATTGGTGCCTCGTCAGAATACGTATTAGGTGTTCCCAAACTGTAAGATTCAGATAAACCTGGAAGTGTGAAGTAGCATCTGCCTTACAACAGTTATGATTAGGAATAAATTGATAAACCTGTACCCACTGCTAATAATAACAAAGAAAAGTCCAAAAAATATACTCACTTTTCATAGATCAATAACTTTGAAGCGAAAAGACTTACCATTAGTTAAGTCCGATTAAAATTAATTGTTGGTTGACGTTTGTCAGTAAAACAAAAAAATATTAGGGAACTATGCCTAGACATAAATTGCTACAGGAAGGGGTTCCAGGCTGGAACAAGTGCTCTTCGATGGGATGGCGGGGGCATATTGACAGACACAAGTGCTATATTAAGTAAATGGAAGGTGTATTTTCAGAAACTATCAAATGTTCACCAGGAAGCAGGAAATGTACAAAATAGAAATGTCTGTAAATCTATCGGACCAAACTGCCTGGTCATCAGTCCGTAGCTTATAAACTACTTAAGCCTAGGTAAACTAACCTACGGAGAAACACACACACCCATGCCCCAGGGAGGACTCGAACCTCCACGGCGAGCAACCGCGCGCTCCGCAGCGAGGTGCTTTAGACCGCTCGGCTACTCCACCGCGGCGAAGCAGGAAATGAGCAGGCAATCTAAATACATACATCAGAACCGCATATACTTGAGCCAACGCTAAAGGAAGCAAGAGATGCAATCAACAAATTGAGAAACCATAAAGCACCGGGAGCAGATGGCATAACTGCAGAATTATTTAGAAATGGGGGACAGAAATTGGCAGAAGTAATTCAAAAACTAATAACTAAAATATGGAACTCAGAGTAGCAGGAGTCAATTCTGATCCCAATTTTTAAGAAGGGCGACAAAATGGTATGTGGTAATTATAAAGGGATATTGCTATTACCAGTATCTATCAAATTTTTTCGAATATTCTCCTAAGCAGGCTTACACCATACGCAGATGATATTGTGGGGGATTACAAAGCTGGTTTTCGGAGGAACAGATCTACTATAGACCAAATATTACCCTGCGTCAAATTTTGGATAAGAAATGGGCATATAATAAACCGGTTCATAATCTTTTCTTAGATTTTACAAAAGTGTATGATTCAGCATTGCGAACAAAATTGTACAGTATTCTTTTGGAACTTGGAATATCAAAGAAGTATGTTAAGGCTTATAGAAGGGAGTTTTAAAAACACAAAAGGTAGAATACGCGTGGGGAAATGGAGTCAGAAGAATTCGAAATAAAGAATGGACTTAAGCAGTGAGATGCCCTGTTCCCGCTACTTTTTAATTTAATCCTAGAATATATTGTGCCAATGGCAGCAGATCATTCAGCCGGTGTCGAGTTAAATGGAAATATTAAGGTATTAGGGTATGTAGGAGATCTAGACATCATTAGCGATAGGAAAGAGCCTATAGCAGCAAATGCTAGTGAAAATATAGGTCTGAGGATAAGTGAAGACAAAACGAAATACTTGGTCACTAGAATGCCAACAGCAGTAGATCAGGCAATGTTAAGAGTTGGTCACATTCTGTTTGGAAAAGCGAACGCGTTTAAGTATTTAGGAGTGGAGATTACATGGAGAAATGAGATTTAATCCGAGGTAAGGAAGAGATTACGGGCTGGAAATACTTGATACGTCTCACTGAATAGATTACTCTCATCAAGGTTATTGTCTAGAAATTTAAAGATCAAATTTTACAAAACTATTATTCTTCCAGTTGTGCTGTAGGGTTTGAAACTTGGTCTCTCACTTAGTAAAATGAAAAACCGTTTTAAGCATTTGAAAACAAAATTTTGAGGAAAATTTTCGGAGCAATAAGGGATGACATTAACGGGGAGTGGCGAAAACTGCATAACGAAGTGGTTCACAAACACTATTCAAGCCGTAACATAATCAGGGTTATTAAATCACGTAGACTGCGATGGGCGGGTCACGTAGCTAGAATGGATGGAGGCAGAGCAGCGCGCAGAGTACTGGTAGGGCACTTACAGGGAGACCGAGGCGTAGATGAGAGAACAATGTGAAGGCCGATTTCAGGATTGTTTTCCCTACTCATCTGCTTCAAATTACATTTCTCTATATTTAGAGCTAGCTGACATTCCTTACACCACCTACAAATTTTGTCAAAGTCATCCTGCATCCTACTAAAGTCATTTTCCTGTGTACCACAGCATCATCAGGAAAGAGCCGCAGACTGTAGCTCACTTTGTCCTTCAGATCATTTATGTAGCTGGCCATAGTGGCAGAGCGGTCTGCGGCGCGCCAGTCAGTCTGCGCGGCCGCTACGGTCGGGGGTTCGAATCCCCCCTCGGGCATGGATGTTTGTGTCGTCTTTGTATAAGATAGTTCATAAGTAGTTTGTAAGTTTAGGAACTGATGACCACGCAGTTAAGTCCCTTAAGCTTAACAAACATCTGAACATCATTTATGTAAATAGAAAATAATGGCAGTCCTATGACAGTTGTCTGAGGCATCCCTGACGATACCCTAGTTTCTGATGAACACTCGCCATCGAGGACAACGCACTGGGTCCTATTACTTCAGAACTCTTCGAGCTATTCACATATTTGGGTACCTATTCCATATGCGATGGTGCGATTGGAGGAGTCTACTGCCTATCGAATCTCTGAAACAGTTCTGAAGCGAATGCCACGAAATGGTTCCTTCATCTTCAGAATCAAATCGAAGTCACAAGGACTTAAGTCAAGGGGACTGTGGTGGATGGTACAGTACTTCCTAGTCCCATCGACCTAACAGAGCAGCCATAGCTTGCGCTACATGCGCTCGCGCATTGTCGTTCAAAATAATGGGTGGGTTGCCGATTCCCCGCACGCCTCTTGAAACCTCGATGACATTGTCGTGCTGTACGATCTCTGGCACATTCAGTCTTGATCTAACTCCGTTGTTCCTGTTTCGAAAACATAATGACACCGCTACGTTAGACCGCTCTCTCACAAGTGACTGTTTCCCGCGATTGCGCGCACGCCGGTGACGTGGTACGGGCGAGTCCATTTACTCGGAGGTAAGGTAGGTATGTCAAAGTGTGCTATCTGCGACAATAGTGCATTACATTGCATAGTGTCTTTACGGCAACGTTGCCACTATTTAAGTTCCAACTCTCGTACTTAAACTACAACACCCCCCTCCCCCACCCACACACATGCCCGAGGGAGGACTCCAACATCCGGCGGGAGCGGCCGTGTTGTTAATTACGTTCCGCTGCGTTGTGTTAAGTTTTATATGAAGGCGGTAGTTCCCGGCGTTGCCTGGGTGTATATTTATCCATTTCTTATGTTAATCCCACTCCATCTTCCATCTGTTGCTGTTGCTTTCTATCCATTTCAGTTTCGTTTACACGCAGGTCAGTACTTACGATATCGTATCTCCTGAACTATGTTACTACAAAAATATAACTGAAATGTAATTTTCCAGGGGCGCAGCGTGGAATATTAGGAAACTGTCTGCGATATGTGTTCCAAATTTAGTTAGTAGTAAAGACGTAATAAATTGCATCACGCGTACTGGGAACGGAGTTTCAAGCATTTCAATGTTTCTGACGCCATAACTCCTGAAATGTATCTCATAGAGGGTTCTAGACTTGGAGCTACATTTCAAAGTATATGTCCATACCTCCTGCAAAATAGGACGTGAATAGAATTACTGGCCATTAAAAATGGCATTCATTGGACAAAAATATATTACTAGAACGGACATGTGATTAAATTTTCACGCAATTTGGGTACATAGATCCTGAGAAATAAGTACCCAGAACAACCACCTCTGGCCGTAATAACGGCCTTGATATGCCTGGGCATTGAGTCAAACTGAGCTTGGATGGCATGTACAGGTACAGATGCCCATGCAGCTTCAACACGACACAACAGTTCATCAAGAGTAGTGACTGGCGTATTGTGTCGAGCCAGTTGCTCGGGCACCATTGACCAGACCTTTTCAATTGGTGAGAGATCTGGAGAATGTGCTCGGCTGGGCAGCAGTCGAACATTTTCCGTATCCAGAAAGGCCCGTACAGGACCTACAACATGCGGTCGTGCATTATCCTGCTGAAATGTAGGCTTTCAGAGGAATCGAATGAAGGGTAGAGCCACGGGTCTAACACATCTGAAATGTAACGGCCACTGTTCAAAATGTCGTCGATGCTAACAAGAGGTGACGCTGGGTGATACGCCAGTATGGCGATGACTAATACACGCTTCCAGAGTGCGTTCACCGCGATGTTGCCGAACACGGATGCGACCATCATAAAGAGAAATTGGATTCATCCGAAAAATTGACGTTTTGCCATTCGTGCGCTCATGTTCGTCGTTGCGTATACCATCGCAGGCGCTCCTGTCTGTAATGCAGCGTCAAGAGTAACCGCAGCCATGGTCTCCGAACTGATAGTTCACGCTGCTACTAACGGTCAAATGTCTGTAAATCTATCGGACTCAACTGCGTGGTCATTAGTCCGTAGCTGTCGCGGTGGAGTAGCCGAGCGGTCTAAGGCGCCTCGCTGCGGAGCGCGCGGTTGCTCGCCGTCAGTACCGCTCGGGCATGGGTGTGTTTGTTGTCTTTAGGTTGTTTTACCCTAGTTTAAGTAGTTCGTAAGCTATTGACTGTTGCCCACGCAGTTTGGTCCGATAGATTTACAAACATTTGAACATTTTTGAGTCCGTAGCTTACAGACTACTTAAACTAAGGTAAACTAACCTAAGGACGACACAAACACCCATGCCCAAGGGTGGACTCGAACCCCCGACGGCGATCTGCCGCCCGCACCGCAGCACGGCGCCCCAGTACGCAAGGCTAATCAGCCGCGGCGCTACAAGAGTCGTCGAACTGTTGGTGCAGATGATTGTTGTCTCGCAAACGTCCCCATCTGTTCACTCAGGGATCGAGACGTGGCTGCATGATCCGTTACAGCCATTCGGATAAGATGCCTGTCATCTCGACTGCCAGTGATACGAGGCCGTTGGGATCCAGCACGGCGTTCCGTATTGCCCTCCTGAACCCACCGATTCCATATTCTGCTAACAGTCATTGGATCGCGACCAACGCGAGCAGCAATGTCGCGATATGATAAACCGCAATCGCTATAGGCTACAATACGACCTTTGTCAAAGTCGGAAACGTGATGATACGCATTTATCCTCCTTAGACGAGGCATCACAACAACGTTTCACCAGGCAACGCTGGTCAACTGCTGTTTGTGTATGAGAAATCGGTTGGAAACTTTCCTCATGTCAGCACGCTGTAGGTGTCGCCACCGGCGCCAACCTTGTGTGAATGCTCTGAAAAGCTAATTATTTGCATATAACAGAATCTTCTTCCTGTGGGTTCAATTTCACGTCTGTAGCACGTCATCTTCATGGTGTAGCAATTTTAATGGCCAGGAGTGTAGTAGTAAGTACGTAATATGTCGAAAACTCATGCGGTCACTCATTAACCAATTTTTTGTGACCTTACATCTCATGAACTACGTTTCGTGCTATGATTGAATCTCGAAACGTCAATTCAGTGTTACGTGTGTATACTATCTGTAAAATATCTCGTGAATACAATTTGTAGTGTGGAAGTAATAAAGTGCCGAATGTCCTAGTTTCACTGTATGAACTTCGGAATAATATTAAGCGATAAACTATCTCATTTTGTTGGATTTTACAGCAAGAAAAAGTTTCTAAAATGTCTTAAATCATGTGTAAAGCATGTTGGAAATCGATAAGTTCTCTTATTCTCAAATAGTGGACGTACATAGTCTCGCTATTCATGCGTCACGTGATGGAGCAGTTTCCATTGTTTATGATGTTATATTTCCTGTACTATGACTGCTAGGTGGTTCTTAACCCCACAGCGATTGTTTTCTGACATTAAGGAATACGTTTAACACGTTTGTTTGAAATCGGACCAATAGTTTAGGAGATATGGAACACACACACACACACACACACACACACACACACACACGCACACATATTCCTTAATGCATATAAATTCAAATGATGATACCGAGTTCTTGTAAGAACTAATGTTTGATCGTTTTCTATTCACGATTTTGTAGTGTTTTCAAACAGCTGAAAACTCTACTGGAACTCTGTTGTTTTATTTGGAGGGTTCACTGATAACTAATGTCGGGATTTTCGAAACTGGCCGCGGCATAAGTTGTTTATTTTACTATCTTACACTAATTCTGGTTGCTGCCACATTTGGATATGGCCATTACCTAGATTCCTTGCGTTTCAACACACAAGATATTGTATATTTATTTCGTTCAAATCCTCAGAGAGTGTGCTGCTAGTGGTGATTTTAATTGTATGCTACGAGTGTAGTCCATACCCGAACTTTAGTTACAGCCGGGAACTTAGTGGTTAGAGAGCTCGTTACAATTACGCGAGGCATGGATCTGCAAATACACTTCCCTTACCAAGTACACATATTTTACGAAAACATTCAGCATTATGCTGGACTGGTTTCATTCCTCCAATTTATTATGCGGTCTAATATTGACGTATATTTTAACTCACAAGCTTTACAGTTCCCTGTTCCGTGCTGGTGACCTGTAATTGAATTAAATCCCCTTGGATTCTAAAAACATCACATTTAAACGATGCGTCTCGTGATGGTATTAATAATGTATGGAGTCGCATTATTCCTTTCAAAGAACAATATCCCTTCCTTATGCAATGGTGAACAGGGAATGAAACCGCAGCTCCTAACAGCTTTAATGCGATTCAGTGCTGCAAACGCGAGAGAGATCCGGAAGACTCGCGAATTCTACTCCACCATTTTATGAGATCTCTATGATAGCGCTCGACAAGATCCCCAGCGGATTACAGAAGTTCGGCGTGTGAAAGCATAGCTGCTTCAGCTTAAACGTCAGCAGATGGAGGGCCTTAGGATAAGACAAAAACCACGTCCCTTGCTTAAAGATGAATTGGCCTACTTATACCATCTCATTTGGCTCCGTACTAGTTTCAGTCGCGATGACGTTACGGCATATTAAATGAAGTATGATACATCAACTCTTTTCCTGATCTTTATGCAGCGCTGGCTTCAATGTGATTATGATTTTACGTCTTCTCTAGATTGTGCAATCACTCTCGTATTAGGCGTGGAATTTTTAGCGGAATTTGCCGCGACGGAGCGGCCGAGCGCATTGAGGCGCTATGCTACGATGCGCGAGGCCGTTCCCCCTCGGGGATTCGAATCCCCCCTCGGATATGGATGTTTGTGCTGTCTTTAGTATCAGCTAGTTCATAAGTAGTTTGTAAGTTTAGGGACTGATGACCCCGTAGTTAAGTCCCATAAGCTCTACAAACATTTGAACATTTTTAGCGGAATTTCACGGAGATGATTTCCATGATTTTATAATTCAGTCACACTCGCGTTAATCATGGGATTATATTGAATTCCTGGAGAATTTTATCTGCGCTATTGACCACTTACAAACGACAAAATAACGTCGCTGCTTCAAATGTTTGTAATCCTATTGGACTGACTACTATGCTCAGCAGTCCCTAATACTTACAAACTACTTAAACCAACTTACACTAATGACGAGTCACACACTCGTACCCGAGGGAGGGCTCGAACCTCCGGCGGGAGCGAGGACCCAGTCCGTAGCATGATGCCTTAGACCACGCGTCCACTCTCGGACGTAGCTGATAAATGTGGTTATGTGGTTATTGACTTATGAACTAGCTGATACTAAAGACAGCACAAACATCCATATCCGAGGGGGGATTCGAATCCCCGAGGGGGAACGGCCTCGCGCATCGTAGCATAGCGCCTCAATGCGCTCGGCCGCTCCGTCGCGGCAAATTCCGCTAAAAATTCCACGCCTAATACGAGAGTGATTGCACAATCTAGAGAACGGAGGGGCTGATTCGCACCGGTTTTCAAACCGAGTGAGGTGGCACAGTGGTAACACACTAGACTCGTATTCGGGTCGATGATGTTTCGAATCGACCTCTGGCCATCCAGATATAAGTTTTGAGGCATTTAACTAAATTACTCGATGCAAATACCACGACGATTCCTTTGAAAAGGCACGGCCGATTTCCTTCCCCATCGTTACCCAAACGTCCGAGTTTGAGCTCAGCCTCTTAATGACCACACTGTCGAAGGTGCATTAAACCCTAATCTTCCTTCCTTCCTTTTCAATGTTCGAAAGAACATCTTAATCCTAAAAACATCTAAACATTCCGGTTTTGACAAAACGTATTCTTAATTTCGATTACAAAATTGTTGCGAGAGCAATAAATAGTTGTCCTTCGGTATTTGCTGAAAAATCATTGTGGTTCATGGAAGTTGTGTCACAGAATACACAGAAGTTGTGTCAGTGGTTGCCACCACTTCTGTGTGTGAAGACTTGCTATTTATTGACTTAATTGGGCGTTTGAATAAGTAAGACAAAAGTTCCCATTCCAGGCATTAGAAGTTTCTGGTTTTAACGATGAAATTCATAAAATGTTTCTTAATCTCTTTAATGCCACCCAAGCGACTGTGGTCGTAGATGGTCAATTCACTCTTTAATTCAGAATCTGTCTGGGTGTCCCACAAAGGAGCCAGCTGTCCATGTCATTCTTTATATCATTTCAAGAGCCCACACTTCACCTGATCGCTGCACGGCTAAGTGGTTGGATGATATTAGGAGAGAAATTTTGGTACGAGCATATGCAGATGATATCCAAGTATTAATTCGCAATTCAAACGAAATTCAGTTGCTTCAGGAAATTTTGGATGCTTGTTGTGAAATCTCTGAAGCTCACATTAAAGACTGATATATAATTTACTGGAATTTGTGGAAGTCGAGATTCCATTGGCAATGCTGGTAGACTGTCATAAATTGTTTGACGACGTTACCTATCGCTGCCTCAGGAAAATGGCTGTACTAAAATGGAGATTGGTTATGAATAAAATCCAAGAGTAAGTCTTGAACATGAACAAAAAAAAAAGTTCAAATGATTATAAAGCTTACGGGACTTAACTGCGGGGTTATCAGTCCCTAAACATCCCTAAACCAGCAGACAGTACAACTGCCCAGTAAGTAGGAGATCTGGGTTCGATTCCTGGCGAAGCACAAATTTTCAACACTCCTCATTTAATACAGTACCACTTGGCTGCTACTGTAAATTCCTTTGTATCTTGATTCATAATAGATACAAGATCAAATTTGGTGGTGTTTGTTCTTTCGGAGATTTCCGAAAAATGGACACCACTAATCGCAAAAAACGGACGCTAAATATAGGCCTACAGCTACTAGAAAGCGCTGAACGTGAAATCTTTAAAGGTACAGAAAACTGGCTACATCCAGAGATAAGTTCTGTCGAAGCTTTTACAAAGTCTCAGACCTGTCAAGGTTGGATAGATTAAATGCAGTTGGATTGTGCCAGTTTGTGGCTGTTATTAATAGTTTATCTTACAGTGATACTGAATTTGATCTAATATATAAAGCAGAGTGTCCGTATGTTTGTACGTGTTGCATATAAATCTACAGTTTTGTTCCAATTTTTATGAAATTTTGTACACGTAAGCTTCAATCCATGACGACGGTCGCCGTAAGTGTAAGCCGATATATAGTTCACGAGATATGACGTCATAAACAATGAGATGCGCGAAAAACTGCTGCATTTTGCGACAATGCTGCTCATTCATGGAGGTAAGAATTGATGCATGATTAAGAATCACATACGGCACATGGTTCAAAAGATATTACGTCATAACCAATAGAAATCGCAAAAAATGCCATATAATGCGGCGAGACTTTAGAAATACACTGTATGAGAATGACAGTACTTAGCGACTTGCAACAAACTGTAAACATAATTTCAAACCTTTATTAAACCTTTTCTCGCTGGCAACCAAAGTAAAATGATGAAAGGAAAAAAAGTTTCTCGCTTACTACTTTTCCGCTGTTTATGGAGTAAAACTACGGCTCTAGGTATGACGTTACAATTTATAATTTGAACAGTACAAATTGTAGCGACAGGAAATTTTACAGACAGTATACACACATATATTGGAATGTGCCTTCTAAATTGTATCACAGTACGACACGTAGTTCATGAGATATGAGCACATAAACAGTAACGTTCATGGAAAACCGCCCCATCGGGCACCAAGTTTTAATCTATTACTTCTGTACCACTAATTGTATTCCCAAGAGATTTTACAGACATACAGCCCTCATACAAATGGATATACACCTGAAAATGGCAAGAATAAATAAATAAATACCCGGGCAGCGCCGGGTTTTCAGCTCGTAATTAATATGGTTTAGTAGCGGATCAGGCATCCTTTTTTTTTTTTTTTTTTTTTTTTTTTTTGAGGGGGGGTGGGGCAAAGATTAATGTAAAGATGAAAAGTTAAGTAATTTTAAGTGGACACCCCATGATATTTTATCTGTTTTGCTGCTCATATTCAGAGGATAATTTGCGCCGAAGCCCCTTTTACTTTGCCGAGATTAACCTTCAGCCCGTACACCCCCTTATGGCACACAAAGCGTACACTTGGTCTTTTGGCCTTTTTTGCATCTAATTGTCTTAAAATGCATGTAGTGCACCATTCGGTCTCCCCCTTCTCCAGCATATCCCCCCCAATAGTTTTCTCACACACTTGATATGTAGATTTTTCCAATTTTATAGACTTGCAGTTGATTGTGAAAGGAAAAACACACAACTGGAGGGTAAGTGGGGTACATTGGACCGGAGAAAATAAAGACATTCAGTTTACACATTGCCCTTTTTTGACCGGGAGCGGAGAGTGCAAATCGTTAATTACAGAACTTCGGACAAATGCACAACGAAGAAAAGAGTTACTTCGACTTCCTCTTCAACTGCCCTGAGACTACTGTGGAGGGCAGAGAGAAGGGGAGGGAGGAGAAGGTGATCGCCCCGGTCCAAAAGACCGGTGTACCGGCTAAAGGGTAAGCTCTTTTGATGTTGACATTAAACGATAAAAAGCTTCCCGCCTATCTTCGGACTATCAACACCAAAATTGGTGGGTTGATAACGGAAAAATGTTGCCTGGACTGACGAGTCTTGCTTCCAATTGAAGCCAGAAAGCGTAGACGAGTGGGCCTTCTGCCCCGAAAGCCCATATCAATCAAGTTTCGTTGAATGTTTCGCACGCTGGCACTTGTTGATGACCCAGCATTGAATTACGTCGAAATTTGCGCTTCGGGACCATTGGATGAAAGAAAAAATAAAACGGAATTATATTTATTTTTGTGGTAGTAGTCAGATGCGTTAATGTTTTGTTCATTTTTCATGTAATTATAACAGTGTTTGTAATGCACTAATTATATGGGCAATTGAAGTAAAAATTCAGTATATTGTTGAGTAACACCTTCTTCTAAATTATTTTGTTTGGCAATCAAACAGAATACGTAAATTTCGCTAAAAATTGTTTACTCCTTCGCAGACGAATTCTTTGAGGTACTGGCCAGGCTGCATTTCACAACGTGTAGCGTGATCTCTGCATATTTCTGTTTAAAATTTATTTTCATACATTTCGGATGTTCTGTACTTAGAGTTGCATGTTTCAAGTAAATCATCTGAACAGACTACAGTAATAAGGTTAACGAAACCGTTTCACCAGAGTTTTTAAAGGAAAAATGTTCAAATGAATGTAAATCTGTCGGACCAAACTGCGTAGTCATCAGTCCGTAGCTTAAAAACTACTTAAACTAATTTAAACTAACCTAAGGAGAAACACACACACACACACACACACACATGCCCCAGGGAAGACTGGAACCTCCGCAGCGAGGCGCCGTAGACCGCTAGGCTACTCCACCGCGGCTTTAAAAGAAATACAAACGGAAACGTTTAAGTTTGCCTTTCCCGGAAGAACACAACACCTGCCGTAGAGGGTAGCCAAGAGTCGATTTCTCTTCTGGTAGCGTCGAACAATGTATATAAATGTCCTTATAAGCTCTATAAAACATACTTTTTTTATATAGTCTATGGGACTTAACTACGGGGTCATCATTCCCTAAACTTACAAACTACTTATGAACTACTTATGACTAAGGACGGCACAAATATCCATGCCCGAGGGGGGATTCGAACCCCCGACCGTAGTGGCCGTGCAGACCGTGACTGGAGCGCCTCAGTCCCCTCGACCACCGCGGCCGGCTGAAACATACTGTAGTTGGGTCTTATGCTGTTGTGGGGTAGGTAGGCCAGGGAATCACCTACTAGATCTTCAATTTGCAGATGTGTAAAGAAGGAACTTACATGTAAACAATCCGCCAATCTACAATCACTGAAGTTATACGCCTCCGCCTTTTTTTTCTCCTTCTTACATCACTGAAACAGAATTTATCCTTAAATACGGCATTGCTATAGTTAGACGAGGTACACACATTTACTATATGCTTTTTACTTGCTTCATTTAAAGGTAAACATTGATTTTGTCCAGCTGAAACGTTACCTTTTAAAATCCAGGATTTTTTCATAGCGTCTAAAACGCAAACTGTTAATCCTAGACAAAAAATTAACATGACTTCTTTCGTGCAAAACTGAACTCAGAAACATTTTCACAAGTTGTCGCGGTTTTTAAGGTACTCGAGAGGCCTGCTCTCCAGCGCATACATTCTACCGGCCGGTCAGGTGTTTTAGTATGCTTTTCATGACAATGCTTCCTAATAATGTGCAAAAATTTGTTACTATATGTTTTTCCCCCTTTTAGATTTCTTGGATTGAGCTGAACCAGCGGTTGTCAACAGCGATTGTGGATAAATAAAACACACTGCCACAAAAACTGTGCACCAATGTTTTTGCCAATGTGTTAGCTCATTGAAGAGCTTGTACAGACATCTGTGATCTACATCTACATTGGTACTCTGCAAATCACATTCATGTGCCTGGCAGAGGGTTCATTAACCACTTTCATAACTTTTCTCTACCGTTCCTTTCTCTAATAGCGCGCGGGAAGAAAGAACACCTAAATCGTTCCGTTTTCGATCTGATTTCTCTTATTTTATTGGGATGGTCATGTCTCCCTAAGTAGGTGGGTGCTAGCAAAATATTTTCACATTCAGAAGTAAAAGTCAGTGATTGAAACTTCGCAAAAAGATCACGCCGCAATGAATAACGTGTTTCTTATAATGATTTCCACCCCAATTCGTGCAACATTTCCGCGACGCTTTGCCCCCCGTAACGTGATAAAACAAAACGAGCTGCCCTTCTCTGAACCTTCTCAATGTCTTCCGTCACTCCTACCTGGTGAGGGTCCCACAAGGGGCAACAGTACTCTAGGAGAGGACGCACAAGTGTGATGTAGGCAGTCTCTTTGGTGGAGCTGGTGCATCTTCGAAGCGTTCTGCCGATGAAACGTAACCTTTGGTTCGCCTTCCCCACAATATTTTCTAAGTGTTCTCTCCAGTCAAAGTTGTTCGTAATTGTAACTCCTAGGTATTTGGTAGAATCTTCGACCTTAAGGTTTGACTGATTTATCGCGTAATTCAAGTTCAGCGGATTTGTTTTAGTGGTCATGTGTATTACTTTACACTTTTCTTTATTTAGCGTCAATTGCCAATTTTCGCACCATGCGGAAATTTTGTCTAAATCGCTTTGCAGTTGCTTTTGATCCTCGATAAACGACAGCATCATCCGCGAACAGTCTAAGGGAGCTATTCAGATTGTCTCCTAAATCGTTTATAAACACGAGGAAGAGTAGCGGACCTATAACGCTTCCCTGTGGAACGCCAGATATCACTTCTGTTTTATTCGATGAATTACCGTCAATTACAACGAACTGTGTCCTTTGTGATAGGAAATCGTGAATCCAATCGCACAATTGGGGAGATATTCCATAAGTACGCAATTTCACTAGAATCCGCTTGTGGGGTACAGTGTCAAAAGCCTTCCGGAAATCCAGAAATATGGAATCGATTTGAGATCCCTTGTCGATGGCACTTAACACTTCATGTGAATAAAGGGCAAGCTGTGTTTCGCAAGAGTGATACTTTCTGAATCCGTGTTGACTACTGGTTAATAGGTCTTTCTCTTCGAGGTAGTTCATAATATTCGAACAAAGTATATGTGCCAAAATCCTACTGCAAATCGACGTCAATGAGATAGTCCTGTAATTTTGGGGATCACTCCTATTCCCTTTCTTGAATATTGGAGTAACTTGGGCAACTTTCCAGTCTTTGGGTACGGATCTTTCGATGAGTGATCGGTTGTAAATTATAGCTAAGTACGGAGCTATTGCATCAGCATAGTCTGAGAGGAATCTAGTTGGTATACAATGTGGCCCTGAAGATTTATTTTTGATTAGTGACTTAAGTTGTTTTACTACTCCAGGAACATCTACTTCTAAGTTTCGCATGCTGGCAGCTGTTCTTGGATTGAATACTGGAGTGTTCACTTCGTCTTCTTTGGTGAACGAATTTCGGAAAGCTGTTTAGTAATTCTGCCTTAGCAGTACTGTCATCGGTAGTATGACCATTGCTATCGCGTAGTGAAGGTATTGTTTGTGTTTTGCCGCTAGTGTACTTCACATATGACCAGAATATGATAAGCGCACACGCAAAAAATGAAAGTATAATAATAAAATTACTTTTGAATTCATTGCGTATAACCTTCGATTACGTGCTATACGATGCTGTAGCCGTTCTTTTTATGTATGGTACCAGATTTATCGCGCCGTGTAACTAGGTATCGAGCACATGTGAAAGTTACCTTGGACGTTAGGTTTTGCACGCGGGTGTAATTTCGCTCCTCTCTCTCGCAGCCCGCTGGATGCCTCGCTTCGCCTAACGATTCGGGCCTCCTCTGTAGTACGTGAGTTTGAGAGAAGTCTAACTTGAAGGAGTTGCGACTCACGGCCGCCAGACGTAACGAGATGTTTCACAGTCGACGGATTTTTAACGAACACCTTCTTCACTCTGAGAAAAACAGCATTCATAAATATGAACTCGGCCGCTGTTCCGTGTAGGGCATGTTGTAAGAAGTTAAAGTTTTTAATGTAGGCAAGAAAAGCGTAACACTTCTCTCTGTTATCTTCAAGTATGCTATCTGTGACAATGACAAGCAGCTCAATTTGTTTCCTAGCCGTAAACGAAAATTCAAAATCACGGAACTTCATTACTACTATTTTAGAAGTTAAAGGTCAAGTAACGAAACAATTACGGTATAATAACTTTTTACGTTGGAAGCATAACAGTTAAAAACGGCCGGCCGCGGTGGCCGAGGGGACTGACGCGCTTCAGTCACAGTCTGCACGGCCACTACGGTCGGGGGTTCGAATCCCCCTTCGCGCATGGATATTTGTGCCGTCCTTAGTTGTAGGTAGTTCATAAGTAGTTTCTAAGTTTAGGGACTGATGACCCCGTAGTTAAGTCCCTTAAGCTTAACAAACATTTGAACATTTGAGTTAAAAAGGAAGTAATTTATAATAAATCTATGGCATTCAAATGTTTGTAGAGCTTATGGGACTCAACTACGGGTTCATCAGTCCCTAAACTTACAAACTACTTATGAACTAGCTAATACTAAGGATGACACAAATTTCCATTCCCGAGTGGGGATTGGAACCCCCGACTGTTCAAATATTCAAATGTTTGTAATTCTATCGGACCAAACTGCGTGGTCATCAGTCCGTAGCTTACAAACTACTTAAACCTAGGTAAACTAACCTAAGGACAACACACACACCCATGCTCCAGGGAGGACGCGAACCTCCACGGCGAGCAACTTCGTCTCGTAAAGTCTCCTGGTGTAATTGACGCATTGCAATGCGACGAAAGCCATTCTCTTTATGATTTTTCATGCTATTGACTGCCTAAGAAATACTCTGGGGTATCCATTTGAAAAAACCTAAGTTTGTGTTGAAAATAATTTTATTTTGCTCGCGTAATAGATTACCTCATTGTACTTACTTTCATAAGGCCCTGCCTTACGTTCATGACTGAGGCAGTCGTTTTTCAATATTTATTGTCGTTCCAGAGATATCTGGGGTGAAACGTTGAGTGAAACACCCTACATATGGAGGATATCCTTACCCTATTTCTGTTCAGAGAACCGGAGTACATTGCCGGAAAATCATCCAACACTTCCAAGGACTAGGACAGTTTACTGACAAATTATGTCAGATAGGTCATCTGTGTAGGAGTACTAGCCTTGGTACTCAATTATGACGGTTCCCCACATATTTTCTCTTTTATTAAGATTTTTCTATTTTTTCCGCCCATATCAGCTTTCCTAAGGTACGTGCTTGCAGCGCTGAGCGCGTCCGTAGCGTTACAACACACAGCACGGCCGACCGTGGGAATGCTGCCGCTTCCTGGTCAGCGTACCGAGACCGGGGCATCACTGTTTCTCTATAGCGGGATCTGCTACACTTTCTTGTGCAAATGTTTATTATTTATCACATTGATTATTAACTCCAACATTACCGATCAGTACATACATGATTGCAGTAATTATAGCACACTTCATAATTAACAGAAAGCCACGTTAAGAGAAATTAAGAAATAAATAGAAAAGACATTCTGACTGTTCTATACAAATCAGCTAATAGTGTGTTAGCTACAAAATTCAACGCCAACGCGTGCTTATGGAATATCATCACAGATGTGCGAATCGGTTCTTGATTTCCTATCAAAAAGGACATAGTACGTTCTTATTGACGTAAAGTCATCGAGTAGAACAGAAGTGATATGTGGCTTTCCCCAGGGAAGTGCTGTAGGGCTCTTCTTACTGTTCCTTATTTTAATAATCGATTAAGGAGACAATCTGAGTAGCTCCCTTAGACTGTTCGCGGATGATGCTGTCACTTATCGGTTAGCAAAGTCACCGGAAGATCAAAAGCAACTACAGAATCATTTAGATAAGAACATCAGCATGGTACAAAAATGGCAATTGCCCGTTAATAATGAGAAGTGTGATGTCATCTACATAACCACTAAAAAAAACCGTTAAACTTCATTCACACCATGAATCAGTTGAAACTACAGGCCGTAAATTCAACTAAATACCCAGGAGTAACAATTACAAATTGGAAGAACACAGATAAAATATTGTAGGGATATTGAACCAAAGACTACGTTTCTCTGACAGAACACTTAGAAGATGCTACGGTCTAATAAATAAACTGCCTTCACTATACCTGCGGATCCTGTTTTTTAATATTGCTGGGCATTGTAGGATCCACACCAGGTGCGACTGACGGACGATTTAGAGAAAGTTCAGAGAAGGACAGCTCGTTTTGTATTATCAGTATATAGGGGAGAGTGTGTCACAGAAATGATGCAGAAGTTGGGGTGGAAATCATTAAAACAAAGGCGTTATTTCTTTCATCAACTTCCTCTATGCGAATATATTTTGTTAGCACCCACCTACATAGAGAGACATCACCATCATAATATAATAAGAGAAATCAGATCGAAAACAAATTTTTAAGTGTTCCTTTTTCTTCCGCTAGGTATTAGAGAATGGAACTGTAGAGAAGTATCATAAGAGGGGCTTGTTGAACCCGCTGCCATGTATTTCAGTGTGACTTGCATAGTATTTATGTAGATGTAACAATTGTGAGCTGACCACCAGTCGCTGGAGGACCTCAACGGAGGTAACACGTATTGCGTGGTGTGGCTTGCAAATGTATAAAAGAAGTGAAAGTGTTTTAATTAATTATTTTGTGATGATAAATTAGAGCTATTAATATTACAAGTGTTCAGAAGTGTAGTGTAAGCAAGCTTTCCTTGAATTTGGATAATTGGCGCATGCTAAAGTTTTCTGATACTTAAAACATCTCGACTGGGAAAAGTTTCGTAACAAAGGTTGATATTAGTATTCTGCATTCATACAAAGGTGCTCAGCAAAGTTGATTGGTCGATACCGCGAAAGTAAAGTGATGATTGTGCATCTGACATCATACTTGACTGCCGTTCAGATATAATAAACCGAACGTGACTTAGTAAAAACTACCATCATTTCAAGTAGACAGAACCAACTCCTCATTAAGCCATTCTTTTCAGCAACACATACTGCAATCCGCATATCATTTAAGTCCACGAACATCCAATGGGAAATTTCAAACTACATTGAGGTAAGCAATCTGGAATAGCATATCAAGTGATTGTGTGGAATAGGGCACAAGCCAGAGAGGTGAAAAGGATTTGTAACTGTCGTTATTAATCGGCGTGTGTCCACAATACGGCATTACGCTGGTATTATTTAGGTCCTATACAAAATGTTCAAATGTTTGTCAAGCTTAAGGGACTTAACTACGAGGTCATCAGTCTCTAAACTTACAAACTACTTATGAACTACTTTATACTAAAGACGGTTATTTCCAAGAATGCTTACACTCGAAATAGTGCGGACGGAATCGATATATATCGAATGTAAATTGCGTCAGTATTATCACGTCACTTATTAAGTTTGGAACACGTATTTCACTAGTGTCTTTTAATTAAGAAAGTGCACATGCAACTGATAGAGTTCTTCAAGAGGAATACTTCACTCATTAATAAAGTAAGTCCTCTGTTATCGGCAGATTTCTAGTAGTGAAACGTATTTGTACGTTTCATACATTAGTAAATATCGGTTTTCGGCCATCTCGCGAGTGAAGTAACTTCGTTGTTATCGGTAGATTTCTGCTAAAATCAGGTATTTTTAGATTATGTCACATTAGTAAATATCCGTATTTACACATCTCGCGAGTGATTTAACTTTTTTATTATCGGTAGATTTCTAGTAAGAGAATGTAATTGTACTTTGTGGTACATTAGTAAATACCCATATTTACACATTCTGCGCGTGAATAGCCGCGTAATCGAAATTCGATACATATCGATTCCGACCTCACAACTTCGAGAGTAAGCTTGCCCGAGGGGGGATTCGAAGCCCCGACGGGGAAAGGCCTCGCGCATCGTAGCATAGCGCCTCAGTGCGCTCGGCCGCTCCGCCGCGGCGGTGCTATACATCACAGGTATAGGTAGCATCACCGACGAACTAACATTTTTAATTAGCAGCTTGAGGCTGCGACTCTATAATTAATTACCACATTCATTAACCACAGCAAGTTAGCAGCCCGAATGCTGTACAATGTTGTCAGGGTATTTATCTGTACTAATGGTCTTTGAGTCTATCTCCCCTTCCTCCTCTCTGGTCATTTCATCCTTTCCCTCTCTCGACCAAGCCCCTCCTCTCCTTTCTCGCAATTTACTGTCAATTTCTCCCCTCATAGTCCATCTCCTACTTAACCCCCCGTCTTTTCCATATTCTCCTTCCTCTCTCTCTTCCCCCACCACAGTCTGGTCCTCCTCTCCTCCTTCTGTTATAACTAAAATCAATCCTGCTTATGTACAGAAAACATCACCATATCATGGTGCTGGACGAATGATGTGGACAGGAGTCAGTATTGGCGAACGTACTGCCTTCTGTGTCGTTTAGAATGCTGCTTTGACTGCTCAGAGGTATAGAGACGAGGTCCTTGGATGTTTAGTTGCGTCCTACGCCGGTACCATAGGAGATGGTCTCCTTCTGGTCGACGATAACGCACGTCCGCACAGAGCTGCGATGGTGGACAAAATGCTTGAAGCCGAGGGAATTAAACGGATGGAGTGACCAGCTTGTTCAACGGACTTAAAACTGGTTGAACATGTCTGGGATAGACACACACACAAACCCATGCCCCAGGGAGGACTCGAACCTCCACGGCGAGCAACCGCGCGCTCCGCAGCGAGACGCTTTAGACCGCTCGGCTACTCCACTGCGGCAACGGTTGCACATTTAGAATATTGCACTCATGGAAGAGTGGCCAAATATCCTTAAAGAGCTGATTTGTAACGTGATACTGTCCATGCCACGCAGTTTTGTAAGTGTGCTGGCAGTCTGAGGCGATCACACACCATATTAAAGGGCAACGAGAACGACTTTTTAACTACGAGGTATGTCCACAATGTAAGTTACGTTTGGTTATATAAAATGAACGGGTACAGATACAGAAAAATTACTGATTGTACAAAAATCTACAACTGTTAAACTACTTTTCTACATAGCTTCCGAAATTTTGTAGACAATTGTCTAGCATGGCACAAGGTTTTGTGTGCCTCTTTCATAGAATGTTGCCGCCTGTGTATTCTCTAATAGATCACGGGAAAAAGGAACACCTAAATCTTTCCGCTTTCGTTCTGTTTTCTCTTATTAGAATGCTCATGTCTCCCTATGTAGGAGTGTGCTAAGAAAATACGAGGTATGTCCACAAAGTAAGTTCCGTTTGGTTATATTAAACAAACGTGTACAGATACAGAAAAAATATTTATTGTACAAAAATGTACAACTATTAAACTACTTTTCCACATAGCTTCCGAAATTTTGTAGGCTTTTGTCATAGCGTGGCAGAAGTCTTTGTATGCCTTCTTCGTAGAAGGTTGCCGTCTGTGTATTCAACCATGTGGTAACATGTTCTTTCAGCTCGTCATCATCGCTGAAGTGTTGACCACCATGGACAGGTTTTAGGCGTAAGAAGAAAGTCGCTAGATGCGAGACTGTACGGAGGATGATCAAACACGTCCCAGTGAAATTACCGTAAGAGTTGTTTGGTCACATTCGCCTTGTGAGGTCGGGCGGCAACGTGAAGGAAAGAAGAAGACTCCTTTCATCTTTTCTTACACCTAAAATTTGTCTTTGGTGGTCAACACTTCAACGATGATGAGCTGAAAGAACATGTTTGCCACATGGTTGAATACACAGGCGGCAACCTTCTTTGAAGAAGGCACACAAAAACTTGTCCCACGCTATGACAAGTGCCTACAAAATTTCGGAAGTTGTGTAGAAAAGTAGTTGAACAGTTGTAGATTTTTATACAATAAATATTTTTTTCTGTATCTGTTCACGTTTGGTTTATATAACCAAACGGAACTTACTTTGTGGACATACCTCGTATGTTCGCATTCGGAAGAGAAAGTTCGTGAAAGGAATTTCACCACTAGATCTCGTCGCAACGAATAACGCCTTTCTTTTAATGATTTATACCCGTGCATCATTTCCGTGACACTCTCTCCCCTATATCGCGATAGTACAAAACGAGCTGCACTTCTCTGAACTTGCTCTAAATCGTCTGTCAGTCCCACCTTGTGTAGATCCCACAATGCGCAGCAATACTTCAAAAGAGGACCAGTTTCTTTAGTAGAACTATTGCAACTTCTAAGTGTTCTGCAAATGAAGCATAGCTTTTGGTTAGCCTTCCCTACAATAATTTCTATGAGTTCTTTCCAATTTAAGTTTTTCGTAATTGTTATTCCTAGGTATTGAGTTGAATTTACAGTCGGTTGTATTGACTGATTTATTGTGTAAATCAAGTTTAATGGATTTTTTCAGTGATCATATGGATGATTATTAAAGTTCAATTACCAATTTTTGCACCATGCAGATATCTAAATGATTTTCCAGTTGCTTTTGATCTTCTCGCGACTTTACTAATCGGTAAATGACAGCACCATCCGATAACAGTCTGAGGCCTACTCAGATTGTCTCCTAACGACACATAGCTCAGGAGATATGACGTCATAAATAATGAGAGGCCACCGCGTGAGAATACTCAAATTTATGCGTCAATTATTGGAAAATGGGAGAATTTAGCGACCTGCAACAAAGTTTGTACGTAATTTCGAACGTTTATGAAGCGTTTTGTAACTGACCCCCCCCCCCCCAAAAAGAAAAAAAAAAAAAAAAAATGATGAAACGAAGTCTAACGCTCACAACAGTTTTAATGTAGATGCCGTAAAACTGTCGCATCAGGCATGACCTTGTATCAAATAAAGTTAGTATTACAGATTTTCATGTTACTATTTATTTTTGTCAGCAAGTCTCCCTTAATTCTCTTGCATCCAAAATTAAGCAATCTGTTTTCTTAATCTCTATCTATATAAAAGCCATAGGACCCTCACTCAGTCACTGTCTAAACACGAAATCTCGAAAACTACTTTAGATATGAAGCCGAGATTTGGCAATAATATAATTTATAGGTAGAAAACGTCAGCTAAGAAAGTATTTTGTGATAGGTGCATGGCGAAATATACTTCTACAGACTCACGAAATCTTATTTACAGTTTAATTCCGATCTTCACGAAATTTTGCACGCTTTAACTTCAAAACAAGAGGAAGATCACCGTTTATCTTAAGTTTCTTATGGTGCATGGGGGAGAGTACTTTGCAACATAAAAATGTATCCCTAAATACCTTGGTCGCGCCATAACTTGAGAACGGCTCAACCGATTTCACAGATCCTTTTTTTGTTTTCGTTATTCTCAGAACAAGGGTTGTAAGAAAAATGAACTGGAATATTTGAGAAAATAAAGTGCGTTTTTCAATGAAACCCTGCGTTTCTATTGCATAGAAATCTATAGTTTTGTTCCGATATGGATGAAATTTTGCACACTCTACCTTAAAACAAGAGGAATGTCACCGTGTGTATAAAGTTTCGTTCGGTGCATGGTGGAGCGTACTTAACTTACGGAATTTTACAAAACACATAGTTTTACTCCAATTTTATGAATTTTTGCACACGTGATCTTTTAACCAAGTGGAAGATCACTGGGTACATGAATGTTTGTATCTTACATGACAGAGGGTACCTTTCAGAAACCTTTGCCGAGAGAAGGAAAGGTGGAAACGAACAGAGAGATGGGAGAGAAAGAGGTGGATACAGAGAGAGGGGAGGAAGGGGACGTGGACTACGAGAGTGTAGGATAAGTAAACACCCGGGCAACGCCGGGTTTACAGCCAGTATAATATAAAAACACTCCACGGTAACATACAAGCAAGTGATAACATTCACGGTAATGACGATGATGATGCTCGTGAATGTATTGTACTCCGAGATGGTTTCAACTGTAAGTTTATTCTACATCTACTATTTACAATTCTACTAACACGGAATGTACATTGTCTCGAACAAACATATCTGTATGAACGTTTGGTTACAGGATCTCTACGTACACCTCAAGGTACTGGTGGGTATCGTTTTTATGCAAAACTTTGCAATTATGCTCTAGATAGCACTGTAGACGTAATTGTAGACGCCAAACGCAATGTAAAAATCTTAACTATAACTTATGTAATAATCATCGTACGTGTTCTCCAGCGTATTGTCATCAAAAGCCGTGATGATAGTTGCTACATTAACCTTCTTCTCGGAAGACTGTTGGTATTCACTGCCACTGCTTCCATCGCCTCTTCCCGCACTTACCGTAGCACTACCGCTTGCAATGAGTTGTTCGTCATTATCATCCCTATTATCATCATTATGAGTTAGTGTTACAACAGTATCTAACTTATGATCATATTTCTGTACCATAACAGACACGAGAAAGCATGCGAATGATTCATCTTCTATACTAATACCACTTCACGAAGAAGGGTTCTTCGTAATTTCATCTCAACCAATCGCAATACATTAGCAGGATTGATTACCAATCGCCGCCCCATCTGACGCTTCACCACACAAATAACGTCACAAAACGCAGCTTCGGAGGCACACTGCACGGTCCCTACTGGCGAACCGACAGGTCAAAGTGAAATGTGGCAAGGCACACGCAGAAGCCTTTAACAGACGACTGCAGAGTTTTGCAGATGCGGGAGTATCACTAGTGCAATACGGGACCTTTACATTATCTCTCATACGATTTTGGTGTATATGTGTTTGTTCGAGCCCAAGTGCTTTCCTTGTAAGTCATATGCAAGCTACAGAGTCCGTCTTCAAGGGGCCGTAGGCATGGATCCTCTTGGGCGACGTCTTCTGCGGTGAGTCTTCTTCTCAGAGATCTTCCGTCTTCGGAATTCGGCGTGACTGCCGGGCGGCCGTCTGGCTGGTCCTTAAATATGCTGTCGGAGTGGTACCGTCGGCCGCGGCGGCATCTGCAGGAAAAGGTTCCACATTAATTCGTGAACATTCTGTTTATGAACAGCGGCTGCGGATAGGCTTCCCGGCTGACGCGTGTGTTGTGCTGTACTGCTTGCTGCCCAGGCGTTTCCACAGCGAACAGTTCAGTGATCATATGGACGATGTTATGCATCACAAGACCAAGCGCCGTTACTTTATATTTCTGATGCGAGCGCAATTAGTGCTGTTTAGTAATGTACAGTGAGATTTCACTACTAAGTGAAAGTACACTATCCCTTCTTTGGTACAAAAAGTTGATAAACGCTCATAAATAAATATATTTTAAGAACATATAAAATTTAGGTTCCATTATGTCAGTTATGACATATGACGCTTGGACTAGTGATGCATAACACCGTCCATACGTCATTTATGGCCATTAGACTAGTCTTGTGTAGTTCGCGAACGAACTAGTTCGAAAGAGCACTCCCACAGGCGAACTACGCGAACTAGTTCGCAGATCCCTCGCCTCTTAGTTAGCCGGCCGCGATGGCTGAGGAGACTGAGGCGCTTCAGTCACGGTCTGCACGGCCACTACAGTCGGGGGTTCGAATCCCCCCTCGGGCATGGATATTTGTGCCGTCTTTAGTATAAGGTAGTTCATAAGTAGTTTGTAAGTTTAGGGACTGATGACCCCGTAGTTAAGTCCCATAAGCTTAACAAACGCCTCTTAGTTCGCTCGCTTCTTTTCCGAAGACTGACGGGGAACAGCGATAGGACGCGAGAGCGCGCCGAACCGCGTGATTCCCTTCTGCCAGTTACTGTCATTTCGAGCTGAGATGCAACTCAGCTGTAATTTCATAGTTCACGGCCACAAATCAATTTCTGTAATAAGTGTGAGGTTGACAGGACTGGCTTAACTTTCGATGCAACTGAGGCGGCCGCCTCTCCGAAGACAAAAATGCGTTTCTGCGCGTGGGATCTTGGTTGAGGGTGAGGGGGTTGACTAATGACTTCCCTCAGCACGATTGTTAAGCAACAAGTTAGGAAAGTTCCTTTTGTTAATGTTAAAGGTATATTCTTTGTGCGATATAATACTTGACCTGTACCATAGTAGTAATATTTTTTGTTGATCACTTCCAAAACTATATAAAAATTAAAAAGTCATTTATAAAAGTGCATTTTTATTCACGAAAATAGTCGCATTTAGCATATTTTGTAGGTAATGTTCCTTCGTTGACCTATTAAATAAATAAATAAATAAATCCATTTTAAAAATAAAATACGAGTATTCTGTATGAAAAGTAGTTGAATACCATTGTATCACCCATTCGTGTAAATATCTGTTTTATTTACTTAAGTATTTGATGTCTAATTGCCCAAAAATACGGGTAATAGCAAACGCTTGGGCAACACTGATCATTATATAAAAAAGCTGTCATAACAAAAGAAAGAGCTCTTTTAGTAGCGGTAGCAGAAGCCAAAAAGAGCGGGCGAACTAAAAAGAGCGACCTACTTCCCGGCCGTGCTCCTAATTAAAAAGAAAGCTACCGGTCGCGAACTAAATATACGCGATCGGTCGCGAACTAAAATATGCGCGATCGGTCGCGAACTAAAATATGTGCAATCGGTCGCGAACTAAAACATGTGTTACCGGTCGCGAACTATTATGCCAAACGTAGCTCGCTTCTTTGTTCTTTTGATTCTTTCCCGAATACCGACGGGCAATAGCGAGAGGGCGCGCAGCAGAATTAAAAATCACGCGTTTGCCTTCTGCCGATGAGAGCCATTTCGAGGTGAGCGTCTGCCTGATAAATTACATAGTTCGGTGCTACAAAATTTCTGTTTTGGAGTATTCTGCACTCTGCAATATCTGATTAATAAATTCCATAATGCCAAGATATAGAGATAACTCTAAGCTTAAACGTGAGAAATTATCCACAAACTGTTTCTTTTGGTTTGCGTGATATCGTTAGCACCTAAAGCAACAAGCGCATGAAGCGGCTAGGTGGGGGAACTTCTCCCTCCACCTGCATGCGCAGACCACGCCGCTCAGCCGTCACTGGGAGCGGATGAACTAAAAGAAAGAACTAGCTCGCGAGAGAGCCGTTCGGTCTGCCTGGTGCTAGTCTTTTCAGGTGACACCACTTGAGTCATTTGCGTGTCGATGATGATGGAATGATTAAGAGGACGACAGAACACTGAGTCCCAGAGCGGAGATCATCTCCAACCTGATCGCGAATCGAACCCGGGACCCTTTTGAGGCCCATCACGCTGTCCACTGGAGTACGGAGGCGACACTTTCACGGGAATCGGTTAAGCGGAGTCCATGTCTCTTTGCCATGCACCGGGGCGCGTAAGGGTGGCAGCACATTCATGTTGATGTATAAGCTAGCGGCCGGGTTTCACTATTGCTGGCTGCAGTTATGCTGCGACATGGGATTCAATATTATTAAAATTAAAACAATGAAATTAGTTAGTTACATTAATTACAAGAATATACACTATACTCACCACTATCACAATAGGTTCTGGAAATAATTTCCTCTTTCTTGTTCAAAATGTTCAAATGTTTGTATAGCTTATGGAACTTAACTATGAGGTCATCAGTCCCTAAACTTACAAACTAGCTAATACTAAGGACGGCACAAATATCCATGCCCGAGAGAGGATTCGAAATCCCGACCGTAGTGGCCGTGTAGACCTTGACTGGAGCGCCTCAGACCTCTTTCTTGAAGGCATAGTTCAGCACGTTTATATTTATTTTCGAATAGCTTTACCAGTGTTTCACGTGTAATCGAATGCAGATATTCAGTTATCGCTGTCTTAAGTGTATGTATTGTCCTTGTGTTATTTTGATAAACAAATGTTTTAGTCGCACCCCAAAGGAAATAGTCGGGAGGAGACAAATCCGGTGAGAGAATGGGCCAGTGACGTTTTTTAATTATTCTGTCTCCAAAGATTTCATCTGAAAGTTGTAGGGATTGGAGGTTAAGATAGTTTCGAAAAATATCGGCCTTATAAATCGCGGTCGTGATTGGCAACCCACACCCCTATTTTCTCTGCGTGCAACGGCGTTTCTTTTAAAGTATGTGGATTTTCGGATGACGAGATACGTGAATTTTTAGAATTAATGTAGCCAAATAGTTGAAACCAAGCCTCATCAGTGAAAAACGTTCGATCTAAAACACCAACTCCATGTCTGTTAATAAGTCGTTAAAGTCATTCACGCCGCGGTGGAGTCGCCGAGCGGTCTAAGGAGCCTCGCTGCGGAGCGCGCGGTTGCTCTCCGTGGAGGTTCGAGTCCTCCCTGGGGCATGGGTGGGTGTGCTGTCCGTAGGTTAGTTTACCTTAGTTTAAGTAGTTTGTAAGCTACGGACTGATGACCACGCAGTATGGTCCGATAGATTTACAAATATTTGAACACTTTTAAAAAGCATTCACAATGTGCTGTTCTTTTCATATGGTCTATACAATGCATTTGTTACATTGCAGTAATTATATACGGATACAGCAACAGTTCTTTGGTTACGGCCGTATGTGCCTTCGTACGAGAGACTTTAGCCTTTTCTTATAATTTCCTTACTGATTTTGTTGGACACCGCAACATATGTCCGAAATACCGTCGAGCTGCCGTTCTCCTGTTGTCCGGAATTTGCGAATTAAATCACGTACAGTGTCGCGATGTGGACACCTCGACGTAGGGACACGCAATCTAAATTGTCGTCTCACATGCTTCTTGAAGTTTCCTCCTGACCGGAAGACCTCTTCCACTAAGAAGGTTCTCTCTGCAACAGTAAGCATTCTCACTACACTCAGTGTATACAAGAACAAGACAACAACAAAAGTAACAGCGGTAACACACAAGCAACACTACCCCCACCCTACTACCACTGCAGGTGCACGTGCAGGTGCGCTTTGCCTGTGCTTCCAACCTTACACGACCCGCAACGCGAGACACGCGGAGATGGCCACTGTGGAGAGATTTTGCGGACACACTGTATTACATACACAGTGTCTTCCTTTGGCCGTGCGAGAGTGGTCGTGCGTTCTAAGGCACCTTGCTGAGAATTGTGCAGCTACTCCCCGTCGGAAGTTCAAATCCTTCATCGGGCATGTGTGGATGTTTTGTCCTTACGATAAGTTAGTTTAAGTAGGTTGCAAGTCTAGGGACCGATGACAAGAGTCTTTTTGTCCCTTAGGTCTACAAACGTTTGAACACTATTTGTATTCCTTTTGTTTTGAAAGTAATGTGTGCAAGTTCGGAATAAAAGAATAGCGTGGTGTCCACTTCTGCATGTGAATTACCTTCCTCGATGCACCATATGAAATTTTATATAGGAAGTGACGTTATGTCACTGCAGCCGTTCACACTTCATTACTTAACTGTCGTATATGATCATGCATTGTCCTGCTGAAATAGTAATTCACATTACTCTCGTTTGGAGTGTGCACTGTTCAGCTGAAACAGTATGTTACCTTAGTGTCGTATGAAAACTTGCATTGTCTTATTGAAATAGTACTCCTCCTTCCAGTTGTAACTGAATGTGCCCTGTCCTGCTGAAACAGTTCATTACTTTACTGTCATATGTGAACCTACATTGACATACTGAAATAGTAATTCACCCTTCTGTCGTTTGAGAGTATCCACTGTTCTGCTGAAACTGTACGTTACCTTAGTTTCATATGATAACCTGCATTTCTTACTGAGACAGTACGTCCCATTGCTGTTGTACCTGAATGTGTATTGTCCTGTTGAAACAGTTCATTCCTTTACTGTCGTATGTGATCGTACATAGTCCTACTGAAATAGTAATTCACCTTAATGTCGTTTTAGAGGCTCCACTGTTCTGCTGAAACTGCACGTTACCTTAGTGTCATATGAGAACCTGCATTTTCTTTCTGAAACAGGACATCCGATTGCTGTTGTAACTGAATGTGCGTTGTCCTGTTGAAACAGTTCTTTACTTCGCTGTCGTATGTGAACGTGCATTGTCCTACTGAAATAGTAATTCACCTTACTTTTGTTTGAGGATGTCCACATTTCTGCTGAAACTGTACGTTACCTTAGTGTAGTGTGAGAACCTGCATTGTCTTACTGAAACAGTTCATCCCCATACTGTTGTAACTAAATGTGCAGTGTCCTTCTGAAACAGTTTTTTAGTTTCACTGTCGTCTTTGAACATCCATTGTCTTATTGAAATAGTAATTTACCTTACTGTCTTGTCAGTGTGTCCACTGTTCTGCTGAAACGGGATGTTACCTAAGTGCCATATGAGAACATGCATTATCTTACTGAAACAATACGCCCCCTTGCTGTTGTAAATGAATGTGCATTGTCCTGCTCATACAGTTCAATACTTTACTGTCGTATGTGAACGTGCAATATCCCACGGAAATAGTAATTCACCTTACTGTCGTTTGAGAGTGTCCACTGTTCTGCTGAAACTGTATGTTACCTTAGTGTCATATGAGAACCTGCTTTTACTTACTGAAAGCGACATCAGATTGCTCTTTTAACTAAATGTGCAATGTCCTTCTGAAACAGTTTATTAGTTTCACTGTCGTCTGTGAACACGCATTGTCTTATTGAAAGAGTAATTCACCTTACTGTCTTTTCAGAGTGTCCACTGTTCTGCTGAAACTGTATGTTACATAAATGCCGTATGAGAACCTGCATTATCTTACTGAAACAGTACATCCCCTTGCTGTTGAAGCTGAATGTGTATTGTGCTGCTGAAGCATTTCATTACTTTACTGTCGTATGTGGACGTGCATTGTCCCCATGAAATTGTAATTCACCTTACTCTCGTTTGAGAGTGTCCACTGGTCTGATGGAACAGTATGTTACCTTAGTGTCGTATGAAAACTAGAAGTGCCTTACTGAAACAGTACTTCTCATTGCTGTTGTAACTGAATGTGCATTGACCTGTTGAAACAGTACATTCCCTTACTATCGTATGTGATTGTGCATAGTAATACTGAAATAGTAATTCATCTTACTGTCGTTTTAGAGTCTACACTGTTCTGCTGAAACTGTACATTACCTTAGTGTCATATGAGAACCTCCATTTTCTTACTCAAACATTACATCCGATTGCTCTTGTAACTGAATGTGCATTGTCTGGTTGAAACAGTTCATTAATTCACTGTCGTATGTGTATGTGCATTGTCCTACTTAAATAGTAATTCACCTTACTGTCGTCTGAGAGTGTCCGCTGTTATGCTGAAACAATACGTTACCTTAGTATCGCATGAAAACCTGCATAGTCTTACTGAAACCCTTCGTTCATCCCTTTCGTGTTATAACTGATTGTGCATTGTCCTGCTGAAGCAATTCATTACTTTACTGTCGTATGTGAACGTGCATTGTACTACTGAAATAGTAAATCACATTACTCTCGTTTGAGAGTGTCCACTGTTTTGCTGAAACCGTATGTTACCTTAGTGTCATATGTGAACCTGCCTTGTCTTACTGAACAAGAACATCTCCTTGCTGTTGTAAATGAAAGTGCATTGTCCTGCAGATACAGTTCATTACATTACTGTCGTATGTGAAAGTGCTTTCTCCCACGGAAATAGTAATTCACATTACTTTCGTTTACGAGTATACACTGTTATGCTGAAACTGTATGGTAGCTTAGTGTCGTATGAGAACCTGCATTGTCTTACTGAACCAGAACATCTCCTTGCTGTTGTAAATGAAAGTGCATTGTCCTGCAGATACAGTTCATTACATTACTGTCGTATGTGAAAGTGCTTTCTCCCACGGAAATAGTAATTCACATTACTTTCGTTTACGAGTATACACTGTTATGCTGAAACTGTATGGTAGCTTAGTGTCGTATGAGAACCTGCATTGTCTTACTGAAACAGTACATCCCTTTGCTGTTATAACTGAATGTGCATTGTCCTGCTGAAACAGTTCATTACTTTACTGTTGTATGTGACCTTGTATGCACCTTACTGTTGTTTGAGAGTATCCACTGTTCTGTTGAAACTGTACGTTACCTTAGTGTCGTATGTGTACCCGCAATGTCTTACTGACACAGTACATCCCCTTGCTGTTGAAGATGAATGTGCATTGTCCTGCTGAAGCATTTCATTACTTCACTGACGTATTTGAACGTGCATTGTTCTACTGATATTGTAATTCTCTTTACTGTCTTTTGAGAGTGTCCACTGTTCTGCTGAAACAGTACCTTACCTTAGTGTCATATGAGAAACTGCTTTTTCTTACTGAAACCGTACATCCGATTGTTCTTGTAACTGAATGTGCATTGTCCTGTTGAAACAGTTCATTACTTCACTGTCGTATGTGAATGTGCATTGTCCTACTGAAATAGTAATTCGCCTTACTGTCGTTTGAGAGTTTCCACTGCTGACTCTCTACGTTAACTTAGTGTCATATGAGAACCTGCATTCTCTTACTGAAATAATAAATCCCTTTGGTGTTATAACTGGTTGTGCATTGTCCTGCTGAAACAGTTTATTACTTAACAGTCTTATTTGAATGTGCATTGTCCTACTGAAATAGTAATTTACCTTACTGTCATTTGAGAGTGTCCACTGTTCTGCTGAAACTGTACGTTACCTTAGTGTCATATGAGAAACTGCATTTCATTACTGAAACAGTATGTCCCTTGCTGTTGTAAATGAATGTGCATTGTGCTCCTGAAGCAGTTCATTACTTCACTGTCATATGTGAACGTGCATAGTCCTACTGAAATAATAATTCACTATACTGTCGTTTAGAGTGTCCATGTTCTGTTGAAACTGTACGATACCTTAGTATTATATGAGACCCTGCATTTTCTTACTGAAACAGTACATCCTCTTGCTGTTGAAGATGCATGTGCATTGCCTGCTGAAGCAGTTTATTACTTTACTGTCGTATGTGAACGTGCACTGTCCTACTGATATATTAATTCACCTTACTGTCTTTTGAGAGTGTTCACTGTTGTCCTGAATCAGTATGTTACCTAAGTGCCGTATGAGATCCTGCATTGTCTTACTGAAACAGTTAAAAATGTTCAAATGTTTGTACAGTCTATGGGACTTAACTACAGGTCATCAGTCCCTAAACTTAAAAACTACTTATGAACTAGGACGGCACAAATACCCATGCCCGAAGGGGGATTTGAACCCCCGACCGTAGTGTCTGTGCAACCGTGACTGGAGCGCCTTAGTCCCCTCGGCAACCGCTGCCGGTCTGAAACAGTTCATTCCTTTGGTGTTATAACTGATTGTGCAATGTCCTGCTGAAACAGTTCATTATTTTACTGCCGTATGTGAACGTGCATTGTCCTACTGAAATAATAATTAACCTTACTGTCGTTTGAGAGTGTCCACTATTCTGCTGAAACTGTACGTTACTTTAGTGTTGTATGAGAACCTGCATTGTCTTACTGAAACAGTACATCCCCTTGCTGTTGTAACTGAAACAGCAGACTCCAATGGTTCGTATTTAACAGTCTTAAATTTATGAATTATAAATATCTAAAGATCTATGCTGTTCAGGGAGTTAAATTGAACAGAAAACCTGGAAATTTGTGCTAGAAGTGTGCCTACAACTCGCATTTCCGGATTTGTGCCAACGGTCTCAAACAGTAGGCTATGGGGTCACATTTCCCGTCCTGCTCAAATTCTCAAATTTATCGCATCTACTACTGTAATGCTACCTGTCCACAAATCCTCTTTCTTGCAACTTGATCTGCATTCCCGCTATGGATCGCACTGAACTGTGCGTTCGCACAGGAAAAGTCACTTACCTGTTTGAGGCATAAATACAATTATAGATATAGTGTGTTATTTCGGACCATATATACCACAGGAAATGTATTCGCAGTTGCAGGTATGATTCAGTTTCTGCTGTACGATTTAATGGTGACTTACATATATATGTGACGGAGCAGGACTCGAATCCTGATTCCCGCTTTTCCTGCTTTACGCTATCAGCACACGTCTCCTGGACCTACCCAAACATCCATGTATCACACATTGCCTGCTGCCCTTGAATCCTCTTACAGTTCGCCATGCTAGACCCGCACAGAAAGAGACGTTTACTTCAATTTTCGCTAGCCTCGCTGTGGGTCATTTAAATACGATGTGCAATGTCCGTGTTTATTGATGGAACCAATGCAAATGTGCATCAAATATGCATGCACGGTGAACGAAACCTCACTCCAAAAGCTGGAGATCGGGGTTTGAGTCCCGCTCTGGTACAAATTTACATTTGTCACCATTAAAATAGTACAGTTGATGCTGAATCATATTTGCGATTGAAAATACGTTTCTTGCAGCTGATTTCACAGCTGAAGTCGTTGCAGTGCCTATTCCTTCAGACATTCATACGTGCCTGAGAGTCCTTTGCATTAGTTCTATCAATAAACACGAACAATTCACATCGTATATCTATATATGCAATGAAGAGACAGCAAAGGACCTGGAAGAGCAGTTATACGGAATGGACAGTGTGCTGAAAGGTGCATATAAGATGAACATTAACAAGAGCAAAACTAGGGTAATGGAGTGCAGTCTACGAATATCAAGTGATGATGAAAGGAATTAGATTAGGTAACGAAACAATAAAAGAGGTAGATGAGTTTTGTTACTTGGGTAGTAAAATGACATATGACGGTCGCAGTACAGAGGGTATAAAATGCAGAATGGCAATGGGAAGAAAAGCATTTTTGAAAAAGAGAAATTTGCTAACATCGAATATTAATTTAAGTGTAAGGAAGTCTTTCCTGAAGGAATTTGTGTGGGCTGTTGCCTTCTATGGGAGTGAAGCATGGAAGATAAACAGTGCGGACAGGAAGAGAATAGAGGCTTTTGAAATGTGGTGCTACAGAAGAATGCTGAAGATTAGGTGGGTGGGTCGCATAACTAATAAAGAGGTGCTAAACAGAATTGGTGAGAAAAGAATTTTTGGCATACCTTAACTAAAAGAAGGGATCGCTTGGTAGGACACATTCTTAGACATCGAGGAATCGTAAATTTAGCATTGGAGGGAAGTGTGTGGGGTAAAAATCGCAGAGGGGGACCAAGAGATGCATATACTAAGCGGATTCAAATGGATGTAGGGTGCCGTTCTTATGAGGAGATGAAAAAGCTTGCTCAGGATAGAGTAGGTTGGAGAGCTGCATCAAACCAGTCTCCGGACTGAAGACCACAACAACAACAACAGCTACCTTGGGGATACTGTGTTAAATCTCTCAAGCGTCGACTATAGCACCACATTCAAAGTCACTTAAATCGTGATAACCTACCATTGTAGCAGCAATAAACGATCTAACGCCTGCGGCAGACACCTGTTTTCTTATACAAACGTTGGCGAGCGCACCACCGTCCTCTGAGAGTTTACATGTCTGTGTGTTTGCATACACATGCATAGACCACTTTCTTTGGCTCTTAAGTGTATAAACCTGAGTATGCCACAAAAAAGCAAATGACAAAAACAGGGCGGATGGTCACTTACGGTAATTTTGATTTCTTTCGAGAAAACAGGTAAAGCTGCAAGGAAGAAGGAAGAAGGATGTAATCTTAGGGTTTAACGTCCCGTCGACGGCGTGGTCATTACAGACGGAGCTTATGCTCGGATTTTCGGGGAAGGATGGGGGAGGAAATCGGCCGTGCACTTTGAAAGGAACCATCCCGGCATTTGCCTGGAAGGATCTAGGGAAATCACGGAAAACCTAAATCTGGATGGCCGGATGTGGATTTGAACCACCATCCTCCCGTATGCGAGTCCAGTGAAAGCTGCAAGCAAATGCAACAATGTTCAAGGGGAAATGCAGTTGCACTGTACGACAAAGGTGAGGGCGGTAAGTGTATACGGATAGCCTAGCGGTTTACGCTTATGACGTGTGGTTTC
This sequence comes from Locusta migratoria, assembly GCA_026315105.1. Taxonomy (NCBI): domain Eukaryota; kingdom Metazoa; phylum Arthropoda; class Insecta; order Orthoptera; family Acrididae; genus Locusta; species Locusta migratoria. The sequence goes on along the minus strand of CM048755.1, from coordinate 351,532,864 downwards.
TTTTATGGTGGAGCTAAAGGACTTCTCTGATTTGAAAAGGGCGGTTCGGGTAATATGCGGTGCGAGTGCGCAAACCTTTCGTCGACCACCGTTCAGTAGCCTAGCAATAACGACAATGACTTCTCAATACGTGTTTTCTTTATCGTCGTTTGTTGTTCACAATATCAATATTTTCAAGACTTATGTGCTTTCATCAGTCAGTACTAGACAGAAATCCAATTCGCATTTGGATAACAGCTCCTAGATTTCTGATTAGTAAGGCGTGCAGTATTGTGTTGCATCCGTTTTCAATAATCTGACATTCGAATTCAAAGATTCAAAGACCTAATCAGCAATCGACGTACTTTCAAGTCTAACCTGGAGAGTTTCGCCCTATTCTGTTGTTGAGGAACTCATGGAAAAATTTAAAAAAATAAAATAAAAGAAAAAAGAAAAAAAAACTGATTCATGTGTCACGTAGTTTATTATATTTACATCATCACACACCTTGTCGCTTACATAGGATTCCAACACTTTCCAACAATTTTGAGTTTACGTAGCTAGTCTTCTGTTACAATTTGACGTGTTGTGTTATGGTCTTCAGTGCGAGACTTGTATCCTGAGCAAGCCTCTTCATCCACTCATAAGAACGGCAACCCACATCCATTTTAATCTGCTTACTATATGCGTCTCTTGGTCTCCCTCTGCGAGTTTTACCCCACACACTTCCCTCCAATGCTAAATTTACGATTCCTCCTACCAAGCGATCCCTTCTTTTAGTCAAGGTATGCAAAAAATTCCTTTTCTCGCCAATTCTGTTCAGTACCTCTTCATTAGTAATGCGATCTACTCACCTAGTTTTCAGCATTCTTCTGTAGCACCACATTTCAAAGGCCTCTATTATCTTCCTGTCCGCACTGTTTATCGTCTATGTTTCACTCCCGTACAAAGCAACATTCCACACAAATACCTCCAGAAAAGACTTCCCTACTCTTAAATTGACGTATTGAGTCATTACATAACCGTGAAGGTTTGTTCAGCAGTTGAATCTTACATCACATTTTACATATGTACAAGTAAAGAAAAAACCGCTGGTCGAGAGCGGTAAATCCGAGTTCGATTCCCAGCCTGCCACAATTTTTTAACTTCGCCGTTGAATACAGTGCCCTGAAACATCAGAGATATTGAAAAATTTCAAATTCGAGGATGTGCGGTAGTTGTTAAAGACAACAGGTTGGCATTCAGCTCTCCAGTAAATTCTTTCACGGGCCCAGGATTCACGGGGTCGTGGTTCCAGTAACAGCCTGGACCAGTGCGCGCGTGCTCTTACAATTAGTCCCGCTCCAAGAAGACAGATTCCATTATTTCTTGCCGAGCGCGGTGCCGCACTGGTTTTCCGTGGAATCCCTAAATGACTCCAGGTAACTGCCGGGATGGGACCGTTCAAGGGCCGAGGCCGATTTCTTTTCGCATCCCTGACAAAAACTATCGGAGCGTATGCTCCGTCTCTGATGACTAGGGTGTCGACGGGAAGACAAACACTAATCTTCATTCTTCCTTTCATACATTTCATTGGTTATGATGTAATACCTCTAAGAAGTGTGCCGTAGGTCGTTCTTAACGCGACTGCCCCATTTTTGCCTGATGGTAAGGCATATGTATGACAATTTTGGTTGAAATCGGTCCAGTGGTGTAGGACGAGATGTGGAACCAAGGAGGTTAGAATACAGGGAGACGCCGTTAGGCTTGAAAAGTGAAGCCTGCTTCCGCCATCTTGCTGAGTCTTGGAGAAGTGTTCGTATTTCATTGCTGATGTTTGACGTCACTTAAAGCATGAATAAAACGACCGGCGGCTATGCCGTATTGTACAACATATACAAGGCGCGACAATTAAGTTTTGAAATGTGTTATGATGAGTATTTATCCGCGAAAGTATATTGTTTGAAAGTACATATTCTGTACTAATTGACATTTGAATGCATTAACGCTAAGAGGCTCCTTTAACGCATTGTTGTAAGGGAGAAATAGTGTTCTACGACTCACGAAAATGGCGGACAGGCTTCAACTGACGACTGTATTCAGGAAAGATAACGCCAGCTCCCCTTTATTCTAACCTCCTTGTGTGGAACAAACAAACACATGCACGCATCCATTTTATAATATGTATAGATACAGATTATAAAACTTCTAGAGGATTATGCACTTTTTTATGATTTACCGTTATTAAAGTTTTATTGATTTGAACAGAAAAGAAAACGAAAAGTAGTGGTACAACGTAGGCTCCGTTACACACTTTGAAGTGCATTGCGAAGTATATAATATGTAGATGCAGATGTAGGTTGCCATTTAGTTAACGATTTTAGGAATTCCAGTGGAATGTTATCTATGATCTCTGTGGTATTGCTTTCTAAACCTCTGGTGTCCTTTCAAATTATGACTCTAATACTGGATTCTCATTGTCTTCCGTTCAACCGCATTTCTTCTTCTGTCACGTCATCACACAAGAATTTTCTATGAGAGAGCCCTTCGTTCTATTCCTTTCGCCTATTCTCTCTCTCTTTTGCGTTGTACAGTGGAATTACCACTTTTGTTTTTAATTTCAACGAAATTGGTTTCGCATTTTCTGTATGATGAGTCTATGGTTCCAACGAACATTTTGAATTTATTCACGTTTTTCCTGTAGGTGTTTCGTCTTGGATTCCTTGCACTTCCGATTAATTTCATTTCGAAGTGGCTTATGTGTTAGTTTTCCCAATAAATTATTGTACTTTCTACTTTCCTAGATCAGCTGATGTATTCTCCCCCTCTCCAGGGGGCTCACGGTTCTTTCGTGAGATCGCGCGTGGCGAGCACGGGGCCCAGAGCTAAAGCAGTCTTCCTTCCTTCTTTACTTTCCTGACCGCATTTCCTTACCCCTCCCCTCCTTTCCTATCCTCACTCCTTCCCCTCCCCACCGGGGGACTGATAACCTTAACAGTTTGGATCCCCAATTCCAATCAAACAACCCCCAACTCTGCAATCTTAGCGTTACCCAGTGATCCACTATACTTGTAAATATGTATAGTTAAATAACGATTGCGTGTTATAGGTCACTAAAGGTGCCTAATACTGGTTAGACGAAACTGTATGGCGCTCAAGAATAAATATCACCTGCAAAAGAAGAAAATTCTTCTTCTCATCATAAAACATGCCCCATTACATAGGATCAATGTCATCTATAGTTGATTTATAGATACTTCCTTACCCCGTTCAAAATGTTCAAATGTTTGTAAAGCTTATGGGACTTAACTACGGGGTCATCAGTCCCTAAACTTGCAAACTACTTATGAACTACTTACGAACTAGGACGGCACAAATATCCATGCCCGAGGGGGGATTCGAATCCCCGACCGTACTGGCCGGGCTGACCGTGACTGGAGCGCCTCAGTCACCTCGGCCACCGCGGCCGGCCCCTTACCCCCTACTAGCTGTTCTTTTGTGGTCACTTAGCGGATGTACAGCACGGTAATCATTCCATTTACTTTTTTCAGTTTTAAATCAAAGGAGAATTTGAGGTATTCGTGTTATCGGCAATGTCCTGTACAATTTCTTAATGACACGGGCTACCAAAGTCTAGGTACGTACGAAATCATTTTTTCAAGGCGAAACGAATTCAACAGATCGCAGTTGATTTAAGAGACGCAAGAAAAGAATATTGCGGAAAAGACGGAAAAAAGAGAGCGGAACTCAGAAAACTGAAGGAACACAGCAAAGAATACTGACAGGCACCGGTGATCAAGACGTAAGTGAATAGTCAGAAACAATGGAAAAGGAAGAGGAGGAAATAGTGGGAACTACAAATGAGGACCGAATGATTAACGGACGACTAAGTTCCGATGAAACTGGAGCAAACGGAGATGAGAATGTAATTCAGTCAGAGAACTGTGAAATGAAGGAGCTGCGGGTGGCTTCTGACGCAGGAAACAGCGCTGTGATTCAATAGTGAAGCCTGCCCTCATTGGACGATCCTAGAGAAGTATCCAGAAGCGCTCTACGAACAAAGTCCGCAGGCGCATCACAAAAGGCTGGAGAGACTGCGAGAACGGATATTGAAGCTCCCGTTGTGAGCATAAAATACTTAAGACCTGAAGGCGAAGATAAGCTGGCTGTATTAGCCAACGTTTTACGCACACACACACAAATGTGGACGTGGATCGCGTGTGTGGTATTCAAAAATATGCATTGTTGACAGATAAACATTCAGAATCAGCGAAAGGTCTTTAACACACATTTTACATTAATTTAAATATAAATTAAGAAACCTTGAGATGATTTTTAGTCTCAAATATGTCGATGACATTGAAGATGAAGGTGAAGCAATGAATTAAAATTTAAATCCACGTCACAAACTTTAATTCACTTCCTTTTTCCATAGATAATTGCCACTACTGCCAAGGAAGCTGTTTTAAAGTTTGTGACGTGGAGGGAAGTCGTACTTAGACTATTCCGAGGCGCCTTAACCGTTATTGGTGGGGTGGGCTAATGGTAAGACGTCTGCTTAGTAAACGCGGAGGTCCGGGTTCGAGTCCCGGCCGCATCACAAACTTTAATTCATTGCTTCACCTTCATCTTCAATTACATATTTTATACTTATTATGCCACAGTAGTTACAATGATCAAAATCAATGACGACATTAAAGAAGGCAGGACAATACAAGAAGTTGGGCTTTTCAACACAGAGTGATTTTAGAGAGATTTTTATCTACGGTTGAATTCTATGCTGCGTATTTAATACACTGCTCAAAACAATTACGGGATCAGGTAAAATATACACAGTGTGCATATGGTAATATATTTTATTCAGATATTGGTTAAAATTGTAATTTGTGTGGGATACAGTACCATATTTTCCAGCCTAAACTCTTTACTTGAGGTTATATGATTAGCAGCAACTGAAATCTTAGGTAAACGTATTACTGTAGGGCCACTGTTAGCTTCTTTATCTTGGCCTCCATTATATAACAATGAACCAACGCAAGAAAATTTTGTGCGGCAAAGATTACCGAAAAGTGCAGAATATAGGATAAAAGAATGTAACAAACGTGCTGTGGAACCATGTTTCCAGGTTGGTGACTTGATTTTAGTATGATCACATCCTAAAAGTTCTATGAGTAACAGACAGTGTAAGAAATTCTGCTTTACTTTCTAAGGTCCTTATGTGGTCTGTAAAGTACCACATCCGAAAGCATTTCTACTGACGTAACCTTCCACAGGAATCATAAAAGGATACGAGGCTTGGAACTTAAATAGCGGCAATTATTTATTCACAACTAATACAAAAGCAATTTAATAAAAATAAACAATCCCTGAGACGGATTTTCCTCTCGAATATGTCATAGACAATAATGATAAATCTGAAACATAGAATTAAAATTTGTGATGCAGCCGGGAATCGAACCCGGACCTCCATGCTTACTAGGCAGACGTCTTACCGTCAGACCACCAATTTAATTTGTTTTAAATTTATATTTATATCACCTTAACAGGATTGTTACAATATGTACGTTGGCGAGGTGCTATTTCGCTGCACGGAGAGCCTTGGCAGTAGCGTCAATTATCTTTGGAACACAGAAGCTGAATTAAAGTTTGTGACTTGGAGGGAAATAGTAATTATACTATTCCGAGGCGCATTAATCGTTAGTGGTGTGGTGGTCTAACGGTCTGCCTAGTAAGCATGGAGGTTCGGGGGCGATTCCTGGCCGCATCACAATTTTAATTCTATGCTTCAGATTTATCATTAATACAAAAGCGTTAAATGTTTGTACTTATTACTGTAGTCATCAGCATTGTGAATTACCCATTGCTAACGAAGTGGAAGGCGTAGTATACCGTTAGCAGAGCCTGTTCTGTTCATAGTATGAGTGGAGTGGTCTACTGCCTGTCGAATCTCTGGAACAGTTCTGAAGCGAATGCCACAGAGGGGTCCCTTCATCTTCGGAATAATATTAGTCACAATGACTTAAGTCCGGAGAGTATGGTGGATGGTACAGTACTTCCCAGTCCCATCGACTAAAGAGAGCTAGCCACAGCTTGCGTTGTATGCGCCCGCACATTGTTGTGCAAAATGATGGGTGTATTATGCAGAAAGTGTTGCCGCTTCTTTCGCAAAGCTTACGTCCTTGTAACTTTGATTTGATTCCGACGATGAAGTAACCACTTCGTGACATTCGCTCCAGAACTGTCTCAGAGATTCGACAGGAAGGAGACCGCTCCATTCACACCATCAAAAGAACATGATCTGCTAACGGTATACTACGCTTTCCACATCGCTGACAACTGGTTCTAAACAATTCTGATGACTACTATGAAGGACAGTAACAGGTGCAAACATGTAACGCTTTTGTATCGGTTGTGAATAAATAGTTGCACTAGTTAAGTTCCAACTCTCGTATAAAGTAGACCAGGTTAAGCTATTCTTACAATAAGTAACCAATATAAGAATTGTAGAATGTGATACAGGACTGACAGACTTCGGACAATTAACAGATGACTTTTAACATTTTTTTTCGTTCTAGTTTTGTCCTCTTACAAGGGAACATCATCAACTCGACCTCATATTATCTTTAGAAAAAAATACATGAGGTAGATATCAACCACAGAAATCGATATCACGTGAAAATTTGGGCCATTATTCAGATACTACGCAGTTACGTCCTCCTCAGAGTACAGCTTTTAAACATTCGCACGCCTGGGTTGTTCCTCACTCGGCCCGCTTCAACTGCGGCCGCTTAATGCCCGAACGACTAGTACTGTGAGCAGAGTATAGTAAGAGGTTTGTGTTCACGGTGTCAATTAATCAACAGGCTGTCGTGCGACACCTCCAGGAGCGGTATGAAATAATGAATAATCTGCAACGATTAAATGTCAAACAATTACAGTTCTTTAAAGTCGCCACCGGTAAGCATAATTTACTGTAGTTATTGGACGTACTATACACGACAAAAGAAAATACATAACGCTTTCTTTATGCTTCTCCTTATATCTTTCAACTGCGTTGCAGATGTCAGAGACAACTGCACTGATGAAGACGTGCTGGATACAGAAGAAAATAGCGGATTGACGTTCGGTGCAGATTCAAAAAGAGGATGACGTCCACGATAACGACGCTGCCATTTCACCACCGTCGCATTCGACGAGTACTTTAATTTCTTCAATGGGGCTTGGGCGTGGAATTGAGGTCGTCAGTGATGGTGAAAGCTGCTTTGATGTTTAAAAGCTGTACTTTGAGGAGACCGTAACTGCGTAGTATATGAATAATGGCCCAAATTTTCACGTGAGGTTGATTTCTGGGGTTGATATCTAGCTCATGTATTTTTTTTTCTGAAGAAAATATGCGGTCGAGTTGATGATGTTTCCTTGTTAGTCCAGAACTTCCACAGGGATTTCTTAAGGTCACTTTTCTGTGGACTTTCAGGTGAAACCATTGCGTTTCGTTCTGTAAGGATCCTCATACACCTAACTGACATTTTAGCCGCCATCCTGAAGCGATGGGGATTTCTGGGTTGGGGGGGGGGGGGGGGCTGGGAAGGGACTCTGTCATTGGGGCTGTCGTCTTTCCTTCTTCGAACCTAACAGATCCTTTCTTTCTTTCCCTTTCCAACTTTTACTTACGAAAGTACCAATTCTATCCTTCTCTCTAACCACATGAAAGCGTTCTGTTTTAGAAGCCTTTTCAGCTTTATTACTCTGTTTTCATTATATTTTATTTACAAATCTGTTTTCACAGGTTAGCCCAAGAGAAGCAACTCACGAAAAGACACATAGCATTGACTGATTTAAGAACCCATATTCTTTTATTTAGCTAGAAGTATTTTTCTATAGTTAGACTAGTGTTAAGTGATAACTTATGGTTAAAGTTTTGAATAATGGTTGGATGTAGAAAGGTGTACATGAGTAACCACAATATCCACAATTTTATAGTATCTTATAAGTGATAATAAGATTTTGTAATATTTCGTACGGAGTAATGGTGTTAAGGAACAGGGGAAGACAATACTGTTAGAAGGTATATAAAGCTTGGAGGGTGGTTGTGAGCTTTGAATGATGTAAGTGGGGCTGTGCGGGTGTTCTGGGCTGAAGGTCACGAGAAAGTAGTGAGATGGTTCCCGGATTCTCGGGTGTCCAGCCGGATACGATCGTCGAAGTTCCACGATATTTCGGCGAATAACCATTTCGCCATCATCAGGTGGTACTGATAGGATCCCATCAATACCACCTGATGAGGGCGGAATTGTTATTCGCCGAAATATCGTGGAACTTCGACGATTGTATCCGGCTGAACACCCGAGAACCTTGGAACCAGCACATATACAGGGAAAGTCTCAGATCATAAAGTAGTGAGATATTTATAGATAGGTTTGCACAAGGTGTTATTAGGGAACATGTCAAACTGAAAATCCTTACCTACCTCTCATAGGTTGCTTTATGCTGCTTCCATTACCAAATATGAGTGTTCTAAGGCAGGAGGATGCCGATCCGAGCTTTCTAAAGTTAGATTAGACTGATCTCTTTCTTACCTTAGCACAAAGCTCAAGTTTCATTTTAGAAAAGTTGAACGAATATATAAGATTAAGGGGATCACGAGTGAAAGCATATATGTGGTTATTGCGTGAAGCTCATTTATCTAGAAGGATGGAATTGTAATTCTTTTTACAAGCTGTTATTATAATAAGTAGTTACATACATAAATCGCAGTTTGAATACTCTGTCCTATAAAAAGTTTGTAAAAGTAACAGAAATATTTAATACTTTTTATCAATGGGATACAATAAGTTTAGTACCAATAACAGTATGCAAAAGTTAAAATGATATTCACCACCTATATCAAAAAGAATTACGTAATTATAAGTCATTATGCTCACCACAATTCCAAGAATTTTATGAGATTGTTTTTGACTAATAAGAATTCATTATATATCTTATACAAGAAATCTTTTGATATATTTTCTGAGTGACAAAAGTCAAAACTTGTTATAAACTGTATCCCAAGGAGTATTTTTCTAAATGATTGCCAGTATTTTGGGTAACAGTAGTTACTAATGTTTGGTGTGATTAATTTTACAAAAGTAGAACAATAAGAAAATTAAAGTTGTAAAAACGCAAAGACTGAAGCAAGAATAATTCACAGTTGAAATGGAAAGTTTTAACATTTATTCAGGAAATGCCTAGTGACAAACTGTAACAGAATTTTTTGTAAATGTACATATAGTATGATTTTAATTTCAACGAAACTGAGCTTGTGCGTGGGGATGGAGTAGGATCAGATTGGCTCTCACTCACAACGCCTGTCAGCTGAGTTTAGGAGGTGATAATTATTAATTACGTACATACTATATTCACGTAATGAATAGGTTTATGAATTTAAGATGATATACTAAAAAGTTTGTTTCTTTTCTTCCGTTTCATGTTCATCGCGAGTGAGACGGGGGTGTCTTCTGTTCACCTCCTCGACCAGCGTCAAAGATACTTGTAGCTGACAACCACCTGAAAATGAAGGGGGACGTCCTCCATCTCTGGATAATACAATTAAAAGAATGAAGTTAAATGATTAACAATGTAAATAATACATTTGGAAATACTGAAGCATTTGACGTTCGTTCATATTGAGTCTTCATTACGATTACATGTCTAGCAATTCATGTCAGTGGAAGGCTACGTAACTCTACGATTACTAAAGTGAGAGTAAATCGTATTTCCGTGTGTCGAAAACACTATTTCTTGAAGAAATGTTTATCTGTGTGTTCTGAAGCGCGAAACTAATTAATCTACAACTGAAATTGTTCGACTTTTTCCTTTAAGAGAATTTATGGAAGAATTTTTCAGATCGATTATTAACATTCGATCTTATTCATCTCGACTAGGTAGTCCACGCTATAATCTTTTTTGACATTTCTCTAACTTGAAGTTGAATGATTACATTTCTTCTTATTATGAAAAACCTGATAAAATATGCTGAAATTTGAACTAATTAATTACTTAAAGGCTAGAAGAGGGTAATTTTTTTTTGCGTGTGTGACGTGTACGAACTTTAAAATCGAGGTCCCACGCTTTTCTTGAGATAGACATTTCACGAAATGTGAACAGAATTACTATTTTAAAGGTCATTGCTGCATTTAAAGAGAAACAGTGCTTACAACATCTTGTCTTTTGAACCAATTAAACTAAATCGCATGACCCACTCCGGCACGAAGATGCCTTTGACAGACCAGCTTTTAATAAAAGTTTACGGGGTGTTATTAAATGGTACGGTCAAACTTTCAGGAAACATTCCTCACACACAAAGATAGAAAATATGTTATGTGGACATGTGTCCGGAAAAGCTTAATTTCCATGTTAGAACTCATTTTATTACTTCTCTTCAAATCACATTAATCATGGAATGGAAACACACAGCAACAGAACGTACCGGCGTAACTTCAAAAACTTTGTTACAGGAAATGTTCAAAATGTCCTCCGTTAGCGAGGATACATGCATCCACCCTCCGTCGCATGGAATACCTGATGCGCTGATGCAGCCTTGGAGAATGGCGTATTGTATCACAGCCGTCCACAGAACGAGCACGAAGAGTCTCTACATTTGGTACAGGGGCTTCGTAAACATGAGCTTTCAATGCCCCCATAAATGAAAGTCAAGAGGGTTGAGGTCAGGAGAGCGTGGAGGCCATGGAACTGGTCCGCCTCTACCAAACCATCGGTCACCGAATCTGTTGTTGAGAAGCGTACGAACACGTCGACTGAAATGTGCAGGAGCTCCATTGAGCATGAACCACATGTTGAATCGTACTTGTAAAGTCACATGTGCTAGCAGCACATGTAGAGTATCCCGTATGAAATCATGATAACGTGCTCCAGTGATCGCAGGTGGAAGAACATGAGAAATACTAAAATGAGCTCTAACATGGAAATTAAGCGTTTCCGGTCACATATCCACAATACATATTTTATTTCTTTGTGTGTGAGGAATGTTTCCTGAAAGTTTGGCCGTACCTTTTTGTAACACCCTGTATAGTGGCAAGACTGTAGTGGCAATATGGAGTATCCGGGGTGGTAAAACAAAATAAGGCCCCCCGTCTACTTGGAAATACATGCACTACCGTAAAAACAAAAGTACGTTTTGAGATTTGGAGGCCCACCAACACGACAGGAACGGGACATTCTTAGAAAAATACCGTCCTAGATTTGGAGGCCCCAGAACGAGAGGAAGTGCTCGATCGTGTTGGACGATGCAGTCGCCATCTCCGATTTGCTCCTCAATGGCTGGATGCATAAAGGTGGTTAAAACATCAACGAAGGCCTGAGCTGTAACAGTACCACGCAAAACAAGGGGTTCAAGCCCTCTCCATGAAAACACGGCCACACCATAACACCACTGTCTTCGAATTTTACTGTTCGCGCTACACTCGCTGGCGGGTGACGTTCGCCGGCCATTTGCCATACCCACACATTGCCATTGTGTACCGTGATTCGTCACTCCATACAACGTTATTCCACTGTTCAATCGTCCAATGATTACGCTCCTTACGCCAAGCGTCAAGCGAGGGATCGTTTGGCATTGACTTGCGTTATGTGTGGCTTATGGGCAGCCGTTCTACCGCGAAATCCTGCATGACTGTTATAGTACTTGGAGTGGATCCTGATGCATTTTGGAATCCCTGTGTGATTGTCTGGATAGATGTCTATTACACCGTACGACCCTCTTCAAATGTCGGTGATCTCCGTCAATCAACAGACGATGTAAGCCTGTGCGCTTTCGTGTTGTATGTGTCCCTTCACGTTTCCACTTCACCATCACATCAGAAAAAGTGGACCTAGGGTTGTCTAGGAATGTGGAAGTCTCGCGTACAGGTTTCTGGCACAAGTGACATCCAGTCACCTCACTACGATCGAAGTCCGTGAGTTCCGTGGAGCGCCCCATTCTGCTTTCTCACGATGTCTAACGGTTACTGAAGTCGCTGATATGGAGTATCTGGCAGTAGGTAGTACCACAATGCACCTAATATGAAAAACGTACGTTTTTGTGCATGTCCGGATACTTTTTATAACATAGTGTATTATGGAAGGAAGGAAGCTTGGGGTCCCATCGACAGCTTGGTCATTAGAGACGGAGCTAACGCTCGGAGTTTTGGGTAAGGATGGCCGTGCCCTTTGAAAGGAACCATCCCAGCATTTGCCTGGAGTGATTTAGGGAAACCAAGGAAAACCTAAATCTGGATGGCCGGAGGTGGATTTGAACCACCATCCTTCCGAATGCGAGTCCAGTGCGTTACCACTGCGCCACCTCGCTCGGTCGTAGTGTATTATCCTCATATGGTTGATCAGTAAATTTTGCTCCTTGAAAGCCACGCGTCTTCATTCTGGTCATTCCTGTCGTTCATCCGCGGGCAGAGAAAGAAGGAACTGGGAGCCACGCCAGGAGAATACGATGGAGTGAGATTGTGTTTTCTGTGCAGAGTGCGGTGGCAGCCAACACGCTGCTATCGGCGGCCTCCCACGACGCCCCGTCTTCACAGCGTTGTCAGATTTGGCTATTCCATTATCCCACTAGCGGAGGGATACAGTTAGCATCTGCTCATAGGATCACGCTGGCTGACCCGATAGCAGCATGTAGATAGGCCGGCGAGTAAGGGACAATATCATTTAGTACGCAGCATGAGCCCGTTAAATCACGCCTAGATGCCATTCGGATATCGACTCCATGCTGGCCATTGGATTTCTGGCTTACATCCTCAGTGCTTATACAGTTTTCGGTGCTTATATATAGCTCTGCTGATGAGAACGTTGGTTCCGGATTACGCGGCCGTGTACGGCGCGGGCACTATACGCATTATGATCCTTTGATGATTTCCTTTACTATCATACTCTGTTACTGCAACACTAAACCACGTGTTACGAAGGAAAAGAAAAAAATCGCACTGACGTGTTTTACGGCCCACTTTAGATTTGTAGTTTTATAAGTTTTTGCAAAAAAAGTGGACCAAAATAATAATAATAGAAATAATAAAAAATTAATTAATAAGAGTGTCTGAAACCCTTTTAGGAAAAAAAATAGGTTGAGACGGGTTACGAACCACCGACCTTTTGCATCATAAAAAATGTTCAAATGTTTGTAGAGTCTATGGGACTTAACTACGGGGTCATCAGTCCCTAAACTTACAAACTACTTATGAACTACTTACAACTAAGGACGGCACAAATATCCATGCCCGAGGGGGGATTCGAACCCCCGACAGTAGTGGCCTTGCAGACCGTGACTGGAGCGCCTCAGTCTCCTCGGCCACCGCGGCCGGCTTTGCATCATAGACTAACGCCTTGCCCACTACACTGCGGCTATCAATCAGGACATGAGTCCTCTAATCTCATACTAGTGATGGCCGTTGTTAAATGACGCTAATGCGGCATTTATAGACACTAGATTATCATTTATCGTACGAAGAATGATGTTGTTTTGTAAATTCTTCAGTGCGCCATTGCTTTGATATGACAACGTGTAAGTTACAATAAGAAAATCATCAAATACGCGCAAGAAGGTGTATGCCACAGAGAGTTTTGCGCGAGGAATGTCACGTGACATCTCCTAACGGCTGGTTTTCGTTAATTTAATGGAGGGTGTCAAAACTCCTTTATTTTTGCAAATATCTCTGAAACGATCCGAGATATGAAAAAATCATAAGGGATCTAAGTTGTAGAGAATTTTCTCCTCTACCAATTAGGTTATTCAATTTTCGTATCAGATGAACGGTTCGTTTGCAATTACAATTATATTACAAACGGCTTTTTTAGGTATTACTACCGCATTTTTTGTCCGAAAAATTTGGAAAAAGGAGGTTCTTGTCTCTGGCGGCCTACAATAATGTCTGTAAAATTTGGTGCTGATCAGTTGAATGGTTCGTCTTAAAAACAGAGAACACGTTACGGACAGACAGACGGACGGACAGACAGACAGACATTCCAAAATAGCCGTTATTTTTGCAAATATCTTTGAAACGCTACGAGATATGAAAAAAATACATAAGAGAGCAAAGTTGTAGAGAATTTTCTCCTCTACAAATTAGGTTATATAATTTTCGTGTCAGATGAATAGTTAAGACTTTTTTTGATTTAAATTTCGAGCTGTCAAAAGACGATCGCAAAGGCCCACTTTTAGTGTTACTACCGTAACCTAAAGTGGGCCAAAATGAAAGGGAAAAAGAAAGCTTTCTGCCTTACCCTGCTCGACGAAGGGTTGGTCTTCGTCTTTTTCGAAGCTTGCTTTGTCGTATAACGCTTCCACCACTCGGAGCACGTTGGCCATATTTTTTCTATTTTATTTTACATTACTTTATTTTACATATTTAAATTTATAGAATTGTAGGTTAATTTTAGAGAGGTCTTATTGAATCTTGATGGCAATTATTAATCTTGAAAATATTAGAAAAACATTAATTACTGCCGGCCGCGGTGGCCGAGGGGACTGAGGCGCTCCAGTCACGGTCTGCACGGCCACTACGGTCGGGGGTTCGAATCCCCCCTCGGGCATGGATATTTGTGCCGTCCTTAGTCTTAGCTAGTTCATAAGCAGTTTGTAAGCTTAGGGACTGATGACCCCGTAGTTAAGTCCCATACGTTCTACAAACATTTGAACATTTGAACATTAATTACTGGACGTATATCATGTGGGCCAATCTGCCCCTACCTCGGGATAAGTTGCCCCAGAGGCTGGAGCACGGTGACCCATGTAGTATTTTGACAAATAAAAATAGTATAACGTTACGAAATCAAAATAAAACCAATAATTATCAAGAAATATACTGCAATGTACATAATATCAAGTTGAATATCGAGTTACTATGACAACGGGAAAACTTGAACATATTAGTTTCTATAGTGTCTTAATACAAACCAGGCAACTTTAATCACAGTCCAGATCCAAAGGTTCAGTACAGTTTTGACACTCATAAAATTGTTCACGGATTTAATTTTTCACGCATGGCTGATGAAGCTAACGTTTGCAAATTGTTCAAATGTTTGTTAAGCTTATGGGACTTAACTGCGGGGTCATCAGTCCCTAAACTTACAAACTATTTATGAACTACTTAAGAACTAGGACGGCACAAATATCCATGCCCGAGGGGGGATTCGAACCCCCGACCGTAGTGGCCGTGCTGACCGTGACAGGAGCGCCTCAGTCACCTCGGCCACCGCGGCCGGCCTAACGTTTGCAGTTTGTAAACTTAATCAATTGTGCTCCAGGTCGACTCTTTGAAAAAGGCTTGAGGCACCTTAGGAACAGTGAATGTTCCTCGTCGTCATCGTCACATCGTCATCTTACCTTGGTTTCTTCTAGTGTTTTGATTTAGTTAATTTAATTCTACCGTTGCTCGTAATTTTTCTAGTTGTGATTTATCTTTCCAATGATTTCGCCTTCTTTTTGGTCTAGTGGCATGGTTTAAAGTTAAGTTTCAGTTACCTGATTTTCAATTGACTCTGTAGGATAACAATCGGTCTCTTTGTAATTAGCCACAGTAACTCCCCAAAGTTTTTCTTGGAATCCCAAACTCTTCGTTGACAGCACTCACAGATCTTTCTTTTCCTGTAACTTCTAAAACTGCTTTCTGCATCGTATCTTCAGAAATAATTCCTCTTTCATTTTTTCGTTTATAAATTCGGACTATGCTGCTACAAATAAAGCAAAGGTTTAAACCAAGGCCGTAACTCAGATGTTCTAAAAACAAGAAAATTGAACCAGATTCTCACTACTCAAATCGCTTTTTAAGATTAAAACAAAACTTATAGTTTGGTGTTTTCTTTTAAACGCATTTTATATCGTGAATACGACGACCTTTTTTTACTTCTGAAACGAAAAAAATAATAACTATAAGAGTTTCTCCGTCCTATTCTGACTGCAATAAATGCAATCAGCACACATCGAAAAACCTAATATAGTTATTTTTAACGTGGCTGCGGAAGATGGCCACTCAAGCAAACGTAGTATCAAAATATGTTTAACTTCGACAATTATGTAAATAATTTAATAAAGTCGACGAATTATAAATGTTATAATCATTAAAAACAACAGACCTTTCATCGAGTTTAAATGAAATAAAGGCCCTGTCTAGGTTGGCCCGTCTGGCCATCGTGCCCTTTTCTCCTTGGGCCATCCTGCCTCAGCGCCATGGTTACAATAAATTCTGTTCGTCAGAAAACCCAGTGAATCAATTTAGATTATATGCGATATAGAAATAAAACTTAAACTGAGACCTTTAATTATACTACTCATTTGTTGCGCCTAAAGTAAGAAAAAGTTAAATAACACACATTTACGAGTAGAATTTTATTGGAACAAGCACAAAAACAGTTAATCAGTACAGTCTGCAAAACGACTCCGCCGGCGATATAGGTCCTGTTCTGATTGATTCCTAGGTGGATGTAGCGTCTATTGTATGAACTAATTCGACTGAGCCTTCCCTATGCCCAACATGCTCCGATCTCCCTTACCTTGTTTTGTTAATGAGTTATATACAGGCTACATCTAAATTCGTGCACTCGGGCTTCGCAACGCGATTCCTCACATGCTAGCAATAAAAAATGTCTGTCGCAAAATTTCGTCCTGCGCATATTTCCGGCAGTAAATGGACGTCGAAGACTGAGTTGTGTGTTTGTCCCATACGTCAGTGTGTTTCAGAATTACACTACTACACCAACAAACTTCTAGGGGATGCGGGAAGTGTCTTGAGGAACAAAGTGAGAATAGAAACCCATGCCCGGAAACATCCAATGACGCTACAGAGCGTCGAAGTTGCTGGAGGGGATGTCTAGCGGCAGGAGCTGGTGCTTGTAACTTGGACTCTCCGTAGTGTCGTTGAATGGCGACTCCCGGCATGGGTTTCCATGCTCATTTGTTCCTCAAGACGCCTCCCACACCCCCTAGAAGTTCGTTGGTGTAGTAGTGTAATTCTGAAACACACTGACGTATGAAGAGTGGAAATGCTGAAGGATGTAAGTACCATTTTTTGACTTTCGTGGTTATTCACTGCTAACCGATGTCTTCGCGCCAATACTCTGCTAACAGATTTATGTGCTCCAGTCATTTCTTGTAGTTGCTACTGACCCCAAGAGATTGCACTAGTCCTATGTCCAGATTGGCCTGCTCTGCTAATGGATCTATGTGCCACAGGCATCTGGCGCTAGCCGAACAGCAGTCTGTCGTCAAGGTTATGCCACAACACTATTGTTTTGCTTACTGAAGCTGTTGCTTGCTATTTCAAATGATGTACCTGTTAATAATGATAATATGAACGCCAGTGATGGAAGTGTTGAGAACGTTACGTTCAGGAAGAAACACGATAAGGCTAGATTAAGTGGAACGTCGTACCTCAAGCAGAAGAAGCAGAACAAGGAGGGAAATTGCTGCAAAACAACCGTCATCTTTACAGGTTAGTTTTGTTATATATATATATATATATATATATATATATATATATATATATATATATATATATAGTAAACTTATAATATGCAACAAGCCTACCTTATCCAGTTGTAGCAGGTTAATGTACATATTTTTCGTTTGTTTTGTGTTTAGGTGTTCTACAAGTGTAAGTGCAGTTGATATGAAAACTCAGCCCTAAGCTCTTTGAAGAATACCACCAGCTTGACCTGAACCAACAAGGCAATTACCTGATGGAGCTTATAGAGGTTTCTCTTACTCAAAGACGACGACATGGGACCTATAATGAAGACGCAGAGAGGTAAAAGGCAGTCAACTCTCTGCTACACATTTGCTGATGGGACAGTCGACCTCAAAAGAGTATGTAAAGCTACATTTTTAAATACCTTTAATATTTCTGCAAAAAAATTAAACAATTTTTACGAAGAAAAAATCAGGTTCTGAAGTTTTCAAAGACACAGCTTTCTTTGATCAAAATAAGCAAACAACAGCCTGGTATTGTGTCCAGCAAAAGAAGCTTTTCCGATCAGTGTGCTTGGGAGAATTTTCATGTCCTGAAGTAAGGCAAGACAATGACAGACACTGCAGCTGTGGTATTGATAAAACTTCTAGTTACTGTTCCACTGGCACCAAATAAGAAAACGATTTTTTCACTGTTATTGATTACGTGGACGAAAACAAGGACTTTTTCCGACAGCTTTTACCTCCATAAAGTTAATGTTGTCTCGTGGCACTTAGATCTATTAGCTATGACAAAACCTATTGCACTTACACCTTTCTGCATAAAACGCTACGTAACTTTTTGATTTTTCAACATAAGTAGAAAAACCTTTGTCAACATTTGTATAACCATGTGAAGAGTTAATTTGTGTTTTCTTAGGATTAAATATCCATTTCTCACAGAGATGTGCAGTTTTTTTTCGTTTCCTCAACAATTTCATTTTCGACACTTAGCACCTTTAGCAATTCCACTCTTCATATGGGACACACACCCATGTCAATCTTTGACGTCCATTTACTGCCGGAAATATGCGGAGGACGAAATTTTGTGAGAGTTTTTTTATCGCTAGCATGTGAGGAATGGCGCTGAGAAGCTCGAGTGCACGAATTTAGATTCAACCTGTATATCTGGTGAGGCGTATAATTATTTTTTCGGAATATTTGGGAAAATACAAATCGAATCAAACAAAAGTTGTTCACCTCGAAGAAAGCCATCCATTAAATTAAAGCTCGACCCTCCTGCACGACCCCCGGAGGCGGAAGGGCTGTGACTATGAAATCTGAAATAGGAACCTCTATTTTATTGCAGATTTGAATTCTCTGTGAAAATATATGTACCTTTTGTGTTAAACGTTTTTGGTTTCATGATAGATGGCGCTGTAAGCAGCAAATATAAAAATGAGTTGAAATTTGTTGAAACTCGGTAATATCTCCAACAAACTGACATTGGATTCTTTCTCTAGGTTTAACACTTCCAGTTCCAGCAAACGGTTGGATAGTACTGCCAAAAGTCTTTTAAAAAGTAACATTCGAATCAGCGAACAGATTGGCATACGTTTCACGAGATTTTTTAACATTTCTATGAGCCTCAAAAGTACGAGGAAATGATATCTACTCTCTCCGTAACTGTTAAAATCGTGCAAAAATTGCGAGACAAGTGTACAGTCCGAATAGTTGAAGAACAATGAACACTCTGTTCATAGACTGAGCGCATGATCACAGTCTCTACTTCATTCGTTTGTTGAGGTATCACGTAGTACCACTGTCAAAAATATCAAAAAGTGTACTTTGATTTTTTCCTGATCTGAAGTGTATTTGTTTGAGATATTAACGTTTTTCACAAGTTTTCCACTCTTTTTTTTACTGATTACAGCGCCATCTATCATGAAAAGAAAAAACGTTTCTATGAAAAGTTACTTTTTCTCACGGAGAATCCAAATCCGCATTAAGAATAACGGTTACTATTTAACATTTCAAAGACCTCCCCCTACCGCCCCAGGGGCTGGCGCAGAGGCTAGTCGAACTTTATGTTAATTGATACCGCTCTCTGAGGTAAACAACTTTTATTACAATTTTAAAATCCGTTTTGAATTTTTCCAAATATTCCGAAAGACAATTTTAAGTTTCTCACGGTGTAGTGCTTTGTTGATGAGAAACTTTAATCGCGGTTTGCGCGGTCGTGTGTATTACTGGGCTAACGCCTCGCGAGAAAGGTGAGACTCACGGCTGATTCTCGGACATGCGCTAGCTGCACGTATCATGTATTTCAAACGTCGACCTCGTTTCGCAATTTCTCTGGATGTAACCAACGCGTTGTGATGCAACCAACGCTACTATTTTTGTGACTTTTCATGCTATTGATTTCATAAGAAATAATATGTGGTATCCATTTAGAAAACATAAATTTGCGCTGATAATAATATTTATTACGCTTTAGCAAGTCTCTTATTACATAGATTCGTAAGCCCCTGTCGAACATTCATGAGCGTGAAAGTAGTTTCTCATATCTATTGTAATTGCAGAGATATTTTCGGTGAAAATTTTGAATTGGACAAACGTGTAACATTTATTAGTTAAAATACTGTTATAGGTGACTCACTACACTGCAACAAACAACTTAATAGAAGAGTGATTTTTTATCTTTTTTTCAATTTAGGGTATTAGGCGTACTTTAACGCATGTGTAGCGCCAAGACGCCTATATTCCCCAACATTAGGGGCAAAGCGGAGCGGTACACCTTGCGATAGTAAGATTGGATGTCATTTTCCTGTAATGGCCAGGCATCTTTCACTTGAGGCCCAGGTACAGTAAAGAAGAAAAGTCATGCTGCAACGTATACCTTTGTTGTGTGCAGCTATTATTCGATGCAGAGAAAAAAATGACCAACACACAGATCTCTGAATATATTAAGGTACCACATATACATATATTTGCATTGATACATGTTACACCGTCAGGTTGCGTGCTAGAGTACTGTGGTACAAGAAATTCACTGAACAAAGACTTGTATCTGCAAAAATTCTAAAAATTAATTAGGTAACATAATTATTTAGAGGTGTTAACCAAAACTTTACGGTCATGCCTACGCAGTTCTACAAGAAATAGTGTATTTACGAACTAGCTCAAACGAAGTTGATCAAACATACACTACTGGCTATTAAAATTGCTACACCAAGAAGAAATGCAGATGATAAAAGGGTATTCATTTGACAAATATATTATTCTAGAACGGACATGTGATTACATTTTCAAGCAATTTGGGTGAAATCAGTACCGAGAACAACGACCTCTGGCCGCAATAACGGCCTTGATACGTCTGGGCAATGAGTCAAACAGAGCTTGGATGGCGTGTACAGGTACAGATGCCCATGTAGCTTCAACACGATACCACAGTTCATCAAGAATAGTGACTGGCGTGTTGTGACGAGCCAGTTGTTCGGACACCATTGAGCAGACGTTTTCAACTGGTGAGAGGTCTACGATCCGTTACATCCATGCGGATAAGATGCCTGTCATCTCGACTGCTAATGATATGAGGCCGTTGGGATCGAGCACGGCGTTCCGTATTGCCCTCCTGAACCCAACGATTCTATATTCTCCTAACAGTCATTTAATCGCGACCAACGCGAGCAGCAATGTCGCGATACGATGAACCGCAATCGCGATAGCCTACAATCCGACTTTTATCAAAGTCGGAAACGTGATGGTACGCAATTCTCCTCCTTACACGAGGCATCACAACAACGTTTCACCAGGCAACGCCGGTCAACTACTGTTTGTGTATGAGAAATCGGTTGGAAACTTTCCTCATGTCAGCACATTGTAGGTGTCACCACGGGCGGCGCCAACCTTGTGTGACTGCTTTGAAAAGCTAATGATTTTCGTATCACGGCATCCTCTTCCTGTCGGTAAATTTCGCGTCTGTAGCACGTCATCTTCGTGGTGTAGCAATTTTAATGGCCAAGACTGTAGCTTCTTTATTGAATGGAGCGTCGACCGAAAGAGTACTTTCTTAATATCTGTACACCAGAAGACGCAGATAGGAAGATAATAATTATTTACATTTAGTACAGGCTTTTAAAATAGATGTTTAAAACTGAAATCCAAAGCTCTCGAAAAAATACAAAACAGAGACACGCTGGAATGCAAACATTGTAATTCTCGGTTTCAATGTGTTTCATTACCGAAAGTTTCTAAATGCAGTTACAGCCAAAATGATAACTTAAATTTCATGGCAGTCACACTTCACTTCAGACAGTATATTTCTCCAGCAGGTCGCAAGTGGTGCGTGGATAGCTAAATTGATGTCATCCCGATGACTGTTTACCTGTCATCATTGTTGTTACAGTGGCGTAATTACGAGGTATGTCCATAAAGTAAATTCCGTTTGGTTATATAAACCAAACGTGAACAGATACAGAAAAAAATATTTATTGTATAAAAATCTGCTACTGTTCAACTACTTTTCTACATAGCTTCCGAAATTTTGTAGGCATTTGTCATAGCTTGGCAGAAGTCTTTGTATGCCTTCTTCGTAGAAGGTTGCCGCCTGTGTATTCAACCATGTGGCAAACATGTTCTTTCAGCTCATCATCGTTGAAGTGTTGACCAACAAGGCCAGATTTTAGGTGTAAGAAGAGATGAAAGGAGTCTTCTTCCCTTCACGTTGCCGCCCGACCTCACAAGGCGAATGTGACCAAACAACTCTTACAGGAATTTCACTAGTGCGTGTTTGATCATCATCCGTACAGTCTCGCTCCTAGCGACTTTCTTCTTACACCTCAAACCTGTCCATGGTGACGAGCTGAAAGAACATGTTACTACATGGTTGAATACACAGGCGGAAACCTTCTACGAAGAAGGCATACAAAGACTTCTGCCACGCTATGACAAATGCCTACAAAATTTCGGAAGTTATTTAGAAAAGTAGTTTAATAGTTTTAACGGAACTTACTTTGTGGACGTACCTCCTGTGTTGGAAAAATCGTATTAAGAACACATCAAGCTTAAAAATTGGGACTTAGGCATTAATATAGTGTCGAGAGCAAATGTCCTAGCACCGGTAATGAACAGCATCCTGTACATACCAATCTTGCCTCACAAATTTTGAACTGAAGACATGTATAGAAGAATATACAAAAGCGGTATTGTCCAATTATTTGTCTGTTAAAATCTTGTGTTAGTCGATCTCCTCGTACCTCGATTTATTCTCACCTAACCTCTCCATTCTGTCTAACACCCTCTCTACCTCTTTCGGCCTCCTCCTTCAACTCTTTCTCCACTTATTCCCTCTCCCTTTTTGTGCCCATTTCCTCATCCCCCCTCATGATGTAAACAATGGTACGTGTAATTCACAGTAATATTTTCTGCATTATTTCTCTGTTCTAGTCTTCCTTTAGTCAGTTTCCTTTGTTCTCCTGCTCCCCTTCCACCAATTTTTCATATGCAACTCGTGCTCTGACGTCCGCTGCCTCTTCTCCCCTCTTCACCATTATGTCTGTTCATTTCATTCTCATTTCTGTTCATTTCCTCTCAACCAATCTTCCCTCTTCTATCGCCACATCTGTTCCCTCTCTATCCGTCAAACTCCTCCTCCTCTCTCTTCTTCATCTCTTCTTCCGCCTCTCTCAGTCCGTCTCCTCCTCCACTAGATCTCCATTCCCCTGCCCTCCGTAGCAATATAAAATTACATATATCATGGTGATCAGTCAAAAAGTGTTGACGTTTATTGATAGGTACACTCCGCCACTCACAGTAGTTATTATATTGCTGTTGTTGTCTGTTATTTCGGACATGTCCGAAAGAACACACCACGCCAATATAATAAGTATTTACACGAGAAGACGACGTTAACTTGTATTACTTCACCACAGATGCGGTCATACGTTCGACCTCGCACGGGAATCCGTAATGGCGAGTGTAAGAGGGCATGAACGATAGGGGCGTTACAGCCATAGCGTGCGACTTGTGGGAATTTGAGACGGACGGGAGGCGAGCAAGTAGCCAAGTGGTTAAGGCGACCGTTGGCCCGAATCAGGTGACCCGCTTTCGATTCCCGACCCGGCTCACATTTTCACTTGTCGCCATTGTTTCATTTCAATGCCCTAATGCAGCCACTGTCAATCCTTTCTTTCCTAATCCTTCTTCCTTCCCTTCCTTTATCAACAATTTGCACTCACAGTACTGCCACCAACGACAGGCGCAATGTGTTTCTCCACGGAATAAACTATCTCAGTTCAAATTTCGTCGAAATCCGTCCAGGCTCTGTAGTGGGACGTATATCCAGTCGTCCACTATTTTCCTCATAAAACTAAGTTTCGAAGTTATTCATTGATCAATGAAAGAGTGTATTGTTTTAAATGTCATTAATGTTTGGGAACAAATACCTGTGTGAATTTTGTTTGTTTCATGTGTTACGACGGTGCCGCAGCAGTACGCCGTGACAGGTTCTCTGCTGACGTCAGCGAGATAATACTGGTCGCAGATTAGCCGAAGGTCGGCGCGTTCAACTTGAGGACACTGCCTGCAGTTGCGGACCGCGATCGACATTTTTTTTAAACAACAACGCATGTAAAATTGTAAATGAGAGATGTTTTAGAAAATGTTTAGTCGGCATAAAGACATGGTCTCGGTGAGAATTGATTTGTATTCCCGAATTATGTGATCTTTCATAAGTGACATATATTTTAATAAAAAGTTAAAAAAGAAGTCTTCGAAGTGTTGTCAAGATTTCTAAATATTTATTGAAGATGTTTGATTGTTTTTATCTTAAGCGGTGATTATTTTGAAGTGAACTTTGAATGTGGTTTGGATGACTTGCAAAGATAGTTGCGTGTCACTAAAGTTGCCCGATTACTGGTAATGCAATATTGATTGCAGTTATAGAAGTCACTTAAACTAGTACCAGCACAGCTTGAAGGAGTAATAAATTTACACAGAAACTTGCTGATTTTTAATATCGCGCATCGAGTGGGAAACGCACCTTAGGCGATAGGGACGGCATTTATGGTTGTTGAAATTGTTTTTCATACAGAAAATGGAAGTGACCAATTTTCAAATAAAATGTAGTATTGTATTGCAAGTGTAATAAGATATTATCTCGCATCGGTGTCGTAAGGCGTAGCGGGTTGATTGCAGAAACATAAACTTCTGGAACATTATTTCTCAATACGTCTAGAAGGTACTGCAAATATATATTCATATTAAAATGTAGACTCAGGGGGTTTAGAACCGAAGAATATAATAATTCTATACACCACACATTTACTGTTCGAAACCGCTTGATAAAAAGAAAGATAAATCGGATAATATGTAAATTAAGTACGGAATTGATACAGAAGAGAAAAGGTAACACTGTTCCGAATGTTAATGCAACATCTACTTGTAAAAAAAATCATGTTGGAGATATTTCAGTGAAGAGCTACATACAGGGTGATTTAATTGCCCCTATCTATTACGTTTTATGCAAGCACTCAATGTGCCCCTTTATACTGCATAAATTACGAGTACACACTCTCTCATTTCAGTCTTAGTACATAATTTACGCCACTGTTAGCATGATTTAAGCATTAATTACGCTCTTTGAAAAATCTTTGTTATAAGCCACGATTTATTAACATAGTGCCATTGTAGACTGACTCAGAGAAATGACTTAAAGGCTTGGTGTTTCGCGAACGGCTATACCAGTCCTCAGACGTGTTCAGAATCGTTTGCAATGTGAGCTTACTAAGAATAATCATTATTATTAAGAAATGGAATTTTTGTACTACTACTGTAATTTCTTAATAATCATTAATAATAGTTTTAATAATATCTATTCTTTATTATGATTAAACGTCAAATGCAAAAGTGAGGAAGTTGACGGGGGGGGGGGGGACGCAGAATGAGGGGAGAGTGGCATTTAGGGAGGCGAAATTGAGGGGTGGGGCAAAGTTGACGAAATCCGAGATTGATCACTGCCAATATTTGACCTTACTTAAAGAACAGTATGGTTTCTTGATAAAATAAAAAAAAATCGAACTGACGTGTCTTATGGCCCAATTTAGACTTGTACTTTCATAATTTTTTGCAAACATTTCGGACCAAAATAATAATGCAAATAATAAAAAATTGTGGTGGTATGATTACGTCTCTACTATTGCAATAATATCTGTGCACCCAACTCGTAATATTCTTTCTGACCGTATTTTAACAAACAGCCATATTATATGATATTTAAGTTTAGCTTTGAAAAACATACGCTTTTGAACTTTTACCTCTTTGAACTATCATTTTAATCTCTCCCACATTTTATTTATATTTTCCCGTTAGAATATTATCACCTGACTTGCCTTGGTAGTTTGTTCACACTTTATTTTCTCTGCCTGTACTGGTTACGAATGACTATCGCCTGGAACGAACGTAGCGTACATTTGGCGTTAGTAAATCAGTCATGTGACATCCCTAGCCCGAAAATCTTTTTTGCCTACGTCATCTTGCTTTCTCTACCAGATGATTTTCTTATTATAACTCAAGCGTTGTCATTTCAAAGCAATGGCGCACTGAAAATTATCAAAAACACGTGTTTCTTAGGACAATGAATTATAATATAATATAATCGAATGTTAGTTAGTTAGCCGGCCGCGGTGGCCGAGGGGACTGAGGCGCGCCAGTCACGGTCTGCACGGCCACTACTGTCAGGGGTTCGAATCCCCCACTCGGGCATGGATATTTGTGCCGTCCTTAGTGTTAGCTAGTTCATAAGTAGTTTGTAAGTTTAGGGACTGATGACCCCGTAGTTAAGTCCCATAAGCTATACAAACATTTGATTTTTTTTTTTTTTTTTTTTTTTTTTTTTTTTTTTTTTTTTTTTTTTTGTAGTTAGTTAACACCTGCCACCGATGGTACGAGAATTACGAATTACTCTCGCAGCTGTTCGTCATAGCGTAATAGGCAAGGAATTAGTTTGTGGTGTACGAACATGTTAGACAGTGATACGATTCTTGCTAGGGCGCGGTGGCTCAGTGGGCTCGGTCAGACGATTGCAGGCATGGTAGCTCGCCGCCCTCTGTGACGAGAAAACTGAGTTATCCGAAAAGATCAAAATAGAACGAAACAAACCAACGTCCACAACGTACCTACTCACGCTTGAGCTCGGACACGCGCTAGCAGCGCGCCTCATGTATTTCAAACGTCAATTGCGCTTCGCAGTTTTTCCTGATGTAACTGACGCATCGCGATGCAACCGACGCCATTCTTTTTGTGATTTTTCATCCTATCGAATGCTTAAGAAATAATATGGGGTATCCATTTTAAGAAAACGTAAGTTTGGGTTGAAAATAATATTTTTTAACGTTTTAGAGTATCTCATATTACCTACTTTCATAAGCCCCTGGCGTACGTTCATGACCGTGAAAGTGGTTTTTCAATATCTCTTGTAGTTTCAGAGATATCTAGGGTGAAACAGTTGAGTGGGACACCATGTATATATAATCATAACTGCAGAGTGTCTAAACAAAATTATATTCTAGAAAAAATGTAAGGAGGTTCCAAAATCATAATTGTCATGGGGCCCTGAAATTCAAGTGAGAGTGATATTTAAGTCCCTGTCGAATAATATTAAAGGAAAAACCTCCAGTCACACAAAACAGTGAAGGCACTAGTTCGTAGCCCATTAATTAGGAATTTTTCATCATTCAGCTTGTAAGAGTTTTCGACTGAGTTAGGTACTGTAAGTGACTTTTCAGTATCAGTGTGTGTTATAAACGAAGAAGACAGATTGGTAAGCCAGCATATCATATTCGGTTGTTTGTATCCTTGCTAGAACTCTACTGGTACTGTAGATGAGTAGCATTTCCGATTATTACGAGTGATGCGAATCATTTAGTTCTATATTTCAATTCTCCATAAGTAAAATGGCACGAAGCATTTATCATCCCTATAAACATTACTAAGCCGGAAAAAATTATCTAATGAAATATAAAGGTGCTCCTGTTCCGGTCATTACTTAAGATCGATTTTGAGTATAAATTGCGTATCGCAGACCTGACTTTGACTTGGAACAATATTTTCAAGTACAGAGCTTGCTGTAAGCTCTAAATTATGGTAACCAGGGTTCCGAATCACAACATCGAACAGAATTCGTATTCATCCACTCGTTAAATCAAACATGAGCAGCCACCCTGACCTTACTTTAGAGTTGCATTTCCGCTATCTAGGTACCTTACAATGGGAAAGTACGACCTGGGAAATTCATTGAGGCAATCCTAGGTAAATCTGTAACACTTGAAGGGTGAGCACTCACAGAAGCGGTAAAGCGCACTAGCCAGCCGATTCCGAGGGGAAAAGGCTGTAAAATTCAAAGTACAGTTACTAAAATTTTATCTGTTTCCCACGTTGAATTATTCGGCACAATATTTTGCAAGCTTCGGTTTTATGTATGCTTGAAATAATTATTTGTAAAATCATGAAGTAGATAGACATTAAGTTGTCATATGTGGGTGACAAAGCTAGCGAATAGAATTGCAAAATCCCAGTGCAGTCCTTAATGTTTATGAAACTGTGACAACAGAAGAGACTTACCGACATCCAACATCTGTAACAGTTAAACTGTGCTTGTATTGTCATATTTATTCAATCGGTAGGATTTTCTCCAACATACAGCTTTGACGAAGTAACCATCATCAAAGTTGCCGTAAAATGATATTAACAATGAATAAACCAAAACACTAAGGCATTTAAAGACCATTGAGAATACAGAACACTCTTACTGCAACATATGGCTGAAGAGATCGGTGAGCTGATATCTTGTGTTCAAATGGCAACATTACATATATGTTTCCTACAACTTGGCTACGAAAATCTTCTTCATTTCCTTATTAAAATAACTAATTTATTACTTAGTAATAATGGGTCTGAAAATGTCAATAATCTGTCGGCTGCACATAATATATGAGGGGGAAAATGAAATTCATTATTTATAATAGCGAACTGGGCAATGTATAAATTCTTTTTAGGGTCAATCAATTTCAAATCACCCAATATAAATAAAATTTGTTGCTCAACATTTTCTGTTTTCTTACATTTTTATCATAGTTTCCTTATATGTGGACAATCGCAAAACACTGTTTAAAATGGCGGTTGGAAACATTTTTATGCAAAACTTGGTTTGCGGAAAGTTTAATTGCCAAGTTATTTTAAAAGATATCAAAATAATTAAAAACCAGTGTGTTCAGGAAGAAATGAACTATATAATTTTTTATCGTGCTCACTCGAAATCTCTCTGTAGAGACTTGGAAAATATTTAAAATAGTTACTTTTTAAAACAATAAATTCTTATGAAGGGAGAGAGACTCACTAATAATATGTTGTTTCTGTGTTGAATACTTACATAACCATTTGCAGTGTACGTTTTAGTCCTTAGAATTTTAAAAGATTTGTGTATTTCAATTATTCTTTATGTAGCATACGCAGATAGTAACCTATTGAACAATGCACTTCACTACAGTGAAGCAGAAAACAAGCTTAGGATGAACAGATTAGATAATTTGTCCCCTTTCTGGCTATTAATGACAGATTTTCGAGACTTTATTTTTTTTAATGCTACTATCGCCAGTTAAGAGTGTTGTGGCGTCGCTGTTCGCACAACGCCGGCGATCTACACAAGTCAACACGCCACTTCAAGGAGAAGCGAAAAATTGCTCCACGGTTCTTCGGCCACTGGGGGCGCCTGCAGTCTAGGTACCTCTTTGCCTGCTTCGCGCACCGAACATAGGAAGAAGGAGGCTCTCCTATGCGGCCTACGAGAAAGACAGGCCGCGGCGCGCACGTCATATCACGTGATCAAGTGAGGCCTGTGCCGGCGCGATCGCTAGCGGATTGGCCGGCCGCTATGAGGCAGTGGGCTGTGCCCCAGCGTCCGACCAATCCGCTAGCGATCGCGCCGGCACAGGCCTCACTTGATCACGTGATATGACGTGCGCGCCGCGGCCTGTCTTTCTCGTAGGCCTTGCTCTCCTACATATGACGGCGCACCACAGCAACGAGGGAGATTATGGAAGTTCCAGGAATACTACAATTACAGAAGTTCATCATAGAAGAGCCAGCCTTCTGTCTATGCACAAGCAGGAACAGTTTTCTATTGTGTAGCAGAACTATGTAATAGTATAAGAAGTCTGTGCCAACACAGGCACATCAAAGTTAAGTATTGATTTTTCTCTCAATAAAGCCTTTGAGGACTAATCACTTCCTTAAGTTGCAGACCTCGTCCACATTCTTGCTAGCCCCAGCCCATCCCCTTCCACTACAGAAATCAGGGAGACTCAACAAAGAGAGATCTTCATAAACAGTTACATAGGGAAGTGTATTAGTAGGGTCCTTATTTAAATTTAACGTTATTTGTAACTGCAGAACGATCTGAATAAGATATCACTATGGTGTAAAAATTGGAAATTGACTCTAAATAACGAGAAGTGTGAAGTACGAAAATAAATCGGTTAAACTGTGTTTACAAGATAAATCAATCAAAAGTGAAGGCCGTAAACTCCACAAAATACCTAGGAATTACTATTACTTCAGACTTAAATTGGAAAAGAACACGTAGATAATGTCGTGGGAAAGGCGAACCAAAGACTGCGTTTTATTGGCAGAACCCTTAAAAGATGCAACAGAACTACTAAAGAAACTGCACACATTACGCTTGTTCCTCCTTTTTGGCGTATTGCTGCCCAGCGTGAGATCCTTATCAGTTGGGTTTGACGGGGGACATCGAAAGAGTCCAAACAAGGGCAGCTCGTTTCGTATTGTCACGATACATGGGAGACAGCGTTACGGAAATGATACGAGATCTGGGATGGGAATCATTACAACAACGGCGCTTATCTCTGCGTCGTGGGCTACTTGCGAAACTCCAATCGCCAAAATTCTCCTCCGAATGCGAAAATATATTGTTGTCTCCCACTTACATAGGTAGAAATGATCATCAGAATAAAATACGAGAAATCAGAGCTCGAACAGAGAGATTCAGGTGTTCTTTCTTCCCGCGCGCTATTCGAGAATGGAATGGGAGATAAATAGTATAATGGTGATTCGATGAACCCTCTGCCAGGCACTTAAATGTGATTTTCAGAGTATCCCATGTAGATGTAGATGTAGAATGAATTTTATGGCTCCACTGCCTTCAGAAAGACAAATGAGTAACCTGATATCAAATCTGGACATCTGACCTAATGGTCGAAATTTAGTTAGCAGTCGATGCTAAGGGGAATTTGCCGCTCTTTTCATTAGCGAAGGCCGTTTATTCCAAAAATTTACGTAAATGTGATAAATCACACGTTTAAGTTGAATGTTCACATCAAAAGCGTACACCTACATAAGAGCTTGATATCAAAATCGGACACTTGTTGAATAAAGCAGTGTGAACCAATGGGAACACAGTATATGATCGCATGAGCTCGAAATTACTACTAATACACATCGTAAAGCGAGTCACATGGAACGCAATACGTCACCAGCGTCCGAAGGAAAAGCTAGGAAGCGGTTTAGACTACCTGAAAAGTGGAAAATAAGCACTGAATAGGAACAAAGGTAAGACTAGCTTGTAAACTACACTGTTCTGTTGTAAGGTGTGTTGTACGAAATTATCACTTGTTGGAAAGAAGTTCGATGTCAGAAATAACGTAAAGATGTTTACGGAAAAATCTGGCGACATTTTCAACAGACCTTATGCCAATAGTTTTAGAGATCCAGTGCCGTAACATTTCATTTTGTATATAAAATTAAAAAGATTATTATGATTATTGTAGTTCTTCATTTTTCCAAAACGTAATAGAGTTCAAAATTTAATCTTTTTCACTTTATGTCGATATTCGTATAATTTCCCAGATTATACACCTGTAAAAGATTCTCGTCAGCAGTAAGCGACTCTCTGTGTATCAAAAACGGACATCTGAAAGAGTCTTCACATCAAAAGCGGATACCTACACGTTTTGGTTTCAGAGATGGACACCTGTATTTTCGAACACAATTTGAAGGTGCTTGAGTAATCAAATTGATATTAGCCACTTCCAGGTACAAATCCTCGAGTATTAAAGTTCATAATTCTCAAATCAGCTTATAAATATACTAGCTCTACGTTTCGCAATAAAAAATGACGTTTATCTCAGTTTCCGGCAAACGACAGATGTCCATCTTTGATAATAGGCTACTTAAATATTGCAACCCAAACTCCATAATATGTAGCTGATGAGTGAATGTCAAACTGAAGTGAACAATATTTGCGATCTGTATTTACATTACAAACTGGCGACCCACCGCGGCTTCAAACGGAATAAAGTGAGAGGTACACTTAGCATAAAACTTATCACGTACAAATATTTCATGTCCCGACCATATCGCCAGTAGTTATCTGTCATTCAGTCAGTCAGTTCAATAAAGAAGAGATTTATCCAACCGAATCTTTCCTAAAATTTGAAAAAATACAGTTTCAGTTTGGTTATGGATTTTTTGAAACAAAATAAATCGGATTTCAAATTAGTGATCTATCTCTGCTGCGAAAGAGATTGCTTACTCATGTGAATTATTTATCATGGAATCAAATCATAATTCATTGTTCTGAGATTCATTTATTGGTGGTGTTAATGTATGCGTCGCAACGCTTCGCGATAATGAGACTTTTTTTTCCCATTCCAGAAGATATTTAATTTACTCTTCTATTAGGCTATCTCCACTCCCATGAACCACAGACATTGCCGAGGTGGGGTGGCTTGCGTGCCTCAACGATACAGATAGCCGTACCGTAGGTGCAACCACAGCGGAGGGGTATCTGTGGAGAGGCCAGACAAACGTGTGGTTCCTGAAGAGGGGCAGCAGCCTCTTCAGTAGTTACAGGGGCAACAGCCTGGATGATTGACTGAGCTGGCCTTGTAACATCAGCTAATGTGGCTTTGCCACACAGCTACTGCGAACGGCTGAAAGCAAGGGGAAACTACAGCCGTTACCTTTCCCGAGGACATGCAGTTCTACTGTATGAACATATGATGATGGCATCCTCTCGGGTAAAATATTCCGTAGGTAAAATAGTCCCCCATTCGGATCTCCGGGCTTGGCCTACTCAGGAGGATGTGATCATCAGGAAAGACAATACTGGCATTCTACGGGTCGGAGCGTGGAATGGTAGATCCCTTAATCGAGTAGGAAAATTAGAAAATTTAAAAAGGGAAATGGATAGGTTGAAGTTAGATATAGTGGGGATTAGTGAAGTTCGGTGGCAGGATGAACAGGATTTCTGGTCAGGTGAGTACAGGATTATAAATACAAAGTCAGTTGGGGGTATCACAGGAGTAGGATTGATAATGAATAAGAAAATAGGAATGCGGGTAAACTACTATGACCAGCACAGTGATCGCATTATCATTGTCAAGATAGATACGAAGCCAACACCGACAACAGTAGTACAGGTTTATATGCCAACTAGCTCTGCCGATGATGAGGAAATCGAAGAAATATATGAGGACCTAAAGGGAATTATTCAGACAATTAAGGGAGAGGAAAATTTAATTGTTATGGGAGACTGGAATTCGGTAGTAGGACAAGGAAGTGAAGGGAAGATAGTAGGTGAATATGGTCTGGGCAAAAGGAATGAAAGAGGAAGCCGCCTGGTAGAATTTTGCACAGAACATAATTTACTTATAACAAACACCTGGTTCAAGAATCACAAAAGAAGGTTGTATACGTGGAAGAGACCAGGAGACACCGAAAGATATCAGATAGATTTTATAATGGTAAGACATAGATTTCGGAATCAGGTTCTACAGTGTAAGACATACCCAGGGGCAGATATAGACTCTGACCATAACTTGTTGGTTATGAACTGTAGGCTGAAACTAAAGAAACTACAAAAAGGTAGGAAAATAAGGAGATGGGACCTGGATAAATTGAAGGAACCTGAGGTTCTTAAAAATTTCAGAGGGAGCTTTAGGCAACAATTGACAGAAACGGGGGGAAATAAAACAGTAGAGGAGGAATGGGTAAAATTGAAAGATGAAATAGTGAAGGTAGCAGGGGACAAAATAGGTAGGAAGGAAAGACCTACAAAAAATCCTTGGATATCACAGGTGATACTAAATTTAATCGATGAAAGGAGAAAATATAAAAATGCAGTAAATGAAACAGGCAAAATGGAGTACAGACGACTAAGAAATGAGATTGTCAGGAAGTGGAAAATGGCTAAGCAGGAGTGGCTAGAAGGCAAATGCAAGGATGTAGAAGAATGTATAAATAGGGGAAAAATAGATACAGCCTACAGGAAAATAAAAGAAACATTTGGAGATAAGAAAAACAGCTCTATGAATATCAGGGACACTGATGGAAAACCACTTCTCAGCAAAGAAGGGAAAGCTGAAAGGTGGAAAGAATATATAGAGGGGCTCTACAAAGGAAATGAACTTCGAGACAATATTGTAGGAAGGGAAGAGGATGTAGATGAAGATGAAATAGGAGATACTGTACTGAGAGAAGAATTTGACAGAGCCCTGAATGACCTAAGTCGAAACAAGGCCCCTGGAATAGATGATATTCCCTCAGAGCTACTGAAGTCTCTGGGAGAACCAGCCATGACAAAACTGTTTCACCTGGTGTGTAAGATGTATGAGACAGGCGAAGTACCCTCATCCTTTAAGAAAAAGTTATAATCCCCATTCCAAAGAAAGCAGGTGCAGACAGGTGTGAAAACTACAGAACCATCAGTTTAACAAGTCATGGCTGCAAAATATTAACGCGAATTATATACAGAAGGATGGAAAAGCTGGTAGAAGCCGACCTCGGGGAAGATCAGTTTGGGTTCAGGAGAAATGTAGGAACACGGGAGGCAATACTCACTTTACGGCTTATCCTAGAAGATAGATTAAGAAAAGGCAAACATACATTTCTAGCTTTTGTAGATTTGGAGAAGGCTTTTGACAATGTTGATTGGAATAAACTCTTTAAAGTTCTGAAAAAAGCAGGAGTAAATTATAGGGAGCGTAAGGTTATTTACAACTTGTACAAAAACCAGACAGCGGTTGTCAGAGTTGAAGGGCATGAAAGGGATGCAGTGGTTGGGAAGGGAGTGAGACAGGGTTGTAGCCTTTCTCCAATGTCATTCAATTTGTACATTGAACAAGCTATAAAGGAAAGCAAGGAGAAATTTGGTGAAGGAATTAAAGTTCAGGGGGAAGAATTAAAAACATTGCGTTTTGCCGACGACATAGTAATTTTGTCAGATACAGCAAAGGACCTGGAAGAGGAATTGAATGGAATGGAAGTGTACTGAAAGGTGCATATAAGATGAACATTAACAAGAGCAAAACTAGGGTAATGGAGTGCAGTGTAAGAAAATCAGGTGATGCTGAAGGAAGTAGATTGGGAAACGAAGCAACAAAGGAGGTAGATGAGTTTTGTTACTTGGGCAGAAAAATAACAAATGATGGGCGCAGTACAGAGGATATAAAATGCAAAATGGCAATGGGTAGAAAAGCGTTTTTGAAAAAGAGAAATTTGTTAACATCGAATATTGATTTAGGCCTAAGGAAGTCCTTTCTGAGGGCATTTGTATGGAGTGTTGCCTTGTATGGGAGTGAGACATGGACGATAAACAGTGCGGACAGGAAGAGGATTGAGGCTTTTGAAGTATGGTGCTACAGAAGAATGCTGAAGATTCGGTGGGTGGATCGCGTAACTAATGAGATGGTACTGAACAGAATTGGGGAGAAAAGGAATTTCTGGCATACCTTGACTAAAAGAAGGGATAGATTGGTAGGACACCTTCTTAGACATCAAGGAATTGTGAATTTAGCGTTGGAGGGAAGTGTGTGGGGAAAAAATCGCAGGGGAAGACCAAGAGATGGATACAGTAAGCAGATTCAGACAGATGTAGGTTGTCGTTCTTATGTGGAGATGAAGAGGCTTGCTCAGGATAGGGTATTGTGGAGAGCTGCATCAAACCAGTCTCCGGACTGAAGACCACAAGAAGAAGATTAGGCTATCTACACTTGTCTACACACACTATGCATCTCCTCCTCCCTCCTGATATAAACGATGGCACATGTAATGCACATTACAATTTCGTAAATTATGTATTTATTCCATATTTGCTTCAGTTCATTTCCTCCTTCCGCCTCTGTCTCTTTATCTACGCCTGGCCCTTATTTTCTGTTTCCTTTGGCCCTCTCTTTATCCCCGTCTTCCTCCTCCTCCACCCTCTCTTTGCCTACCTCATTCCCCCTGTCTTGACCTATGACCTCTCCACCACCTCTACCTCAAACTCCTCCTCTTTCCCCTCTCTCTGTACATCTTGTGTTTGTCCTTATCTATGAGAAATTACAAATATCTGCTAACTTTCATGGCGATCGGTCAAGCAATGACGAAGCTTATAGCAAGAAACTATCTGCCATACACCAAGCAGTGTCTTAAACTTCTCCATCGCAAAATACATGTGTGTGGCAAATATCAAGGTGATATGGCAAAAATGTCATCCATATCGTTAGTTGTGATTACATTAAAAAAATGATTTTTTCAGTTTGACCAAGATTTCTAACTTTTTTTTTTTCGTAAGTGACCAAATTTTTTCCAGGGAAACTGTTCCAAGACAAAGACGCAGTCATGCATTTTCAAATGTTCAAATGTTTGTAGAGCTCAAGTGACTTAACTACGGGGTCATCAGTCCCTAAACTTACAAACTACTTAGGAACTAGCTAATACTAAGGACGGCACAAATATCCATGCCCGAGAGGGGGTTCGAACCCCGACCGCAGTGGCCGTGCAGACCGTGACTGGCGTGCCGCAGACCGCTCGGCCACCGCGGCCAGCGCATTTTCAATGTTTGTATCGTAAACTTGTAAATGATACTTTCTTTATAATTTGAATTAAATACCGCGTATAAATAGAATGAACTTCGGAATAGTTGCAGGAAGTAAATTTTTAAAGGGGATAATAAGTGAGAACACAGCATGAATATTATCGGCATCGAAACATGCCGGTAGTCATTGCTGAATTTAAGACATCACTCGGAAGTACCACTACAAAAGAATATTGGCGAAAAGTCACCTTTACATATCGGATGAAGTCTAGATGAGCTGTAATTATTAACTCAGTGTTGACCATTTATTGAAACATAACTTTCCGACGTACGTAGATGCTTGGTTATCTTACGCCTCGCGGAATAAAATTTCACGACCGTATTATGTGATTGTCACAATAGGTGAATAAAATACAGATTACCGGACTTCATCGGAACAAAACACTGGTTTCAGGTTCTGAATTACTGACTTATACGAATGGAATATTGAGAAGAAATAAATTGAGTTACACTAGAAAACTATCGCGAAGCGAACCGTAATGGTAGGAAAACATCATTTTACGTTCGTTTCTGGCTTTCTGAAATAAGTAACAAATATTAGTGGGAAAACGAGAGGGCATGAAATAAAAAATATTTGAAATAAAACTGGGGGTTCATTATAATAAAAGTAAGGTAAGCTCGCACTCAAATAATAATTACAGAGAGAAAGAAGAGGTAACTTCCGTTCATTATCACGGCTAAGACATGAAAGACGACGAACGCTTCTGTTTTCTAAGTCGGGGGAAAAAATTGACCATCGGAAATAAAAGTAGACAGAGATATGCATTGAAGCGAGAACGGATATGCAAGCGGCAATGGTCGCAGATGTAATTTTTGTAAAAGTATTTAATGTAATGCTACAAAGTATGGTCTTGAGTTCATACAATAATCCCACTGAGAAAGATTCTTTAGTTTCTCTCAAATTTTCCAATTTTCTGGGAAATTTTTCCAAATGTTTCTTCTAGACAGACCATGTCCTGACAACTGCGAACATAGCAAAATAGACCCTGCCAATTCTGTCAAGCCGTTCTCAAGTAATGAGACTTCATACATACGGAAATTGATTTTTATTTATATAAATATAATGCAGATAAGCTACAACTCACTGTGAAGCCGACTGCTAAGCCGCAGAAAAACACACAGAAAAGACAATCATACGCACAAAACTCAGCTCTTGGCCACAGCCTTCATCAGTCAATAGTCTCAAGTGGGAGTGCGGCAGCCGAAGACGACAGTCATGTGTTCGTGAGCTGAGCCTGTAGAAATGTATGTATGCCTATTTCTAATTAAGACTGTGGCTTCGTCTGACCGTTATGTTGTGTATTATTTCTATGTGACTGCGGCAGTGAGTCGCAACCTATCCCCATGAATGTTAATGTTTGTCTGTATGTCCTCAATGTGTTCATAAACTATGCATTCGATTTCAATGGAACATTGGTAAACTGTTCACCGTACGCCCACGAAATTCGTGACCCCAAAACAAAAGAGCGCTACACATAGCTCAAGATATATGACGTCATAAATAATGAGAGGCCACCTCGTGAGAATACCCAGATTTATGCGTCGGAAATTGGAAAATGGGAGTAGTTAAGGGCCTGCACAAAGTTTGTAATTTCGGACGTTTATGAAGCGTTTTGTAACTGAACCCAAGCCCCCCACCCCCGCCCCCCCTACACACACACAGAAAATAATGAGACGAAAAGAAGTCTACCGCTCACAACAGTTTCGCTGTAGATGCCGTAAAACTGTCGCATCAGGCATGACCTTGTATCAAATAAAGTTAGCATTACAGATTTGCATGTTACTATTTATTTTTGTCTGCAAGTCTCCCTTAATCCTCTTGCATCCAAAATTAAGCTATCTGTTTTCTTAATCTCTATCTATATAAAAGCGAAAGGACACTCACTCAATCACTGACTAAACACGAAATCTCGACGTCATCTATGAAGCTGAAATTTGGCAGTAATGTAGTTTATAGGTAGAAAACGTCAGCTAAGAAAGTATATTGTGCTAGGTGCATGGTGGAGCATACTTCTCCTAGAGACTCTCGAAATCTATAGTTTCATTTCGATCTCCAAGAAATTTCGCAAGCTTGACCTTCAAAACAAGTGGAAGGTCACCGTCTAAATGCATAGGGGAGGGAACTTTGAATCATAAAAATGGATTCCTAAATACCTTGGTCGCGTCATAACTTGAGAACTGCTTGGCCGATTTCACAGATCCTTTTTTGTTCTTTTCGTTATTCTCAGAACAAGGGTTGTGTGAAATAAAACTGGAATATTTGAGAAGAACAAAATGCGGTTTTTATTGTGACCCTCCGTTTCTATTGCATAGAAATCTTTAGTTTTCTTCGGATATTGATGAAATTTTGCACACTCTACCTTAAAAACAAATGGATTGTCAGCGTGTGTATAAAATTTCGTTCGGTGCAAGGTTGAGGGTACTTAACTTACGTAATTTTACAAAATGCATAGTTTTGCTCCAATCTTTATGAATTTTTGCACACATGATCTTTAAACGAAGAGGAAGCTGACTGAGTAGATAAATGTTTGTATGGTACACGACAGAGGGTACCTTGTAGAAAATTTTGCCGATAGAGTGAAAGGTGGAAATGGACAGAGAGATGGGAGAGAGAGAGAGGTGGATGCAAAATGAGGTGGGAAGCGAATGTGTACTACGAGAGTGAGTGTTTGATGATTTTTATCAAACATTTTTGTCTTTTCATAAGAAATTTGTAGACCTGTTTTCATGGCAATCTCGTGGAATTTTTCTAGGACATGTTGGGCTTCCATTCTGGTATTCGAGAGTGTGGCGATGTCGTCTGAGAAAACGAGGTATTTTATGTTTATTATCTTTTCCTTATTTCTGCCTAGTTGAATTCCTTTGATTTCTCTTTCCGGTGTACGAATAATTTTCTCAAGGTCTGCCTTGAATAACATGGGTGAGAGACCATCGCCTTGCCGGATAAATAAACACCCATGAAACGCCGGATTTAAAGCTACCCACTCCCATGAACCACAGACATTGACGAGGTGGGGTGGCTTGCGTGCCTCAACGATACAGATAGCCGTACCGTAGGTGCAACCACAGCGGAGGGGTATCTGTAGAGAGGCCAGACAAACGTGTGGTTCCTGAAGAGGGGCAGCAGCCTTTTCAGTAGTTACAGGGGCAACAGTCTGGGTGATTGACTGAGCCGGCCTTGTAACATCAGCTAATGTAGCTTTGCCACACAGTTACTGCGAACGGCTGAAAGCAAGGGGAAACTACAGCCGTTATTTTTCCCGAGGACATGCAGCTCTACTGTATGAACATATGATGATGGCATCCTCTCGGGTAAAATATTCCGGAGGTAAAATAGTCCCCCATTCGGATCTCCGGGCGGGGACTACTCAGGAGGATGTGATCATCAGGAAAGACAATACTGGCATTCTACGGGTCGGAGCGTGGAAATGTTAGATCCCTTAATCGAGTAGGAAAATTAGAAAATTTAAAAAGGGAAATGGATAGGTTGAAGTTAGATATAGTGGGGATTAGTGAAGTTCGGTGGCAGGATGAACAGGATTTCTGGTCAGGTGAGTACAGGATTATAAATACAAAATCAATTGGGGGTATCACAGGAGTAGGATTGATAATGAATAAGAAAATAGGAATGCGGGTAAACTACTATGACCAGCACAGTGATCGCATTATCATTGTCAAGATAGATACGAAGCCAACACCGACAACAGTAGTACAGGTTTTTATGCCAACTACATCTGCCGATGATGAGGAAATCGAAGAAATATATGAGGAGCTAAAGGAAATCATTCAGACAATTAAGGGAGAGGAAAACTTAATTGTTATGGGAGACTGGAATTCGGTAGTAGGACAAGAAAGGGAAGGGAAGATAGTAAGATAGTAGGTGAATATGGTCTGGGCAAAAGGAATGAAAGAGGAAGCCGCCTGGTAGAATTTTGCACAGAACATAATTTAGTTATAACAAACACCTGGTTCAAGAATCACAAAAGAAGGTTGTATACGTGGAAGAGACCAGGAGACACCGGGAGATACCAGATAGATTTTATAATGGTAAGACATAGATTTCGGGACCAGGTTTCACAGTGTAAGACATACCCAGGGGCAGATATAGACTCTGACCATAACTTGCTGGTTATGAACTGTAGGCTGAAACTGAAGAAACTACAAAAAGGTAGGAAAATAAGGAGATGGGACCTGGATAAATTGAAGGAACCTGAAGTTCTTAAGAATTTCAGAGGGAGCTTTAGGCAACAATTGACAGAAACAGGGGAAAATAAAACAGTAGAGGAAGAATGGGTAAAATTGGGAGATGAAATAGTGAAGGTAGCAGAGGACAAAATAGGTAGGAAGGAAAGACCTACAAAAAATCCTTGGATATCACAGGAGATACTAAATTTAATCGATGAAAGGAGAAAATATAAAAATGCAGTAAGTGAAACGGGCGAAATGGAGTACAGACGACTAAGAAGTGAGATTGACAGGAAGTGCAAAATGGCTAAGCAGGAGTGGCTAGAAGGCAAATGCAAGGATTTAGAAGAATGTATAAATAGGGGAAAAATAGATACAGCCTACAGGAAAATAAAAGAAACATTTGGAGATAAGAAAAACAGCTCTATGAATATCAGGGACACTGATGGAAAACCACTTCTCAGCAAAGAAGGGAAAGCTGAAAGGTGGAAAGAATATATAGAGGGGCTCTACAAAGGAAATGAACTTCGAGACAATATTGTAGGAAGGGAAGAGGATGTAGATGAAGATGAAATAGGAGATACTGTACTGAGAGAAGAATTTGACAGAGCCCTGAAAGACCTAAGTCGAAACAAGGCCCCTGGAGTAGATGATATTCCCTCAGAGCTACTGAAGTCTCTGGGAGAACCAGCCATGACAAAACTGTTTCACCTGGTGTGTAAGATGTATGAGACAGGCGAAGTACCCTCATCCTTTAAGAAAAAGTTATAATCCCCATTCCAA
This sequence comes from Locusta migratoria, assembly GCA_026315105.1. Lineage (NCBI taxonomy): Eukaryota > Metazoa > Arthropoda > Insecta > Orthoptera > Acrididae > Locusta > Locusta migratoria. Next base: position 351,491,582 of record CM048755.1, on the reverse strand, counting down.
AGAAAGCAGGTGCAGACAGGTGTGAAAACTACAGAACCATCAGTTTAATAAGTCATGGTTGCAAAATATTAACATGAATTATATACAGAAGGATGGAAAAGCTGGTAGAAGCCGACCTCGGGGAAGATCAGTTTGGGTTCAGGAGAAATGTAGGAACACGGGAGGCAATACTCACGTTACGGCTTATCCTAGAAGATAGATTAAGAAAAGGCAAACCTATATTTCTAGCTTTCGTAGATTTGGAGAAGGCTTTTGACAATGTTGATTGGAATAAACTCTTTCAAGTTCTGAAGCAAGCAGGAGTAAAATATAGGGAGCGTAAGGTTATTTACAACTTGTACAAAAACCAGACAGCGGTTGTCAGAGTTGAAGGGCATGAAAGGGATGCAGTGGTTGGGAAGGGAGTAAGACAGGGTTGTAGTCTTTCTCCATTGTTATTCAATTTGTACATTGAGCAAGCTATAAAGGAAAGCAAGGAGAAATTTGGAGAAGGAATTAGAGTTCAGGGGGAAGAATTAAAAACATTGCGTTTTGCCGACGACATAGTAATTCTGTCAGATACAGCAAAGGACCTGGAAGAGCAATTGAACGGAATGGACAGTGTGCTGAAAGGTGCATATAAGATGAACATTAACAAGAGCAAAACTAGGGTAATGGAGTGCAGTGTAAGAAAATCAGGTGATGCTGAAGGAAGTAGATTGGGAAACGAAGCAACAAAGGAGGTAGATGAGTTTTGTTACTTGGGCAGAAAAATAACAAATGATGGGCGCAGTACAGAGGATATAAAATGCAGAATGGCAATGGGTAGAAAAGCGTTCTTGAAAAAGAGAAGTTTGTTAACATCGAATATTGATTTAAACCTAAGCAAGTCCTTTCTGAAGGCATTTGTATGGAGTGTTGCCTTGTATGGGAGTGAGACATGGACGATAAACAGTGCGGACAGGAAGAGGATTGAGGCTTTTGAAATATGGTGCCACAGAAGAATGCTGAAGATTAGGTGGGTGGATCGTGTAACTAATGAGGAGGTACTGAACAGAATTGGGGAGAAAAGAAATTTCTGGCATACCTTGACTAAAAGAAGGGATAGATTGGTAGGACACATTCTTAGACATCAAGGAATTGTGAATTTAGCGTTGGAGGGAAGTGTATGGGGTAAAAATCGCAGAGGAAGACCAAGAGATGGATACAGTAAGCAGATTCAGACAGATGTAGGTTGCCGTTCTTATGTGGAGATGAAGAGGCTTGCTCAGGATAGGGTTTTGTGGAGAGCTGCATCAAACCAGTCTCCGCACTGAAGACCACAACAACAACATATATTTGTCTGTATGTCCTCTGTGTGTTCATAATGAAACTTTGGTGAACTGTTCACCGTACTCCCACGAAGGTTCCTGACCCAAAAGGTTTGATTTCAAAGGTCTCCGATAATTCTCCAATAAACTTGACTTTGAAGTTAGTGTAAGTGAGGGTCTCTTGGATTAGACAGCGTGGATTAAGATCAACGTTCGTCTCATTTAGAGCCTGGACGAGTGTGTCTCGGTCAATGGAGTCAGAGGCTTTTTTGAAGTTTACAAATGGCACTGTAGTATTCCTGAAGTGTCTTATGGATAGAACCGTGGGGAGATTCCAAATCTATTCGGTTCAGGAACGGTTTTGTCTGAAGCCAGCTTGATATTCGCCAATTCGGAGGTCAATCTGTGGTTCCAGTCGGTTTGCCAGGGCTCTGGAAAGAATTTTATAGGTGGCGGAGAGCAGGGAGATTCCTCTGTAGTTGTTTGTATCAGTTTTATCCCTTTTTTGTGGAGTGGGTGAATGAGAACTGACTTCCACTCTTCTAGGATTTGTCCTGTGAGCCACCAGTTTTCAAGAATTTTGTGGATTTTGGATGTGATTTTTGTCATTTCCAAAGTTCTGCGATCAGACCGTCTTCACCGGGTGCTGTGTTATTTATCAGTGCTTTTGTTATTTCAATGATTTCATGTGGGGTTAGTGGCTGTGAGTCTGGATTGGAGTCATGAGTTTCGAAGTGCAATTTCTCTGGGGGAAATTCACAGTTGAGCAAATTGTTAAAGTAGTGAGCGGGAATTTCACAGCTCTTCTTCGTGTTTGTTTCCAAGGATCCGTCAGGTTTTTTAAAAACAGAGATTGGGTGGTTGGTATCCGGTCATGTTTTCACTGGAGATTCTGTAGAAAATCCGTGTTTTATTTTTGGTGAAATCTTCCTGGATCTCTCTGAGATGGCTGTTAGTCGTTATATTTTTCTTTGCCAATAGTTTTTGAATAAAGTTTTCTCACTGACTTAAAAGACTCCCAATTTTCATTTGATTTGTGACTGTTAAAGTTATTTTAGGCAAAGGTCCTCTGCTCAATCGCATGGTCACAGATTGCGTTCTATCACCTGTGTTTCCGTTTTCGTGGCGGTTGGCTTAGTTTTACTAGCTCTTTCATTCTCTGTGAAAGTACCGTCCAATTGGTTTCCACAATTTTGTAGATTTCTTGTGTGAGATTTCTTTCTTAATTTTGAAGTAGTCTGGGTCTGTCCGAAAGATAGTTTTATTTTTCTGACGTTTGATTTTGAGGATAATTCGTGTTTTGATTTGAAGAATATGATATTCTGAATCAAAGAAACGTTTTCTTGTTTTCACATTTAAGATTTCCCGTGAATTTTGCCTAGAGATAGTGACGTGGTCTATGTGAAATTCACCGAGTGAGCTGTTGGGTGATTTGCATTATATATATATTAGCTTTTCGCTTTGCCCCGTCCCCCTACCTCCCCTGAAAAATAATCCTCTGTGCGGGACTGCCTGTGTTCTATACATGAAATCAGTATTACCTTAATTAAAAAATTTTCTGCGTAACACACAAAGGAGAGAACGAAGTTTTGATGTTTATTTATGTTCTCTCTATCGTACCAAACGATTAATTTTGCTGGTAAATAGCTAGTTTCTTTCCCTTGTGCATTGTGAAACAACTTCACAAAAAACTTTGATATGTGCACCAGATTAACTCATAACAAGATCTGCAAGGCAGTGTCATATACAGGATCCCATATTACGTTCGACTGATATAATGCTGGAAATTAAAAGCTGTGAATTTGTATGTGTATAACTAAAAGGAGAACAAGCCGTATACGCCAGTGGCGTTCGGTGACATTTGGACAAGCGGCAGCACTTATAAAGGACAGAATTTTCACAGAGAATTTTTAAAGAAAATTACACGTTAAACTGTTTATACTCCTTTACTGTTAAATTGCAAATTAACTTACACAAGCTATCAAACACCTCAGAGGCAGAGATCAAATAGCACGCCATCGAAAATAACTGACTGTTTCACGTGCACTTTCTGAAACAAAATGAATTAAAATCAGTTCTTTGTCTCATTGTCTTTGTTTTACTTGAGTAAAACTTCCGTCCATTTCTCCTTCCTGTTCAATTCTTCTTTAGTTTTAAGTTTCTGCATATTCTTTTCTATAGACAGTGCTGAAAGATACGAGTGTCTTTATTGTTCTTGATAAATTGCTGCATTAGCTATGATTTCTTTGTAGCGCAGAAAAGGAGTGTTGAGCACTTGGTTACGGGTACTGTTAACGCGGAACACGTGCTTGTAAAGTGCAGTGAATGCTGAGGACGAGTAATTACCATTCCTCAGGTAGTGACGAAGCTAGTGCAGTTCCTCGCAAATATGCCAGAGACCGCTTCTAAGACGACAGAAATAAAATTTCGTAGCAAGGAAAAAGCTTCTTCAGGTAAAGTTCTTTCCTATTGCTCTGCATCATTTCATAACTGAATTAACTTGAATCTTTCATGCCCAGCATACCGAACATCCAACTGCTAACTTGTTGTTGTTGTTGTTGTTGTGGTCTTCAGTCCGCAGACTGGTTTGATGCAGCTCTCCACGCTACCCTGTCCTGTGCAAGTCTCTTCATCTGAGAATACGTTCGGCAACCTAAATCCTTTTGAATCTGCTTACTGTATTCGTCCCTCGGTCTCCCTCTACGATTTTTACCCCACACGCTTCCTTATAATGCTAAGTTGACCATTCCTTGATGTCTCAGAATGTGTCCAACCAATCTATCCCTTCTCTTAGTCAGGATACGCCAGAAACTCCTTTCCTCCCCGATTCGGTTAAGCACTTCCTCATTAGTTACGTGATCTACCCATCTAATTTTCATCATTCGTCTGTAGCACCACATTTCAAAAGCTTCTATCATCTTTTTATCTGAACTCCTTATCGTCCAAGTTTCACTCCCATACAATGCTACACTCCAGACAAATGCTTTCAGAAAGGACTTCCTAACATTAATATTGAATGTTAATAAGTTTCGCTTCTTTGGAAATACTTTTCTTCCCATAGCCATTCTGAATTTTATATCTTCTTTACTTCGGCCGTCAGAAGTTATCTTGCTACCCAAATAACAAAATTCATCTACTATTTTTATTGTCTCATTACCTAATCTAATTCTTTCAGCATCACCTGATTTTCTGACGTTGCATTCCATTACCTTCGTTTTACTCTTGTTAATGTTCATCTTATATCTTCCTTTCAAGACACTGTCCATCCCATTCAAATGCTCTTCCAGATCTTTTGCGGTCTCTGACAGAATTACTATGTCATCAGCAAACCGCAATGTTTTTATTTCTTCTCTCTGCACTTTAATGCCCTCTCCAAATTTCTCCTTCCATTCCTTCACTGGCTGCTCAATGTACAGATTGAACAACAGTGGGGAAAGGCTACAACCCTGTCTTACTCCCTTCCCAATCTCTGCGTCGCTTTCTTGCCCTTCGACTCTAATAACCAATGTCTGGTTTTTGTATAGGTTGAATATAACTCTTCTCTCCCTATATTTTACCCCTGATACCTTCAGAATTCGGAAGAGTGTATTCCAGTCGACATTGTCAAAACCTTTCTCCAAATGGACAAAGGCTAAAAACGTAGGTTTCCATTTCCTTAGCCCATCTTCTAAGATAAGTCGTAATGTGAGTATTGCCTCCCGTGTTCCTACATTTCTCCTAAATCCAAACTGATCTTTCCCGAGGTCGGATTCCACAAGTTTTTCCATTCGTCTGTAAATAATTCGTGATAGTATTTTGCACCCATGACTTATTAAACTGATAGTTCTGTAACTGCTAATTTATAAGATGGTAAGTTATCAAATGTTTCCATTCCAGTGCTTTGCTGCGGTGCATGTGCCACGCAGCGCAACCCGATGCGACTCTACAGGCTATTCAAAAAGTGTCGAATACTTTGCGAGGAGTCAGTAATCAAACGGAACAAGAAAAATAAGTCCAAGAAACCTGAGTCCCGAAACGCGGAAGGTCTGCCGGACTCTCGGTTACGGATATCAGCAAAATTTGCGATAGTTCAAATATTTGTAAATCTATCGGACCAAACTGCGTGCTCATCAGTCCGTAGCTTACAAACTACTTACACTAAGGTAAACTAACCTAAGGACAAACACACACGCACACACACACACACACACACACACACACACACACACACACCCATGCCCCAGGGAGGACTCGAACCTCCGACGGCGAGCAACGGCGCGCTCCTCAGTGAGGCACCTTAGACCGCTCGGCTACTCCACCGCAGCTTTGGCGATAGATTAATAACGACATACGTGATACACGAAGATTAAGTTGGACCCATTACCTGGTCATTCTCGATCATGTATAGCATACCTTGATGTTAGATGTGCCGTAGAAGCAGCGACTACAGACGCCGTTCATGGATGACGGCGCATCAGCACACTTTCGTGACAATGTTCGCGAACACCTGACGCAGACATTTCAGGATCCTAGGATTGGTCGGGGAGACCCGCACCTTGGCTTCTTGTTCGCCAGGCCGGCCGCGATGGCCGAGGGGACTACGACGTTCGCCGGCCGCGGTGGCCGAGGGGACTAAGGCGCTCCAGTCACGGTCTGCACGGCCACTACGGTCGGGGGTTCGAATGCCCCCTCGGGCATGGATATTTGTGCCGTCCTAGTTCGTAAGTAGTTCATAAGTAGTTTGTAAGTTTAGGGACTGATGACCCCGTAGTTAAGTCCCATAGACTATACAAACATTTGAACATTTTGAACTACGACGCGCCGTTCACGGTCTGCACGGCCACTACGGTCGGGGGTTCGAATCCCCCCTCGGGCATGGATATTTGTGCCGTCCTTAGTCTTAACTAGTTGATAAGTAGTTTGTAAGTTTAGGGACTGATGACCCCGTAGTTAAGTTCCATTAGCTTAACAAACATTACAAAAAAATTCTTGTTCGCCAGACCTCAATGCCCTAGTTTTCGGTTGTCGGTTATGGCGACACTTGGAGGAGCCGCAGTGGAATGGCCGAGCGCTCTAAGGCGCCTTGCTGCGTTGCGAGCGGTTTCTTCCCGTCGGAGGGTCGAGTCCTCCATCGGATACGGGTGTGTTTGTTGTCCTTAGGTTAGTTACAGTTAGTTTAAGCAGTTTGTGAGCCATGGGTGTCATAACCACAATAGTTATGTCCACCAGATTTACAAATATTTGAACACTTGGAGAAAGTAGTCTACATAACTGCAATCTACATCTACATAAATCCTTCGCAAATCGTATTTAATTGCATGCAGAGAGTTCATCTATGATATTTCTCTACCGTTTGTAACATCTCTGGAAAGGTCGCAAACAGTGGTGGACGTGAGATACGGGCCGCCAGAGGGCGCCCGCGAGTGTGAGCAGAGCGCTCACCTGTAGAGGGCTGCTGAGGCGACAGCCTTTTTCTCAGTCGCTCTCCGTCGTTCTCAGTTGCTGTTGAGATCTACTAGCAGTACTTGCAATTACATATTGGATTGCTGCTAGTATCAGTTTGTCTAAGTTGAATTTTTTTTTTTTTTTTTTTTTTTTTTTAGTTAAGTAGTTAGAGCGAACAGACTGAGATGGTGGGGTCATGTTATACGCATGGGAGAAGCAAGATTACCTAAGAGACTCATGAGCTCGGCAGCGGAGGGTAAGAGGAGCCGAGGTAGACCAAGATGAAAATACTTAGATTCGGTGCAGAATGACTTTGAAGTGAAAGGCATAACATCAGACGAGGCATCAATTTTAGCATTGAATAGGGGATCATGGAGGAATTTTATTAGAGGTACTATGCTCCAGGCTGACCACTGAAAGGCATAATCAGTCTCTGATGATTATGATGATGAGTTAGCAAATGATGAGCTGTAGTTCATACCAGTTTTGTATGGGCCGCGCGTGTTGCGCACTGATGGTTACTTGCTATTAAAATATTATGTTCTCAATTTCAGACAGTAACCAACTGTACTTAATACTCCCCTGTTACAATACGTTTTAGCCTGTCCCGAATCCATGGCATCGAACCTGCAATTTTATTAATCACCCTGCTAAATATGGGCTCCGGGGCATGGAATTGTAAGGAAACGGCGTTGTTGCCTTCCACACGTAACTAATAAGGTAATTATGCATTTTTACGGAAAAAGGGGTGTTATACGTTCCATTCTTTAATAGGGTGCAGGAAATAGTAACATCTATATCTTTCCGTTATCGATCTGATTTCTCTTAAATAATTATGAAGAGCTTGTCGCCCTACGAAGGTGGGTGCTAACAAAATATGTTAGCATTCGGAAGAGAAAAATATTTCGCAAATAAATCTCACCACAATGAATAACGTCTTTCTTTTAATTATTTACACCCCACCTCGTGCATCATTATCATGACACTCTCTTTCCAATATCTCGATGATACAAAACGATCTGGCCTTCTCTGAACTTTCTCTGTATCATCCGCCAGTCTCATGTGCTGGGAATTCCAAACACTCCAAAATAGGACGCTGAAATGTAGTGTAGGCAGTTTCTTTAGCAGTACTCTTGCATCTTGTCTTTTACCAGTGAAACGCAGTCTTTGGTCGCTTTCCCTACAATATTCTCTGTGTATTATTTCCAAATTACGTTGTTCGTAATAGTTATTTAGTTGAATTTATGGCTTGTAGATTTGACTGATTTATCGTATAAATTAAGTGTAATGGATTTCTTTTAGTGCTCATATTGATGACTTCACACTTACTATTATTTAGTGCTAATTGCTAAGTTTTGTACCATGCAGAGATCTTATCTAAATCATTTGGAAGTTGATATTCTGGTGACTTTACTTACAGATGAATAACAGTATCATCCGCAAAGTCTAAAAGAGCTGCTCCGATTGTCTCCTAAATCGTTTATAAAGATAACGAACAGTAGGGCCCTATAACACTTCCCTGAGAAACACCAGATACCACTTCTGTTTTACTCGATGACTTTCCGTCAATTACAACGTACTGTATTCTTTCTGATGGGAAATCGCGAATCCAGCCGCACAACTGTGCTTATATTGCACCTTCAGCGCATTCCAGCAAGTAGTACAGCAACAAGCGAAAGTATTTCAAAGGGTGCGTCATTCGGTCAAAATGTTCAAATGTTTGTAGAGCTTATGGTACTTAACTACAGGGTCATCAGTCCCTAAACGTAAAAACTACTTATGAACTAGGTAATACTAAGGACGGCACAAATATCCATGCCCGAGGGGGATTCGAACCCCCAACCGCAGTGGCCGTGCAGAACGTGACTGGCGCGCCGCAGACCGTTCGGCCACCGCGGCCGCTGTCATTCATTACATCGAAGGGCAGACGGATGCATTGACATGAATGGACGACACGTGGAACGCCCCCTATAAACACTTGTTTACTTCAGAAAGTATGCCTTTGCGAAACCATGTTTGTTGGTCTCGTTTTTCTTTCCTTCTTTTTCTTCGATCAGTATTAGTTTTTTTATCACCCTATGTAAGCACCGATAGGTACGCAAATGTTTATTGGGGCATTCGTGTCTTTCGGGTGGGCATGCTGTAAATGCATAAGCTTGCTCTCTCTCGACATTAGTACCAAATGCATTCAGACAGGACCCAATTATTCTTTTCTTTGCTGCCGGAGGAGAAAAACTGGCATATGCCCATTGGAGAATGAATAATGTGTATGACACAGCATGCCTGACGAAAATCACTGTTGTGAAATAGGACGCTATAAATTCTATGCTGGTTGATGATACCAGACGTTCACATGACGCAAATGTAACGTCTAAGTTACATCAGTACAAGTAAGAGACCTTCGAGCACCCTTCTGATCTCTCGCCGTGGGATTATCACAACGCCTTCGGTCCTTTAAAAAGTCCTTGAAGATTCGACTTTTTCTGCCGCACACGCATCCGCAGTAGGTAATTGCTGACTGCTTCACGCAGGCCAGCCGCGGTGGCCGAGGGGACTGAGGCGCTCCAGTCACGGTCTGCACGGCCACTACGGTCGGGGGTTCGAATCTCCCCTCGGGCATGGATATTTGTGCCGTCCTTAGTATAAGGTAGTTGATAAGTAGTTTGTAAGTTTAGGAACTGATGACCCCGTAGTTAAGTCCCATAAGCTTAACAAACATTTGAACAATTTTGCTTCACGCAGCAGGACATAGGTTTTTCTAAATAGGTATCCTCAAGTTTGTGCCTTTGTGGGTTACTACTACAATGATCAAGGTGATTTTGCCTCATTGGCATACCAATTCTGCACTGCACCGTCTTCTAATGGAAATATTTTCGTCGCCTCTTATGTGACGTCGTAAATTTCGTAATATAGGTGCTATTGACACCTTTAGTTTGGGTTTTGAGGTCATTCTCAGTGAGCGGTTGGCGAATTGGTAAAGACTGCTGACCTCGTGAGTCGGTTGCAAGGAGAGCTCGCAATTAGTGGCATTATTCCCAGAGTTGATCAGCGTCTTTTGGTTTGGAGCCTAGTGGAGGGTCTCAACCAGAGGCTTCGAGTGCTCTGACAAGTAAACCTATCTAAGTGTCATTCTCCGTTTTGTCTGAAGTTTCGATATGTTATAAATATATGAATAATTAATGATACGTTTTCTTTCCCTTTTTTCTTTTAGCTGCGGAGAAACACATTGAGGGGATGAAACGGTCCCTCCAAATTAGGGGGTAAATTGAAAAATTGCGATATCTTAAATATTAGTGAAGCGCTTTTAATGATTTTTGTTATAAAAATATCTTTTAATAAAAGGCATAAATCGGCTTAGGTATATTTGGGGTGGGTGGGTGGGTGGGGGGGGGAGTGAAAATCAGGAGGCCAACTCCCCCTAAAGTGATCAATTGTTTCGCTAAAAAAAAGTGTTTTGATTTAATGGAAGTAGAATCTATAAAAACTTCAAAAAGACTGCTAATTAAGAAATAAGTATTTTTTTGTATTTTTATATCAATATTTGAGGCGTAAACAACCCTTATATTGCCGCACTTGTTTGATACTGCCCCTGTAAATCTAACCGTGCGACCTCCACGCGCTACATCAAGGGCAACGCTAACGCCGCCGTTAAAACCAATAAACATTTTTAACAAGTTTTATTCACTATTATTTCAAAAATACATTTCACAGTATTTTGAATGTCAGATGTCGAGTTATTGTCTATTCAAGCGTTTTGTCAAGTTTCCGTCCGCTATGCTGGATCACCCTTATTGAATTCTGAGAATCTGATTTCAGATTCGGATTCAGCGACTTTAAATACCGGTATATTAAAGAGATGAAACAGTTCAGAAATAAAGATTCACAAGGTGTTTCATGGGCAGTATCAAACGAGTGCGTCAATATAAGGGTTGTTCACCCCTCAAATATTGATATAAAAATACTTCTTATTTAGCCTTCCTTTTGAAATTTTAATATATTCTACGTCGATTAAACCAAAACACTTGTTTTAGCAAAGAAATTGGTCCTCTAATTTCCACTCCCCCTCCAAAATACCTAGGCCGATTTTCGTCTTTTATCAGAAGATACTTTCGTACCAAAGGATCATTAAAATCGCTTCACAAATCTATAAAATATCGCAATTTTTCCATTTCATTCCCAATTTATGGAGGACCGTTCCACCCGTTAAAAATGCTTTAGCTCTGCTAAGAAATCGGAAACTGACACTTAGGTAGGTTTATTTGTGAGAGGGACTTGGCTGCAGAATTCTGGGCCTGCTTTATCGGCACGATAGTTGTAGGACATCCACTGAGAGCCGTGCGGAATTCTCAGAGCTGTCTAAGGCGCCTGGCCACGTATTCGAATGTTTGCAAACCTAAGGGACAAAACTGCTGAGTTATCGGTCCCTCGACTTACAAACTACGTAAACTGACTTATACTAAAGAGAACACACACACCCATTCCCGATGGAGGACCATCGACGGGGAGAGGCCGCGCAGTCCGTCCCCTCAGAGGTTCGATTCCTCCTTCAAGCATGGGTATGTGGTATTATTGTTAGCGTAAGTTAGTTTCAGTAGTTTGTAGGTCTGCGGACTGATAACTCAGCAGTTTGGTTCCTTAGGCTTACAAACATTTTGGAACTCTCCTTGACATGTCAGAGGCTACACAATACAAAGAAAGCAGCTACGCACTTGTGGAGTACACATGGTTTTTATTGACATGGAGTCTACGCTTTGGGGATCAGAAAAAAATTGAATGACAGAAAAGTCGGTGGAAGTGACGTCATCGATTATATGACCAGAAACCAAGACTGCCGGCCGCGGTGGCCGAGGAGACTGAGGCGCTCCAGTCACGGTCTGCACGGCCACTACGGTCGGGGGTTCGAATCCCCCCTCGGGCATGGATATTTGTGCCGTCTTTAGTATAAGGTAGTTGATAAGTAGTTTGAAAGTTTAGGGACTGATGACCCCGTAGTTAAGTCCCATAAGCTTCACAAACAACAACAACAAACCAAGATTATCGCTGCCGACTTACAGTTCACTAAGCGTTCCTATAAGAACTCGTTTGTTTTCATTTGTACTGTCTACGACCGCCTATGGTTTGAAAAAGATGTACTATACACCGAAAGAACGCTTGGAGACGCAAATGTACCATATTTCACGGAAAGTCAGATTGGTTATAAAGCAGAAGACTGGTATGTCACATGACTGGGTTGGAGATATATGTGCTATTGAAACCATGGTCATCGATAAGCGACCTCTGCTGTTCTCAGAATACCTTACTCCATGAACGCCTTTACAATCAATTAGATATTTCTTCGAATTAAACTTAATGGTTTATAGTGAAAAGGTTTGTGTATTCGAAGTGGCGAGGATAAAAAACATACAATCATTGGATAAACTCCCTAATGGAGGACATTGTAATAGGAACCCACGGTGTAGAGAAGCAGCTGAAATACTTGAAAACAAATAAGACATCAGATCTGGAGGGAATGCAAAGTCGGTTCTACAACCACAGAGTGCTCTGTAGCATTGGCATCTTGCTTGCTTTTATCACGACTATTTGGTCTATAACAGTATTAAGAGATTACAAGAAAGCACAAGTGATTGCTGTTTATAATAATGATAAATCAACGCCCGCATAATGACAGTTTGTTGTAGAATTCTTGTACACATTCCCAGCTCTAATATAGAAAACATCGTTGAGACGAAAATACTTATATCCACGCATCAGCACTGCTTTAGAAAGAATCACTCGAGTGAAACTCAGCTTGAGCGATTTTACGACGATATCATGCGAGCCACGGATGTAGGACAACAGGTAGACTGCTTATTCCTTGATTTTGCATTTGACACGGTGCCGCACTGTATACGATTAACGAAAGTATGTGGAAAAGCTTCAGAGATATCTAACTGGCTCGAAGGCTTCTTAAGTAATAGAATCCATTACGTTTTTCATCGATGGCTTATGTTCATCAAAATAGTGTGGAAATGACAATGCGGTCTCAGGCGCTTTGTCACGGATTGTGCCAGTGTTCCCGCCGGAGGTTCGAGTCCTCCATCTAGCATGGGTGTCTGGTCCCTTAGGTGTTCCACCAATTTCAGAATATGTTTCAGAGATAAGGATATCGTTAGGAATGCCACAGGGAAGTGTGAATGGAGCGTTATTCTTTTCTGTCTACATAAATCACAGTGAATATTAGGATGCTGGATGAGGGACGAAATTTCTAGTTGGTGTGAAGAATGGCAGCTAGCACTAAATGTAAACTGATGCAGATGAGTAGGAGAAACAACCCCTTAATGTTCCAATACAGCATTAGTAGTGTGCTGCTTGATACAGTCGCTTCGATTAAGTATCTAGGCGCAGCGTTGCAGAGCGATATGAAATGGAATGAGCTTGTAAGGTTAAGTCGTGAGAGGAAGGCGGATGGTCGACTTTGGTTTAGTGAGATAATTCGAGATAGACGTGACTAATCTGAAAAGGAGACGGGGTATAAAACGTTTGGGCGACTTCTTCTTTGATATTGCTGAAGTGTTTGGGATCCCCAATAAATCGGTTTAAAGAAAGACATCTAGGGAATTCAGAGGCAGGCTGCTAGATTTGATACTGGCAGGTACGATCAACGCGCGAGTGTTAAAAGATGCTTCGGCAACTAAAATGGGAATCCGTGGAGGAGAAAAAAAATACTCGCTGCGGAGAGCGCGGTTGCTCGTCGTCGGAGGTTCGTGTCCTCTCTGGGGCATGGGTGTGTGTGTTGTCCTTAGGTTACTTTACCTTAGTTTAAGTAGTTTGTAAGCTACGGACTGATGACCACGCAGTTTACAGACATTTGAAGTACTTTTTTTTTTTTTTTTTTTTTGTTGTTGTTGAAAAATACTCTTGAGGAAATTCAGAGGGCGGAAATTGAGACTGACTTCAAAACGATTCGCGGAAAGACCGAAAAGATAAAATACGAGACATTAGAGCTCGTACAGAGGCATACAGGTATTTGTTTTTTCTCGTTCTATTTGGTAGTGAACAGATAATAAAAATAACTAGTAGTGGTACGAGGTACCCTCCGCCACGAACATTACTGTGGATGGTAGAGTACGAGGGCTGTTCAAAAAGTAAAGTGACTTTTCAAAGTGCGCGAGCAACATATAGTCGATTATAGATCCTTTTTTGTTGTGTTGGTACACGTGGCCCAAACATATGTTCACAGTTTGAAATGTACAGCACACTTCGTTTGTTTTTGATAGAAATATTAAACGTGTTTTAACGTGCTCGGTGATTTTCTATTATTATAAATATTGGAGCAAAGAATTTGCATCAAATTTTGTATGAAAAATGGAACCAAGTACTCTAAAACACTTGAAACGTTGACAGTGGCATACGGTGAGTCTGCTGTAAGTAAAAAAAAATGTTTTCAAGTGGTGCAATCTCTTCCAAGATGTTCGAGAAGATGCCAGTGAAGAACTTCGCTCTGGACACCCCAGCACATCAACAACAGATGATAACGTCTAAGCTGTGAAGAAATTTATTTCGGGAAATCGTCTAATTGCCGTAAGAGAAGTTGTTCAGGATATCGACATATCGGTCGGCTCGCGCCGTTCAATTATTTCGTTTTTTTTTTTTTTTTTTTTTTTTTTTTTTGGCATGAGACGTGTCTCCGGGAAGCAGTTCCAAAATTTATCAATCTTGATGAAGAGAACTGTCGTATGAGCTTCGCTCAGGAGCTCTTGAATGACGTCAATGATGATGCTGATTTGCACAAAAGGGTCATAACTAGTGACGAAACATGGGTGTATGGTTAGGACGTCGAGACCAAAGCATAATGGCGCCAGTGGAAGCATCCCGGAGAACCAAGACCGAAAAAACCACGCCAAGTTCGATTAAATCTCAAAAACATTTACACTATTTTTTCAATTACCGTGGCGTAGTGCATCATGAATTTTTGCTTCAAGATCAAGGAGAATTTCCTTGACGGTATGTGACATTTGCGAGAAGCAATACGAAGAAACGCCCGGAAATTTGGGAAAACAATTCATGGCTTGTCCATCATGACAATGCACCTCAAACTTCATCGTCGCTTGTGAGAGATTACTTGCTCCAAACCAACACGACAATCATGCCTCAGCCATCATATTCACCGGATTTGGCCCACTGCTACTTTTTTCTGTCCCAATAACTGAAGCGACCTATGAAAGAACGAAGATTTGCAACGATTGAGGAAATAAAAACTGTATCATAGAAGTACTCAAGACTGTAATAAAAAGGGCTTATGAGAAGAGCTACGGAGATTGGAAGAACCGTTGCACAAATGAAT
This sequence comes from Locusta migratoria, assembly GCA_026315105.1. NCBI lineage: Eukaryota > Metazoa > Arthropoda > Insecta > Orthoptera > Acrididae > Locusta > Locusta migratoria. The sequence goes on along the minus strand of CM048755.1, from coordinate 351,476,546 downwards.
CTGAAGGAGATGACTTTGAAGGGTACAAGATGAATATTGATTGATAAATTTAAAAAAAATCATAAATATATAGTCACCTTACTTTTTGAGCACATCTAGTATGTATGCAGTTTTAGATGTAGATAGAAGGAGCTGGGTCTGATTATTGATAACAATGTCTTGTCTTGGAACCTACACGTATTTTTTCACAATAGAACCAAAGTGTATCAAACTTATATTTTTTTCTGGTGGACGTACAATTTATCTTAGCCATAAAAAAGTTTGCACTCTGTATTTCATCTTTCACAATGTCAAAAATAACATCAGTCATCTCAAATGTTTTAAGTATTAACTGAAACTGAAATTCTCGAAGAACATTAATAAAACGCCGTGATTCATGGCATGTATCATATAACACTTGTCAGGATTGTTGAGGATGCTGTCAAATTGTTATAAAAAATCGGAAATGTTTTCTTTTACTGATTTGACTAGCCTTCTATTATAGAGTCATTGTGTACCTGGTTTTGTTCGAACGTTCATACTTTTCCAGTGAAAATCACACATTATTTTATACACCAGTTACTCCTCAGTCTACATTTTCATCAACAAAACCAAGATAGCTTCCTGGAACTTGTCTTTTAGCAGACACATTACTCATTACGGCAAAGAGCTGAGAATGCTACGGTAAAGGGCTTGTATCGCCCACATTGGCTATAATGCAGGGTGCATTTAGTTTATCTTTCTTAATTTCTTTCTGCAGAACTGTAGAGACAGCATCTGATACGTTATTTTTAATGAGTTATTGATGTTCGTTTCGCTGTATTCATTTCTACTTAATCGCACACTCGGCAATACCGGAATATTCTGGAAAATTGAAGTAAGATTGCTAATGTCACTGGCAGTCCCGCAATCTAGAGATGAGCTTATAATAAAAGTAAGGGTCAGCTCACAGCAGAAGGCGAACCAAGTTCCTTCTGCTCTACGATTAAACGTATTTAACCACACGACAATGCCATACAGGAGTGACCAGAAAGATTATTATTATTCATCTTAGAATCTTCTCAAGACTTTTATCACCGATGCGTCGTTAACTGGCATTTAATTATTAAATATCCTCAAAAGGCAGGTGCATTTTTTAAAATAAATCTTAAATGACAGATTTTAGGTTCAGCTGTGAGTGGAAATAAATATTTGCGCAATCTGTCTACGGAGCCCCCACATAGCGAAGGCAGGTAGTTTCCCCCTTGATTTCGAGCGCCTAAGACTAAACGGAAAGAAAGACCTTGAACCTGAGGCTCATTGTTCTGGTTTAAATATAAATTTGTCTTAACGGATAGACTTCCGTTTTATACAGGGTGTCACATTTAACCTAACAAATCGAAATAACTGAAAAAATACGCTTCGTACCCAAAAATGTTCAAACGTTTGTTAAGCTTAACTACGGGGTCATCAGTCCCTAAACTTACAAACTACTCATGAACTGCCTTATACTAAAGACGACACAAACATCCATGCCCGAGGGGGGATTCGAACCCCCGAGCGTAGCGGCCGTGCAGTCTTTGACTGGCGCGCCGCAGTCCGCTCGGCCACTGCGGGCGGCCCCAAAAATGTCCCAGACACAAAGTGAATATCTTCAAGCGGACATCTACCTAACCTGAAATCAAACGAACACCCCTCCCCATTAGGGGAGACGCGGTCAACTATGAAATTGAAATCTTAAATAGGAACACCAATTTTTACTGCAGATTCAGATTCTCGCCAAAAATACCTACAGTTTGCTCGACACATTTTCAGTTCGTAGTAGATGACACCGTGATTGATTAAATACGATTTATCATACGTTTAGAAACATTACAATAAAACGCACTTTTCCAGTAAGACAAGACATACAAAGGTGTTGAATTTAAAATACTTCCTACCACGTGGCGGTAATGGCGTTGGCAAATTAATAATTAGCGGTGGTAAATTGTCTTAGAATCTCTAGAAAATTATACATAAAAAAGTGTGGACCTGTTGAAAGAAAAGCACAGGGTCACCCTCCATGAATGAATGTTGCCTAGCCGGCCGCGGTGGCCGAGGTGACTGAGGCGCTCCAGTCACGGTCAGCACGGCCACTACGGTCTGGGGTTCGAATCCCCCCTCGGGCATGGATATTTGTGGCGTCCTAGTTTGTAAGTAGTTCATAAGTAGTTTGTAAGTTAAGGGACTGATGACCCCGTAGTTAAGTCCCATAGACTTTACAAACATTACATTAATGTTGCCTACTTATTTGTATCCTTGGTATTATGTAGTAGGCTACATGGCGGTGTAATAAGGCAGCGTGCACTATGGTGTACGATAAAAGACAGCGCATTGCGGTTGGACTTTACTTTATGAACCCTCAATGGAACTTAGGAGTGGTAACTAGGTACATTTATTAAAACACAAATATTTGTAAATCTGTGGGACTTAACTGCTTGGTTATTAGTCCCTAGCTTACAAAATACTTAAACTATGTTAAATGAACCTCAGGACAACACACACACACCCATGCCCGAGGGGGGACTCGAACCTCCGACGACGAACAGCCGCGCACGCTGCAGCAAGGCGTCTCAGTGCGCACTGCTATTCCGCCGCGGTGACTGAATTATTCACTCTAAAATATAATTTCTCGAGAATAATCGGAAACCGTTTTTTTTTTAATACAGCTCCATCTCCCACGAATGGAAAATTATTTGTCGAGCAAATCGTACTTTTTTTTTTTTTTTTTTTTTTTTTTTTTTTTTTTTTTTTTTTTGCGAGGAATCAAAATCTAAATTAAAATTGGGGTTTCATCTTTAAATTTCAAAGTTGGCCTCCTTTCCCCTCAGTAGACGAGAAGAGTGGTTTGATTTCAGGTCAAGTACATGTAACTCGTGAATAAATTCAATTTTTTGTGTGGGACATATTTGTGTACGATACTTAATTTTAGAATTATTTCGATTTGTTAGGTTAAATAGGACACCCAGTATATATTACGCAATTTTATTTGATAATGAAAATATACGCAACCAAAAAATATTCACACAGAACTCACCCTAAGTATAGCTGATATTAGACACGAGAAGAGTTATGTTTACCATTATGATTATGTTCAAATGTTCAAATGTTTGTAATTCTATGGGACCAAACTACGTTGATCATCAGTCCCTAGAATTAACTACTTAAACTAAGTTAAACTAACTTAATGACAACACACACATCCATGCCCGAGGGAGGATTCGAACCTCCGACGCGGGAGGCCGCGCAATCCGTAACGTGGCGCTCCAGACCGCTCGGCTACTCCCGCGCGGCTATGATGATGAGGCACAACTTATAATCAAACTGGTAAACATCTTTCTTCTCGTGTCTAACATCAGCTATACTTATGGTTTTAGTAAAAGAACTTTTTGATTTTCATTTGAGTAGTACAAAATGTTTGGCTCCGTTTCTATTTTCTGCTGTGCTTAACTGAGCCGTACTGGCTTTTTAATGCATTGATGATGGCTACAAATGAAGTTAAAAACGATTTTAAGATATAAATTCAGCTAAAATTACGACCAATGGTGAAGGGTCTTCTGTTAATTTGACCACTGGTACGTAGTAGGTCTAAATATAGTAACATAAGATGAACGGTATATAACGGAAACTAAAAGAATTGCGCAGATTAAGTAAACGTTCAGAAATAAGAGTATTTTCTGATGCATTTTAAGCTTTAGGTTTGTGGGATAGATGCTGGGAAAAGAAACAAGAAAAGTAGAATTAATAGTGACGTGCAGACGGGAAGAGGCAGAAGAAGCCCCTACATTGAAAAAAATCCAGCGAATAAATACTAAAAGAAATTTAAGAAAAAAGGACATGGATCGACACGATAGGGAGAAGAATAATTGAATTAATCAACTTAAATCCATATAAAGCTTCTTGAAAAGCACCTCAGAAGTAAAAATCGCAGGGGGAATTATTAAGACACATACCTAGAAGATACAAATACAAAGCCTCACAAGAGGAAAGAACTTCAGAAACTGCAAGCAAAGGATAAGGGGAGAATTAGACAGAAAGGTGTGGCTACATATGCAAGACTTTACCTGTCGTGCCTGGTGAAAATGATGGCATAGTCAGCGACTTTATAGAGAATAAAGCGAGCTTCGTGAATTCAAAATCAGAAAAGTGTTAACACAGAGTGACTTCTAATGTATTTGCTATCAGACACGAAGACGTTGCCAGATCGTGTGTACCTTTACTGGAAGACATAAATTGCCTTATTTTGATATACATTTTTCTGGTACCTCACCTTACCTGGATAGCTATACGTACCGACGTCGTTGTCTCACAGTGAAGTGTCTCTCATTGATTTTCTCCCGTGATCACGTTCCAGTCAGCTCTGTTGCAAATGCCGCGGTCGAGTAGCCGAGCGCTTTAAGGCGTCTTGCTGCGGAGCGCCAGCAGCTCGCCGTGGAGGTTCGAGTCCTCCCTCTGGCGTGTGTGTGTGTGTGTGTGTGTGTGTGTGTGTGTGGTGTCCGTAGCGTAAGTTAGTATAAGTAGTTTGTAAGCCTGGTGACTGATGACCAACGTAGTTAAATCCCATAGATTTACAAACATTTGAACTTTTTTCTATTCCATCCTGCCACCTTAGTTTTGCTCTGCAAAGCGCCTTCTTCCTTGCGTCTTTCCTTCAAGCATTCTCTTTACCATCCATTGTGTTCTCTTCATATATCTTAAAGTAGTAATTCAAGTCTCCTTTCCTTATCTTTGCCACGGCATTCTGTTCATTACACAACGTTTGGATTTCTGTTTTTTTAATTATTTATTTATTTTTTACTTCTTACAAAACATTCATTGCTCAAACATAGTACCAAATTATTTTCTTGACTCTTAGTTTTCAAAGGTAATAATTTTGGCCGCGGTGGAATGGCCGCGCGCTCTAAGGCACCTTGCTGCGTAGCGCGCGATTTCTTCCCGTCGGAGGTTCGTGTCCTCCCTAGGGTGCATATATATATATATATATATATATATATATATATATATATATATATATATATATATATATGTGTGTGTGTGTGTGTGTGTGTGTGTGTGTGTGTGTGTGTGTGTGTGAGTGTGTGATTTTCTCCCGTGATCACGTTCCAGTCAGCTCTGTTGCAACTGCATTTGCAGACGACATCGCCATACTCTCGAATACCAGAATGGAAGTAAAACATGCACTAGAAAAACTTCACGAGATAGCCATGAAAACCGATCTACAAATTTCTTATGAGAAAAACAATTTTTTGATACAAAATCATCAGATAAACTCCCACTAAAAAGAAAGTACGGAAAAATTCTACAAGTCAGTGAGTTTAAATATTTAGAAGAAGTCATGCAAAAATCTGGGCTAAACACAAAAGCAAACGGAGAAAGAGTCTTAAAATCACCTGGTCCCACTACAATAAAAAAAAAATGTATTTCCACAGCCGCAAAACTGCGACACTAAAACACAGTAATCTTACCAGAAGCTCTCTACGCATCAGAAACTACGAGTATCAAAGAATGGCAAAAATCAACGAGATTGAAAAACAAGAAAAGAAAATTCTGAGAAAAATCCGTTTTTAGAGAAAATATCTGGCAAAAAAGACCCACAGAAGAACAATACAGACACACTGAAACAATCACGACACATATCAGAAAACGCAGAGAAAAATTTTTCTTGCGTATCGCCAGAATGAGTGACAGCATAGTAACTAAAAGAATATTCAACATAATTTCTACATCGAAACGGGGCACATCGTGGTACAAAGAAACCACAGAAGACCTGAAAACATTAAACATCTCTATACAAGACCTACAAGACCGCAATACCTGTAGGGAAAAAATCTGAAACCAAAAAGTTGACTTTAAGGCACAAAAACACAAAAACAACAGACGAACAAAAAAAGGCACAGAGTGAAAGAATGAAACATTTTTGGGATAAAAAAGAAGAAAAAAGACGGGAATTAAAGCTAAATTTTTGTGTTTATAGCGCTCTTCTTAGGGAAATGTACGCAAATAATATATATAGTGTGTATGTGTTGTCCTTAGGTTAATTTAAGTTAGTGTAACGTGCTAACGGCTAACGGCCGTAACGCACTGAATACACTGGTTTCCGTTAAATCACCGAAATTAAGCACTGTCGGGCTTGGATAGCACTTGGATAGGTTACCGTCCAGGTCAGCCGAATTTTGTCGGCAAGCAGGGTGCAGTCAGCCCTTGTGAGGCCAACTGAGGGGGTAACGTCTCTGATCACGAAAACTGACATAAAGGCGTGTAGTGCGGGTTGCTGACTTCGTCCCCCCATACCGCATCCGTTGACGTCCTCGGGTGAAGGAAGACACGGCGGCCGGTCAGTACCAAGTGGCCTCTCGAGGGCTGTGAGACGGAGATAAAGTAGTGTGTAAGCCGAGGGATTGATAACCACTGTAGTTTAGTCACATAGATTTACAAACATGTTGCCGAGGGATTGATAACCACTGTAGTTTAGTCACATAGATTTACAAACATGTTTTGTTTTTTGTAATAAGTTTCCAATCGACCTTGTTGCTAGCGCCAATTTCAATTTCTTATCCCCACGAGTTACGAACAGCCATGCTACTATCTTGTGAAGTGGGCAGTTTACCTGTGAATCGCTGATTCATGACAAATATCGATCTTTCTGCACAGACTTTACCCTTCACTGATGTAAGAACCCCGGCTCCGCCAGGTTTCGAGGATACAACAAAGAAGTTCCAGTAGAATATTCAGCTGCAGCGTTGAAAAACGTAGACAATCTAGGGAGATAAAAAGATCAAAAATAATTCTTGCAGCCGCGGCGGATTAGCCGCGCGTGCTGGAGCGCAGTGCGTCGTCGGTGGCTCGAATCCCCCCTCGGGCATGGATGTTTGTGTCTTCTTTAGTATGAGTTAGTTCATAAGTAGTTTGTAAGTTTAGGGACTGATGACCCTGCAGTTAAGTCCCAAGCCTTACAAACGTTTGAACATTTAATTCTTGCAGGAATACGATACCGGAATTTGAATCATCTGTATATTGACAAAAAGCTGCAAAATATAGATCAAATTATTCCGTTAATATCGGGAGTAAGAAACTTATATGCGTACATCAGTTATGTAGAGAGAGAAATCAAAGAGGTTTCGAACAAGAGGTGTCATCGACATGGCTGGATAAATCAGAGGGTACGGTGTTTTTACACCCTTTTCCAGAGGCTACATATTATTTGCGCTTTTTCTTTTTGTATGAATCCGGCGTACGGCAATCTAAATCGATCAGGTGTAGGAACGAGTTATGGCGTAGAAGGGTTGAGAGTGGGGAGGTTTTCGACACCCCATCCAGCTGAACGGCCGGCCGCGAAACGAAAACTGTAGCGCATAGTCGTCGCTACAGTCGAATATAAAACAGAATATAATTGTAGGATTCTGTAAATCTTGCAGCGTTTACACACGTCTATGTTCAGCCATAGCGCGTAGAAGGAGAAGTGCCGTTACTTTTGTTTTCGTCGTATCTGCTAGTGGCTGGCTGGAGTAAATTTCTAACAGTGAGCCGCGCAAGATACATTTAGAATTGTTGTTGTATGTAGCCGTGTTTCGTGACATTAAATAATGTTCTATCAAAAAATTGCGGTGGAGTAATATTTATTTTTATAATATTTATTATGGAATGCTTGATTCTCAAAATTAAATCACCTAAGGGCTACAGGCATTGTCGAAGGCACGACTTACTATGTTTTAGTCTGTATTATTAATTGATATGTCTCTTTATAGATTTTGTTTTTCATTTTAAGCTATAGGCCTATTTTTAGCAACGTCAGTGTATTTTATTTTTTTCTTATTATACGTGATCCGAATCTCGTAATTGCCTTAAAGGACGTAAACGTTTTATATTTTCAATGCAGATGGCATAGTTCCCTTATCTTGTCCAATACAGCGTTTTAAAATTGTGCAATATTCGACTAGTACATACACGGAAACGTTCCACTCCCAGAGCTTAGCTACGGTGGAGCCACCTAGCGGCAGGCCCACGTAAACTTGTCGAGTGCCTACCTTGCTTCTTCTAGAAGCTATGGTTCAGCTATGCTACCTGGACGACTTTCGATAACAGAATTGGAATGTGGATCTATATAGAATCATTCTTAGAAATGAATTGTAGCCTAATTCCTAGTCAGACAACTTTCATATGTGGAAAGAATTACCAGACACAAGGAGAAAGATGTTTTAAACATTGTTACTAGTGGGAAATTTATTATAGTATAGCCACAAGCCAAGTACACGGTATACATAAGGCCGGGAACAGTTTCAATTATTTATTGCAGAAGAACCAAACACTGTACAGATATTATACGTATGTCATTTTGGAAAAAAAAACTGAAAGTTTTTTATGTATACCGCCACAGCGTAGTTTGGTAAATTGCCGATAGTTATCGCTAGTCGCAAACATGGCCAGATGAGGTGCTATACATGTCCAAGTAGGACTATCCTGTGACAGTGCTCTTGGCTAAGAAGAATGATCCCTACAATTTCGTCGTGACAACGCACAAAAAACATCTAACTTTGGGTAATCATGCTCAAATTCAATGCTTTCGTGTTGGTGCTTTGTACCCCAGTTTCGACAATTATATTTGTTCACTTTTCCATTAGTGTGAAAAGTGGCTTCCTCGCTAAAAGTTAAGCGATCAACAATCCCATCCCCGTCCTCATTCAGTTGTTGCAACTGCGAACAAAACTCAAAACGCTTGTCTTTGTCGTCGTCATTGAGCTTCTGCACTAGCTCTAATTTGAATATCTTCACAGACAGCTTATATCGCACGACTTTGCACACTGCCATTGGAGCCTTTTCGAGTTCACGCGATGAACGACGCACCGATTTCTTTGGATTCCTTATGAATGTCTCTCGTACGTGGCCTTCCTTGTTCGCGGCTTCTTACCGTACTTGGTTCTAAACATTCGCTGAACAGCTGTGCGACACTTGTTTTGTCGAGCTCCAACACACAGAAAGCTCGCTCCGCACCTGAACTTGTCATGTATCGGCAAATCACCAAACTACGCTGTGTCGGTATACATGAAAATAAACTTCCAGTGGTTCTCTTCGAAATGAAGTATGTATGATGTCTGTACAATGTTTGTTCCTTGTGCAATAAATATTTGAAAGTGTTCCTGGACTTTATGAACACCGTGTATAGTGTGTATCATACGTAGCAACTTTTCGGTCTTCAGCAATAACAAAATTGAAAGTCACATTTCTCAGAAGGCTGGAAAAGGTCACACATCACTGGCATTGAGGAGACGCATCATTAACTGTTAGCTGTGAGCAAATTATATTATAGCTATTGAATGGAATACCGGAGCAGTAGAATTTATAATAGGTTTCATGTATAAGATGAAAAAAAAAAATGTTTGCAAATCTAAGGGACTTATATACTGTGGTTAACAGTCTTTATGCTTACAAACTACTCAAACTACCTCATGCTAGACATAAAACACACACACACACATACACACACATGCATGAGAGAGGACTTGAACCTCTGACGGCGAGCAACCACGCGTTCCGCAGCAAGGCGCCTTAGAAAGCTCGGACACTCCACCGGGGCTACAAGATGAGGCCTTTTAGTGTACCTTTATGTATGAAATCGTACGTTTTGCAGCATTGCTCCTCAATTCTATTGATTATGTTATGTGAGTGACACAAGACTGTTATGTGAAGACATATTAGACAATTATTATTTCATATGGACTTAAAAAACTATTCAAAATTAATCTGTTCATGATGACTGGAGAAAAAAGTGTAGCTCCAGAGCTTATTCAAGAAGATAAATATTTGATTCCACTTAAGAAGAGTTTTGCCGGCCGCGGCGGCCGAGGGAACTGCGGCGCGCCAGTCACGGTCTGCACGCCCACTACGATCGGGCATGGATATTTTTGCCGTCCATAGTATTAGCTAGTTCATAAGTAGTTTGTAAGTTTAGGGACTGATGACCCCGTAGTTAAGCCCCATAAGCTATACAAACATTTGAACATTTGAAGAAGAGGGTTTTTAACGTCGCTATGGTGTTTTTAATATTCTTCACAATTCAGTTTGCACAAATTATGCAAAATACAAACTAAAGAAGGAAAATTTTATTGGTAATAATATGGATCCCAAACTGATGAGCAATATTCAAATAACGCTCGAACGAGTGCTTTATAAGTCACTTCCTTTTGTGGTGGACCACACGTCCTGAGAATTGATTTCATGTTGGCTGCGTGGGAATGGCCGAGAGCTCCAAGACGCCTTGCTGCGGAGTGCGCCTTGTCTCACTGTTGGGGGATCGAGTCCTCCCTCTGGCATGGCTGTGTGTGTGTCCTTATCATAAGTTAGTTTAAGTAGATTGAACTGATGACCAGTCCAGTGTGATCTATTCCACTTCATGTCGCTACTTATGGATACTACCAGATATTTTATGAAAGCAATTGCTTCCACTGATTGTTATGCTATCATGTAATTATAAAGAAAAATGTTTCCATTTCTAATCACCATCCTGCATACGTACGCATTTATGTCGAGGTATTATTGCCGGCAATGTAGTTAAGTCTCATAGATTTACAAACATTTGAATCTAAACTTACAAACTGCTTAAAGTAACTTATCCCGAGGGCAACACACACACACACACACACACATAAACACACACACACACACACACACACACACACACATATGCCCAAGGGAGGACTCGAACCTTCGTCCCGCGGCGGAGCGGCCGAGTGCATTGAGGCGCTATGCTACGATGCGCGAAGCCGTTCTCCGTCGGGGGTTCGAATCCCCCCTCTGGCATGGATGTTTGTGTCGTCTTTACTATAAGGAATTTCATAAGTAGTTTGGAAGGTTAGGAACAGGTGACCCCCCCAGTTAAGTTCACACACACACACACACATATGTTTGTATAGCTTATGGGACTTAGCTACGGGGTCATCAGTCCCTAAACTTACAAACTACTTAGGAACTAGGTAATACTAAAGTCGGCACAAATATCCATGCCCGAGGGGGGATTCGAACTCCCGACCGTAGTGGCCGTGCAGACCGTAACTGGCGCGCCGCAGTCCCCTCGGCCACCGCGGCCGGTCCCAGTTAAGTCCCTTAAGCTTAAGGAACATTTGAAATTTTTTTTAAACTTTGTCGGCGAGCGGCAGTGCGCACCGCAGCAATCCTTAGTGCGCACGGCTATTCCGCCGCAGCGAGTTTTCTTTGTATATTCCGTTTTACAGCAAATGTTAACAATATTTCCCTAAGAAAATTGTCATCAACTGCACGTGGAAGGTTAAAAACTATAACATTAGTGCATTCGATTTCTCTGTGTGCAAGGTGAATTGTACCAATATTTCTGTCAGAGTGGCTGGGTTCGTGTGGTGCAAATATCCTATCTACCCAATTGAATGTGACGCATAGACTTGTCAAAACTGAAACATACAGCACCTTTGCGTGGAATATTTTTGAATCAGGGTAGATAAGGCACGAATCAAGTGCCGATCACAAGAGATACAGTAATAACAGTTGCTGCAAGACAGTCAGTGATATGGTGTGCGCAGAGAAACCTTCAGTACTAACAGAAAACTAGCAATCTGTCGTAGCGCTACAGGAAAGGCTACAGTACAAGACGTGCCAAGTAGGAATACAATTCACCGACGGAGGTGAATATACTGTGTATGCATATGTAATGAGGAGTCAGAGAAACTTGTATAGGAATGCATAATGCGCAAAGGCAGATATACGTTAACATTCAGAGGACGTCGCTGCGGTCGGCAACGCCTATATAAGACAACATGTATCGGGCGCACGTGTTAGAAAATAAATATTTGTAAATCTATCGGACCAAACTCCGTGGTCATCAGTCCGTAGCTTATAAACTACTTCAACTAAGGTAAACTAACCTAAGGACATCACACACACCCATACCCCAGGGAAGACTCGATCCTCCGCCGGCGAGCAAAAAATGTTCAAATGTTTGTACAGTCTATGGGACTTAAATACGGGGGTCATCAGTCCCTAAACTTACAAACTACTTACGAACTAGGACGGCAAAAATATCCATGCCCGAGGGGGGATTCGAACCCCCGACCGTAGTGGCCGTGCAGACCGTGACTGGAGCGCCTTAGTCCCCTCGGCCACCCCGGCCGGCAACGGCGAGCAACCTCGCGCTCCACTGCAAGGCGCCTTAGACCGCCACTCCACAGCTGCCACGTGTTAGATTGGTCACTACAGCTATATTGGCAAGTTATCACGACGTAAGTGAGTTTGAACGTGGTATTACAGTCGGCGCACGGCAGATTTGGACGAGCTGCGGAATTTCTATTACGACCATTTCACGATTACACCGTGGATATCGGGAATCCGGAAAGACATCAAATTTCACAATGTTGATGCCGGGAAAAAATCCTCCAATAACGAGAGCAACGACATCTAAGGAGAATCGTTCAGTGTGACGGAAGTGCAACTTTTTCTCATATTTCTGCGGATTTCAATGCTGAGTCATCAGCAAGTGTCTACGTGCGAACGGGAATGGAGACAACCTCATAAATCCATGAACTCTGTATGTCTGCAGTGGACTGTTTAAGCTAGTGGAGGCTCTGTAATGGTGTGGGCTGTGGTGACATACTGAACCCCTGATACGTCGGAATACGACTTGACGGGTGACACATACGTACTGGTCATCTGCACCCATTCTGCATTCCAACAGACTTGGGCAATTCAAGCAAGAGAGTGCGATACAACATATTTCCAAATTTGGTTCAGAGTGGCTCCAGGCCCACTCTTATGAGTTTCCACTGACCACAAACTCCCAAATCATGAACATTATTGAACATATCTGGAATTAAAGATAAAGGTGAAGCAATGAATTAAAATTTGTGATGCAGCCTGGAATCGAACCCGGACCTCCATCCTTACTAAGCAGTCGTCTTACCGTTAGACCACCGCACCACTAGCGATTAAGGCACCTCGGATTGTCTAAGTACGACTTCCCTCCACGTCACAATTTCAATTCAGCTTCTGTGTTCCATAGAGAGCCTTGGCAGTAGTGGCAATGTTCTATGGAACACAGAAGCTAAATTAAAGTTTGCGATCGGGAGGGAAGTCGTACTTAGACAATCCGAGGTGCGATAATCGTTAGTGGTGAGATTGTCTATCGATAAGACGTCTGCTTAGTAAGCATGGAGGTCCGGGTTCGATTCCCGGCCGCATCACAAATTTTAATTCATTGCTTCACCTTTATCTTTAATGCCTTTGACATATTCGAGACGAAAAACCGTCTCAGGGTTTCTGAATTTATATTTAAATATTTGGAATTTCCTGCCCTTCGCACTGTTAGGGATATATGGACAGCCTTCAGTATACATGGAGTCAATTCTCTCCAGAACTACATCAGTCCCTGCCACGTACTGTTGCGACAATCCTGCGTGTTCGCGGTGGCTCTACGTGATATTAAGCAAGTGTGTCAGTTCCTTCGGTTCTTCAGTGTAACACGCTCCCATGTTATTTGCCAAAAAAGAAAGTCTCGTTTCTCTTTGAATAGGTCAGTGTCTTATAATTTATGAAGTAATATTTCCTCGTAAGTACTTTCCCAAAGAAAATACCGTAGAATAATTTGGAATGTTGTAGCCTATTCACGTCAGTACTGTAGCCAAGTTTAACTGTGGCTGTGATATCCGCTGACTAAAGTTTGTGCTCGCAAGCGTTAAAAGAGATTAGAAATGGGCTGCGTATACCCACATCAAACCCACCAGCGAGTACTAAGACTCATATAACCCGAGCTGAACTTTCCGAGATATTTTCCCCGAAGAGTAGGTTTTGCCACTCTCTGCACGGAGTTCATACATCATCTAACATTTTATTCAACTCGCTCACAGTAGCTAACTACTAATTTTAAAAACATGGAACTGGCGTTCGTGAAGAGGTACAATATATTTTAATTTTATTTGCGGTAAAAATTTATTAAGACCACATGCCGACGGTTTACAAACTTCCATTTTCTGACGACTTTACGGAGGTTTTGACACACGATGAACTTGTTTGTTATTAAAGTTAGGTCAGCACATTAAGCACTTGATATCTTAGATCAAATTCTCCTCCACGCCAACCTGCAGCTCTGAGAGCTTTCTAACGTCAGATAATTACAATTAAGTACCGGAAACTCCGATCCGCTGGCACGTTAAGTAATAAGTGGTTGCTCGTGTTATAACTCCTAATAATTAGAAACAGGTTTTTATTACGTAGCACCCATACCTGAAGACATTAGTACCGAGTTTTTAATTCATTACATTTAGCCGCGGCGGAGTGGCCGAGCGCATTGAGGCGCCGTGCTGCGATGCAAGGTCGTTCCCCGTCGGGGGTTCTAATCCCCCCTCGGGCATGGATGTTTGTGCTGTCTTTAGTATAAGGCAGTTCATACGTAGTTTGCAGTGGCGGCGCTAGACGAAAACTGGGCGTCGACCAACTCGTCTTTGCGAGGCCCCTTTCATTTTTCAGTAGGGAAGAAAATGTTAAATAAAATGAGCTGAATTATACACCAATAATCATTATACTAAAATTTTATTTGTATAATATGCAAGTATTATTGCAATAACAAAAATTACAACAAACAAACAAAAATTAAGATAAAGAACTTTTCGGCTTTTCGACTTGCTGAATTTTTTGAAGATCACATCACAATTAATACTAGCCGCTAATTGTGCTTCAGTTGATAGTACTGACAACGCAGTGCCTCATTGTGCTTCTCAAATAATTTTGAAAATAATAATTCTTATGCCAAGGCTGCAAAATATTTTTATTTGTTATATTCTACCGGTTTTGGCAGTTGCTGCCATCAACAGGAAATCAACAAGGTATTTTACATCAAAGCCAATAAGACAACATTTTTACTGACTACAGCAACGTCTAATTTAAATAAAATATTGTGATTGTTTCTAAAAGGCTTTCCATTTTACATCATGTTGTACGTATTCCTTTCATTAATTTTTAACTATTACAAATAAGACTGTAACAATATGTACAGATGACGTTATTGACATAAAAGTTAAAGATTAATTAAAGGAATACGTACTACATGATGTAAAATTGAAAGGCTTTTAGAAACAATCACAATATTTTATTGTAAATTACACGTTGCTGTACTTAGTAAAAATGTTATCTTATTGGCGTTGATGTAAAATATCTTGTTGATTTCCTGTTGATGGCAGCAACTGCCGAAACCGGTAAAATATAAGAGATAAAAATATTTTGCAGCCTTGGCATAAGAATAATTTTTTTCAAAGTACATCACGTTTGAAGATTTGCACCTAAAAACATTTTGTCAATTAAGTGTTAATCAATCTCAACTTTGAGAAGCTTCTGTCGGCTGAAACTGTACTGATTGGAACTGTGACCATTATTCTGATTGTTATGTAATCATTTGGATATACTTGTCCTAATTGTTTCCTAAAATGTCTTTGATTGAGTCTAGTGGATTGAATTTTAAAAGTTGGAGTTTTTCGTAAAGTTCTAAAGGCTGTATGTCACTATTTTCGCCTTCTCGGAGTATTATACCTAAATCATTACAATGCTTGAGAAGGTCCTCCTTGGATAGAACTTTCAAATAATTGATATCTTTATACATAAAACAGAGGATCCGTATGTTTGTGTGTACGTGTTACATACAAATGTACAGTTTTGTTCCAATCTTTATGAAATTTTGCACACGTAAGCCTCAATCCATGAGAACGGTAGCTGTGGCATTCGGTATGACGTTATAATTTATAATTTGTACACTACAAATTGTAGTCGCAGGAAATTTTACAGACAGTATACACAGATATAGTTGAATGTAAGTTCTAAATTGTATCATAGTACGACACGTAGTTCATGAGATATGAGCACATAAACAGTAACGTTCTGCTGTTCATGGACTAAAACTACGGCATTCGGTATGATGTTGCAATTTATAATTTCTACACTACAAATTGTAGCTACAGGAAATTTACCAAAAAGTATGCACGCATACAGTTGAGTGTATCTTCTAAATTGTATCACAGTACGACTCGTAGTTCATGAGATATGAGCACATAAACAGTAACGTTCATGGAAAACTGCCCCATTACGCACCAAATTTTAATCTATTACTTCTTTACTACTATCTGTATTTCCAAGAGATCTTACAGACATATAGCCCTTATACAAATGCATAATACCTGAAAAATGGCATAAATAAATAAGTAAATAAATAAATAAATACCCGGGCAACGCCAAAAAAATGTTCAAATGTTTGTAAATCTATCGGACCAAACTGCGTGGTCATATGTCCGTAGCTTACAAACTACTTAAACTAAGGTAAACTAACCTAAAGACAACACACACACACACACACACACACACACACACACACACACACACTCATGTCCCAGGGAGAACTCGAACCTCCGACGGCGAGCAAACGCGCGCTCCGCAGCGAGGCGCCATAGACCGCTCGGGCCGGCCGCGGTGGCCGAGGTGACTGCGGCGCTCCAGTCACGGTCAGCACGGCCCCTACGGTCGGGGGTTCGAATCCCCCCTCGGGCATGGATATTTGTGCCGTCTTTAGTCTTAGCTAGTTCATAAGTAGTTTGTAAGCTTAGGGACTGATGACCCCGTAGTTAAGTCCCATAAGTTGTACAAACATTTGAACATTTTTAGACCGCTCGGCTACTCCACCGCGGCTCGAACAACGCCGGGTTTTCAGCTAGTCAGAAATAAAACCAAATCGCTCAAATTATTCTTTGAGCGCTTTCAATCGTCATTCACTGTCGACTATTGCAACATCTATCATTGTGTTACAAAAATTAACTCTCTACTGCATTTCAGCAGATTGTAATGGTTCATCAATTTATTCGTGTGCTATTTTTTCTGTGCTATTCTTTTCTTTTTTAACTCAGACTCAATTTCGTAACTACGTTTTTCTACAAACAATCGAGCTTCTACATCGCATGTTTCAAATCCTGTAATACGGAATTCTCGAATCCATTCACGAAATGAACGTAACCAGTCAACAGCTACTCTCAGGTTCACTTGAACCGTCTACCATTGTTTATTTATATTGTCCACATGTAGTAAAATCGCGTACCATACGTATATTGCAACAATAAACTCAAAAGTTAACATTTCGTTCAAGACTGCTTCACAGTCACTAAGAGTTTCACAGTTTTAGTTTTCAGGTCATTCATGCTTTCGATGACATCATCAAATTGGAATAATATAGCTTTTAGTGCACCGATTCTCTTTTCCTATCTTGTTTCAGACAGAGGTTTCAGTGTCAATTTTAATTTAGTTTTTATAAGTTTACACCGCTTTCTAGACCTTGTAAAGAGCACATAAATTTTATTGATGAAGCTGAAAACTGTTGTAGCTGTTGTAGATAAGTTAGCAGCATCTATAAGATGGAAATTCCAAGAATGGCATCCGCACGACGTGAAGAATGCTCGTGGATTAATATTACGCATTCTTCCTCTAACACCTTTATTAATGCCAACCATACTGGAGCCGTTATCATATCCCTGTCCTCGACAGTTTTTTATATCGAGATCACTATTTTCTAGTTTTTTTTAAACGGTATTTGTTAAAAACTTCCCGTTGTTTCTGCAATGGCAAGAAACCCGTGTTCCTCTATCTCTCCAGTTGAGGAATTGCAATATTTTAATATTATTGACATTCGTTCCACACGGCTCACATCCCTCGTAGAATCGAGCATGAATGCATAATATTTTGCTTCTTTGATTCTTTTTACAATTTCGTTAATGACAGATTTTGACATTAATGAAAATAATTCATTTCGGATCTCGTGGTTCAGATAATGCTGATAAAGTTGCTTTGCATTAATGTGTTGCAAGTGATCTTTCAGTGTTAGATCATATTTGGATAACAGTATAAATAGTTCTATAAAATTTCCACTGTTTCCAGTATCATTCAGGGTAAGAGATTCTCGATGACCTCTAAAGGCCACATTGTATGAGGCAAAGTAGTTGATAATATCGATCAATCTTTCGACCAAGTTATACCAATACCTTTGTGATTCCATAATCAGTCTCTCGTTATCCTTATCTACTGTTTTCCCATATTTGATTCCTTATTATAATTCCATCCATTTAATCATACACTCAATGTGTCCTTGAATTTTACTATGTTCATGTCTTTGCTATGTCCTACTCAGATCTTTCCAGTCACTACAGCCTTCTTTTACCATCTGTGTCTGCAAATGTGAGAAAAGTCTACATGGAAAGCAATAAACTTCATCTTGAGATGTGGAGTAAACCAACCATCTGCGATGTTGCTCTCCACCGTTACTTAAATTTCTAGTAAAATGAAATTTATTAAAATGTCTTTTATTTGCGTCTTTGGGGAAACTCTCTTCAGATTTCTCGAGGTTTTGTTGGGGGCCATTTTTGAGCTAAGTTGTGAATCTGTTACTGGAAACACCCTCTTTCCCAGATCTAATTCTGTAAATGACACTGTTTTATGAATAAAGTCCTCTCGATTCTGAATCACAAATATTTTCACTTCTTAACTCCTCAGAATGTAGGATAGCAGCAGTTTCGCCAAATTTTGATGACCCTGGTTCTATCAGCGACTACAGAAACTTGGAGGAGAGATTCATCAGAGGCCTCTGGAGCAGATTCATCTGAAGTAGGTTTCTTCAGAAATTTGATACTTGAGCATTTTGCGTATATCTTTAATTTTATTTTCTTTGATTGGACACATACCATTTGAATAAGCTTATCTATGTGATATGTTGGCCCAATGATGAAAGAATATTGTATTATTCCTCATGTGAATGGTTTTGTCACACCTATTCCGATCTGTTCTGCAGAAAAGCAGAAATCCATAAAAGTTGAAAGATACCTTTTTATCTCTGTCTCTATGGAATTGACATTTCTTTTTTAATAATGTGGCCACCAGTTGTTGTAATCATACACATCCTCACTTTCAATGATTATTAGTATAAAATTTCCTTTAGCGCTAGAGCTTACTGTGTTTTTACACACGTCCTTCAATGTGTATAGTCTGTCCACACGCCTCTGTCATTTTTTCACAACTGCGAAGTCCCTATCATTTAGCAGAAAGGAGTGTCCTCTGACAGGGAAAGGAAGTTTGATGTTGAAAAACGCCTCTGAGCACTTACAGGCATTAAAAAAATCTGATAATAGTGTTGTTCTTATTCTGGCCTGGATAGCCGACACAAAACAACCAGAGTTCTTTAACACTAGATGAGACACGAGTATTGAAATAATGGAGGAGAAAACTGTATACCTCATTTGGACTGTTCTTAGCTTGCCCCGCATGGTAGATGTAGAAGGATACTGAATTGGTTGTCATATTATGCACAGAGAAAACTGGAATTGTTAGGTTACGGTGATAATACGTCATGAACTGGTATCTTAGGCAAGCATACATTTTGTATGTAGTCAGATGTTAAAGCAAGAAAATCCTCTCTCTCGATGCATAACTTGGTTGCACACAAACAAAACTTATATAGACGTTTTGCCAATTTAAACCTAGAGATGAATCTGTTAAAAGTTATCATTACCTACAAGCAAAACAACTTAAGAGCCGGACTAAGGCTGTTCAAAAATGTTTGTTAAGCTTATGGGACTTAACTACGGGGTCATCAGTCCCTAAACTTACAAACTACTTATGAACTAACTAAGGACGGCACAAATATCCATGCCCGAGGGGGGATTCGAACCCCCTACCGTAGTGGCCGTGCAGACCGTGACTGGAGCGACTAAGGCTGTTTTGCCGGTAAACATGAATGTACTGTTGCTGGAAATAATGTATAGAATTTGGGTACTAAAGTCTCTTTGGTATTAAGCGATGTGTATTGGGTGTTGGAACATTGCTGTGCCCATAACACAAAACCATAAAAACGTGGAATTAAGTCGTTTTGCAAATTCATATATGTGTGTGTGCGCCTCGGTTGCACAGTGGTACAGTGCCAGACTCCAAATCCAAAGGTCGTGGGTTCGATCCCCGCCAGGTCCTTCTTTCACCTCTGGCAGTACTGCTCGTGTGAAAAATACCGAGTAGCACCGTGGTTCGGAACCCACGTTAAACCGTATGTCCCCCTATAACTGCCTGGGTAAGTCAGGTCGGTGGAAGGCAACGGCATACCACCTCCAAACAGGACCATGCCTAGTAAAGCACTGTGGTGTTCAAACCAATCTTCGGATTGTTCACTGCTTTGTAGTATGCATTGTGCGATTGCGTCTTTGCTATGATCTTCCTTACTTTAAAGCTATGTAGCTTCATATGTATTCATCATATTCTAATGAAATTTTCATTTATTGAACCAATATATTGGTAGTGTAAATCAGAACCGCGGCGGAGGGGCAGAGCGCATTGAGGCGTTATGTTGCGATGCACGAGGCCGTTCCCCGTCAAGGGTTCGAATCCCCCCTCGGGCATGGATGTTTGTGCCGTCTTTGGTATAAGGTAGTTCATAAGTAGTTTGTAAGTTTAGGGACTGATGACCCCGCAGTTGCGTCCCATAAGCTTTACAAAGATTTGAACATTACAATTAATAGTCTAAAACTACCACACAAGTTCCGTGCTTACATTTCTACAGACACATAACATTAGATTTCAATTTTCCTGTAAAAGGAAAACGGCAATATAAATGTCTCAATACAGAGTCATCAGTGAAAAATGTAGAGTGACACACACATTTCTCTTACTGTCATGTTAACATTTGCTTTTTTGCCAAATCACAGGTGAGTTTACACAATGTCACCCCATTAATATGCTGGTACAGATGCAATTGCAACATAACCGTGAAATAGTGTTATATTCAGTGAGGAACTGAGGATAATTAATTATTAATGTCTGTATAGTCTACGGGACTTAACTACGGGGTCATCAGTCCCTAAACCTACAAACTACTTATAAACTAAGTAAGACTAAGGACGGCACAAATATCCATGCCCGAGGGGGGATTCGAACCCCCGACCGTAGTGGCCGTGCAGACCGAGACTGGAGCGCCTCAGTCCCCTCGGCCACCGCGGCCGGCGAACTGACGATAAGTCAGTTCAATAGCTTGCGAATAAGCGCATACTTGGTATCTTATTTTCTAGTATTCCCGCATTAAACCCACCTGAAATATGAGTCATGTCGTTTACTTTCGTAACTGTTTCGTTAGTGTTCGGTGAGAAACTGAAGGAAATATAACTAATGCTTATTAGTAATTGCGAAGCACGCTGGACGAAAATGAGAGGGAAAAAGATATGTGACTGTGATACGGGATACTGGTATATAAATTGAAAAATCTCCAACATTACATGCTTTCATTGAAAAAAACTATACTTACATGAATAACGCGGTAGATATTAGGTTTTGCTTATTACATATATAGCAAACCATTCGTCAAAATAGTACTTTTTGCACGTTATCATTTGTCAAAATATATTTTGATATCTCTAACCCTTTATCAGAGGTGAGATCTCTCATTCTGTCTTTATCGCTGGTGTACGTACTCGTGGACGAGTTCTCGTCCTAAAATAAAGTTTCCCGAGATGGGTGATAGAGATCTACTGCCAAGTCTCAAACAAAATTGAATATATTAGGAAAATTTCAACCACAGCAACATGTGCTGTAATATGAACAACACACAATATCGTAGCAACCCTATCTTACATGGCAAACATTTCCGAATTTAGCGCAGTCTCTCACTTCAATGCAAGTATCACAACGTATAAGTAACTATTAACGACACGAAGAGCACTAACAATGAAGCTGACATATAAGGTTATAAGTAACGTGGTCTTAAAGCGCCACGTCACGGATTGCACTGCTACTCCCACAAGAGGTTCGAGTTCTCTCTCAGCATGGACTTGTGTAATGTCCTAAGCATAAGTTAGTTTAGGTATAGCAGTTGTCACTTGATGTTTGGTGTCCAAAGCTGATGCGTCATGACGTCATGTACTGCCTTGAGGCAACCACCACAGCTTCAGCCGCCAGCATCGCTACCGCAGTGATCGAAAATTGCTTTATAGCTTCGATCTACCCCCCCCCCCCCCAAAAAAAAAAAAAAAAAAAAAAAAAAAAAAAAAACACACACTTCAAATCCATATACGATGTACATCTTGCGAGAGTGAAGATCGGGGTGAGAGTTTAAAACTGGGAAAGATTAATTTTTAAAACTGACAACCACCAACTGCGAACCAAATTCCTAAACATGCAAAAACACTGGAACTGTGATTGCGACTGTTTGACTCGTTTTCTAGGGGATGATATCACACGTTCGCAGCTTTCCTTCACTGCATATGATTAACAAAACAAATTCATAATAAAATCAAGTTCATGAGAGAAAGGGGTGTACTAACTACTATTTTTGAAACACGTGAAAGTTCACTTTATGTTGTTTATTTCACAATATTAGAACCCTGTGGCTGATACGTCTGTACGTCGACACATTTATCAAATAAAATTATAGCTCGTGAGCCCCCAGACAAAAATGAATATTTGTCGCAAATTGTTTTCACACCATGTGGCTGTCTCAAACATCGTTTATGTTCGTGCCTATGCGACGACACGTGTTACATTAACAAATCACAGTCACTTTAATTCAATGCGATGCACACCTTGTTCCACCGGCTAAATATTCACAAACACACAGTAGCACTCGATTCAACTTGGTGCAGTCTACGACGAGCAACCACACGTGGCGATTGCCACACACAAATCTATATCCTCCACCTGAAGATCCACATGCCGACTGATGCAGAGCGATGCCGCCCGGCCAGCTACCCCGCGTGCTCAGAACTCGTCACTTCCTGCCCTCACGCGCGCGCGCGCCAAAAGCTGAACTGCTGGTTTTTTTTCCCCTCCGTCATCAACTTCCCCATGTGAGCTGTTCTAACCGATTTGCCAACGTACAGCGCTCAGCCAAAACATTTCTAAAACTTTACTTAAAATCAAAATAATTACACTACACATTAAACAAATATCTTCTTACGTTTTTATATTAGTATAAACATCCTTTGTACTATTTATTATAATCGTGCAATTTCTTATATCACAGATAAGTGATTTAACTGAATATTTCAAGGTAAAATACACAAGATTAATTGAAAATAAAATGAGAAATAGTTAATATATTATTTTTATAAACAAACATTGCCATGCTAGTTGTGTAACTATCTTGTCTTCGTTGGTAATTTATTACTTTTCATTGTCAATTAAACATATTACGCCAGATGTGACTATATCAGATAATGTATTGATTATTTATCAACAGGCTATTATGTAATGAGGGCCTTAAAGGTTCCTAACTGCATCGTATTACTTCAAATGCCAGTAGTATTAGAATATTTCATTTCACGCTGTGCACTGCACTATGCCTGGAACTCGCCATTGTCCCTCTCTCCCCTCACCGGATACGAACTGGAAAATCCTAAGCTGGAACAAGCCACCACCTCGACCTGCTCGCTGGCCTCCCGTCAGCTACAAGCACACAGCAAATCTCAACGTGGAGAATTTCTAGCTATGGCCTAACTATAAATTTTGTCACCCAACTGTGTACATACATTGCTACCATAATTAATAAGATTAAAATTGTGTAACATTTAGTGCATAGGCAGGGTCAATGTTTGCAGTGAACTTCATACTGTTTAATTATCAAATGCTATTAATTACCAATATTTCTATTGGGCGGTAATCTTACAATCTCTATAACGTAACTCATCACGTCAAAAATATTTTCTTAGTTTTAATTATGGCAAGAGCTACGTTAATTCGTTTGAAACCATTTAAATTTTCAGTTCGCAAACGGCTTCAAATATATCATGTCATATCTAAAAAAAACTGTTGGTATCACAGAAATACTTTTTCTCCCGTCCATTGCAAAAAAAAAAAAAAAAAAAAAAAAAAAAAAAAAAAAAAAAAAAAAAAAAAAAAAACGCTTGGCAAAGAAACTTTGAAAGTTTTCGTAGTCCGACTGTATCAGTATTGAACTCGAAAGAAGTATGACGATTGAGGTCTCTATCTCCTACAAAAATTACGTAAGATTTTTGAGATTTTGCTACAGTATCGGTCTCTGTGGTACCTCTCAGGTCATAAAATATCTTACCCTAATTTCAATAAGGGACGGTGTTGCAATGTCTATAGAAGTTTGAAAATTTTCAAAACTTCAAATGTTTGTAAACCTATTGGACCAAACTGCTAAGGTGATCAGCTCCTAGTCTTACTAACTACTTAAACTAACTTACACTAAGGACAACACACACACGCGCGCGCGCGCGCGCGCGCGCGCGTGCGCACACATGCCAGAGGGAGGACTCGAACTTCCGGCGGGAATGGCCGCCCAGTCTGTAGTATCACGCTTTTGAAAACACGGCCATTCCGCATGGCTGAGAATTTTTTTGTCTTTTTTTCCGCGCCCATAAAAGTTTCCATTTTCCTCTGCAAATATCGAAAACTATTACACACCAGAATAAACAATTTGTTGTAAACGAAAGAAATAGAATTAAAATTCAGTCGAACTTGCCACAAAGAGGTAACGAGAGCTGCCTGAAGAGTTTTTCCAAGTCTCACAACAAGAATGAGTAATTAATCGAAATAAAGTCACAAAATCAATATTTAATGGTAGTAAGTACATTATACTCTAATCAGACAATGGCCGCGCCGGAGTGACCGAGCGCACTGAGGCGCTATGATACGATGCGCTAGGACGTTTGTGTTGTCTTTAGTATAACTTAGTTCATAAGTAGTTTGTAAGTTTAGGGACTGATGACTCCGCAGTTCAGTCCCTTAAGCTTTACAAACATTTGAACATGTAGATTCATTGTTTTGAAATGGCAATGGTAATGAGGCAATATGAGCACTTTATGCACGTAGTTTTTTGGTACTTCATCCACAATGTAAACTGGGTTCTTTGGCTTGTACTGCGATAAATGTTCTAATAATTCTGCTCTTGTCAGATAACTGACGAACTGTTCCGTACGTTTCTGGAGCTAGCAAACAACATCGGTTTTCTTCATTGTCTTTGTGGGTGTCTTATATTGTATAACTTAGTGTTATGTAACCTTATCCATAAAATTATGGGGTTTTTGAGTTGTCATACTAACCTTGATGGTATCGTCTGTCCAGTCTTTGTTTTAAAACTGTGTCCTGAATTCGCCCATGTTTCATCAAGCTAAACGATATCGTCAAAATTTGTCCGTACTAATTCTCCAAGAAAGCGGCATCGCCGGGTACAATATCTTGGCGTTCCATTAACACCTTTCTGTCAGAAATTGATTTATAGAGGATTCCCGATATTTTCACGACTCGTAATAAGGACGATTTACTACCCTGTAAGAGATCCGCTCCTACAAGGGCAGCACGTAGTATTTTGAATGTCGAATACTCATTCCTCGAATAAGATACGCATATTTGATGACGAAATGCGTCCTCCTGAAAATAACTAGCTTTCTGACCCTCTTCTCGAATCGCCTCTTTTCTCCCAGATGACTCCAATTTAGATGATTCACGGGAATCTTCTTTCACGAATTTCTCCTTGCAGATTCTTTTGCTGATCGTTCGACGATTTTCAGCGCAGCTGTAGTTCATTCTACCACATTATCCGAAGGAAACAAAGAGGCCCTATAGCATCCCCCTCTCTCTGAAAATACGTCTTTAAGGTAAACACCTTCGGATAAAGTCGTTTGTAAGTTTAAGGACTGATGACTCCGCAGATAAGTCCCATAAGCTTAACAAACAATTTTTTGAACAACGAATTGTAAACATGTACATAAACTGGGGAGTTCGATGACAATGACTGTTGTAAATGACGTAATGATAGTACTAACTTTGTATTTATATTAAGTACTAGATTTATGTGGAATTCATTATTACCTCACTTCCGTTTCTGATTTTAGTTGTAAAAGGAAACGTAATCACGGTTTGAAATAGAATATTTGCCCTTTATTTTAGCGCAGAACAAAGTAACATGTACGAGGTCATATCTGAACTAGAGGAACGGTAATACAATCTACGTTAAATGCCTCCATAGCAACCATGTCAAAGACAAACATTTTAGTAGATGCATTGATTCTAATTAATGACTTTCAATATATTCCATAACAAGTGAATAATTGCTTAGAAAAAAAATAAAAAAGTAATTTCTTGCAATGTATAAACGTCACTTTCGTTTCATTGCGGAACTACACTTTCCACAGAAATTTAGGACTTCCTTTATATACGAAACTACCAGTATTAGCACGTAGTTCAGAATATTCATTATTACAGTATCCTCCCAGTTTACGTGCATATGCTTCAGAAGACCATCGTTCAATTCGTTGTTACGTATGTCACGGCATGTTCACGAAATAGAACAAACACGCATTTTAGATTGAGCACAACTCTAAGTATTGAGAACATAGTTCTATTTAAGTAATAAGAATGCTCGATACCCTTCTAGGGAAAAAGGAGGAACAATATTTGGTAGTAGCGGGTTCCGAACCACTGACGATGTGCAGTACGGTCCAACGCGCTGCCCACTACACTAGGCGCACAATTACAGGTTTCTTCCTTTAATCTCGTACTGTTGGTGGCAGTTGTTACCTGATGCTAAAATGGCATTTTTAGACATTACATTATCATTTATGGTACGAAGAACGACGTGTTTTTGTTAATTCTTCAGTGCGCCGATGCCTTGAAATACGTTTGTTATAATAAGATAATCAAATACGCAACGCAAGATTGCGTATACCAGAGAGAGTGCTGGGCGTGGAATGTCACGTGACATCTCCGAACGACTGGTTTTCGTAAAATCAATGGACGGTGTCAAATCGCCGTTATTTTTACAAATATCTGTTAAACTATGCGAGAGACGAAAAAAACATAAGAGAGCTAAGCTGTAGAGAAATTTTTCCCCTATAAATTCCTGTATTCAGTTTACAAGTCAGATGAACGATTAAGGTATTATTTTCATTTAAATTTCGAGCTGTCACAAGACGATCGCAAAGGCCCACTTTTAGTGTTACTCAAAATGTCTGTAAATATATCGGACCAAACTGCATGGTCATCAGTCCGTAGCTTAGAAACTACTTAAACTAAGGTTAACTAACCCAAGGACAACACACACACTCATGCCGCAGGGAGGACTCGAACCTCCGACGGCAAGCAATCGAGCGCTTCGCAGCGAGGCGCTTTATACCGCTCGGCTTTAGTGTTACTACCGTAACCTAAAGTGGGCCAAAATAAATCGAAAATTGACATATTTGGTCAATTTGGTGAACGCCCCCCTTACGCAGATATGAAAGTAAACTTGTCTAACGCTTTGTCTCGCATTACTGTTTTCAAGCCTCTTAATAACTAACATGCGTACAAGTTTGCACGTACTGCGCTGTTTATTTACAGCTACATTTTTTATTTCCTACAAGGACGACGAGCCTAATTACTGGGACGTCAAGATGCAGGTTTGGTTTACTTGCCCATAAGGTGGCTCTGTTACATCGATTTTACACTTTCGCGTAACAGAACGTGCTGTTAATGATCGCCGGACTCAGTGACAATCAGATAATTCCAGTACAATACGATGTAGCGGTACCGGTATAGTTCCGCGGAACCCACTGGCAGCCGCAGCGGAATAGTCGCGCGCACTAAGGAGACTTGCTGCGGTGCGCGCGGCCTTTCGCCGTCGGAGGTTCGAGTTCTCCCCCGTGCATGGGTGTTTGTGTTGTTCTTAGGATCAGTCAGTTTAAGCAGTTTGTAAGTTTAGATATCGATGACCAATGCAGAAGTCTAATTCGTAACTGCAGCGCGAGCTTGCGTATTTATTACTTAATTTTTTTCGCATTGAAGATAAGAGAGTCCATAATACTTAAAAAGGAAACCAACGTGTAACAATAAGAAGTGCAAGCCTATGTAAGTTTATTCCTTATGAAAAACTCATTTATTTTAATAAACGAAAAATAGGTTTTAGAATAATGAATGTTATTGTTGTCATGTTATTGTTACATACCGACATAAACTTTAGATATGCAGCTACAAAATGAACCGTAGTTTACTGAAATCCGGTATGAAGTGTTGAGTTACTCAGCACACAAAGTGTTGCGTTTGGAAAATAACACTAACTTCACCGAATTTTAACTCGAAAAATAGTGATCATTTAAGGTATAAATTTTTGACAGTTGTTTTCTTTTACATTAATTGGCACATGAAGAGATTAATAATTTAATTATTATTTTAAGAAATACGAGGTCAATTCTCATTTTTCGTCCGATTCCGAATGGAACAGCACATAAATCAAAATGTTCAAAGGTATGTAAATCTATCGCACCAAACTGGGTGGTCATCAGTCCGTAGCTTACAAACTACTTAAACCTAGGTAAACTAATCTACGGACAAACACGTACACCCATGCCCCAGGGAGGACTCGAACCTCCACAGCGAGCAACCGCGCGCTCCGCAGCGAGGTGTTTTAGACCGCTCGGCTACTCCACCGCGGCGGAACAGCACTTACACAGGGTTAATGCTAAAGTTAAGCTGCTATACCCGCAAAAGCATATTTCGGTTATTCAGTTTTCGTGTCATGAACGGTTCGTTAGCAATTACAGTTACATTACAAACGGCTTTTTGTAGTGTTTCTAACGTATTTTTTGTCCGAAAAATTTGAAAAAGGGAGGTTGTGGTCTCAGTAGGCCTACAATTATGTCTGTAAAATTTGGTGCTGATCGGTTGAACGGTTCGACTTAAAAAGAGGGAACACGTTACGGACAGACAGACAGACATTCCAAAATCGCCGTTATTTTTGCGTATATCTGTGAAACTATGCGAGATATCAAAAAATCATAACAGAACAAAGTTGTAGAGAAATTTCTCCTCTACAAATGCATGTATTCAGTTTCCGTGCCAGATGATCAGTTAAGGCGTTATTTTCATTTAAATTTCGAGCTGTCAAAAGACGATCGCAAAGGCCCACTTTAACCTCAAGTGAGCAAAAAAAAGTAGATTATATAAAATCAAAGGATTTTATATGTTAATGTGTTACTTTCATGTAAGGCGTGGTTCAAAATTTCATTGCCATATCTCCAAAACGGTGGATTTGGTGCGTTTTTCATCAACGTCCCCCCCCCCCCCCCCCTAAAAACGCTTCTCCGACCCCAGGTTGCCGGCCTCAAATAGATCAGGGAAGCATTCTCTGTCCTGTTAAATTTTTACCCGCTCTTACGTCAACATCCTGCATGTCTGTAGGCAGTGCTAAGCGACTATCAGAGTGCTGTAATGAGCTTCGATACTGGGCAGTGGTTGACTGGAAACGAATGATTTGGAGTGATGACTCGCGCAGTACTTCGTCGCAATCCCATGTAAGGCTTGAGTTTGGTAATTGCCTTCAAGATGTGCTGTCACAGTATGCGTGGGGTTTTTGTGATTAGCGCGTGATTCCCTTACTGCCACAAGAAAACGCTAAATCGAATGTTTGTAAAGCTTATGGGACTTAGTCTCTAAACTTACAAACTACTTATGAACTAACTTATACTAAAGACA
Organism: Locusta migratoria; assembly: GCA_026315105.1. Classification (NCBI taxonomy): domain Eukaryota; kingdom Metazoa; phylum Arthropoda; class Insecta; order Orthoptera; family Acrididae; genus Locusta; species Locusta migratoria. Next base: position 351,447,068 of record CM048755.1, on the reverse strand, counting down.
ACACAAACATCCATTCACGAGGTAGGATTCGAAGGAGGGCGCGTTAACCGCAACGTGGCGCTTCAGACCGCTCGGCTACTACCGCGCGGCTAAGAAAACGCTAAATTCCGGATAATATGGACACATTTGACAACACTGTGTAATGCGTTCTACACAGGACTCGGTGACATTATGAGCATGACAGTGCACGGTGTCATAAAGGAGCATCTATAAGGCTATGGCATTTTTTTTTTTTTTTTTTTTTTTTTGACTCTTCGGATTTTATAGAAGAGTGTTATTGGTAGTTTGCTTTTGCTACACCATTTTTTTTTTATTTTTTATTTTTTTAATAGCAAACCTGTATAGTACAGTCATACTTTCAGAAAATGAACAGAAGCAGTCGGAACACAAGAATAAAAAAAAACAATTGCACCACACGTGCGAAACTATTGATAATTAACGTGTAACATTAATAATAATGATAATAATAAATGACTGGTAGATTGGCAGCACTTTTACACGTTAGGAATACTCGGTGTACAACAATTTGCAACTTAATACAGAGAAAAATACCACTATCAGCGCTTGAGCCCAGGTCCCTTGAAATGACAAAAATACTACTTTCCCTAAGGGAGCTCAACACGACGCACCCTCACAGGTATGCTTCTCCTGTTCCCCGTAGGACAGGTGTTACTTAATACTTCCCGTTTACGCACGTTCTCCTGGACGACACCACACAGCAGGAATTATATCGAAGGTCTGATTGATACTCTATCGGTATACAGCGTTTGGTACCGATCTGACGTTCTGACATCTGGAGGTTAGTGACAGGAAACACCTGATGAAGACGACGAGTAACGATGTCGAACTGTCGTGTTGGCAAGATGCGAACCACGAGCAGCACACCAGATTCTAGTTCAAATGTTTGTACAGCTTATGGGACTTAACTACGGGGTCATCAGTCCCTAAACTTACAAACTACTGATGAACTAACTAAGACTACGGACGGCACAAATATCCATGCCCGAGGGGGATTCGAACCCCCGACCGTAGTGGCCGTGCAGACCGTGACTGGAGTGCCTCAGCCCTCTCGGCCACCGCGGCCGGCCCAGATTCTAGAAGGTGACAACGAATCGCCCGGAATGTTTAAGAAATTATATTCTTGAAACTGCCTAGTATGTCCAGAGTACCGACCTGAACTCGACGGAACACTTTTGCTATAAATTAGAAGCTCGTCTTATCTCGGGAACACAGCGCTCAGCAGCACTACCTTATCTGGTTTCGGTTTTTTTTTAATAACGGGCTGCCATTCCTCCACAGATATTGAAATACGACTTTTAGTGTTCTCATTACAGTCATCGTAGCACTGAGATGACAGAGACCACGGGATAGCTTTAATATCATTTATGTCGGACCTTCTATTGGCCGGCGAATATATGGCTGACGAACACTAGCATATTCCAAAATAATCATGCGTACACGCACGCAGCCGAAAAAGTTCAGGTTTGCTTTGTGTAGCATCATAAAATTATCAAACATCTCTCCCGGACGCCAAACTCGCCATGTCTCAAAGTAATTGAACTGTTATGGCTAGTTATACAGCAGAGGTTGAGGACCAAATTTACTGGTCCAACAACATCGAAGTAATTGGCGGACGTTTAGGCACAAGAAATAATACGAGAGTGCGTCAGTAAATAAGTCGCAAGCTGATGTAGACACACCAATACTGTGATTACAAGCCTGAAAATTGCTTTACTTCTCAGCTGGTTCCACCTGTAAATTTAAACACTCGTCACGTCGTTCGAGAAGGCTTGAAGAGCCTGGAGCCTTGAGCTCTAACCTTATTTGGTCCTTAAACTGCTGCAACCCACAACACGGATGTGTCGCAGTGGTAGAGAAATACCCCTACATTGCGCACGGTACTGGCGTGTGTACCTCAGTTTGCGACTTACTGACTCACCCTCGTAAAATTCTGTTGGGGCCTATACAGGCACTTTACGAAACTATTCCTCGAAGAGCTGCAGCTTTGCTCGAAGCAAATGACGGTCTAACTGCTTATCTGTTAGTTTCTGTCGCTCGGCCAGAATTGGAAACCTTTTAACTGGAGTACAAGTGATAGTTCTGCAAATTGTGACTGTTATGGCTTTTGCAGCCCCTATTGAATTTTGTTTTTGTTAGGCACGGTTTAACAGAAGGTTTCTCGTATTTTCCCATGAAGTCAGCAGTGTGTGGGAAAGCTGGCGATGGGAAGAGTCAGTATCAGGTCTCTTCCGTGTGAAAGTGATTTGATTGATAAACATGAAGGATTAAATCAAAATGTTTGGTATCTTATATGTCTTTGACATATTTGAGACGAAAATCCGTCTCAGGGATTGTTTATTCGTATGAAAGTGATTTGATTAGTTGACGCTATGATAGTGGATGATTTCAGACACCCATCTTTCTAAATTAATACTTTATAAAGTACTAGCTGAAAACCCGGCGTCTCCCGGTATATATTTATTCCAGTGTTAAGTTAGTCCACCTCTCCTTCCCACCTGTCTCCCTGTCAGCCTTCTCTTTCCATCTCTCTCTGCCCCTCTCCTCCTCTCTCCCCCCCCCCCCCTCTGTTCATCTTCTCATCTGCCCCTCTTTCTCTGTTCACATCCTTACCTCCCCTCTCTCTGTTCATATCCTGCTAGCCCCTGTCTGCCATCTCCATCTTCCCATTTCTCTGTCCAACTCATCTCCTTGCCTCCTCCATCTGTTCAACATAACTCTGTTAACTTTCACGATGATCAGTGAAGTGGTTTTTAAGATTATTGGATGGTACCCTCCGCCATAGACCGTATGAAATCTTACGTACATGTCTACGTTCCCATATTTTGAAGGTTAAATGTACAAAATTTCGTCAAGATCTGATTAAAACCGTAGATATTGTCGAAGTTCATATATTAGATTAAATTAGATTAGTACTTGTTCCATACATCATGAATACGACACTTCGTAATGCTGTGGAACGTGTCAGGTTAATGAAAGGTGTTTTTACAAATTATTACTTTGTACTAAATATTACATGACACTTTTTTTCAGATTTAATAATTTATATCTAAAAATTCATCTATAGTGTAGAAGAAGTTGCCATTCAGAAATTCTTTTAATTTATTTTTAAATGCTAGTTGGCTATCTATTAGGCTTTTGATACTGTTTGGTAGGTGACCAAAGACTTTTGTGGCAGCATAATTCGCCCCTTTCTGTGCCAAAGCTAGATTTAGCCTTGAATAATGAAGATCATTCTTTCTCCTAGGGTTGTAGTTAGGTACACTGCTATAGCTTTTCAATTCGGTGGGATTGGTAATAACAAATTTCATAAGTGAATATATATACTGTGAAGCTACTGTGAAGATCCCTAGCTCTTAAATAAGTGTCTGCAGGATGATCTTGGATGGGCTCCAGCAATTATTCTGATTACACGCTTTTGTGCAATGAATACTTTTTCACTCGATGTTGAATTACCCCAGAAAATGATGCCATACGAAAGCAGAGAATGAAAATAGGCATAGTAAGCTAATTTACTGAGATGTATATCACTAAAATTTGCAATTACCCTAATAGCATAAGTAGCTGAACTCAAACGTTTCAGCAGATCTTCAATGTGTTTTTTCCAGTTCAACCTTTCATCAATGCATACACCTAAAGATTTTGAATATTCTACGTTTGCTACAGATTTCTGAACAAAGTCTATATTTATTAATAGTGGCATTCCATTTACTGTGCGGAACTGTATGTACTGTGTTTTATCAAAATTTAATGATAGTCCATTTGCGGACACCAACTTAATGATTTTCTGAAACACGTCTTTTACAATTTCTTCAGTTAGTTCTTGTCTGTCAGGTAAAATACCTTCTGCTTTGCACCATACAAAATTTTACGTAGACACTGTCTTTCCTCTCGTTTTAAAGACTAAGCGTGCAAAGTTTAATCGCCATCAGATAATAACGGTACGGCAGCGCATAAAATGCGGACAGTCATGATGCGGCAGTTTCCCACGCGTCTCAATGTGCATGACGTCATATCTCATAACTATAATTGGTACAGAGAAATAATTTTGTTCAAAATGTTCAAATGTTTGTGTAGTCTATGGGACTTAACTACGGGGTCATCAGTCCCTAAAATTACAAACTACTTATGAACTAACTAAGTCTAAGGACGGCACAAATATCCATGCCCGAGGAGGGATTCGAACCCCCGACCGTAGTGGCCATGCAGACCCTGATTGAAGCGCCTCAGTCCCCTCAGCCACCGCGGCCGGCAATAATTTTGTAGTTACATTTATTGGTATAAAAGGATACTATTTACAAAATATATTTCGAATGCATTCAGTAACAAAGAAGTATGAATTTAAACGTCATTCATCAATCATCAGTTTTCACACATCTCATTGTTCATGACGTCGTATCTCCTGAACGATATGTCGTACAGTGACTTAATTGTGTCTATAACTATCACGAAAGTGTCAGGAATGCAGTGGCAAAGTTTTATCGCAATCGGATGTACGGTATGGCCCTGCATAAAATACGAACAAAACGACAAACAAACAAACACAAATTATTCTATATTAGATAACTATCTTCATTCCCGCCACTTCGCAAGCGTAGTCTGCATTGGTTGTTTCTACATCTAAATATAAATTTTCTTAGATTTACTTTTAAAAATGCTTTCCTAATCAAGTATTTTGATACAATTTGCCACCCATAATGCACCATTCATAGCAGAATTTGAAACATCTCGAAACACATTCATTTAAATTATAACCATTGTTCTAAACCCAGATTTTCGCATTTCTATAATCTAAATAGTCTTAATAGCATCCTTAAAAGATATTCCCTTATTTCACCCACTTAGTGGTTGAATTTCCAAAAATATCGAAACACGTGTTTTTAAAATTCCAATCAAAAATCTAAATCCGGATTTTAGTATTCTTGCTTCAAAATTACCTGAATAGCAACGTATTTTCAAAAAAGCCGTTCAATTCCTATTTCATCATTTTAGGGGTGTGAATATCGGAATATCGCTAATGCCTACAGTGTAAGATAACGTCTACAAATTTCAAGTTTCTATTGTCTGTACATTCACTTTTCAAGGCCGTATTTAGAAACAGATCTTGAACGAGAAATTTCGTTCTTACGCTTTGGCATCTATCTTGGTAGATTTACTTTTAAAACTGCAATATGCACTTATTTTTCTTTATTCGTACGTTTGTTGCAGAAAAACAACTTACGAATGTGCATCATGTTTCGCTGTATATGACCTCTTTGGTATTGCAGTGTCAAAAGTAATCGTTGGTCTTCAGTCCGAATTTTATATAAGCTGACGACTTTAAACCACTATATCTGCCACCCTCCTATAGCTATTGACACGGAACTGCTGTGGTGTACAACGGGAGACTTTGTACTACAATAACCAAGAGAGATCGTTTTCCATTATGTAGTTTTTGCTGAAGAGGAGGATATTGACACCCACACGTTGACTTATATATAAGTCGGTAACTTTTTACTCTCATATCTTCCACCCCCTTGTTGTTATCCCTTCCACCCCCTTGTTGTTATTCACCCTCTACCACCATAGTATGCAATGGGAGACTGATACCTTCTACCACATACAAACACTATTCGTTTGCGATGTTTAGTTTTGGCTGCAGAGTGAAATATAGACACACACACCTCAATTTTTATATACATTACGTTTAATTTCCATGTAGTTTCAGCATACAATACATCTCTCAATAACATGTTACCTTCCGAAATTTTCTGAATTTATTAAAGTAATTATTTTTATAATCAACATACTAAATAAATGAGTGAAGGCGCAATAGTTTCCCGCCAATAGCGCGCATAGAAGCCTCTTGCGTCTGGGGCACGTAGCTCTTTCTTGTTTCGGACACCGCGACGGTAGGATAGTGCCGAAGCATGAAATACGATACGCGTTTGCCCGCTCGTAGTTATTTTATAACTCATTCTTACGTTGCTTAAGTCTACCTGTGCCTTGTGTAATTTTTGTTAATGGTAAGTCCGCTTTGTTCGAGTGCAGTTATCTGTAGTTTGCTACTTTACTACCACAGAATTAAAAGTAGCTGTCACCCCTAAAAACTGTATCGGATTATCAGATAACATCAGAGCCCATAGAACCTCACTTAAACTTTACAGTCTCACTTCAACTCAACGGATCTACGATCTCAGCGTCATCCATCTGCGTTGGTACAACACCTCAGAAAACATCAGGTTAGTGAAAAACTGTATAAAAGTGTACATGTCCTCTATTCTGAAGCGATAGAAGACAACTATGCGCCTCACGTGTTCTGCATTGCTAGCACATAATCGACGTAGGTAGTGGTAACACGGTTGAGGGAAAGCGGACTGAAAATGTAAGGAAGTGTTGGTTTACGGTGGACACTGTTAAGTATAAACGTCACATAAAATTTGTGCTAATTCTTTCAGCAATCAGTCGTAAAAAATATATATTTATTTGTTTGCAAATCTAGATTTCGACCACTGTGTGGCCATTATCAATGCTTAAAACCAACTAAAATACTTAAAGCCGCGGTGGAGTAGCTGAGCGGTCTAAAGCGTCTCACTGCGGAGGGCGCGGTTGCTCGCCGTGGAGGTTCGAGTCCTCCCTGGGGCATGGGTGTGTGTATTTGTCCTTAGGTTAGTTTAGCTAGGTTTAAGTAATTTGTAAGCTACGGACTGATGACCACGCAGATTGGTCCGATAGATTTACAAACATTTGAACATTTTTTGAAAATACTTAAAACATCTCCAACATGGAGGTCGAGATGTTTTAAGAATTTTAATTGGTTTTAAACATTGATAATGGCCACACGGTGGTCGAAATCTAGATTTGCAAACAAATAAATATATATTTTTACGACTGATTGCTGAAAGAATTAGCACAAATCAAATACAGTCGTGGAGCACCAATTCCAACATGGAATCAAGCCTGGTCACATAAAATCTCTGACGTACTAGTTGATATGAACTTTGTTCCACCAATCACCCCAATCCTGATTTAACCACCCCAGCAAAGTCTTAAAATGATCCGCCTTTTTGTACCATGTATACGTGACACAACCACCGTCTGTGAAGTTGCAGCTAGCTGGACTGTTATTTAATTCGTTCGACTACTATGACACGGTATTGCTTTGCAAATGGAACATGTACTACCTACACTCCATCCGGTATGGCATTTTTTTCGCATGTCGCCTTGCTGGTTTTCTTGTTATAATGGCTGTCTGCGCATACGGGCTTCACGCGACGGCGCACGACTTTCTTTTTTTTTTTTTTTTTTTTTTTTTTTTTTTGAATCCGCTATACGTCAGCCAATCACGTCTCAGCAGAGCGGGGCCGCGGTGCGGGCGAGGCGGCGGCGGGAATCGAAGCGCGGCGGCGCACGGCGTCGCCGCCGATCGGAAGGGCTCGGCTCGCTTCGGCTGGGGCCGAGAGCGTCGCGCGCGGCTATAAAAGCCATCGCGGGGGGTGATCGTGGGCAGTCGGGCCGTGGCTTCCGTCGCCGCCGCAGCTGCCGCTGCCGTAGCAGCAGCAGCCGCTGACGCCGACGCCAACGCCCGCCCGCCCACTCGCTCGCCCGCTGCAGCGACGGCAGCCGTCGACGGCATGGCAGGTCACTAAATAAGCTTTATCCTTCCTCCTCCCTAAAATAACAATCTTATCCAGCACCGCAGTTTTGACGAGGAGTGCGGGCGTAATTCTTCGCCCTCGCTCGCCGTCGTCTCACACAAGCTGCCGTTTTATTCCAGTCCTAATTTTAACACATTTAGAAAAAAAAAAAGACAAAAACTTTTGTCTATGTTCCCCACTGGGTTCCAGCTCTTCGGTTGCTCTTTGACTCGCACCATGTCTCCTTTCCAATCATAATTCACTGTATAAACATTTTTTTCTGAATCATATACTATTCTAAATGAGACACAGAGCAGCCGAAAAGCCGGAACTCTTCGTATAGTTTGATATGGCCAGGGCGACTATCATTAACGGCCCAACCAGGCACGCGAGGTATCGGCAAGTGTCAGACTTTACGTCTCTTGGCATATCGCCAGAACGAAGAGTGACGCTTCCCAAAACTAGGCCCACATGCGCCCAGCCTACACGCTACGAACTCACTGAAATCTTCCCTAGCGCCAGTCGCTACTGCCACCAATCACCTCTCTAGAAACTTAACATCCTTCTATTTCTTTTGATTTTTCCTTTTTTCTATTTTGGACAAATGCCATGCTGCGGTAAGGTTGTCAGCGACTTCGCGCAAGTTGAGTGACACCGAGCCGGCAGAAGGCTGAAAGCTACAACCCTGCAGTTTCTTTTGTATATATATATATATATATATTATTTTTTGTGATTGCTGCGCGATGTTACTGAGCGCTATATGGCTACAACCTGTCGGCGCTACACTTTTGTGGCGACTTTCCAGCAGTTTGCAAGACTGACAGTTTTCTCGACTTGCACGCTTCGAGCGAAATCGCTCGGCTGTGAGTCGAGAAATATTTTGAGTAGCCTTTCAACATTTGCTCAACACATCTTAGCTCACTGTAGAGCCGATGCCGATGTCACTCTATCAGACAACATACAGTATTTGATCCATTTTAAGACCTTCCTGCCGAGAACTAAAATTCCTTGTAATCACGCTAATAGAAGCACTATCATGTAAATCTAAATTACACATACACTTAAAACTGTTAATTTCCTATTTTATGTCGTATTTTTCTGATTATCAGATTTTGCTAGTTTGATATTGCATATGTCTGATCATCTTAATTTTCCAAAATTCAAGTATGAAATCATGTAAAAATTTCTATCTGTACAGATATGATGTAAAGTATTTCCAATGTAATGTGTTCTATAAAAGGTGCAAAACTTACGGAAAGTAAGTATATAGGTTTTATTACAAAGGCATAGCAGTCATTTATTTTTCATGTACAATTGTTGGTCGACTGCACAAAAAATAATATTTGTGTATCTCATACATCTAGTTTTGTTAACAGCTTTTGCTAATATTTGCATTACCTAAATGCTAACATCAGTTTGTTAACTACCATTATAAAATCCATTCAATTTTTTTCTTTATACAGTCATTGTTTACAGTACTGAGACGTCTTTTAAATGACATAGTCAAAACTTTCTTTCATTAACTGACCAAGGAACGTAGGGATGAACTGTAATAATATGACACAAAGGATGAAATCTTTTACATCACAGAAATTCTCTGTTGATTCCAAGACGAATTTAAGAAAACTAAAGTAGCAAGTAATTGAAAATTTTTAGAAATATAAAAATGTAATTACATATCAATTTTTTCAGGTATAAATCCATGAAAGATGCTTGCTGTAGATGCTTGCCCGGGGGAGGCTCACGGAAGGGGTACTCAACCAACTGAAATGAAAGCCGGTCTCCGGGGGAGAAGTCAGCACGTCAGCAGGCTGATAGGTAACGTGCAATTTTCATCATTGTTCTAAGTACATGTTTGCTCGAACAGATACAAAATTTTTGCAAAAAAATTAATAAAGAAAAACAAATAGATAAAAATAAATTTTATGTCAGTATAGAAAATGATCATCTGCATTTACATATTTACTCTGCAAATCAGATTTAAGTGCCTGGCAGATTGATATATTATCAAATCGTTATTTCTTTTAGACACAATCACAGAATAATTGATATTCGTAACCTGTTTCTTAATTCATTATCCACGTTCAGAATAGTTATCATATAGCTCACCAAGCACTCAATACAGCACCCTGACTCTGATGTATGGATTCCGAACATAGTCAATGTGTGGTCCAAGCTGGTTAGGAATGTTAAAAAATCCTGTGTTTGTGTCTAGAATAAATAAAGAGATGTGATGGGGTAAATATTCAAACTTTCTATCGCTCACGAAACGTTGTATGATAAACTGAGAATAAAAATAAGTTTGTTTCGTACTTCAATTTCATGATAAACATTTTAATTATAAAATGATAGATGTTTGAGACTTCTAGCAGCGTACCGCTTCACGGTAAAGATTACAATAAGCCAGTGCATACATAATACAATGACATTACTTGTTGATTTTGTGTTAACAACTTGTTTGGTCTCTTCAGTTAGTGAGACTGTTAAAAAATCTTCATTTTTGTAGTCATAAGAAAGATAAGTTTATTAATAAACTGACGTTTATTGAGTGTAATCTGATGCTAAATGGAAGTATAGATGCCAAGATAGCAATTTTTATTTTATTTATTCAAGACGACGATTTCTACACTCTATTGTGTGATCGTCTGGTCTCATTGACGCTAAACTGCCCCACACAAACTCTGTTAGGTGTACTGGAAGATAGTTATATAAAAAATCAAGTGCTGTTGGTTAGTCAGAAATAAAATGGATGGCTATCCACCAGCACTTGATTTTACATGTAACTGTCATCCAGGACACTTACCAAAGTTTATGTGGGGCACTATAATAAGCAATTTAATGTCGATGAGACCAGATGATGACACAACAGAGTGTCAAAACCGGTCGTCTTGAATAAAGAAAATAAAAATTGCGAACTTGGCATCTATCCTTCCATTTATAGAATAAGATCGCTCTGTAAGATGTGTAAATTAAGGAAGCTGATGCTGTTGGAAAATCAATTTGTAACTTAAAATAACAGTCATTCACGAAGATTGGGTATATCACACTCCAGCCCGTCAACAGTTTTAGAGACATAGAGGGAAACTTTATGATGAAGTAGAATAACGTCTAAATAAAAATTCACATACATTTAAAAGTCATAAAAATTCTGTTTGTAAAATTGTCAGGGTCAGTCCAGAAATAAGTCCCAAACTGAGATAGACACGCCAGTACCGCACGTTGTGTAGGGGTATTTCTCTACCACTGCGACACATCCGTCTTGTGGGTTGCAGCAGTGTAAGGAATCAAATAAGGTTACAGATCAAGAGCGTCACGCACAGGATGCAAACGCTGCCACAAAAAATCCAAGCTCCAGGCTTTTAAAGCCTTCTCAAACGATGGGACGAGCGTTTAAATTTACAGGTGGAATCAGCGGAAAAGTAAAGCAATTTTCAGGCTTGTAAACGCAGTACTGGCGTGTCTGCCTCAGTTTGGGAGTTATTTACTGACTCACCCTCGTATTAAAGCTTACAAGACAAAAATTTCTCGTACACAGATAATGTTGTAAAAAGACGGTTACTGAGGCACGTCTAACGTGCAAATCTCTAGAATAATGTCAAACCAAACTTCTTATTAAGTTTTAATTGACAGACGGGAAACACTAACATAGGTAGATATGAATTGGAGTTTTTTCATTCTCGGCCATCGGTGTTTTAATCGCACACGAAAATGTTTGGCGGGGTAGGTTTTCAAAACCGCGACCTGCTGCTTTCTAGACAGTTTCGATAAATCCCTGCGCCACCCCGGCACACGGGCTTAACACACATGAAAGGACTACCCAATCGCGTACCCTTCCGATGTAAATTGTCGTATTGCCTGCTACTTCGACAAATTGTCCTCCAAGACTCACAGTAGGCCCTGTATTGACGCCAAGAGAGCGGTCCTTCTGTTCATCCGCACTAAAATATGCATCAGAGCTCGATATAGAGACTTACTATTAAGAATTGCGGCGCCTCTTCTTTCACGGCTGTTGAGGCGTTGCAATTATTAATTGCAAGTCTCCATATCGAGCTGTGATGTATATTTTAGTGCGGATGAACAGGAGGACCGGACTCTTGGCGGAAATTCATGGCCAGCTGAAAGTCATGGAGTACAATGGTCGAAGTAGGAGGACGTACGAAAATTTGGATCGGACGAGGTACGTGCTTGGATACCCCGCGCAGATGTGTTACGCCCGGGTTCCCGAGGTGGCGTAGACGCATAGCGTAACTGCCTTGTAAGCAGCAGTTCCCCGTTGCGAAGCCCGGTCCTGAAACAAATTTTCGTGTGTCCATGTTGTAACATCTACCAGCAGAAAAAAATAATAAAAAGTCACATTATATATTTCCAACAGCAGCAGCATCACATAATGACTCATTAATTTGGACAACATTGTCCTAGGAATAAGCAGCGATCTTCCTTGATGATAGTTATTTTGTAAAACCAGTCCGTATCGCAGAAGGTAAAAGTTTTTTATTTGACCGGTTTCACTCTATTGTAGGTCTTCCTCAGAAATAATGATACGGCCCAACTTTTACCTTCTGCGATACAGACTGTTTTTACAAAATAAATCCCACATAATGACGTCTCTTCTTTCGGACATGTCCGAAAGAACAGACGCCGCAATTCTTAACTAACATACGTTTCCCCACTCACAATGATATAATAACTAATCTTAGTCAAATGTTTGTAAATCTATGGGACTTCTTTGGTCATCAGTCCCTATGCTTACCAATTAGTTAAACTAACCTAAGGACAACACACACACAAGCTCGAGGGATGACTCGAACTTCCGACGGCGAGTAACCGCGAGCTCCGCTGCAAGGCGGCTTAGAACGCTCAGCCACTCCACCGCGGCGAATCTTAGTCGATCAGGTCACAGCATCCGTATTCTCATACTCTACCTTGTCACTGGCCTTTCAAAACAATAATTCATTCTTTAAAATTAGTAGGGACGTATACACGCAGTACAAATCTCCACATTATTTTCGGAACAGTTATAAAACAATTTTTTCCAGAGTAATCTGTACTTGTCTAATTTAGGTGCAATCATTTGGTTCACGCGAAAAGTTATTCTCACAAGGGCACCATCAGAAGTGTAAAAAACGGATATTGATGGGTCTCGGATACGTTGTAGAGGTACATACCCTGAGTATGACGCTACCCGGTTTTTTAGCGACGGGCGTTGATTTTGAGGAAACTGAGACTGAAGTTCACTGCGCGCTGTAAATTGCATAACGTTAGCTCTGTTCCAACCAGGTGAGCGTGCCGCAGCGGTTAACGTCTACAGCTACTATGCTGGAGGTACTGTGTTAGGGTCCTCTCCTTGTTTTTGTATTTTAAAAGAAAAAAAAAGAATAGTCCGAATTTTGTATTTCATTTTACAGAATATCAACAAAAAGGAACCGTCGGGTAAATTTGGCCCTCATGTTCATTAAAGAGTCGATGAATTAACCCTCAAATTTACAAACGTAATTGTGTCCTCCGCGAAATCTGGAAGTTCACGAAACTGGTGTACGAAGACTTTTTAAAATCTGTGATTCTTCCGTACGTGGGGAGAGAAAAATTTCTATATGGCGTTCATACGGGGGGAGGGCAGACTGATCTGACCGTACACAATCACATCTTCGCGTATAAGAGGAAAGCGTGCATCTGAACAGTAAAACACAATACCGATAAAGGAGAAGCAATGGATTAAAATTTGTGACGCGGTCGGGAATCGTACCCGGACCTCCATGCTTACTAGGCAGACGTCTTACTGTTAGACTACCACACCAATAACGAATAAGGCCCTTCGGAATAGTCTAAGTACGACTACCCTTCACGTCACAAACTTTAATTCAACTTCTTTGTTCCATAGATAATTGCCAATACTGTCAAAGCTCTCCATGCAGAGGAATAGCACATCGGCAATGGGCATGGTGAAACATTCCTGCTAAGATGATATAAATATCAATTTAAATATAAATTCAGTAGCCCTGAGACGGTTTTTCGTCTCGAATGTGTCCAAGACGTTACAGATAAAGGAGAAGCAATGAATTAAAATTTGTGATGCTTCACTTTTACCTGTAATGTCTTGGATATATTCGAGACGAAAAACCGTCTCGTGGTTACTGAATTTATATTTAAATTTATATTTATATCATCTTAGCAGGAATGTTCCACCATGTCCATTGCCGAGGTGCTATTCCGCTGCATGGAGAGCCTTGGCAGTAGTGGCAATGTTCTATGGAACACAGAAGCTGAATTAAAGTTTGTGACGTGGAGGGAAGTCGTAATTAGACTATTCCGAGGCGCCTTAACTGTTAGTGGTGTGGTGGTATAACGGTAAAACGTCTGCCTAGTAAGTATGGAGGTCCGAGCCCGATACCCGGCCGCATCACAAATTTTTATTCATTGCTTCTCCCTTATCTGTAATGTCTTGGACATATTCGAGACGAAAAACCATCTCAGGGTAAAAAAATGTATATTTAAATTGAACAGTAAAAGCTATCCCATCAAAGTTACTCCACTATTCCAGCCTTATGACGTATAGTTTTAGCGACAGGTTAAAATTTTCACGAAGAAAATTCAAAATTTTCGCGATTTGATGAAGACCAACCGAATAGTCGCGTCCAGGGACGGTTCCGTAAAACTATACTCATTAATTTTGTGTCAATTCAGAGCTCCAGCTTTTTCGAAGACGTTCAAATACTCATGGTTCGCATCAAACTTAACGAATGAAAGAGAACCCTTTTTGAATGTAAATGAACAACGTTTTCCGGTATCGTTCTAAGGAACTCCGTGCGCCTGAAAGACAGTAGCTTTCATAAAATGTACTTGCTACTGTAAACCATCGTGTTTCGGTTCTTTTACGACGAATACCATCCGGATTTCTATTGTGGCGTAGCAAGCGATGCAGGCGATAGCGAATGAGATTTTACAATAATGAAGTCAAGATTGAATTACTACGGCAAAATCGAATATTTCTTGGTTAGAAATGAAAGAGGTTAGAAAGGAGAAACATGGTGAGGACCCGAACACGGTACGTCCAGCGTGGTAACTGTACACTTAACCGTTACGCCACGCTAACTTGGTTGAAACAAGGCTAACGACAAGGGTCTCACATCGCACAGTGAAATTCAACATAAATTTTCTCGAAAACCAAGGCCCGTCGCTAATGGAGTGTATAGTCTCGTACTCAGAGTACGTTCCTGTACAACATATCCGAGACCAATCAAAATCCGTTATTTACACTTCTGATGGTGTCCTCGTTAGTCAAATGTTCAAATTTTGTAAACCTATGGGACTTCTTTGGTCATCAGTCCCTAGGTTTAATCACTAGTTAAACTAAAACTAACCTAAAGACAAAACACACACACGCTCGAGTGAGGACTCGAAACTCCGACGGCGAGCAACCGCCAGCTCTGCAGCAAGGCGCCCTAGAGCGCTCGGCCACTCCAACGCGGCGAATCTTAGTCGATCAGGCCTCAGTCTCCGTATTCTCATACTCCGCCTTGTCACTGGCCGTTCAGGAACTTAAAGTTATGCTTCAAAATTGCTAAAGACTTGCAGTTACTATAAAGAATCGTCAGTATACCTGCAGTACAAATCACAAAATTATTTTCGGAACAGTTGCAAAACAATGTTTACCAGAGTAGTATGTACTTGTCTGATTCATGAAAAAGGATTTTCTGTCCCAGAAAAGTTCAAGAAACTACCAAAATCGAAGAAATCGGGTTTTAATTACACTCTTAAAAATCAATGTTTTGTTTTGTACAGGGTGAGACACTTAAAACTGTTTTTTTTTTTTGAGTATTTGGAAAAAATACAAATCGATTTAAAAAACAGTTCCATAAAAGCTGTTCACCTCGAACAGGGACATCCATTAACATAAAATTCGAATCACCTACACCACCCCCGAGGCGGGAGGATGGGGTGACTTTGAAATCTTAAATAGCAATCCTTATTTTTATTGCAGATTTGGATTCCTTGACAGTTGGCGCGATTTCAGCGCCGTCTGTCATGAAACGAAGAAATGTTTCTTACAAAAGTTAATTTTTTCACGGAGAATCCAAATCTGCAATAAAAATAAGGGTTGCTGTTTAAGATTTCAAAGTCACCCCATCCTCCCGCCTCGGGTGGTGGTGTAGGTGATTCGAGTTTTATATAAATAGATGTCCCTGTTCGAGGTGAACAGCTTTTATTGGAACTGTTTTTAAACCGATTTGTATTTTTACAAATACTCCGAAACACAGTTTTAAGTGTCTCACCCTGTATAAAACAAAACATTGATTTTTAAGAGTGTAATTAAAACCCGATTTCTTCGATTTTGGCAGTTTCTTGAACTTTTCTGGGACTGAGAAAATCTTTTTTCATGAATCAGACAAGTACATACTACTCTGGTAACATTGTTTTGCAACTGTTCCGAAAATAATGTTGTGATTTGTACTGCAGGTATACTTGAGGGACCATTCTTTATAGTAACTACAAGTCTTTAGCAATTTTAAAGCATAAATTTACGTTCCTGAACGGCCAGTGACAAGGCAAAGTATGAGAATACGGAGACTGAGGCCTGATCGACTAAAATTCGCTGCGTTGGAGTGGCCGAGCGCTCTAAGGTGCCTTGCTGAAGAGCGCGCGGTTACTTTTTTTTTTTTTTTTTTTTTTTTTTTTTTTTTTTTTTCGGAGAATCCACATCTGCAATAAAAAAAAATCGGTGTTCTAGTTTAAGATTTCAAAGTCACACCCAGCTACGGGCCCGGGTGTGGTTCATGGGGGTTAGAGCTATACGTTAATGAATATCTCTTTTCGAGATGAACAACTTTTATTGGAACTTTTGTTTGATCCGAATTGTATTTTTCCAAATATTGCAAAAATAGTTTTAAGTGTCTCACGCTGTGTATTTTTAGTCCATTATATACAGTATTTTATTATGTATCGCTCATACAATATTCACAACAGCTACTTGCATCATATTTTCAGTTCAAACAGTTGTCTGTAAGAGCCCTAAAAGTCTCCCAAAGAACTATTACTTTACAGACAAGCGCCTGGCAATGTTGATGCGAAAGAAAATCGAAAGGAAACAAATGAGTTTACCCTATAATATTAATTGTTGTCATTCGCGGACTTTTAATGTAATCGTACGTATACAGGGTGTCCCATGACGAAATACTAGAAAAACGCTCATCTGAAGTAAGATATTTCATTTAGACATAAGCCCTGTACCGAATGGTTACCGAGATAAAACAGATTCAGTATACCCTGTTAAGATGCGCAGCAAAATGTAAGAACTTTTTCTAAACCCCATAATTTTTACCAAAGGCATCTTTTAAGTTTTAATTTTCGCAACGTTGCCTTCAAGATATCTCTCTGTGAGGTCACCACAGTATTTGGCAGCGCTTCAGACAACACCGCGTCGACAAATGTGAAAAAATGCCAGAGTTGGGAATTCCCTGTGAGTTTTACGATGGTTTAATGACAACACATTGGCACCAGATTTCACCAAAATGTATGTCCAACACTACCGCTTCATGTCTGACGATGGGAAGGACGTCACACGACCTCTTACCCACATTTTCCCCCTTGAAACTTACTGTCAGATAAAAACTGCCTGCCAGACGAGGATTCTAACCCAGGACCTTTGACTTTCGCGGGTACGTGCTTCATCGACTGAGCTGCCCGTGCACGCATTACGGCCCGTCCTCAGAGATTTAGGTCCACCAATACTTGGTCTACTACATTCCCAGGTTCACAGAAGATATCCTACGAAACTTGCAGGAGTAGAATTCCTGGAAGAAAGGGTACTGTGGAGACATGGCTTAGCCATAGCGTAGGAGATATTTTGAGAATGAAATTATCACTCTGCAGCGGAGTGTGCGCTGATATGAAGCTTCGTGGCAGATGAAAACTGTGTGCTATACCCTGATTTGAAAGCAGATCCTTTGCCTTTCTTGAACAACCTCTCCATCGACTGAGCTACCTGTGCACCCCGACAGAGCGCTTCCCTGTGGAAGGCAAAGGTCCTAGGTTCGAATCTTGGTCTGACACACAGTTCTAATCTGCTAGGTAGTTTCATGTCAGCGCACAATCCGCTACAGAATAAAAAATCCATTCTGTATTCCACGGCTTGTTTCGACCCTTCTGTGATTGACGTCAGAACCGCGAAGTTCAGCATTTAAATTACGCTGTTATGTGTGGCCGAAAACAAAATTCCAGACACACAGCCCTTCAGAATCGATACGAAAAGGCGTCAAGGAGTGTAGCCTAAGAAACGAAATTGCTAAGGTCGTCGGTCCAAAGATTTTCAAACGTCTTTCACTGTCTTATTCTACCGACAACACTCAGGCTCATGTCCGAAGGAGGACTCGAACCTCTGACGGGAGCGGCAGCGCAGTCCGTGACCTGACGCCTTAGACCACGCAGTCATTCTCGCGCAACGCAACGAAAGCACCTCCGTCCTTGGACCGCTAATTACTACACATTTCGCGGTCGAAAAAGACTGTTCGCTGTATGATAGGCTACAGGGAGACGAATCAACTCTTCTTTCAGGACAATGTGGGGCTGGAACCCCAATGAATATGTCCGTACCCTTTTTAAGTATTTAATGACAGCAATTTTTGCTTTGATATACAGAGCGGAACCCCTAGCGATCGTTCACGGCCGTTTGACCATGTTATCCAAAGAAGAAAAGGGTTCTCATGGTTCTCAGATCTCCAATTTCGTGCCATTCTATGGAGTGTTCAAATGTTCAAATGTTTGTATAGTCTATGGGACTTAACTACGGGGTCATCAGTCCCTAAACTTACAAACTACTTATGAACTACTTACGAACTAGGACGGCACAAATATCCATGCCCGAGGAGGGATTCGAACCTCCGACCGTAGTGGCCGTACAGACCGTGACTGGGGCGCCTTAGTCCCCGCGGCCACCGCGGCCGGCTCTATGGAGTGAGGGAGGAAGATTGACACATGCGTGAATAAAACAAGAAATACTCCGAAACTTCCTGGCAGATTACAATTGTGTGCCGAAACCGGGACTCGAACATGGGACCTTTGCCCTTCGCGGGCAAGCGCTCTACCGACTGAGCTATTCCGACACGACTCACGATGGCGCCTCTCAACTTTACTTCCGCCAGTACCTCGCCTCCTACTTTCTAAACTTCACAGAAGCGCTCCTGCGAAACTTGAAAGACTAGTACTCCTGGAAGAAAGGATATGGTGGAGACATGGTTTAGCCACAGCCTAAGGGATCTGCCAGAATGTTTCATATCAGCACACACTCCCCTGCAGAGTGAAAGTTTCATTCAAGAAATACTCCCTTTAAGACCCGCGTGTCAGCAACACCCTCGATGCGATCAGCGCACCTATGTTGACCTCTTTCCTGAACTAATTTTAAGCGAATTCGAAATATTTCAACATTTCGACTTTTCCAAGGAATTGTAATAAATCTAACGATAAAGTTGAAAATTTAAGCTGGATCGGAATTCGAACCCGGATTTCCCCCTATGTTCGTTCTGGGTTGTTCTTTGAGTATTTTGGCTCAATATTTTATTACAAAGGGCGTTGAGCCCTCTGACCGAGCACGCTGAGCCACCGCGCCCGGCATACCAATTAGGCTACCCAGGCACTCTTCCATCCCAAATTCTCAACTTAAAGCACACTACGATGGTAGTGCCCCCTGCCCGTTAGTTCCACTACCTCGCAGCCTATACTGGATTCCCGCAAGGGATCGAACGTATTAATGCATCCGTATTGGAATGGTCAATAGCCTGTTGAAGGCATATACAGGGTGTTTCACTAAGTGTGTTTGCCTCTGTAACTTATAAAGTAATAGGTGACGGGAAATTTTAATGCGGTAGGTCAACACAAGAAATGTTACACTTTCTGCGGAGCTATGAACATAGTTTATTTTATCATTTTCCAAAGAGTTACACCACAAAGATACAATTTTTTTAATGAAACAATAGTTTTTCTATCGTGCATTGGATTCGTTGAAACCAGCTGCGTCCAAATCAATTTAAACTACATTCCTATCACTGTTAGTTTGGGAGCTACAGCCCTTCAAAGTTCCGGGGGCGGAGGCTGCGATAGCGTAGCTAACTGGCTGGTGGTCATGAGACAGTGGGCCGTGCCCCAGGGTCTAGCCACTCGGCCAGTCAGCTACGCTATCGCAGCCTCCGCCCCCGGAACTTTGAAGGGCTGTAGCTCCCAAACTAACAGTGATAGGAATGTAGTTTAAATTGATTTGGACGCAGCTGGTTTCAACGAATCCAATACACGACAGAAAAAAACTATTGTTCCATTTAAAAATTATATCTTTGGGTGTAACTCTTTGGAAAATGATACAATAAACTATGTTCATAGCTCCGCAGAAAGTGTAACATTTCTTGTGTTGACCTACCGCATTAAAATTTCCCGTCTCCTATTATTTTATAAGTTACAGAGGCAAAAACACTTAGTGAAACATCCTGTATATAATCATTGCCATGGTGTTCTGTCCGAAAAGAACAGACACCATATCAATAATTTGAAGCGATTTACACGCCCAATCAGCTCGGTTTCTGGTAGCGCCTAATGATATGCAACGCCATCATCATCTCATACGGTTTGCTTGTTTGTAACCAGTCGCTAATGACGTTTCAGACCGCCTGTTCAGGTGACTGACCGTCTAAATCACTTAGAGCTAGGTTAGTAAAAATCTCTACAAAGGAGCGCGGGAGGCATCTACAGAGTTTCTGTACTCGAGGATATTAGAGGAATACTTCGCCGTTTTTCCACCCTCACATGATCACCCAACAGAAGGGAGCGAAACTGTAGGGATGAGAATATATAAGAATACAGTTTCCTACTTCGGATCACTCTGAAATCTCGTCGATTGGTTTTAAACGGTTCCTAGCGACTCATCCCTGTACATCAGAGCACAATTTGCGCACGTGCTACGCTAGAAAAGTGTGCGATTCATCCACTGGGATTGTAGCCCCACGATGTCCTTACAGAAGAGATGATTCATCCACGAGGTGTCAGGAGTGCTAAAGAATGTCAGGATATCGTCCTCATACGCACCACACTACGATCTGTCGTTTTCGAACACGAAATGCGTGGAAATTGCACGTTGAATGGGAGGAGTGGTTTCACTGGTACTCTTTACACCACCCCTTGAGTCCTTTTGGTGTCGATTCTAACTTACAGCGTGTCAGAGATGTTCTCCTCGGCAACACTTAAGATATTAATGTTGTGCGTCGCGGTTTTGGCCAGAATCGCAGATACGTCCACAGTTATGGGTAAGAGGTTGTGTGTCAACCTTTCCGTTGTACAGGGTAACAGTTGCACGTAGTAAGCGCGAAAGCCTCACGGAGAGGTTCAAATGTTTGTAAATCTATCGGACCAAACTGCGTGGTCATCAGTCCGTAGCTTACAAACTACTTAAACTAAGGTAAACTAACCTAAGGACAAAACACACACACACACACTCATGCCCCAGGGAGGACTCGAACGTCCGACGGCGAGAAACCGCGCGCTCCGCAGCGACGCGTCTTAGACCGCTCGGCTACCTCACGGAGATGATTAAGGAACTCCGGTGACAGGCGCTGCAAGAGAGGCGTTCTGTACCACGGTACGGGTAGCTTCAAAGTCCCGAGATCATACGTTTCTCGAAGAGTGACCCTATATATTGCTTCCTCCTGCGTATATCTCGCGATACTCCCACAAGACAAACATTAGAGTTATTAGGGCTCACACGAAGACTTACCAACAATCGTGATGTCGTAGGGCAACATACGTTTTTAGCATTACAGACGATTTTACGCAAATTTGAGTCCAAGTCGTAACTGCAAGGTTTCGAGATAGTTTTCCTTTAATTCTATTGCACAGGCTATTTCTTTACATTGACCACTTTCAACTCTAAGCATTGTCGTACACATCACATTGCAACTGGTGTAGAATTCACAATAAATGTTCGAATATCCCAGAGTTAACTTTAGTTCATTTGTGCACTCTTATGGGAATAGCACCGTCCATCATGCGATCAAGCAGTTCATCACGCACATTCAACTTTCGTTTGTACACCTCAGACTTAACACTTCGAGCGGCAATCACGTCAATTGACGGGATACGGGAATTTCTGTAGAATGCCAATCACGTCATTTGACGTGATCTTTGTTTTCGTGCTTTTAAGAACAGTATCTATTGACTGACTAGATCTACCTTAAATACCTTGCTTGGTAAACCTAGTGTCTAAACCAGCCTATAGATCTTGTAAATTTAGTTTCTAAATCGTCCGACTGGTCGCATTCATTGTATGAAACGGGGCAGGTAGAAAGTGATGTCCGCTCACTCAGTAGGTAAATCAACGGACATGGCTTCATGCAAAATATTCTCCCCGAAAGTACTGAGAGGTGACTATGACAGAGGGGTGACACAGAAACATATCGTACTGACTCTACGGTTGGGTGGACTGATACAGACTGTTTGCGAAGTACAAACGTTTTTAGTGGGGCCCTTGGCGTCGGAGTTGTATGTGATTTAGATGCTCCGTGTTCAGTACTGGATTTATTTCAAGGACCAGACAATTCTTTACGCCAGACTGAATATAAAGAAACTAAATGCAGCTCGGGTTACTCCTGCATGCAGAATGTCTGGCACTCTAAGGGATGGAATTGTTTACATGGGCGGCAGTCAAAGTGTTAATCCAACCCCAGACTGGCGATCTTGCTGGCCTGTTAATTGTACTATTATGAGCAATCTGGCAATTAGGGTAAGTTAGTTATGTCGAACAAATGGGTTTTCTGTCTGTCTTTCGCGTTTTTATTGCGCGATATTTCAGTTGCGTAACTCGCAGTCATGTATATCCTGACACTGATTCCGGCGTGGAAGGCTTCCTGTATTTATACTTATGAGCAGTGTTGCCAGATGGCAGAGAGAGAGAAAATACCGCCAGTCTCACAAAAATGTACCTACGTTTTCCCTACTCTCTCCCTACCATCTCATTAATGCCCCTACGTCAGGGTCGTACCCAGGATTTAAGTCTGGGAGGGGCTGAATCCATGAGTCCAGCCAGCAGAGCTAAACCAATTGATTAATGTGACATGTTACAATTTTGAAAAACTTTAAAATAAATATTTGACATCATGCTTCACTTGCTAGATATGTTTTTCCAGTTTCTGATTGTTACTGATTGATGGAGTCAAGTGTGTATTATGCCGCGAATTCCAAGTGCTCTGTTACGAGAGGATTACTGATTTATTGACCGCATAAGGATACATCGAGACACTATCAACCATATTGTAGGAACAGCAGTAATTATTTAGTTGACAGTCAGCACAAAAAAGGAAGTCCGTCACTCTACATGATTCGATTTTCAAAGAATAATGCTATGTTGACAACGAATATCTAACACTTTCTTCATTATAACGCTGGCTGTCGCAAATGTTTTAGCGTTTTCTTGTCAGCATCTTCTCATTTACAAGTACTTACTAGTATATCGTAATGACGTAAATAAATTAGTGAAGGTAATAAGTCTTTCGTTCATGGAAACCATGAATTTTCCTTGTTCTGGCATTTTCTAATACTATTTCCAAATCTACTCTCTATTCCACTGATATACATTGAAATCATCATATTTCGCATCAATTTTAATGTGTCAGAAACTAAGTTTTCAAATTAATATTGTTTACTATGAACAGAAAACAACTATGCCGTCTAAAATATCATTGGCTACTTCAAACTTTGCCACAATTGGTCGGCTTCATTCCAGCGCGCTGCAACTGTTCTGTTGCCAACATTAACCGCATGTGTCGGCGATTGTAAAATTTTACCAAAGTACCTACGCGTTGGGGACTTTTGGATGAAAATTCCCTACATGATTTTAATGCTTAAAAGTACCTACGTGTAGGGAAAATTCCCTACTTCTGGCAACACTGATTATGAGGTGCTATCCGCTCTACCGCCTGCGTCGTGTTAAAGTGCACCGCACTTGCTGTTCGCCGACCAATAGCACCGTTGGTAGTGTTTTTTTCAGACGCGCCTGTTCCTTACACTGTGCACGTACTTTGCGGTTATTATCCGTACGGTATGCGCTTTGCGTTCGGAACAGCCGCGGGTGGAAGAACAAACAGCCGGTGCTACTGGTCGGCGAACGCCAAGGACGGTGGCTTATCACAGAGAGCGCTTAGCACCACACACGTATTAGTACTTGACTCGTTACACAGTGAAATCAGTATCAGGAAGCACATGAAGAAGACAGCGAGTTACGCAGTCGCATTAACAACGTGAGTAATCGGCATAAAATCAGATTGTTCATCATGACAATGCCTCGCCGGGAAAGTCCGAGTAATTTTGGGCTAAATGAGGTTGAGATGTTCCCCCACACTTCTGGTAAAATATGGATGAATTTCCGTCGTGCTAGAATTGCATGGCCAAAGAAAGGCCATCAAGTTGACACGCCAACGAGTAAAAAAAAAAACAACAAAAAACAAAAAACAAAAAGTTATTCTGGCCCGTCATTCGCTCTTGTAACATGACTAGACCCGTCAACATGATATCGATCAAGCCGTACTAAACATAGAACGAAAAACGAACTTGGAAACCAGTTTCCGCTGTAGTGAACGGATTTTCCGGCCATCATCGATAAACATTACGTGTGTTGTTGAATACATTCCGCGCTAACGTGACTTCATTACTGAAAATTATTAATGGAAGCAAATGTCGACTGCCATTTACCCGCTGAAAAATACAGGCTTAATGACAGGGTATCGAATGTGAAAGCTGTGGACACGATGTATGTAAAATGGGGAAACTTTACCGATCGCAAAACAGAGAGAACACAAAGAAAAAATATACTTAAACGGTTTGTGAACATAAGGGACCAAATTAATTAGGTAATCGGTCCCTAAGCTTTAAAAATCCTTAAACTAACTTAAGCTAACTGATGCTAAAATAACATACATATGAGAGGGTCGACGGGAACGGCCGTTAGTGTTAACTCAGTACGCGGTTCGACACTAGGTTGCGGTCATCAATGCAAGGTGCCTTTAATATTTTACAAAAGAAGATCCAAACAGATTCTGGTCGTACGTCAATTAAACCAGCGGCAAGACACAGTCAATGCAGTAACTGCGCGATGAAATTGAAATTTTTGTGATGAAAATTCCGCTAAAGCGGAATTTTGAGTATAGATTTTCGAAATTCCTTCACCAATGAAAGCGAAGCAAACGTTCCAGAATTCGGAAAAGTAACTGCTTGTAGCATGAGTAACTCAGACGAATTTCGCCTAGATGTTTCAAAGCAACTCAGTTTACGTAACAATGACAAGTCTTCTGCCCCCTGACCGTATACCAGTTTCGTTTCATTTATAGTGTGCTGATAAAATGCTGGCAGTCATGAACAACCTCTAGTTCAACGAAAGATCCGAGCCTAAAAATTGGAAAGTTGCACATTAACACCAGTATTCAAGACATGGCATTGATTTTCTGTAGGATTTTAACGTATTTACTGTATTCTATCATTATGGATTCGAACATTTTATGCGTGACCTGGGAGAAACGATCTATTGATCTATAAACAACATTTATTCAGGAATATTTTTCTAATGTAACATAACTAGCTCTTTATTTTCATGGCATAATGAGTGCTATCGTTAGAGGAATTCAAATTTCTGGATTTCCAGAAGACTTTCGGCACGGTTACTTAAAGCGACTTTTCATGAAATTGCTTGCCGATGATTGTCGTCCAATTTCTGCGACTATAATAGTGATTTCCCGACAGTAAGGCAGTTCGTAGTAAGAACGGAAGATCATACAGTAATGTAGAGGTAATATCTGGCGTTCCCAAGTAAGTCTCATTCACCTTCTGCTGTTCATAATGTATTTAAATGATCTTGGAGATAATGTGAACGACACCTCCAATCTTGTTTTCAGATGATGCTATCATATACCGTGTAGTAAAGTCGTCAGAAGGTACATACTAATTTCAGAATGATATAGAGAAAGTGGCAATCGACACTATGTACCAAATGAGCGATCAATGACATAAGTTCTAAATGAAATCTGTTACATTTCGATTACACACAAAATATTAATTGGAAAGGCAAAATGGGTAATATTATGATGAAAGCGAACGACAAACTTCGCTTTATTGGCAAAATACTTATAATATGCAACAAATACAAAAAGAGACAGCCTGCACGACGATTGTGCGTTGTCTGGTGTAATATTACTAAGCGGTATGAAATCATTACCAGATAGGAATGGCAGAGAATATCGACAAAGTATAAAGAAGGACACTTCGTTTTGTATTATCACGATATAGTTGAATGTCATGGATATCATACGCGAGATGAGGTGGCATTCATTAAGACAAAAGGGTATTTCCCTGCACCGACATCAACTTACGAAATTTAAATCTCCATCTTTCTCATCCGAATGCGAAATTAGTGTGTTGGCCCACGTAGAAAGAGACAAAGGACCATCATAATAAACTAAGGCAAAACATAGCTCCGAACGGAAAGATATAGGTGTTAGTTTCCCACCAGCTGAAAGTGAGTGGGACGTTAGAGAAGTAGTCTGAAAATGGCTCCCAGGAGCGGAGTGTCACGTACTATAGTGTGATTTGCATAGTAGTCGTGTAGGGACAGATGCAGAAACAGGACTATGTGAAAGAGATTCGTGTTATAACACACAGTCAAGGAAGATACGCGGATACACTCTTAATCTTTCATTGTAATGTAACTAAACTGCTGAGCATAAGAATTGAATCCTAAGGGATGTATGCACATCAGGTTAAATTTGCAGCTTGAGTTTGCGGCGGTGAAAGATTCTCATCTACATATAGATAAATACTCCGCAATCCACCCAAAGGTGCATGACGGAGGGTACCTAGTGCTACTATAAGTTATTTGCTTTCTTGTTCCACAAGATCGAGGAAAACCGAATGCTTGTATGCTGATCTTATCTTTGTGGTCTTTACGCGAAATGTAATTTGACGGCAGTAGAATTGTTCTTCAGTCCGCTTCAAATTCCGGCCCTCCAAATTTCCTCAATAGTGTTTTTCGAAAACAAAGTCACATTCGCTCCAGCGACTCCCATATTGGTGTTCGAAGCTTCTAAGTAACACTCGCGCATTGATCTAACCTACCAGTAACGAACATAGCCGTCCGCAACTGCATTGCTTCTATATATTCCTTTAAACCGATCTGGTGGGGGATCCCAAACACTTGAACAATACTCAAGACCGGATCGCACAGGCGTTTTGTGTGTGGTCTCCTATATAGACGAATCACATCTTCCCAAAATTCCTAATAAACCGAATAGGTCTTTCAGGGCTGTGTCTAATTTATCTCTCAGCATAGTATCTCCTATTTCATCTTGATCTACTTCCTCTTCCCTTCCTACAACATCGTCTCTAAGTTCATTTCCTTTGTAGAACTGCTCTATGTACTTTCAGCTTTCCCTTATTTGCTGAGAACTGGTTTCCCATCTGAGTTTTTGATATTCGTAGACTTGCTTTTCTTGTCCCCAAATGTCTCTTTGATTTTCCTGTAGGCGGTATCTACTCTTCCCCTTCTTATACATTCTTCTACAGATTTGCATCTGGCTTCTAGCCACTCCTGCTTAGCCATTTTGCACTTCCTGTCAATCTCATTTATTAATCGTCTGTACTCCATTTTGCCTGTTTCATTTACTGCAGTTTTATATTTTCTCCTTTCATCAATTAAATTTAGTATTTCTTGTGAGATCCAAGGATTTTTTTAGGTCTTGCCTTTCTACCTATTTTGTCCTCTGCTGCCTTCACTATTTCATCTCTCAATGCTACCCATTGCTCTTCTACTGTTTTATTTACCCCTGTTTCTGTCAATTGTTGCCTAAATCTCCCTCTGAAATTCTCCAGAACTTCACGTTCCTTCAATTTATCTAGGTACCATCTCCTTATTTTCCTACCTTTCTGCAGTTTTTTCAGTTTAAGTCTACAGTTCATGACTAACAAGTTATGGTCAGAGTCTATATCTGCCCCCGGGGAATGTCTTACAGTTTATAACCTGATTCCGGAATCTATGTTTTACCATTATAAAATATATCTGATACCTTCCGGTGTCTCCTGGTCTCTTCCAAGTATACAACCTTCTTTTGTGATTCTTAAACCACGTGTTTGTTACGATTAAATCATGTTCCGTGCAAAATTCTACCAGGCGACTTCCTCTTTCATTCCTTCTGCCCAGTCCATATTCACCTACTATTTTTCCTTCTCTTCCTTTTCCTACTACCGAATTCCAGTCTCCCATCACAATTAAGTTTTCCTCTCCCTTAACTGTCTGAATAATTTCCTTTAGCTCCTCATATATTTCTTCTACCTCCTCATCATCGGCAGAGCTAGTTGGCATATAAACCTGTACTACTGTTGTCGGTGTTGGCTTCGTATCTATCTTGACAATGATAATGCGATCACTGTGTTGCTCATAGTAGTTTACCCGCATTCCTATTTTCTTATTCATTATCAGTCCTACACTGTGATACCCCCAACTGATTTTGTATTTATAATCCTGTACTCCC
Organism: Locusta migratoria; assembly: GCA_026315105.1. Lineage (NCBI taxonomy): Eukaryota > Metazoa > Arthropoda > Insecta > Orthoptera > Acrididae > Locusta > Locusta migratoria. The sequence continues at coordinate 351,418,894 of CM048755.1, read as the reverse complement.
CTGACCACAAATCCTGTTCATCCTGCCACCGAACTTCACTATATCTAACTTCAACCTATCAATTTCCCTTTTTAAATTTTCTAATTTTCCTACCCGATTAAGGGATCTAACATCCCACGCTCCGATCCGCACAGAATGCCAGTATTGCCTTTCGTGATGACAACATCCTCCTGACAACCCAGAAAGTCGTCCTGTAAGTTCCATCTGTTTGGTCAGCTAAAAAAAAAAAAAAAAAAAAAAAAAAAAAAAAAAGAGAGAGAGAGAGGAATCTCAATGGGGAAACGCTTTAACTCGTATGACAAACTGAACGACACAGTAAAGAACTGACTCTTGTCACAGCCACAGGAATTCTGGGAACAGGGAATCCTTCGTCTCGTTAAATAGTGGGATAGTTGTGCTCAGGCATCTGGTGATTACTTTTGAACGGAGACTTCACCACAGTGTCCTTTCGTGGCTTTTCATTTGAACACCCCCTTGTAGACAGAAAATAATAACGGTCTAATCACTTTTTTTTTCTTTTTTTTTTTCTTTTTGGGATACTCCTGACGATACCCTAGTCTGTGATGAACACTCGCCATCGAGGACGTTCATATTTGGGTACCTATTCCATATGCTAGTACTTTCGTTAGCAGTCTGCTGTGGGGAACAGTGTCGAACGCCATTCGAAAATCAAGAATTATAAAGTCTCCCTTTGGTCCTTCATCCATAGCACGGAAGATGTCATGAGATAAAAGGGCAAGCTTAAGTTTCGCACGTTCGATTCTTCGTAAGCTATAATTTATTTCCGTTTATTCGTTAGTAACAACTGAGCTTCCTAAAATATAAGATAGCTGTCGTTTATGAATTAGTAAAAAGATCAAAAGCAACTGCAAAATGATTTAGATATCAGCATGGTACGAGAATTGGCAATTGACACTAAATAATGAAAAAGTGTGAAGTCAACCGCATAAGTACTAAAATAAGTTCGTTCAACTTCATTTACACTATAAATCAGTCAAATCTACAGGGTATAAATTCAGCAAAATATCTAGGAAGTGCAATTAAAAACAACTTGAATTGGAAAGGACACATTTGCAGCTGAGGAAGAGGATGACAGCAAACAACTTACAATGGGAGAAAATATTATCACTTACTCTATCGTCGCTCTCCGTGTAGTATATCTGCGGTATTAGGAACGTTTTACTTTAATAATTCGGTACTACAAACTGTATTAGTGAAAAATTTTGCATACGGTATTCATATATACCACTGAATGAGCTAATGAAGTAATAGCGTTTTACTACTCTGTTCCGGAGAAGTGACGTCATAAACACTGTGTGTAAAACCGCCGTACCATGCATGACGAGGGAGTAGTAGAATGTAGACAGAGGGCAGAGGAGAAGAACAAAGTGGAAACTGACTGCTACTCTCATTTCTCTCGTTGTCAGTTGCGCCCCAGAGTCGTTTATCCGTCTGATGTTTATGCAGAAAACCGTCGAAAAAAATTTAATCAGTCCATTGGTTTTACGATAAACAACGATTTCCTGTGAAAGCATCTTTTTTCTTATTCCTTGCATTCCACATAGCCACAGCAACGTAAGGCAGGGTATTGATTTGATGTGTTTTCTCGGTGAGTCAATATTTTCAAGGATACTTATTTTTATTACTTTTCCATTCATTTCACGTGAGACTGACTCACAGTGAAGCGTGGCTAGGTGTAAATGGTCGACCTTATAAAATAATTTTTCTTTTAAAATGGAAACATGTTGTTTCGCAGCTCCATTATGTTTTAAGAACAAAAAACTGTAAAGTTATTGTAGTCTATTACCGAACTGCTGGTCTAGATAAACGTTATTGAAATGTCACAGTGGGCATCATAACACTGCTAAAGAGTGTCCTATCCTGTTAACATTGTTGTAATAGGGAGACTTCAATTTCCAGAATGCGAGGATCATTCGAAAAAACTATTGCCACACACAGACTCTTGTCATATTGTTGAGCATAACTTGTTCGAAAATTACTTCGAACTTGTTCGAAAATTACTTCGAACGGTTAGAGTACAAATTCGTGACGGTAACTTTTAGACCTTCTAGCTACAAAAATCTGAATATTTCTTATCATTTAACGTATAAATTAGGTCATATGTGATAATAAGGACGTGATAGTCTGAATGTTTAGTTTTCTCAAGTTTTAAGAGATGGCAAAAATCCACCTCACAAACAAAAGCTGAAAGAACCAAAGAGCGTAAAAAGAGCTATAAGTGAAGTGTCCAATGGATTTGAAACAAAAATTTTGCCAACCGATGTGACTAAAAATCCTAAAAAGATATACATTATCTATTCATTCACTCATCGAATACGCTGGTACAGAAGGGGAAAATGACACAGAGAAGATGGAAGAAATAGAATTTTACCAACAGATGTGACTAAAAACCATAAAAAGACGGACATTATCTATTCACTCACTGACTATACTGTGTCAGAAGCGGAAAATGACATAGAGAAGGTCAAAGTACAGATTTATATTCTTAGGAAACTGTTTCACCTCGAAAGATCCTCACACGAACGGCGAAATGCCAAATATTGAGATAACTGATCGCAGAACAGGAAAGCAAATACCATCCGATTTTCAGTGGAGAAACTTCTGGAGGAGTTGACATACAAGTAAGAATTGACAAGGATTATATGAAGGGACTTGCTCCCATTCTATTAGCAGTTTATCGTCGACCGCTGGATAAACACAAAGCTACACGCCGTCTGCAAAAACACGATCGTTAGCATCAGTTACTTTAATTAGTTTGTTAAGTCTAGGGGCCGATATTCTTAGCAGTTTGGTTCCTTAGGTTTACAAATATTTGAACATTTTGGATGAAAGTTTGTAGATTAATGTTCAAAATTATAGGTGCATATCGCTGATGCAAATACACTTCTGAATTATGGCAGGCACTTTTTTTATGCTCACGCATCATTTTTGGTGAACAAAAATCTGTGTAAATAAATACTGAATGCTGTTCGATGGAAATCGCACCAACTGATAACGGCTGAAACGATTTAACTAAATTTTTAAAACATGGTAACAGCCGGATAAGTGTTATGGAGAAAGGAAAACTTAGAAAAATTTCTTGGAAAATTCTAATATTCGGGAAAAATGCAAGTGCTTTCTTTCTATGGGGTTGTTGCACTAACTCAACACCATAACTCACGATACGATCGATGGAGATGAGGAATTCTTCTTTTATTTTGTTTATCATGGTCCGTGCAAAGTATTCAGAAAAAAATAATTCAGGACAATTACAAAGGAAAGTCGGGAAATTCATACACACCACAAAACCATAGTTTTTTAATTTAATCCCGATCGTTAATGACGATAGGACTTACATACTTGATATATTAGCATGAAATTTGGCACTTAAATCAATGATTTTCGCGGAAAAGGTTTCTATACTCCACAACGCAAATGGTGCATGGTACCTTTCAACAGAATTTGATACTATTTGATCACTTACGATGAAAGTTGACACATGTATGTATGTAAGTTATATATATGTGGTGACTGTTCTTTCGGACATCGCCACATCTCTACGGATTAGTCAAGCACGCCTCCCGTCAGATACAAATTCTCAACTTTACAATGCCCACTATTACTCAAACTCGTTTTTTTTTTTCAAACTAATCAATTTTGAAAAAAAAACCTGCAGATTTGCTATCAGACACTGTTATGTTTTAGACGTCTTCACCAAATTATATTTATCGTGTTCTGCAGGACGCAACTGAGGAACAAATCTCCATGGCCTTGGAATGAGTGTACATAAGATTGTAACAGGAATCCCATGCATAAGACAGGCCTAAACATTAGTAAATAGTATCAACAACGTAACACAGGAATTATGTCATTCGTAGTTAATGTCATACATTCTGTGAATTTGAACGTGTATGTATATCTTCATTGATATGATATTCATACTTCGGAGTCCTCCTGATTGCACGGTGTACGGTACCTTGCAATACACTTCGACACATGTTTTTTTTTATTTTTGTGTGCCCATGCATGTTTCGCTACAGATGTGGCTTTTTCAGTGGGTCCTTTTTATTGCTTGTTTTACATGTTGGACTAGTTAGTTTCCCTACACCATCCCTGTAGATCTTCGTTTACAGTGTGTCATATTTGTTGGTGTCTTCATCGGTAGATAGAGAAGGAGAATATGAGAATTTTAGTGTTCACTGCCACTGTTTTTTTAACAGTTCACAAACAGTGACAGTGAACACTAAAGTTCTCCTATTCTCCTGCTCTACTCCACCGACGAAGACACCAACAAATATGACAGACTGTAAACGAAGCTCTACATGGATGGTGTAAGAAAACTAACCAGTCCAACATGTAAAACAAGCAATAAAAAGGACCCACTGAAGATGCTACAACTGTTGAGAAACTTGTATGGGCATACCAAACAAACAAACTAATGTTTTGCTGAAGACAGATCTCATTACAAAGGCAAATAGATATTAATAAAGCAAACACAGACCCAGAAAACGGTTTCAACATTAATATGATCACTTCGACACAGTTTTACCGATCAAAAGACATTACCACCGTCTGACTAACCATCATGCAAGTTGGCAGATGTATGTAATTTGTGTTGGGTGAGAGGAGAGAGTGGGCGGGGGGGGGGGGGGTGAGCGAGCAGAGAGATAGGGGGTAGGACGAGGTTGACTAATGGAAGTTTGGAAAAAGTGCGTAATGTAGGAAAGATTGCGGTGATAACATCTACCATCGTTTGTACAAGACGGGGGAGAAGTAAATGGACAGAGACAGGAAGGATGGGTAGAGTGAGAAAAAGGAAAATACGGAGGTAGAGACGAAGAAGAGATGGGTAAAGAGGGGAGGGAAGAGGAGATGCGAAAACAGAAATCTGCGACAAATGGATTCCTGGGTATCGCCGAGCTTACAGCTAATGCGTTCTACAAAAATCACATTGTGTTCCACAAACACAGGTCTTGCGAAATCACCTAGCTCTGTTCATCTATGGTATCTAGACCAGAGATCAGATAAGAGAGTACACAGTTCGTAGTACTCGATGGTAAGGCATCGACTAAAACAGAGGTGATATCAGGCGTTCTGCAGGGTAGTGTTATTGGTCCTCTGCTGTTCCTTATTTACATAAACGATTTAGGGGAAATCTAAGTAGCTCTCTTAAGTTGTTTGCAGATGACGCCGTCATTTACCGTCTAGTAAAATCATATGAAGATCAAAACTAACTGCAGAACGATCTGAATAAGATATCAGTATGGTGTAAAAATTGGCAATTGACTCTAAATAATGAGAAGTGTGAAGTCGTCCACGTGAGTACGAAAAGAAATCCGTTAAACTTTGTTTACAAGATAAATCAATCAAGCGTGAAGGCCGTAAACTGCACAAAATAGCTAGGAATTACTATTACTTCAGACTTAAATTGGAAAGAACACGTAGATAATGTCGTGGGAAAGGCGAACCAGAGACTGCGTTTTATTGGCAGAACCCTTAAAACATGCAACAGAACTACAAAAGAAACTGCATACACTACGCTCGTTCGTCCATTTTTGGAGTATTGCTGCCCAGTGTGGGATACTTATTAGGTGGGTTTGACGGAGGACATCGAAAGAGTCCAAAGAAGGGCAGCTCGTTTCGTATTGTCACGATACAGGGGGGACAGCGCTACGGAAATGATACAGGATCTGGGATGGGAATCATTACAACAACGGCGCTTATCGCTGAGGGGTGGGTTACTTGCGAAATTCCAATCGCCAACATTCTCCTCCGAATGCGATAATATATTGTTGACTCCCACTTACATAGGAAGAAATGATCATCAGAATAAAATAAGAGAAATCAGAGCTCGAACAGAGAGATTCAGGTGTTCTTTCTTCCCGCGCGCTATTCGAGAATGGAATGGGAGATAAATAGTATAATGGTGGTTCGATGAACCCTCTGCCAGGCACATGAATGTGATTTGCAGAGTATCCCATGTAGATGTAGATGGAGATAAATCTTTGCTCAGGTTGATGCCGTTATCGTAGAATCCTGGGAGGCATTTGATAAAGCTACCCGGTGTCATATAGTGGAAAATACAAGTTTACCAAATTCTGGAGCAATTATTTGACTGTATTCGAAACTTCCTTGCTGTTATAACTCTACACCTCGCTCGTAGCAGAGCAACATCTGCAAACGACAATGTAATATCTAGAGTGCCCACAGAAGTATGATAGAGCCGCTGCTTTCGACTGATAAATGGTCTAGTGTACAACGTAGCCACCTGCATTAGACATGGCTGTTTGTAGAAAAATTAAAACTTGAGAAGATTGCAGCTAACTGCAGGAAGGCATGCAACATATTGAGCATACACGCGAGAATACGTTCACTGCCGCACAATTACAGTAATCATGACCAATTGTTGGCAGCAGTAACTGTAATAAAATACCACCCGGAGCAGGTAATATTAATAGAAGGGAGAGAAACGAAGCAACAAAGAGCCGCGCGTTTCGTAAGGGGATCGTTTAGTCGGCGCGAGATGCTCCATAAACTCCAGTGGCAGACGCGAAAATGGAGGCGTTGTGCATCACCCAGAGTTATGCTATTGAAATTCCCGGAGGCTACGTTCCGGGACGAGACGGACAAACTTATTACTTCCTCCTCGGCAAGTGACTGCTACCAGAAAATTCGAGAAATTATTACGAGTGCGGAGATCTGCCGACAGTCATCCTTTCTCACGCCCCGTCGTCACGGAGCTTGCGGAATGTAGGTGCAGATGTGTCGTCGATGTGGTATTGCGGTCTTCAGTCCGACGACTGCGTTTACCAAACCGTCCACGGTAGTCTCTTAACGCCACAGCTGTACCATTGAATTCGTGATTTCCTTGGTTGGGGAAATAAAATCCGCTACCAGTCACAGTTATTGGTGGTTGATTAAAACACTGCCGGTTTAGGGCTTATGCCCATCTTCAGGTGTTTACGTTCAGTGTTGTTGACTGTTTAAAGAAAACGTAAATTACATTGTGCTTATCATACAGATATACATACATAAGTATCATATAGATATACATAAACTAGTGGAGTGACCTGTGTTAAGGCTATAAGTGTACTCACATATAAGTAGGGTATCCAATTCGTGTTCGTACGTTTTCACAGGTTGTTGTTGTGGTCTTCAGTCCGGAGACTGGTTTGATGCAGCTCTCCACAATACCCTATCCTGAGCAAGCCTCTTCATCTCCACATAAGTACGGCAACCTACATCTGTCTGAATCTGCTTACTGTATCCATCTCTCGGTCTTCCTCTGCGGTTTTTACCCCATACACTTCCCTCCAACGCTAAATTCACAATTCCTTGATGTCTAAGAATGAGGCCTACCAATCTATCCCTTCTTTTAGTCAAGGTATGCCAGAAATTTCTTTTCTCCCCAATTCTGTTCTGTACCACCTCATTAGTTACGCGATCCACCCACCTAATCTTCAGCATTCTTCTGTAGCACCACATTTTAAAAGCCTCAATCCTCTTCCTGTCCGCACTGTTTATCGTCCATGTTTCACTCCCATACAAGGCAACACTCCATACAAATGCCTTCAGAAAGCACTTCCTTAGGCTTAAATCAATATTCGATGTTAACAAATTTCTCTTTTTCAAGAACGCTTTTCTACCATTGCCATTCTGCATTTTATATTCTCTGTACTGCGACCATCATTTATTATTTTACTGCCCAAGTAACAAAACTCATCTACCTCCTTTATTGCTTCGTTACCTAATCTAATTCCTTCAGCATCGCCTGATTTTCTTAGACTGCACTCCATTACCCTAGTTTTGCTCTTGTTAATGTTCATCTTATATGCACCTTTCAGTACACTTCCATTCCATTCAATTGCTCTTCCAGGTCCTTTGCTGTATCTGACAGAATTACTATGTCGTCGGCAAAACGCAATGTTTTTAATTCTTCCCCCTGAACTTTAATTCCTTCACCAAATTTCTCCTTGCTTTCCTTTACAGCTTGCCCAATGTACAAATTAAATAACATTGGAGAAAGGCTACAACCCTGTCTTACTCCCTTTTCAACCACTGCATCCCTTTCATGCCCTTCAACTCTGACAACCGCTGTCTGGTTTTTGTACAAATTGTAAATAACCTTACGCTCCCTATATTTTACTCCTGCTTGCTTCAGAACTTGAAAGAGTTTATTCCAATCAACATTGTCAAAAGCCTTCTCCAAATCTACAAAAGCTAGAAATGTAGGTTTGCCTTTTCTGAATCTATCTTCTAGGATAAGCCGTAAAGTGAGTATTGCCTCCCGAGTTCCTACATTTCTCCTGAACCCAAACTGATCTTGCCCGAGGTCGGCTTCTACCAGCTTTTCCATCCTTCTGTAAATAATTCACAGGTATCAGTTGAGAATAATGCCTGTGAAAAATGTACGAACTCGAATTGGATACCCGACTTATATGTGAGTACTCTTATAGCCTTAACACTCCACTACATACCATACTTGTTTATGTATATGTATATCTATATGATACTTGTGTATGTATATCTGTATGATAAGCACAGTGTAATTTAAGTTTTCTTTAAACAGTCAACAACATTGAATGTAAACACCTGAAGATGGGCACAAGCCCGAAACCGGTAGTGTTTTAATAAACCACCAATAATTGTGACTGGTAGCGGATTTTATTTCCACAACCTATAAGGAACAATCACGGAGTTCTTCAACATCCATAATGGATAAAATCCACTTCGTAATTTCCCGTTAGAAAGGACACAATACGTTGTAATTGACGGAAAGTCTTCGAGTAGAACAGAAGTGATATCTGGCGTTCCCAAGGAAGGTTTTATAAGGCCCCTACTGTACCTTATTTTTATAAACAATTTAGGAGACAATCTGACTAGCTCTCTTATACTGTTCGCCGATGATGCTGTCATTTATCGGTTAGTAAAGTCAGCAGAAGATGAAAAGCAACTACAAAATGATTTAGATATCAGCATGGTGAAAAAAATGGTATATAATAAAGGTAAGTGTGAAGACATACATATCACCACTAAAATAAATCCATTAAACTTAATTTACACCATAAATCAGTCAAAGCTACAGGCCGTAAATTCAACTAAATACCTAGGAGTAACAATTACGAACAACTTAAATTGGAAAGAACACATAGAAAATATTGTAGGGAAGGCGAACCACAGACTACGTTTCATTGGCAGAACACTTAGAAGATCCAACAGTTCTACTAAAGAAACTGCCTACACTGTACTTGTGCTTCCTATCTATTGTGGAGTATTGCTGCGCATTGTGGCATCCACATCAGGTTCGACTGACGGACGGTGTATAGCAAGTTTAGATAATGGCAACTCGTTTTGAATTATCGCGGTATAGAGGGAGTGTCAGGCAAATGACGCACGAGTTAGGTTGGAATTCGTTAAAAGAAAGGCGTTATTCGTTGCGACGAGATATTTTTGCGATTTTTTTTTGCCAACTTTCTCTTCCGAATGCGAACATATTTTGTTAGCACCCGCCCTCATATGGAGACATGATCATCAGAATAAATAAAAGAAATCAGATCGAAAACGGAAAGATTTTGGTGTTCCTCTTTCCCGCGAGCTATTAGAGAATGGAACTGTAGAGAAACATAAAAGCGATTCGATGAACCCTCTGTCATGCGCTTCAGTGTTACTTGCAGAGTATTCATGTAGATGTAGATTATATGGATGTAGATGTGCACAGTCTTTCATTCTGACAGAGATAGTAATTCCCGCACACACTGCACAGGAGAAGGACGTTGTTTGCAATATTGACGCAGTATCATATAATGCAGTTGAAGATATAAGGTCATGGCTTGTAGAAAATAAATTGATGCTAAATCACTTTAAGAATTAGTTTTCACAGTTTCTAACATACAATTCAAATCAAACTGATATTTTTATTACACAGTATGGGACTGAGCAGTTGAAATTTCTAGGCTTTCAAATAGATAGCAATCTTTCGCGGAAAGCCCACATTCAGGATCTTGTTCAAACACTAAACGCTGTGGTGTTTACCATTAGAGCAGCATCTAAAATAAGTGATCAATATTGTTCAAACGTTCTTAAACCTATGGGACCAAACAGCTAATGTCGTGCCTCCCTAGACTTACAAATTACTTGAACTAATTTATGCTAAGAAAAACACATACACCCATGCCCGAGTAAGGCCCCGAACTTCCGACGGAATCAGCCGCTCAATCTGTAGCATGACGCCTAAGTCCACGCGGCCATTCCCACGCGGCGAAGTAAGTGACAGTTCAACACGATAAGTAGTCTACTTTACTTATTTTCATTCAATTATGACGTATGGAGTTACTTTTCCACATAACACTTCTTATTTATAAAGGGCATTTATGGCACACAAACGGACGATTCGGGCAATATATGGTGTTTGCTTTCGAACCTCTTGTCGATCCCTGTTCATTAGGCTGACAATGACATCTCAGTACATATATTGTTGAATGTCGTTTATTTTTAACAGTATCAGCAGTAGCACCTTTCACCCAGTTAATAGTAGTCAACATGGATTCTGCTTTTCCGTCACACCTCCCTGGCTATTGGGCTGAAAGTCTTGCAGTATTCTACTGCATCCATTGTCAATTCGCTGCCATAAGAATTCAAAGAGTAACAATATAAGGTCAAGCGAAATGTCTCGGAATAGTTGAGGTTGGGGACAGGAAAGACGAATCTTACTACTGATGTCTTTTGATATAGAGGACCATCAGCAAACACACGAAAAACAAGTGCGGAAAAATAAAGATTATTGTAAGCAACGAAACTAGAAGCGATCATGAGAAAGCAATTTTGTAAACAACTTTAATAGTGAATATGAAGGTGACTCAACTGTGGTCTAAATGAAAGACAGATAGGTCCATGTAGCTATTTGTATGAATTCAACTGTGAAACTAGTACTAAATTCAGCTGTAGGCTTACGGGAGCATAAGGGGTATGAATTGAGCTGTTATGTTTACGATGAGCTGGGAAAACTCACGTCAGGCTGTTGGGCGGGACCGTTTTTCTAGCTCGATACAGGCAGCACGAGGAAGCGACGAAGAAAAGTTTGGACACACGAGTAAGTCGTTGTTCTGTACAGGTTATAATCCATTTTGATTGCAGAAATGTAGGAACACTGCCCTTATACAAAGGAATCGACAAAATTTCCCGTAAACAGCGTGAGAAAAAGGCATATAGTCACTGCTATGGTTACTGAAGTTTCCAACGCGGTGAGCAGTACGTAGAGGCATAGGTAATCATGGTTAGAAACTGTCGACAATTCAGCACTGAAGAAATAAACCTGTACCCCCTCCTCTATTTCACTCACATTCCTCTTTGTAAAAAGTCTACGATGGACTCCTACGATTCTGAACAGCAAAGTCCTGGATTTTCTCTTGAAGAAGTCCATTTAACATCAGAAGAACCTTCAGTCTAATTACTCTTATTTCGGAGTATCTCTCTTACACAACATTAGCTCTTCCTCCACGATTGTAGAAATCTGCCTCATTAAACCATATATTTTATATTAATACTTTGCGTGCCTTATTTTATCATTTTTATTTGAGACCATAAAACTCCCCACTCTCAATACTTTTAACTCATATCGTAATTATACAAATATTAACTCGCAATTTGCGAGAATTTCCGATTTTAGCTGTTATTCTTTAGTTGGTCAATACTTTTGCAAGACATCAAAGTTTGTGCCGGACCGGGATTCGAACCCGCTTATCGCGAGCGGTCGCCTTAACCACTTTATTTTATTTATTTTATTTTTATTTATTTTTTATTTTTTGTTTTTGTTTTGCGGATGCTGATCGTTTCTGTTCGAGCTTGTTCGATGTGTTGTTGGCTCAGCTTTTTTATTACAGAGAGCGTTGAGCTCTCTGACCGGGCGTGCTGAGCCACGGCGCCCGGGAAAACCACTTGGCCACCCGAAACACACTACCCGGCCAGACCCAAACTTCCATATGTAGCACTTGCCCACTTCCCCTGGTGCTCGCACGCACTTAGCGTGATTCCCGCAACGCAGAGAGACATACTTACACCATCTTTAACCAAAAATCAAAAGTTCAAATGTTTGTATAGCTTATGTGACTTAACTACGGGGTCAGCAGTCCCTAAACTTACGAACTACTTATGAACTATCTACCACTAAGGACGGCACAAATATCCATGCCCGAGGGAGGATTCGAACCACCGACCGTAGTGGCCGTGCAGACCGTGACTGGCGCGCCGCAGTCCCCTCAGCCACCGCGGCCGGCCATCTTTAGCCAGTCTTGGCTCTCATACATACAATCATACTTCTGTTCTAAAGGAACAGAATTGCCGATGATGCGAGCACCAGGGGAAGTAGGCCAAGTGCTACATATGGAAGTTTGGGTCTGGCCGGGGATCGTGTTCGGGTGGCCAAGTGGTTAAGGCGACCGCTCGCGATAAGCGGGAGGCCCGGGTTCCAGTCCCGATCCGGCACAAATTTTCATGTGTTGTAAAAGCATTGACCAACTACAGACTAACAGCTAAAGTCGGAAATTGTCGCAAATTTCGAGTTAATATTTGTATAATTAACATTTATGCCTGCGGACCATCGGCAATTCTGTTCCTTTAGAATAGAAGTATCTTTGTCATATCGTAATGTTTATTCAGCACAATATTTCAGTTCCTACCACATAGACGAAGAAAACGACGCAACTAAACCGTGTACTTTAAGTTAATCCTAGGTAACTTGACTAAGAGTGCTATATCTTCCAAAATAATCATGTCATGTATTCTGTAGGAGCATAGAGATAGCCAGAAAGAAAAAAGATCGTCGCCTCAGTGTGTCCTGTATGGAAAAGGTCAAGTCCGTCGACGCTGCTCTGTTGCAATCGCCATTAACTGATAACGTCCGTTAGAACAAAGTGACGTGCCACAAAAGGGAGCAACCGCGTCCTCTCTGCCAATATTGCTGCTTTAATTCCCTGTTCCGTCACAGCGATTTAAATATTTCGCTTTTTTCCCAGATCACGCATGTGTCAATATCGGCTGTTAATCAAGCTAATGGGTAATTTTCCCTATGGCGCTCAAGTGCTGTATCCATTGAACTACTGTAGCCTGCGTTAACGCGACCACCGCGCACTAGTAAATAGCTCCAACGAGCAAAACGTATCAAGTACGGTTCGCTTACGCACTGCCGCTTTGTTCGAGATATCCCCCAGCCCTCCAGCAACTAAAACAAAATACTAGCCACCTGTTTTCTCTCCATTTTATGGCAGACTCAGCTTTACGCTTATTTCACATGCTAGATGAAACGATAAAAGAGATTATTGGAAACTACGAACCGCTGATTATTATAGCAGGATGAACTACACATAAAATATTTACTAAGAGACAAATCTGAAGATAGATCCGTATTTAGTATCCATGATGATCCTGTACTATCACTAAAAATTTTGTGCAACTGACCTCTAAAAAGTTGTATTTAAACTATATTTTTAATTAAAAGCCTGTAACGCAAGAATTACGGTTTATTATTCAATTTCATAAAATCTTTGTATATAATTTACGAATTGATGATATCAATAATTATAAGAATCTGAAAGCTCAAATGTTTTTAATTCTTATGGGACCAAACTACGTTGGTCATCAGTCCCTAGATTTAAAAACTACTTACACTAAATTAAACTGACCTAAGGTGAACACACATACATCCACGCCCGAGGGAGGATTCGAACCTCCGACGCTGGAGGCTGCGCGATCCAGAACGTGGCGCTCCAGAGCGCTCGGCTACTCCCGCGTGGCTGAAAGCAATAACTCATAAATATTAATGAAAAATATATGTTGTAGTGGTCTTCAGTCCAAAAACTGGTTTGATGCAGCTGCCTGTCCTCTGAAATCTCTTCATCTCTAAAGAAGAACGGGAAAGTACTTTCCTGTGAACCTCCTGACTATACTCGTATCTTGCACTTCCTTTACAAGTTTTACCACCCACATTTCCCTCCAACGATAAATTGACGATCCTTTAATGACTCAGAATGTGTCCTACCAATCGATCCTTTCTTTAAGTCAAGACACGCCAGAAATTTCTTTTCTCCGCAATTCTGTTCAGTAGCTCCTCATTAGTTACGCTATCTAACCCTCTAGTCTTCAACATTCGATATAACACCACACTTCATCAGTTCCTATCATATTTTTGTTTGAACCCCTTATCGTCCACGTTTCACTTTCGTACAATGCTACCCTCAAGACAAATGCTTTTAAAAATGACTTCCTAACATTTCAATTGATATTGGATGCCAACAAATTTTTCTTCTCCTAGCCATTCTGCATTTTATACCTTGTCTACTTCGGCTATGAGAAGTTAATTTGCTACACAAATAACAAAACTCATCTACTACTTTGTTGTCTCGTTACCTAATCTAATTCCTTCTGCATCGCCTGATTTTCATAGACTACATTCGATTACTCCTGTTTTTCTCTTGTTAATGATCATCTTTTACCCTCCTTTCAATACACTGTTCATTCCGTTCATTTGATTTTCCACGTCCTTTTCTGTCTGCCAGAATAAAAATGTCATCGACCATTCGTCCACCACCATGATATGGTGATGTTTCCTGCACTTTAGCAGGATTGTTCCGAGTTCCACGTTCTCTCCAGATTAGGGAACGACGATTGTCCGGCTGAACACAAAATCTTGACACATCTGTGAACAGAGCCCGGCACCATCGGTTACCACTCCAATCCTCAAGTTCCTCCGCTCACTTTCTGTGGGTTAAACGGTGTCGTGGTTTTAATGGGACACACACTATAGGCCTCTGTGCGTAGAGGCGATTTCGCACTGTTCGTATTGATATCGCGCGTCTAATGCTGCCTGGATGATGCGCTGCAGCTGAGTTGCATTCAGCCTACTGTCTCGACGGGCTGTTTAGGAGAGAGAACGGTCATCTCTTGATAATGTTACCCGTGGACGACCTTGGCCTTGCCTTCTTTTAATGTTTTCTGTTGACTGAAATCGTATGCAGGAAATTACACTCTGGAACACTCCAAAACTCTGCAGCCACCTCCCTCTGTGTCTGTCCCGCTTCCAACCTTCCTACGGCTCTGCACGCCATACCTTGGGGTAAGTGACTTTGTTGTTGCATTGCACTACCTGCTCACTACACTATCTGAATCCACCTGCCTGTGTAGTTCGTTTGGTAGAGTAAACACAACCCAGTACCAACCCACCACCTCTGCAGCAATTGTTATTACCACCAGCTCGGATGCCGTTCAAATGTTTGTATAGCTTATGGGACTTAACTCAAAAATGTTCAAATGTTTGTAAAGCTTATGGGACTTAACTACGGGGTCATCAGTCCCTAAACTTACAAACTGCTTATGAACTACTTACGAACTAGGACGGCACAAATATCCATGCCCGAGGGGGGATTCGAACCCCCGACCGTAGTGGCCGTGCGGACCGTGACTGAAGCTCCTCAGTCCCCTCGGCCACCGCGGCCGGCGGGACTTAACTACGGGGTCATCAGTCCCTAAACTTACAAAATACTTATGATCTACCCAATACTAAGGACGGCACAAATATCCATGTCCGAGGGGGGGGATTCGAACCCCCGACCGTAGTGACCGTGCAGATCATGACTGGAGCGCCTCAGTCCCCTCGGCCACCGCGGCCGGCTCGGATGCCGTAATGTTGTCTTCACTTCGTACAACCGACAGAAAGACGTCGAAGCATTTTGCTTCCTTCTGCGGATGACAATAGTTCAAAACATAGATATCTCAACTGATCTCCCAATTATTTTGACCAGTGTAATTTTCGCTCTCTATGAAAAATACGGCACATACCTACACAGTCGGGGCAACGTTAACAAACATTTTGAGGGTATATCTGACATAGTCGCTGTCACAGCTGAAAAAGCTACAGAACTGTCTCATTAAAATGTTTTTCCAGCAGCTGAATGCTCAGATGTTTACGACGATACTCCTGCGGCTACGGGTTAGCTGCCTTTGTATGAACCAGGACCAGTTCCGGAGTTCAGTACTACCAAACCCCATACACCAGGCTCATTCTTGTATTTCTTCCGGTGGGCGCGGGCGCAAGGCAGTTAGTTGAGCGCCCCGTATGAGACTCTGTGTCGCTAGTGTCGGCAAAGAAGCGAGATATATGGGGTGTGAGACCACACATCACTACTCTGCACTCGACTTTCCCACGGTCAGATCCAATGTAAACAAAATAACATAGAATCGCAGCTTAAAAAGTGTGGTAGATGAGCGGTAAAACAAGCATACCATCTACTAGTTAGGTAACAGTGTTCGTATGTAAGGACAGTTGAGGGTAAGTCGGACCGTCGACTTAAGTATATTTGGAAAATTTTGGGAAGATGTACTTCATCTGTAAAGGAGAACGCGTATAAAACGCTTGTACGACCATGTCCTGAGTGTTGCTCAAGTGTTTGGGACCCGAAGCACATCAGTTTAAAGGAAGACATGCAAGCAGTAGAGACGCGAGCAGCTTGGTTCGTTACTGGTAGGTACGACCAATGCGCGAGTATCACGGAAATGCTTCGGGAACTCGAATGGGAATCGATGGAGGAAAGACGACGTTCTTTTCGAAGAATTTAGAGGATCCGAATCTGAAGCTCAGTGTAGAACGATCTTCCTGCCGCCTACTTGCATTTTGCGTAAAGATCACAAAGACAAGATAAGAAATTAGGGCTCATACAGAGGCATATAGAAATTCTTGTTTGCCTCGTTCTGTTTGTGAGTGGAATAGGAAAGGAGATGCCTAGTAGTGGTACAGTGTACCCTCCGCCATGCACCTTACAGTGGATTGCGGAGTATATGTATGATGGGACGATAATTGATAGGCGCGACTCCTCGGACCACGATTCTCGCAGAACTACCTGAACAGGTCAAGCAGGCGTGGAATAATAAATAACTCGATAGTACTCACGATCTGTTTGATAGAATGGATACCAGAATCAGCAAGCAAATTGTCGCCCGTGAAGGCTATACCACGCACTAGTATGGGTTTCCCAGAATGGATCAATACCTCGTATCGAAATACTGCTTGGGCTATTGATCTGTTGAATGAAGTCATTTCGGGTTCTCCATATGCACTGTTCCAACACTAAAACTTGAGTTGAAAACTCTACGTGGGTGTACTGAGTTTTATTTCCGAAAGTGTGTTCAAAATCAAATGTTTGTAAATTTAGTGGTCTTAACTACTCTGGTTATCAGTTCCTAGGCTCTCAAACTATTCAAACTAAGTTAAACTAACCTAAGGACAAACACATAAAACTATGCCCGGGGAGTACTAGAACCTCCAACGGCGAGCAACCGCGCGCTCTGCAGCGAGGCGTCTTAGTACACTCTGTCACTCCATCGCGGCCTGGAAATGTGTATTGAATTATATGCCACATGATTATGATTATCAGTACAGCAAAATTTTAAATCATATTTTAAATTTTACAAAGTGCTTCTGGAAAGTTCGGTGAGTGGTCTCAGGAAATACAGGAAACAAGAGTTACAAACAAAATACCTTTACTGGCCTTCAAGGTAATCGCCATCAGCTACAATACACATCTGTCATCGGTTGTACAGTTGTTGGAAACTGTCAAAAAACACTTCTTGTGGAATCGCTCGAAGCACTGAGGTCACGCGTTCTTGGACATCCGCGACCGCTGCTGATCTTCAAATCGTCCGCTATCATGCTCAAAGACGGCTGCCGATCATCCGCAAGAATCCGTCGCACTCGTTCGAATGTGACTGTGGATGGCCGACCCGAACACGGTTCATCCTCGTCACCTTCCTTTTCGTCTCTAAACAAACACATTTTACTTACTTTTTCAATTACATAAAAAAGCCCCAATGTTTCTTAAGCTTATGGGACTTAACTGCGAGATCATTAGTCCCTAAACTTACAAACTAGTTATAAATCACCTTATACTAAAGACAGCACAAACATCCATGCCGTGGGAGTATTCGAAACCAAAAGGGGTACGGCATCGTGCATCGGAGCATAGCGCCCCAATGCGCTCGGCCACTCCACCGCGGTTCAATATCATACACTGGTACTAACATCCCTTGGGTCTCCGTGGCCGTTTTACCTAATTTAAAACTAAACTTGATATTAACGGTTGCTCCATTTTGAGCTCCATGTTGCAATGACACGAGTTCTCACACTGACTGTCAGATGGCTCGCGGCGTTTACCACCGCTTCACTGCCATGCTTTGCACGATTGGAGACGCTTGTTTACATGCCCCTGCATGTGTATTCGCGGGTACCTCATCCTCGCCAGCAAGGTTTGTAAAATATGGGACCATTCAAAGATCTTTTCAGACGCACTTTGTACTAACCAGCCGTAGTGACAGAAAAATGTAGGCAGTTCCTCATTCACGTGCCGGTAGCAACTGAAATTCGACATGGCAGACGTAAATAATGCTGCCTCTTTTGACAAACTCACAAGGAAAGTACTTGGGTTCGAACAAACATATATGTATGAACGTTTGGTTACAGTGTCTCTATGTGCACCTCAATGTGCTGGTGGGTGTCGTTTTTATGCAAAACTTTGTAATCATGCTCTAGATAGCACTGTAGATGTAATTGTAGACGCCATACGTAATGCAGATATCTGAAGTATAACTTATGTAATAATCATCGTACATGTTCCCTAGCGTATTGTCATCAAAAGCCGTGATGATAGTGGCAATTTTAACCTTCTTCTCGGAAGACTGTTGGTATTCACTGCCACTGTTTCCATCGTCTCTTCCGCACTTACCGTAGCACTACGGCTAGCATTGAGTTTGTTTGTAAATCTATCGGACCAAACTGCGTGGTCATCAGTCCGTAGCTTACAAACTACTTAAACCTAGGTAAACTAACTTAAGGACAAACACACACACCCATGCCCCAGGGAGGACTCGAACCTCCACGGCGAGCAAACGCGCGCTCCGCAGCGAGACGCTTTAGAACGCTCGGCTACTCCACCGCGGCTAACATTGAGTTCTTCGTCATTATCATCCCTATTATCATCATTATGTGTTAGTGTTACAACAGTATCTAACTTATGCACATATTTCTGTATCATAACAGATACGAAAAAGCACGCGAATGATTTATCTTCTACACTAATACCATCTTCACGAAGAATAGTTCTTCGTAACTTCATATCAACCAATCGCAATACTTTAGCAGGATTGATTATCAATCGCCGCTCCATCTGACGCTTCACCACACAAATGTCACAAAACGCAACTTGGGAGGCACACTGCACCGTCCCTACTGGCGAACCGACAGGTCAAAGTGCAACGTGGCAAGGCACACGCAGAGGCCTCTCACGGCAGAGTTTTGCAGATGCGGGAGTGTTTGTTACTAGTGCAATAAGGGATCTTTACATTATCTCTCGTACGATTTTGATGTATATGTGTTTGTTCGAGCCCAAGTACTTTCCTTTTCAGTCGCATAAATTGTGACATCTGATGGTCGAGTTACTAAGAACGTGACAACCGACCCGTGTCTGCCATAGCCGGACTCGCCTATTCGAGAATGAGCAGTACTACGAGCACGTAGCTCTAACGTCTGTTCTTCAAAATGTTATTTTCTCGGATAACGGACTTAGTGAAAATTCCACAGTTGCAGTGTGTTTTACTCGTAAATTAAAAGGGACGTTCTTATTAGGAAACATTTTATACGTGGCGCAACGCCTGACGTTAACTGACACATTCTGAGAAAAGTTACCACAGTAATAGTAGAGCGCTAAATGTCGCTCCGTTCTCCAAATTCTTGAGAGGCGCCTCGTCTAGGGTGGGCCGTCTCTGGAAAACGTAGCGGGGGAGTAGAATTGTTAGGAGCCTAACTCGCTAATTACGTAAGCTGGCGGAGGGCGTTCTGGAAATGGAGTGCGAGATGTGCACGGCCAGCGCCCAGCGCCCCACGAGGGCCTCATCTCATCACAATACTTAATTAGCGCCAGCCAGAGAGTGGAATACGATATCGACCGCGCGGCGCAGAAAGGCCGGCGGCGCTGCCGTGCGTCCAATCGCGCCTCTCAAAGACACGCACATTCCTTTCCCGCCTCCTCATATTCCACACCCGCCGCCTCGCCTCTCACGGGGACCTCCCGCAGCGCCGACGCCGCCGCACCACACGCCCGAGCCACGGATTCTTCCTCAACTCTTGTTTCTTTCGTATTCACAGCACATATGACGCGAACTGCGAATGGGCAGAGCGAATGTGTATCCATCCGGGACTAGAAATCAGGTCTCATGCCTTCTAGGCAGTTGCGCTGACCACACAGTTGCGCAGTTGCGCTGGGGACACAGTGATCACCGCACCTGCAAGGACTAACTAATCACGCCTCCTGTCAGATACAAATTCCCAGATCTACTCTGCCCACAGTACTCAAACTCGTAGTTTTGAAACTTAATTCCCGTAAGAGTAAGGTTTGTTTGTTTGTTTGTATAGTTTACGGGACTTAACTACGGGGTCATCAGTCCCTAAACTTACAAACTACATATCAACTAGCTTATCCTAAGGACGGAAGAAATATCCATGCCCGAAGGGGTATTCGAACCCCCGACCGTCGTGGCCGTGCAGACCGTGACTGGAGCGCCTCAGACCTCTCGGCCACCGCGGCCGGGTAAGAGTAAGGGCCCCAAACTCGCCGACACCTCCCCACTAACGAAAGGATCATTGCCCGTCACCGGCATTTTATACAGGGTGTTTCACTAAGTGTGTTTGCCTCTGTAACTTATAAAATAATAGGTGACGGGAAATTTTAATGCCGTAGGTCAACACAAGAAATGTTACACTTCCTGCGGAGCTATGAACAGCCGCGGTGGAGTAGCCGAGCGGTCTAAAGCGTCTCGCTGCGGAGCGTGCGGTTGCTCACTGTGGAGGTTCGAGTCCTCCCTGGGGCATGGGTGTTGTGTGTTGTCCTTAGGTTAGTTTACCTAGGTTTAAGTAGTTTGTAAGATACGGACGGATGACCACGTAGTTTGGTCCGATAGATTTACAAACATTTGAACATTTGATGTGAGCTATGAACATAGTTTATTGTATCATTTTCCAAAGATTTACAGCACACAGATATAATTTTTAAATGGAACAATAGTTTTTTTCTATCGTGCAATGGAATCGTTGA
Source organism: Locusta migratoria (assembly GCA_026315105.1). Taxonomy (NCBI): domain Eukaryota; kingdom Metazoa; phylum Arthropoda; class Insecta; order Orthoptera; family Acrididae; genus Locusta; species Locusta migratoria. Next base: position 351,397,766 of record CM048755.1, on the reverse strand, counting down.
AACCGGCTGCGTCCAAATCAGTTTAAACTACATTCCTATCACTGTTAGTTTGGGAGCTACAACCCTTCGAAGTTTCAGGGGCAGATACCATACGCTGTACATAATACATGGCTGTGTGGTGTGTGATGGATGTTATGGCTGTGGGAAGTTGATTTACATGAGATGTTTGAACATGTGTGTCCATGTTCCTCAATGCATAATGCAATGCGCCGTTGAAAGGATCTGCGGACGAAATGTAACATCGCCAGTGTGACGGAGCGACATGCGTCCTTGATGCGCCGTTTTAGATCATCTGGGAAAAGGAATCTACTGGCGTTAAATCGGGCGACCTTGCGGGCCATGAATGAGGACCATGGCGCCCCAACCATCTTCCTGCAAACCTGTTGTTTAGTTCTTCCACAACAGCACGCGCAGAATGGGCTGGGTGACCATCGTGCTGCATCCACATATGGACTCTCGTGTGTAGACACACATGTTCAAGACCACCCAAACTGTCGGCTATAAAAGCGCGATAGAACTCACCTGTCAGTGTACCTGGGAAGTAGTGTGGACCGATGATTTCATCCCCAAGGATTCCACACCAAACGTTAATAGACCACCTACGTTGACGGTCGACAGGTCGTGCCCACCGAGGATTGTCTGCGGCCCAGTAGTGCATGTTATGGCGATTCACTGCACAATAATTTGTGAACGTGGACTCATCAGACAACATAACACTTTGTAAAGACTCCAGCGTGAAATTACGCATGGCCCACTCACAGAATGACACTCTTGCACGGAAATCGTTCCCGTGCAGCTCCTGGGTCAGTGACAGGCGGTATGGGTGAAACCTGTGGCCGTGTACTATACACCACACAGGTGTGAGACTGGCACCAGCGACTGCAGCAATGGCTCGTAAGCTGACATGAGGATCGTGGTGTAGTGCAGCTAACCCAAACACCTCCGTCTCCTCACTTCTTGCAGGTCTTCGTCTGTTACTGCGGCGCATGACCAAGCTGCCTGTTTCCCGAAGTCGTTGTTCGGCACGTAAGAACGTAATGGCTGCGGGGCTCTTCGCCTAGGATATCTCACGGCATACGCCGTGGCTGCTTCAGTGGCATCGTGTCGGCACTCGCCGAGCATCAGCAACATGTCAACGTACTCGTTGTTCGTGTATGCCATCGTCATCCGATGTCAGTAACTGTGGTATATTGTGTTGTTTGTGTGGCTCCAACTGTCGGGTATACGGCCGTGTGCGGCGACAGTCGGCAGTCTAACAGCTTCTCGCTCCGTGCCGTGACACCGGCGACGTTACAACTCGGTCGCACCACATTTAGAAGGCGCATTGCATTATGCGCAGCGTTTGTGGTATCTGCCCCTGAAACTCTGAAGGGTTGTAGCTCCCAAACTAACAGTGATAGGAATGTAGTTTAAATTGATTTGGGCGCAGTTGGTTTCAACGAATCCATTGCACGATAGAAAAAAACTATTGTTCCATTAAAAATTGTATCTTTGTGCTGTAATTCTTTTAAAAATGATACAATAAGCTTTGTTCATAGCTCCGCAGAAAGTGCAACATTTCTTGTGTTGACCTACCGCATTAAAATTTCCCGTCACCTATTATTTTTAAGTTACAGAGGCAAACACACTTAGTGAAACACCCTATATACATGTGGCGTCTGTTCCGAAAGAGCTTTTCAGCTTTGCCCATGCGCAATTCATATCATATATTCCGTGAATATGAAAGAATAACAACTGCAGGATCAGAAGTGACGTCTGTTCTTTTGGAACAGACGCCACATGTATATATCTTATTTCTTTTGCAAATTATTGATAAACGAAGGGAAGGTAGAAGGATTAGAAAGGAAAGGTATGTGTGGTACAGAGGCGCGCGTTACTAACTGACAGAGAAGAACATCGAACTGTACCAACTCAATTCAGAATTACAACCCTGTAAACTAACTTAAACGCGGGAAAAGAGGAATGTGTTGAGAATTATACAAAATTTGAGGGCTCAACCACTTGGCTACCCGTGCTTCCGGCCGCGGTGGCGGAGGGAACTGAGGCGCTCCTTTCACGGTCTGCACGGCCACTGCGGTCGGGGGTTCGAATCCCCCCTCGGGCATGGATATTTGTGCCGTCCTTAGGAGAAGGTAGTTCATGAGTAGTTTGTAAGTTTAGGGACTGATGACCCCATAGTTAACTCCCATAAGCTATACAAACATTTGAACTACCCGTGCTCGTCTCCCGTACGTCTCAAACTTCCATAAGCCGCACGCTATGGATGAAGCGCCCCTACTGTTCATGCCCTCTTACACTCGCCATTACGGATTCCCGTGCGAGTTCGAACGTATGACCTCATCTACGATGAAGTAATTGAAGCTAACGCCGTCTTCGCGTGTAAATACTTATTATATTGGTGTGGTGTCTGTTATTTCGGACATCTCATAAACAACAGACACCACACCAATATAATAAACTCTTACTTCATCTCCCTCGTCTCACACGTCCGATCTTCAAACAAAGCTATTCAAAGTAGTGATACGCCTTTTCTTTGATTTTTTATCCAACGGTAACTTTTACAAGGGCACTGGACATGTCATTACATTTAAATCATCATCATCATTAGAAACTGGTTATGCCTTTCAGCGGTCAGTCTGGAGCAAAATCCCCCTAATGAAATTCCTCCAAGTATCCCTATCAAGTGCTTAAATTGATGTCTGCTCTGATGTTAAGCCTTTTAGTTCAAAATCATTCTTCACCGAATCTAAGTACTTCCTCCTTGGTCTATCTCGACTCCTCTTACCCTCAACTTCTGAGCCCACGGTCTCTTAGGTATAATAATAATTTCGTGTGGCTCAGTGGCTTGGTGCAAGTTTTTCAATTGGACGCCACTTCGGCGACTTGCGTGTCCCTAATCCACCCCAATTATCCAGGAAAGGAGACCTACAGCTTAACGTGGAATCCGAACCACGTGTAGTTTCTGGCGACTCCTCCCATCGTTGGGAGGTGAATGCTGGGTTAAAACGTAGACTGAAAATATCCGAGGTCCGACCGGGTTTCGAACAAGCGACCTTTCGGTTTCCAGTCGAGCGCTTTACTCCGAGACAACACGGCCCAACGCTCTTTTAGGTAATCTTCCTTCTCTCAGCCTGTTCGTTCTAACTGCTTCATCTATCGCGTTCATTTCCAGTTTATCTCTGATTTCCTCATTACTTGTACGACCATATCTTGCGTATTGCTCAAGTGTTTGGGACCTACAACAGATCAGTTTAAAGGAAGGTTCGACCAATGCGCGAGTGTCACGGAAATGCACCTGGGAACTCGAATGGGGATCGTTGGAGGAAAGGCAACGTTCTTTTCGAAAAAAATCTGTTGAGGAAATTTAGAGGGCCGGAATTTGAAGCTGAGTGCAGAACCATCTTCCTGCCGCCCACTTAATTTTCGCGTAATTATTACAAAAACAAGATAAGTGAAATTAGGGCTCGTACAGAGGCATATGACATTCTTATTTCTCTCGTTCTATTTGGGAGTGCAACAGGAAAGGAAATGTCTAGTATTGGTACAGTGTACCCTCCACCACGCACTTTACGGTGGATTGCGGAGTATATATGTAGATGTAGATTATGGACACCCTCTTTCACCTATTTCAATCCCGCCCTGCCGGTCTACTGTTTTCAACATGTAATTAATGAATAGTATGGACAACAGTAGTGACAGGTTATAGCCTTATCTTAACCCTGAAACTGCACTGAACTATGAACGTAATTTTCTGTCTACTATAACTACTTCCTGACAGTCTACGTAAAGACCTTAAATTGCCTTCAGACGTTTGTCACCTATTCCATAATCTTGTAGAACTGTGAACAGCTTCCTTCTAGTAACACGATCATAAGCCTTTTCAAGATCTATAAAACATAGATACAATTTCCTGTTCCACTCATAGCACTTCTACATTATCTGTCGTAAGCTAAAGATCTGGTCCTGACAACCTGTAAGAGGCCTAAACCCACACGGATGTTCATCCAATATGAAACCAACTAATACTCGCACTCTCATTGCAACAATACCTGACAATATTTCCCACCATTACATAAAAAAAACTTTTGACACATAGGAAACACGGATTCAGAAAGTATCGTTCCTGTGAAACACAGATCTTTACTCGCATGAAGTGATTAGTGCTATCGACAAGGGATCTCAAAGCGATTTCATATTTCTAGATTTACGAAAGGCTTTTGACACTGTACCTCACAAAATCAAATGTTCGTAAACCTATGGGACTTATCTCCTGTGATTATCAGTCGCTAGGTTTACAAACTACTTAAACTAACCTAAAGTAACCTAAGGACAACACACACACACACACACACACACACACACACACACACACACACACACCTGCCCGAGGGAGGACTCGAACTTCCGACGGGGAGTAACTGCTTTCTCCGCACCATGGCGGCTTAGAGCGCACGGCCATTACACTACGGCTGCACCTCACAAGGGGCTTGTAATCAGATTGCATTCTTATGGAATACTGTCTCAGTTGTGCGACTGGATTCCTGACTTCCTGTCGTAAAGAACAGTAGTAATTGACGGAAAGCCATCGAAAATACGGAAGTGATATCTGGCGTTCACGAGGGAAGTGTTTTAGGGCTCCTACTGTTTCTTATTTTTATAAACTATTTAGGAGACAATCTGAGTAGCTCTGTTACTGTTCGCGGATGATGCTGTCATTTATCTGTTATTAAAGTCACTACAAGATCAAAATCAGTTGAAAAACGATTTAAATTAAATATCTGAAGGGTGAGAAAATTGTTAATTAACCATAAATAATGAAAAGTGTCATGTCGTCCATATGAGCTCCAAAAGAAATTCGTTTACCTTCATTTGGACGATAAATTTGTTAAAACTAAAGGCTGTAAATTTAACGAAATACGTAGGAATTATAATTACGAACAACTTTAACTGACAATAACACACATAAAATATTGTAGGGAAGGCAAACCAAAGGCTGTGCTTCATTAGCGGAACACCTACAAGATGCGACAGTTCTCCTAAAGAAACTGCATATACTTCACTTATCTGTCCTATTTTGAAGAAATGCCGCGCATTACGAAAGTTTCACGAGGTGGAACTGACGGAGGACTTAGAAAAAAAATGCAGAGAAGAGTGACTCGCTTTATATTACAGCTATACAGGGGAGAAAGTGTCACGGAAATTATAAATGACTTGGGGTGGAATTCATTAAATGAAAGCCGTCATTTGCAGCGGCGCGATCTATTTGCGAAAATTATTTCACCAACTTTCCTCACCGAACTCGAACACAGTTTCTCAGTACACACCTGTATATGAAGACACGTTATAATAATAAAATAAGAGAAATCAAATTGAAAACAGAAAGGCCGCGGTGGAGTGGCCGAGCGTTCTAAGGCGCCCAGTTGCGGAGAGCGTGGTTGCTCGCCTTCGGGGGGTTTGAGTCCTCCCTCGGGCATGGGTGTTTGTGTTGTCCTTAGCATACGTTACTTTTAGTTAGTTTAAGTCGTTTGTAAGCCTAGGGATTAATGACCAACGTATTCAAGTCACTTGGATTTACAAACATTTGAAGACAGAAATATATAGAGTGAAGGCTTTCACGACCGGTTGACAGTGTAGGTATTATTTCTTCTGGGCCTTACAACCGTACTTACAACCCAGAAGATATAATTCCTACCTCTTTCCGCAGGGTAATATAGACTGGAACGGTAGGGAAATGTTTTGTAAACGATTAGACGAACCCTCTGCCATGCACTTATGTGAAATTTGTGGAGTAATTACGTAGATGTAAAATCATACCGTGCACTGCATTAATACAGGGTGGCAATTATTCAGCTATATGAAACAAAACGTAAATTAGTTTCAACGATGGTGTGCACATGATTTCTTCACCATGTAAATGTCGCTAAAGATATTCGGATTTAGGTTATGACATGTTTGATACCCCTGCCTTCCGCAGCGATGATGTGGCTCAAGCGAAGGGCGAGATTCGGCATAACCCGCTGAAGTGTCGATGAAATATTGAAAGGGTGTTTCCAGCTGAGTAATGGTTTCGGGAATATTGCTGTACACTTTGTCTTTAATATAGCCCTACAAAAAGGTATCCCATATGTTCACATCCGGAGTATATGGCGGCCAATCGAGGGTGATGGCAGTGTCCTCTGGGTACCCCAAACCCAAAATGCAGTCCTTGAGGTTCTCCTCCAGGACATCAAACACTCTCCTTCTCCGTCTTGCACGAACGATATCTTGTCGAAACCAGGGTCACTTTGCACAATGGGGACGAAATCTTCTTCCAACACCAGTAATTACCGTACCATAAAGGAATATCCCACCGATTTATCCCAGTGTCCAGTTGAGGATGTAGAGACTTACCGAAAGCAAAATGCGGATTCTCCGTCCTCCAAAGGCGCCTATTTTGCTTATTGACAACTCCATCCAAATGAAAGTGGGCTTAAAATGTTCAAATGTTCGTAAATATATGGGTCTTTACTACTGTGTTAATCAGTCCCTATGCTTAAAAACTACTTAACCCTTTAATGCATAACTTTATTTGATGCTATAAAAACCACCACGCCTAATATATAGTGAGTATATACTGAGAAAAATATTGAAAAAAATATCCTTGAAATTATTATGCGCTACGAGCAACAAACCGCTCAGAGGTGAGTAAATGTCGCTATTGTGCCACTGATCTTTCCATAAAGTAACTCATAAGTAGTATGTGACTGACGACTTTTACATGGCAAAGGTGTTATAATAAAGTAAACAAACGCACATGTTACGAGTAACTCAATGCAGCTAACTGTCGAAGTGATTCAGTAGCACTCTGCGACTTATAATTTCTGGGACGAACTTCTTGCATATACTGTGTATAAAAAAGGTAAAGCAGTCAAAAATCCGAAGATTGGTTTGAACTCCACAGTGCTTTAGTAGGCATGGTCGTGTTTGGAGGTGGTATGCCGTTGCCTTCCTCCGACCTTCGAACTGAGTTACCCAGCCAGTTATATGGGGACCTACAGTTTAGCATGGGTTCAGAACCACGGTGCTACTCGGTATTTTTCACATGAGCAATACTGCCAGAGTGGAAAGAAGTGGAAAGTGACAGATAAAAATCCTAGGACCTGGCGGGGATCGAACCCGCGATCACTGGATTTGTAATGACACTCTACCACTGTGCAACCGAGGCGCCAACACTGTGTATACAAGCAGCTACAAATGTATTTGTGGTAAAATGTCGATCAGTTTGAGAGAGAACGGACACAAATAGGTATATAGCTGATCAGCTACACTATGCATTAAAGGGTTAAACCAACTTCAACTAATGCCCGAGGGAGGACTCGAACTTCCGACAGGGAGCGACCGTGCGCTCCGCAGCATGGCCCCTTAGAGCGCTCGGCCATTCCGCCGCGCCAAAAGTGGGCTTTGTTGCGAAACCATACCACACTCACATTCGCATGAGCATACTAATTCTCAGCATGGCCTGCGACCAAGTGTTCAGTTTGAAAGTAGTAACGCAAACCGTTCAGAAGTTCATATAGTGCAATAATCGTATGGTTCGGTGTGGTCGGAATGAGGTGGGGATCCGTTACGCATTGTGATGGAATGGGAGGACAGCAGCAACCTGCGGGAGTGCAAAGACTCGCTGCATTTTCCGATTTCCTAGTCAAAGTAAATTCAATTCCACTGAAGTTATGACAAAAAACATTTCTCCCCAATCATATTCATTACATCCCTGATGATTACATAGTCCACCAATCTACAGCATTACACTTCAAAACCTTCGATTCCTTTCATTTCTCAACTGTTCATCGTTCCCATTTAAATTTCGCAAAATGCTACATTTCGAATAAATATCTTCTGATGAAACTTCCTAAGAATTTGCATTCTCCATATGTAAAGGCGTCGGTAGGCCGAATGGTATCGCCTTGTCATCGTCAGCCGCAAGGTACCGATGCGGTGTGGAAGGGCATGTGGCAGCATGTAGCACTGAGAGATTTCTAATGAGCTGCAAAGCACGTGGAGGCACGACAGCAGCTAGCTGAGCCCTTTGACGAAGGCAGTGGGCCCTAATAAAATTTAATCATTATTTATTTTTAAAAAATAGCTTCATCTGTTTATAATAAGTCGATCGATACATGTCACAGCAAATCGACCTAGCAGCTTACAAGTCTATATAAATGATTATACATTTAATCATAGCAAGTGTATTTTCCCCGGCTTCGAGGGACCTCTGTAGGCTTGCCTAACGACACGACTTCCTGCCCGTGGGCAGATTTGTAACTTTCGGACAGCTGATTTAACTAATATTGCTATTTTTAAAATGCTCAAATGTTTGTTAATCTTATGGGACTTAACTACGGGGTCATCAGTCCCTAAAGTTACAAACTACTTATGAACTACTTACGAACTAGGACGGCACAAATATCCATGCCCGAGGGGGGATTCGAACCCCCGACCGTAGTGGCCGTGCAGACCGTGACTGAAGCGCCCCAGTCCCCGCGGCCACGCTATTTTTAAAGGCGTATTCTTATTCAAGAAGTCCATTAACGAAAAAAATATTATTTTTTGTAATACAATCTTTGGGTGTCGCATGGCCCTCTACCAGAATAAGTTAATTTGTGGGTGGGCTTGACTAGAATTAGGCGCCTCACGCTCTTTAAAAGCAAGCAACCACATTTGAGAAGCGTCAGGTCTTCACTGGCCCGCCAGTTGTCATTCTGTAATGTGAAATACTAATTAATCACCGAATAAATTCGAAGGCATTTCTAGGGATTCTTTTGGATTTTGATATGAGAATAGCAACAGTGGCTATGAAGTCAAAGCACTTTCTTTTCCTTAATCTCCTGTTGATAAGGCCTCAAATTCAAATGTTTGTAGAGCTTATGGGACTTAACTACGGGGTCATCAGTCCCTAAACTTACAAACTACTTATGAACTAGCTAAGACTAAAGACGCCACAAATATCCATGCCCGACTGTAGTGGCCGTGCAGACTGTGACTGACGCGCCGCAGAACGCTCAGCCTCCGCGGCCGGCTGATAAGGCGTATGGAGCTACGTGGTGGTTGGTTTGATCTTGCTTGTATAGGCAATTAGGGAGAAATGCAGGGAGCTGTGAATGCAGGCGCCTCCATGTGCAGGCCGACGGCTCCACATGGACAATAGGTCGGCCCACATGCAGGTATATATAGCCACCACCAGCCGCTGGACACCACTCCCACGCGATGCAAGGACGCAGACTCCAATAGCGCAGTGGAACGGCTCCGTGTATGTACAAGGAAGAGGAATTCATAGAAACGGCAGCAGAACAGAACACAGTTTATGAATGTTTGTTTTTCTTTTGTCTGAAGCTGTTAAAAATATTCAGACGGGCGGCCTGACTTCACACGAGTAGCTGCTGCGCCAAACTGACGCCTAGAGAGTAAGAGAGAGAGAGAGAGAGAGAGAGAGAGAGAGAGAGAGAGAGAACGAGTGACCTCAAACAAAGCTGCCGGTTACTCGCAGTTTCCTCGGCACCATAGACCTTGCCATTAGGTAGAACAATTTCTGGATTCGTGAAGTAAGTTAGTAGTCCAAAATTCGCAGCTATATGCGGACAGGAAGTCAATGGATTAGTAAACGAGTTTTGCACATGCTCTAGTGGGAAACTAAAATACGAATTCTCCGTAATACAATCGCCAGAAGCTAGAACAACTCTTTCCCTACACCATTGGGCGCACATCGATCAATACACCTGCAATGGATAACTCAAGCACGCCTCCCGTCAGATAAATATTCTCAACTTTACCCTGTCCACTATTACATTAACATATTCGAAAGAACAGATGCCACATACATATAACTTATACATTTTGCCGATGACGGGCAATAATACTTTCTTCAGTGCGGAGGCACTCCTAGGCCCTTACTGTTACCGGAATAAGTTTACATGACTACGATGTTTAAATGTTCAAATGTTTGTTAAGCTTAAGGGACTTAACTGCGGGGTCATCAGTCCGTAAACTTACATACTACTTATGAACTACCTTATAATAAAGACGACACAAACATCCATGCCCGAGGGGGATTCGAACCCCCGACCGTAGCGGCCGTGCAGACTGTGACTGGCGCGCCGCAGACCGCTTGGCCACTGCGGCTGGCCATAACTACGAGATTGAGTAATAGTGGGCAGGGTAAAGTTGAGAATTTGTCTTTTATGGAAAGCGTGCTTCAGTAATCCATTGCAGGTATGGTTATCGCTGTGTCCCCAGTGGTGTAGTCAGCACAAATGCCTAGAAAGCAAGAGACCACACTTCGAATCCTGGCTGGGTACACATTTTCAACTTTACCCATTTCCCAGTTAATGTCATTCATTCCTTCAAGATGACCAGTTAAAAGACTTGAACCAGGCCACTGAGCCCACACGAAGTTGTTATTACTTGCTACTGGCCGAACTGTGTATGTGATTCCATGCAATTCTATCATCGTCTAACGGTCAGGCGAGAGCAACGAGGTTTCGTGAAATAGAACTCCATCATTGTGCATGACAATGCACGATGCCACACCGTTTTCGCTGTCCAGAATCACTTGGGCTACCGCTGATGTCATATTCTAGAACATCCACCGCACTCGCATGGCATGAGTCCCTGAGATTACGATCGTTTTCTCAAAGTCAGAGAATCTCTGCGAGGGATCCAGAGATGGCATTATCCATATCGATTGGGAACATCATCGAAAACAAACTCGCAGATGGTATAAGACGTCTTCCGGACATTTAGTAATATGCTATAAATAACTGGGCGAGTATACTGATGGTGTCCAACTATAAGTACCTTGTCTATGTAGTATTGTGATTTAGGTCCAAAATAAATATAACTGTTTCGACTGCATCTTAACCCTGCAGCGACACTGCTTCTATGCTGATAGTTTGTTACCCACAGAAGCCAAGCTGCATAGAAAAATTAAGTCTGTATTGACAAAGCAAGTATGACTACGGTAGCATCGACGTATTATTTTAAAAGCTTTGTTTGGTGGTATCCTTTGCAAAATATCTCCTGATAAAAGATAGCATTCCCATTTACACTTCTAATTTTGCCGAACGGGTATAAGAAAGATACAAAGACGAATAATAAAGTTTGTGTGTTTTCCATCGAATATCGTTACTTATTCTGTCACGCCACAAGGTTTTCTACAGTTGGTTTGCACTGTAATTTGATGCTATATATATAGTGTGTTTGTGTGTATGCGTGTGAGTTCAGGGACGAACTAATACGAACTCATAACTTGGACACAATACTTATTTATTAGTGAGGAGTAGGCTCACCATCGACTTTCAGAACATCAGCACCTCTTCGAGGAACACATTAGTAAAGCTTCATTACAGTCTCCAACAAAATGTTACACATTCTTGTAACAAAATCTACCAATGGCTTCAACGATATTGTAGCTGTAAATTTTATCTTCATTCGCTGCCCTATAATTCCCAATAACGGCTCGTTTACGTTGTGACGTGGCAATTTTGCAGCCCAGGGGGAAATATCTGATAATTTTCTGATGCTGCACGAAAGACGCCTGAACCCTTCTAGATTTGTGTGTTGACACTTTGTTGTGGTCTTCATCTAAAGGCTAGTTTGATTCAGTACAGCTCTCCACAGTACCCTATTTCGCGCTAGCCTCTTCGTCTCTGAATAAGAACAACCTACATTCTTTTTAATCTGCTTACTGTATTCATATCTCGGTCTACTCTGCGATTTTTACCCCACACTCTCCTCCAATGCTAAATTGATATCACAGAATGTGTCCTACCAATAGATGCCCTCTGATATACAACATATGACACAAAATAATTCTTTTCTCCCCAATCTTGTTCAGTAACACCTCATTAGATACGCAATCTGCCCATCTAATCTTCAGCATTCTCACGTATCACTAGTACACATAAATTAGTCCATAGGAACCATTGTAGGGTATCATTTTCAACATTGCACCAACTCCAGAATGAAACATTCACTCTGCAGCAGAGTGTGCGCTGATATGAAACTTCCTGGCAAATTAAAATTGTGTGCCGGAACCGGGACTCGAGCATGGGACCTTTGCCTTTCGCGGGCAAGCGCTCTACCGACTGAGCTATCCCGACACGACTTTCCGTAGTTTGGAAAGTAGGAGGCGAGGTACTGGCGGAAGTAAAGTAGTGAGGCGGCATCGTGAGTCGTGTCGGGATAGCTCAGTCGGTAGACCGCTTGCCCGCGAAAGGCAAAGGTCCCAGGTTCGAGTCCCGGTTCCAGCACACAATTTTAATCTGCCAGGAAGTTTCATTGCATCAACTGTTTACTGAATATTTCATTTCTTTCGAACTACTTGTTGATATTTACTGGAGACAAACATATTCCAAGTTGCGCAAAAAGTGGACAGGGAACGATTCGTGCTTACGCCTCCTCCATTTTGGGATCTACGACCTACCTCCTAACAAATATCTCCCTCATTTTCTATATATGCTTTTATTATTTATAAATTGCAGGTACACACCTTAGTATAGGTGTTTCTGTTTGCAGTTTCAGGGCGTTCCGCATACGACGCCAGCGATGTCTCCGGTGTTGTGCGGAGAGCAATACCGAGAAGGCAGCCTCTTGTCGCCGCGTATGCCGCAGATCGGTCCCCGGACTCTGGTGAGTGGCTTATCAGTTGCCAGAATACATTTAGTAGGTGGCTGTTGTGATCCATTCTGTTTACAGCATGCCTGTGTCGAGCAATATGCGTGGTAGAAGTTTTTTTTTCCAGCCTGTTAAGGCGGACTAAATCCATGAGTTGTTTGAATCCTGTGACGTTTCTACCAGATTATCTAATATACAGGGTGTTCCGCTTAAACTTTGTATCAGAAATATCTCTGGAATAACAATATACATTTTCAAACCGATGTATGTACCGCAGGGGCGTATGAAAGTAAGTAAAATGAGACGTAAGATAATATTTTTAATGAAATAAAATGTTCAAATGTTTGTAGGGCTTATGGGACTTAACTACGGGGTCATCAGTCCCTAAACTTACAAACTACTTATGAACTAGTTAATACTAAGGACGGCACAAATATCCATGCCCGAGGGGGGATTCGAACCCCTCCGACCGTAGTGGTCGTGCAGACCGTGACTGGCGCGCCGCAGACCGCTTGGTCACCGCGGCCGGCTTTAATGAAACAATTCTCGGTATTAACAATTATTATTCTGAATACAAAACTGTTTTGTGGATATCTCACGTTACTTTTTATGCAATCAGTAGCATGAATCATCACAAAATAAATGGCGTCGGTCGCATCACAATACGACAATTACATACAGAGAAATTGCGAAGCGAATTTTATGGTTAAAATAAATGAAACGTGCAGAAAGCGCACGATTACTGGCAACATGATGTTAACGCTTGAGTTTTTGGACGTATGCTAGCTGTGCGTTGCGTTAACCCAGATGTTCCTGAATTTTTATTCGGTTACTTCTGGTTTAAATAATAGTTTATTATATCTGTAATAGATCGTTCATATGACGCAACATTGATTTTACACGAATTACACCCTTAATCTAGGCATAAAAGGCTGTTCTTCTGGAATGAAGTAAAAATAAAAACACTAATATTACTTGTTAGATATGATATTTTAATTGTAAAACCAGCCATATGTTTTTGAATAATAAACGTAAAATTGATGTGTAAGTACTTACACGCCGAAAAATCATGAGTTAACTGATATGTTGCTTCTGATTCCCTATCTTCAAAGGTGGCTAACATTAAATAACGTCCTAAAACAATGATTGTTAGTATTTGCATCTCAATTATCGACATTCAGATGATAGTCGGATGTTGGAGAAAGTGTTTTGTGCCAAAAGGAAACAATTTACTTTAAACGTGTAAAAATACAAAGCACCATCCTTCTGGAAGGACGTCAGGATCATCTGGGTTCAAGCGTCACATTCGCTTTCGCAAATTTTAGGGATGTCACTGACTTATGGGGATGCCATCAACGCCATTCTTACAGTGATTTTTCATGCTACTGATTATAGGAAAAATAATATGCAGTGTCCCTTTAAAAAACCGTAAGTTTGTGTTGAAAATAATGTTTGTTTACGTTTTGTCATGTCTCATAGTACTTACATTCATAATCCAATGGCGTACGTACATCCCATGAAAGTGTTTTTTCAATACATAATTTTGTCCGATAGGTACCTGGGGTGAAAAGCTTAAGTAGGACATCCTGAATAAGTTTCTACATGAGTTGCAATTTTCTTTGCATGCGCTTCATTCTTGATGTAGTGGCATTTTAGTTTTGGCACTGAAGACTTTTTTTATTTCGTTGTCGACGAACTATTTGATTCATGTATTAAATCGCATAAGGAAGGAAGGATGGACGAAAGCTAAGGGTTTAACGTTCCGACGACCTAGTGATCAACATTTGCTCTGATACGTTTTGTTAGAGGTTGGAAAGGAAATCGGCCATGCCCTTTGAAAGGAACCATCCCGCCATTTGCTTGGAGTGATTTAGGAAAATAGCAGAACACTTTAATCGCGGTGGCCTGAGGTGGGATTGAACCACCGCCCTCCGTAATGCGAGTCCAGTGTGCCTACCACTCCGCCAACTAGCTCGGTATGTCTTAAGGCAGTTGACATTATGTTAACACACAGTGCCTAAGAGATGCGAACTAACAAATATTTGTAAATCTATGGGACTTAACTACTATGGTTATCAGTAACTACTTAAACTAACCGAAGTACTACTCATATACACCCATGCCCAAGGGAAGACTCAAACCTCCGATGGGAGCAACCGCGGAACTAGAAAATTGAATTTGCTTATTTGATAGTAGTTCTCCATAAGTTGATTGCTTTCATTTTTGTGTGTGAATTACTCGCGTTTAGTATGAATTACTGGAGGTATATCGTGTTCTATATCTTTCGTTTCTATAATTCTTTCAATGTATTCATAGGGATATTAAGGATCGTATTAGCCATAGATCTGAAGTATTCATTTTGTATTGGTCTGAATGGCTTTCTGGAAGTTATGCTCTCCATTAGAAGTAAGTCATGATAGCTAACTCCATCTGATGATTCATGTTATACAGTGAATCATATGTTGTGATATATTAATTACGGGCCTTCTACTACGCTTTCTATTTTTTTCCACTGTTCCATTACACAGAATACATGTGATAAACATAGCGTTTGTAATAAAATGTCTTATCTTTCAGTTTGTTCTTGTTACGGTCTTCAGTCCGAAAACTGATTTGATGCAGTTCTCCACGATGCTGTACCCTCTGCAAGCTTCTTCACCCGAAATAAAACGAAAACCCACATCCATTTGATCTGGCTTGCTGTACTCATTATAAAATGACTAGTCATTGTTGTCTCAAACTGAGTCGTATCAACATATTCCTTCTTTTAGTATAGTCATGTCACGGTTTCTTTTTTCCCAAGTTTTGTTCATTACTCCATTATTAGTGAGTGATCTACGCAATTAATCTTCAGCATTCTTCTGTATCAGCCCTTTAAAAAGGTGCATTCTCTTCTTGTGTGAGGTGCTTATCCCCCACTCCCTTATAACGCTACACTCCAGTCAATTGCCCTCAGAAAAGTCTTTCTACCATTTAAACTAATATTTGATGTTAGACATTTCAAATGTGTTTGAAGCTTATGGGACTTAACTACTGGATCATCAGTCCCTAAACTTACAAACTACTTATGAACTAGCTAATACTAAAGACGGCACAAATATCCATGCCCGAGGGGGAATTCGAACCCCCGACCGTAGTGGCCGTGCAGACCGTGACTGTCGCGCAACAGACCGCTTGGCCACCGCGGCCGGCTTCTTCCCATTGCGAGCCTGCATTTTATTCCTTCGCTACTCCGGCCATCTTAAGTTACTTCATTTCTCAAATAACAAAACTCATCTTCCGCTTTTTTTGTCTCGTTTGCTAATCTAATTGTCTCAGCATAGACAGATTTAATTCGACTACATTCCAATATATCCGTTTTACTTCTGTTAATGTTCATATTATACCATCCTGTCGAGGCACTGTCCACTCTGTGCAGTTGTTATTCCAGGTTCTTTGCTGTCTCGGACAGTGTAAAAATGTTGTCGGTAACCTGAAAATTTTTACTTATTCTCACTGAACTTTAATTCCGATTCCACGTTCATCCTTGCTTTCCTTCACAGCTCGATCAATGTGTACCTTGAATGACATTTGGAAAAAGCCACAGCTGTGTCTTACTCCTTTCCCAACTACTGCCTCCCTTTCATGCCCTTCAACTCATGTGACAGCTCTTTGATTTCTATACATATGTTTTATATAACTCTTCGTTCCCATTAGTTAACCTCTGATACCTTCAAAAATGTTGAAATGTGTTTGAAGCTTGTTGTTGTTATTGTGATCTTCAGTCCGGAGACTGGTTTGATGCAGCTCTCCACGCTACGCTGTCCTGTGCAAGTCTCTTTATTTGAGAATACGTTCGGCAACCTACATACTTTTGAATCTGCTTACTATATTCGTCCCTCGGTCTCCCTCTACGATTTTTACCCCACACGCTTCCTTCTAACGCTAAGTTGACAATTCCTTGATGTCTCAGAATGTGTCCAACAAATCTATACCTTCTCTTAGTCAGGACATGCCAGAATCTTCTTTTCTCCCCGATTCGGTTAAGCACCTCCTCATTAGTTACGTGACCTACCCATCTAATTTTCATCATTCGTCTGCAGCACCATATTTCAAAAGCTTCTATCATCTTTTTATCTAAAGCTTATGGGACTTAACTGCGGGGTCATCAGTTCCTAAACTTACAAACTACTTATGAACTAACTTATACTAAAGACAACACAAACATCCATGCCCGAGGGAGGATTCGAACCTCCGACGCGGGAGGCCGCGCCATCCGCAACGTGGCGCTCCAGACCTCTCGGCTACTCCCGCGCGGCACTCTACTACCTTCAACATCTACATACATACCGCGCAATCCACCGTAAGGTGCGTGGCGGAGGATACACTGTACCACTACTTCGCATTTCCTTTCCTATTCCATTCCCAAATAGAACGAGGAAAAAAAGAATGCCTATAAGCCTCCGTACGAGCCCTAATTTCTCTTATCTTGTCATTGTGATCACTACGCGAAATGTAAGTAGGTGGCAGCAAGATCGTACTACACTCAGCTTCAAATTCCGGCCCTCTAAATTACCTCAACAGAAATTCACGAAAAGAACGTCGTCTTTCCTCCAGCGATCCCCAATTGAGTTCCCGGAGCATTTCCGTGACACTCGCGCATTAGTCGAATCTACCAGTAACAAACCCAGCTGTTCGCCTCTGAACTGCTTCTATGTCTTCCTTTAAACTGATATGCTGCGCGTCCCTAACACTTGAGCAATACTCAAGACGTGGTCGTACAGGCGTTTTATACGTGGTCTCCTTTACAGATGAAGTGCATCTTCCCAAAAATCAGTAAACCGAAGTCAGCTGTCCGCCTTACACACAACTGTCCTTACAAAAAGTTCAAATGTTTGTAGTGCTTATGGGACTCAACTACGGGGTCATCGGTCCCTAAGCTTACAAACTACTTATGAACTAGCTAAGACTAAGGACGGCACAGGGGATTCGAACCCCCGACCGTAGTGGCCGTGCAGACCGTGACTGAAGCGCCTCAGTCCCCTCGGCCACCGCGGCCGGCTGTCCTTACATTTTCATTCCATTTCATATCGCTCTACAATATTACGCCTAGATATTTGAACTACGCGACAGCATCAAGAAGCTCACTACTAATTCTGTATTCGAACATTATTGGATTGTTCTTCCTACTGATGCTCATCACCTTACATTTTTCTACATTGAGGGCTATCTGCTAGTCATCGCACCAACTAGAAGTTTTGTCTACTTCATCCTCTATGCTATTACTGTCAGTTAAAGACGAAACCCTCCCATACACCACAGCATCATCAGCAAACAGCCGCAAATTACAAGTTATTCTGTCCATCAGATCATTTATATAGATTGAAAATAATAGCGGTCCTATCACACTCCCCTGGGGCACGCCTGACGATACACTCGTCTCTGATGAACACTCGCCGTCGAGAACAACGCACTGCGTTCTATTACTTAGGAAGTCTTCCAGCCAGTCACACAATGTATTTCAGTGAACATTGTCAAAAGCTATCTACAAAAGCAATAAACGTAGGTTAGCATTTCCTCATGGTTTCTTCTAACGTAAATCGTACGATCGGTACTGCCTCCCATATTCCTACATTTCTCCTACATCTAAAATTATCTTCCGCGTTATCGGATTCTGTTAGTTTTTCCACTCTGCTATAAATAGCCGGTCCCCTCGGGGCGCTTCAGTCACGGTCTGCACGGCTACTACGGTCGGGGGTTCGAATCCCCTCTTGGGCATGGATATTTGTGCCGTCCTTAGTTGTAGCTAGTTCATAAGTAGTTTGTAAGTTTAGGGACTGACGACCCCGTAGTTAAGTCCCATTAGCTCTACAAAAATTTGAACATTCTGCTATAAATAATAAGTCTTTAGTATTCCAGATGTACTAACATTTTCCGGCAGTGTTTATACATTCATCGACGAATGGAAGCTGTTTTGAATGCCAACGGTTTTCCTACACCTGCTGGAAGAGAACAGAAAACTTTCGAATAATATCTGTAATATCTGCAGTTATCTCAGCCGGCTCAGGTGCCTATTTTAGACTTCGGACAGCAAGTACATTGCGAGTGTAAGTGAGGATTGCGCGTTGCGACGTTGCGTTAATGGCTAGGCTGTACCTGGTGCGTGGCTGTCAGGGGAAGTGAACGGCCGCAGCCGCAGCCGGATGCGTTGTTTCGCGCTGGCAGCAGCCCAGACGGCTTGTTGACTCCGCTGCTGAGGCGCCGCAAACAGAAACACTCCCTTCCCACAGTCCGACGCGTCTACTACTATTCCCGGACCCAGCAGTATAGCTCCCTCGTGACTGCTACATTTTAATATCAGACTCGTACGTGGCATTTTCAGTAGCTGGAACTGAACAAAACTTTTCAGATCCTGTTTCCAGGGTGATCCAGAAATACCACAAAGATGATATTCTCGTTGTAAATTACGTAACTGTGCCCCACTCCCTATACTGCCTACTTTCCTTCCTACCTCTGCCTGGCCTCCTTTATCTTATCCATCACTCTGACCGACAACTGCAGATTTGTTTACGTGCCATTGTAGACTGTGCCAGTGCTCAGTCGACATTAGTTTCTAATGACCACGATGTCGACGGACGTTAAACCGTAATCTTCCTTCGTTGCTTCACTCATTCAGTTATATGCTTTGGCCTTGGTGTTTATATGAGAGAAACGGCCACAGGTGCACGTTAAGTTGCAGTTTTGGAACAATTTGTCACCACACAGCAAGCGTCAGAGGATCGACCAGGTACTGAATGGTTTATGCAAGATGGAGCCCGACAACATCGGACCAAACAAGTGTTTCCCTTTCTTGAGGAATACTTCGGGAATCGAGTCATTGCTTTGGAATATTCCAAATTTACTGGTGCAGGCATGGATTGGCCTGCATATTCGCCGGATTTGACTCGTGTGACTTTTTTTTGTGGGGCACAGTGAAAGACATGGTCTACCCGAAGCATTCCCCCACGCTGGACGAGCTTGAATCGGCGATCTCTGTGGCAATGAGAATCCATTTCGGTTGAGACACTACGAAATGTGATGGCGAATTTCATTCTTCGTTTGCGCTACCTCTGTAGTGCCAATGGTAAACATTTTGAAAACATTGTGATGTGATTGATTGCAAAGAGTGTTTTCATACGATTATTTCGCCGGCCGCGGTGGCCGAGGGGACTGAGGCGCTTCAGTCACGGCCTGCACGGCCACTACGGTCGGGGGTTCGAATCCTCCCTCGGGCATGGATATTTGTGCCGTCCTTAGTATAAGGTAGTTTATAAGTAGTTTGTAAGTTTAGGGATTGATGACCCCGTAGTTAAGTCCCATAAGCTTAACAAACATTTGAACAACATACGATTATTTCACTTATGTATGCTGATATGAGCTGTACAGCGTACAACGCCATCTGTTAGCAGCTTTTGTAACTATTATTTCAAACTGCTGTATAAACTTCTTACAGCTTTCACAATAAACATACCGTTTACTGAATTCTTCTATCGATCTTTGTTTTTGAGATATTAAATTTGAAATCAGGGAGTCCTTTTCTGGACACCCTGTATGAACTACCTTATACTAAAGACGACACAAACATCCTTGCCCCAGGGGGAATTCGAACCCCCGACCGTAGCGGTAGTGCAGACTATGACTGGCGCTCCGCAGACCGCTCGGCCACTGCGGCCGGCGACCACGATGTCGACGGACGTTAGACCCTAATCTCCTTCGTTGCTTTTCTCATTCAGTTATCTGTTTTGGCCTTGATGTTTATATGTTTTTATCTTCGAGTAGAGTGAAATGCAGTCGTTTTTAGAGAATTAGGAGTTCAAGGAATCTACCAAAAAGTTAGGATATTGAGAATTCGCTATAACGAAAATGTGACTGATCAACATGCATTGAGGAAAAAGTCATAATAAGAGTATATGTTAAGAAATGACACATTTCTGTATAGAGGGAATCAAAATGTAACAACGGGAGCACTATTTAGAAGAATGTTGCCTCATAATGTTTTCAGTTATCGTAACATTTTAAACAAGTGTCACAGACATTTAGTGGCCCACTCCTTTCTATAGATCTTTAAAACTATGATCTGTCTTTTTTTTTAAGTTAGTGAGTGGTGAAATCTTCATTCCATGAATCAACTGCGAATGACTTACGCTTTTTTAAAATTTTTATTTGTTGCGCTTCCGAGACGTGTGTTTTGTTCTCTGCATCGACTTGGCCATGTTAATAAAGATTCATTAAAAATGGGAACTGTCTCACTCATCCGAATCTCTAACACTGCAACGTTATGTTTCTGAAATGTATTTCCAACACAGTTGCGGATGATATGTAAATTTATACTCATTGCATTCACAATGTCTGTTATTTATTCTTACTGTATATTGCATTCGGAATAGTATTCAAGTTCATATTGTATTTGATTTTTGCTCTGTAGTGATTTTGTGATCTCTTTCTATAGTTTGAAGATGCATTGAAGATTATCACTATGTAATCGAAATCGATCTGCTCTTTTAATAAATCAAGTATTAGCGACAAATGCTGCATATTACATTTGAATTGTTCGTAATTGTAACTCCTAGGTATTTGGTAGATTTTACGACAAGAAGGTGTGACTGATTTATCGTGTAATGGAAGTTCAGCGGATTTCTTTCAGTTGACATGTGTATTAATTCACAATTTTCATTATTTAGTGTAAACTGCCAATTTTCGCACCATGTAGAAATTTTGTCTAAATCGCTTTGCAGTTGCTTTTGATCCTCTGTTGACTTCACTAACCGATAAACGACAGCATCATCAGTCTAAGGGAGCTATTCAGATTGTCTCCTAAATCGTTTATAAACACAAGGAAGAGTAGGATACCTATAACGCTTCCCTGGGGAACGCCAGATATCACTTCTGTTTTACTCGATGACTTACCGTCAATTACAACGAACTGTGTCCTTTCTGGTAGGAACTCGTGAATCCAATCGCACAATTGGGGAGATATTCCATGAGCACGAAATTTCATTAGAAGCCGCTTGTGGTGTACAGTGTCAAAAGTCTTCCGGGAATCCATAAATATGCCTTATTCAGTACCATAAGTGAAATGTAACCCTAGAATTCATCTAGTAGTCCGTTCTGAATCTCTTTACCTAAACCGAAGACAGAGAGCAAGATCAGCATACGTCACATCCCCAGAATAAGCTGCAGCAGCAACCATCTCTATATACTGCAATCATAACGAATGATTACACTTAGCATGCAAACTATAATTGTCTTCTACTATAAGTTGCAAAACATTGTAGCCAATTGTCATGTACCTGAAATTATGAAAAGTCACTTTCCATGATTAGGCTTGGTAATCGCTGCTACCCCATGCAACTTATAACCTAATCCTGGTTCACTCTTGAGGGAAACTATTAATTATAATAACCATTATCATTTTCAGACAGGCAAAATTCTGTTTCGCTTTTTTCTATCGAGGTAGGTGGTTCAGGGGTGACTCACTGCAGGACGGATGTTCAAACCCGCATTGGGTCCTCCTTATTTATATTTTCCATGATTCCCCTAAACCACTCCAGATAACTGCCGGAACGGTACATTTCAAAGGGCACAGCCATTTCCTTCCCTATCTCTGAATAAATTATCTTAGTGTCTGCTCCTTCTGAAATGGACGATGTCAACGGGATGTTAAACCCTAATCTTCCTTCCTTATTTTCTTCTTTTTTGCTGCTACATTGGTTTCCCTGAATGATAAGTAACAATACAAGGATACTTCTGCCTGGCTGGAAATAAAGTAGGTGGCACCATCAAACACACCTCAGTTTCAACCCTGGTGTGAGTCAGTATGTCTTAATATCCACCCCATGCTTCACGTGTTATGAATTTTATCAATACAGACGTCTCTGTTGTACTGTTTATAAACTTTAATGTTGCAGCTAATTCTCCGGAACCGATGTTTCGGCATGTTGAAAAATTTTACTAGCTGTAGTATATTTCGTTTAGGGGTTGATCCTGGAAGTATTGAACACTGCTTATCGATACCAGGAAGTGGGTCGTCACTTTCCGGCCTTACATAACGACTTTTACGTAAGTCCACTTGCAGAATAGCTCCGTATACTCTTTAACAGATAACTTGCTTTCGGATAATGAAGAATTCTGTAATCAAATTTCTATAGCACAATTCAAGGAGAATACACCTAATTCTGTTGATGCGGAGGAGACAGACAACTGCGCAGAGGTTGATGACGTATTATGCGATTTCTAGACGGTATTCCAAACTGGTTTTTATTGCTTGATTCAGGAGTTACGCAGACAGAACTCACCGTGCCGTTCTAGACGAAATGAAATTTCAGAAGTAAAACTAACTTTAGCAGTCCATCAAGAGAGTCTTATAGGGCCGTTTCTTTCACGGAATATATGTATAAACGGCGTTGTGGATGGTGGCGTTGGGTTTATTTCTTCACGGCAGCTGCAGTAAAATCGTTCTACGATTACCTCGTGAGAGAATTTGGTGCTGCGATCATAAAAGAGCTATGAACGATAGGAGCATTACTTCCGTAGCGTGGAACTAGCGGCAATTCGGGCCGGACAGAAGGCGTGCGTGGATAGCAAAGTAGTTAATGCCAACTCCAATCACCAACATTCTCCTCCGAATGCAAAATTATATTGTTAACTCACACTTACATAGATAGAAATGACCATCAGAATAGAATACGAGAAATCAGAGCTCGAACGGAGAGATTCAGGTGTTCTTTCTTCCAAATGTTCAAATGTCTGTAAACTGCGTGGTCATCAGTCTGTAGCTTACAAACTACTTAAACCTAGGTAAACTAACCTACGGACAAACACACACACACACCCATGCCCCAGGGAGGACTCGAACCTCCACGGCGAGCAACCGCGCGCTCCGCAGCGAGGTGCTTTAGACCGCTCGGCTACTTTCTTCCCGCGCGCTATTCGAGAATGGAATGGGAGATAAATACTATAATGGTGGTTCAATGAACCCTCTGCCAGGCACTTAAATGTGATTTGCAGAGTATCCCATGTAGATGTAAATGTAGATGTAGAACTCTTGCCCATAGCGGAAATACTGGCTTCTAATCACGGCCCGCTGAATTGTTTCAATTAGCTAATACAAAGAGAATCCTTTGTAATTCTTCCTTCTTCCTTCTCAGTATCACATGTTCTGGATAACGTCGGCTACTCTGTTGCATACAGAAATTGTGGAACGCCAGAAAATTCAGGGGGAACTATGCTCCAAACATAGCTTTACTAACCTTTTATTGGCCGAATGATAATTTTTGAATTTTAACAATATCTTTTTCGTTTCTTATTGCTAGCCTTTGTATCTAGCGCACTTCTTGTTACGTTTCTCTTGCTTGCTGCTTCATTAGAAACTTCACTTTGTAGTGCTAAGACTTTTCTCAGACCAACACAAAGGTGTCATAAAGAGAGTAGGTATAATAATAAAATTACTCTTTAGTTTCTGACGACGGATTCCAATCTAACGAAAAATGTTGATTCTTTTGATATAATACAACGTTCTGTCCGTTTAATATTCAGGAAGTTAAAAAATGAATCGCCAGTGAAATCATATAAAAGTAATTTTCCCCGACAATCTAACATCACCGTCTGCTTGGCTGATCAGAGGACCATCGTTCGTGGGAGCAAAATAATTTTCCGGTTCCTGGAATAATTGGGAAGATAGCGATCAGCCACAAAGGCTGCCGGAGTTGTTAAAATCAGATTCGGATAGCCAGCGTCTCTTCGCGGAAGGACACTTCTGTTCCCGCCCTCTCTGAAGAGTTGGCGCCCCGGCAGGCCGCTGCCCTAGCAGCCGCAAAACCGGACCTTGCGGACCGGAACGAACTCTGCGTCATGTTGGTAGCACGCCTCTAGTTCTGCCGGCGGAAGAATCAGCAGCGCGAAACTCGCGTTAACAAAACTGGCCCAGTTGCTTCCAGGTTTTACGATCTTCAAGTTCAAATATGTTCAAATGTTTGTTAAGCTTATGGGACTTAACTATGGGGTCATCAGTCCCTAAACTTACAAACTACTTATGAACTAGATAACACTATGGACGGCACAAATATCCATGCCCGGAGGGGGGGGGGATTCGAACCCCCGACCGTAGTGGCCGTGCAGACCGCGACTGACGCGCCTCAGTCACCTCGGCCACCGCGGCCGGCGGATCGTGAAGTGTACAGAAGTAACCGCCATGTTCAATCTCGGTGATATTTCGCGTTGACCGACACGAATATCACAGTTTCACTGAGCAGGTTCTCGCTATTACATTAAAGCAATTGCATTCACTCGCGTGTTTAGTAAATATGTAACGGTTTGCTTATCGGGCGACAGACGCGATGATTACTGAAAGGCTTTTGCTTCAGTTTTTGTGCCGCCCCTGCTATGGGATCAGTCTATTGTACTCAAGACTAACGGATATTTTTCACGAATCACTCTCAATACGCACTCTCTCTTTAAAGGCTGGTCGAATTATTTAAATGATCGTTCTTTTCGATGTTTTATCTCTTTTGTCTTGTCCTGCAGCAAGAAGTAGTAACTGTTTTGTTTGACGTAACAAGCTACCTCGTAATTCCGTGTGATACTTGCAGAATGTTTTGAATATTTCACTGAACTGTCCGACTTCTAGTCTGTAACCTTCTCCTGTTGCTACCATCATTACTCATTTATTAAATAACAGAAACCCCTGCTAGAAGAGAGGAAATCTGATTCTGGCAACGGTCACAGCAACAGAAGCTTACCAGGTAAGTCACCTGTTAATTGGGAAGCGGAAGTCAGGCAGCTTGATTAATTTACCAATCTCGCGTTTCATTTGACGTTTCCCCCCAACCATTAGAAGAGCAGGCGCTACCACTTCCTCTATCAGTAGCATATATTTAAGTGGCAGGGTGCGCATTAATGTCCGTGCGAAACGGCTAATCTCAGGGGCCATTGTAAGGACGTCGACACAGCATTCACTAATCGACAGGCGGATTCTCGGCGAATGTTTGTGTATATAATTTATTAAGTTATGTATGTTTGATGTCTGTTCCTTCGGACATGTCCGAAAGAACAGACACCACACACACACACACACACACACACACACACACACATATATATATATATATATATATATATATATATATAACATCTACAATACGCCAATGACAAGAAATGATTCTTTTCTTCAGTGCGGAGGCACTCATAAGTACTTACTCTTACGGGAATCGGCTTACAAAATCTACTAGTTTGAGTTCTAGTGGGGAGGGTGAAGTTGAGAATTTGTACCCGGCGGGATGCGTTCTTGAGTAATTCCGTGCAGGTGTGGTGCTCGCTAAAATGATCAACGAATGACCAATTACGAACAATAAAAACTACCGCAAATCATAGATCTACCTGAAGAACAAAAGGAAAAAAAAAAAGAAAAAAATCAGTGGTGTAGGGGTCGGTGCAAGTGCGTAAAAAGCAGGAGACCCGAGTTCCAATCCCGGCAGGGTACACATTTTCAACTTTACCCATTCGCAGTTAATGTTATACGTTCCGTGAATATAACTTATTGTTAACAAGAACGACGACTGTATATTGTTATTTATTTTTAACTACTCCATATTTCACTGAAGGCTGGAATGATATTTCTAGACAATGTTGGGTGCTACGACGTGGTCAGCCACGGAAGAGGCGGTATCTTCTAGGAAAAGCAGTGAAGTAACATCAGCCCAAACTCCAGAGATCAACGACGATTTGCCAGAGTCGTTACATTTTTATAACTTAAATCCACTGCCGCATTATTCTACTTGTATGTGAAGGTTAATTTCAGAGTGTGCTGTAGGAATTTTGTTTCGGTTTTAATTAATAGTAATTTGCAAAAATTTCTTTTTTAAATGGTTTATTTGAAATCACATTTTTATATTTGTTTTTCTTACAATAAACCTCTCAGTTTCTGTTATGTTAAGGAATTACAGCTACTTGTTGCGACTTATAAGAAATGAATAATTTGCGGAATAAATCCTTCATGCATCGATGGAGGGTAAGGCGTTTTCAGTCTTTCTGACAGATTTAATCAGTGCGCCAGAACTGGACTCGATTGCGCACCGTACCTTCCGCTGCCGATGCTCCTAACTACTCTGCTAGGTAGACACAACACACGGGTTCCCTTCTGCCAGTGCCTCTCTCCTGCTTCCCACATTTCTTGCCTGTGTAGCTTTTTTGGTTATTCACCCGCAAAACCAAGGTTCCGGGTTGGAGAACCGATGCGGCACGCTGTTTTAAGTAATCTGTTTTGTTAGTTTCCATTTATTAGAGGTATGACAATCGTAGCATGTGACTTCCAAAAGAATAGAAGGAATATAAATAAGACTTTTCTTCCAAAAACTTTGCTTTTTCCATTGAATTTTATTTACTCGTCTACATTAATGTTACTTCCTTCATAAGCCTCTAGACACATTCTACATTTAACCCTTCATCCAACATTACGAATTCAATGCAAACGTAGGCTTCCGCGGCAGTTGTCACTATCAATAAAATTCTACCAATAGCAAGTTCTAATGCAAAAGCCAATAGGAAACGTCCTTTTTGACCAATAAGGGAGAAGAATACAACATCCAATCATATGAAAAACCAGCCATTAAAACACCAATCAGCAACGCCCCTTTCCACCAATGTCGTGCAGTAATATAACCACCAATAAAGGATAACCTACGCCCCCTTCCTCTCCTTCATCCGATGGTATATAAACACCAAGCGATCGTACAGTCAGCAGTCAGACACAGACCCTGACGAAGGCGGCCTGCAACAGTGGCCGAAACGTCGGCAAAGTTTACAAAATGACGACGCGGTATCATACCCAGAAGAATTTTATTGATAATTACGAATTCAGATTACTAAAAATTAAAATTTAGTATTTTCTGTTATAATGCAATGCACTAAACATAAAATAATGCTCCTTCATATTTTTTACGAAACAATTATCATTATATGTAATGTTTTCATGTGCAACATACATTTCGAACAAGGTGTAGAATTTATTCGGACATTATTGTTTTGATTGTTAGCACATTCACATCAATAATGATAGCTTAATCTACACCACATAACCAAACACAATAAAATTCAATTCTTCTTTCTTCCATTATTTCTTTCTCTTCAGCCCTTTTCCCGCACAAGCAGGGTCGGCTTTGTTATTGGGATTTGGCATGTTAATATCGACGGGGTGGCTGGATGCCCTTCCTGCCGCCACCCCCTGCCCCCCGGGAGGAAATGTGTACCACAAATGTCTGTGTATAGTGTTGTGTTATGAAATGTTTGCGAATCGAGTAACTGAGGCGGGATTTGAGGACCAGCCCGGTATTCACCTAGGGGGAAAATATTTCCGTTTTTGATCTGATTTCTCTTATTTTATGATGATGATTATGTCTCCCTATCTAGGTGGGTCCTAAAAAAATATGTTCGCATTCGGAAGAGATAGTTGGTGAAATAGATGTCGCAAACAAATCTCGCCGCAATGAATAACACCATTTTTTTCAATGATTTACATCACAACTCGTGCATCATTTTCGTGGCACTGTCTGACCTATATCACGATAATACAAAAAGAGCTGCCCTTCTTTGAACTTTCTCTATGTCAACCGTCAATCCCACTTGGTGGGGATCCCACAATGAAACGTAGGCTTTGGTTCGCCTTTCCTGCAATATTTCCTTGTGTTCTTTCCAATTTAAGTTGTTTTTATTTATTATTCCTAGGAATTTAGTAGAATTTACGGCCTATAGATTTCACTGATTTATCGTTTAAATGAAATTTAACTGATTTCTTTTAGTGCTCTTATGGATGGCTTCAGACTCTTCATTTAAGGCCAGACGCCAATTTTGCACCATTCGGATATCTGATCTAAATAATTTTGAGTTGTGTTTGATCTTCTGGTGACTTTACTAACCGATAAACGACAGCATCATCCACGAACAGTCTAAGAGAGCTGCTCACATTGCCTCCTAAATCGTTTATACAGATAAGGAACAGCAGGGGCCATATAACACTTCCTTTGTGAACGCCAGATATCATTTCTTTTTTACTCGATGATTTTCCGTCAATGACAACGTACTGTGTCCTTTCTGAGAGGAAATCGCGAATGTAATCCCACAACTGTGAAAATATTCTATAACCACGCAATTTGATTAGAAGACGCTTGTGAGGTACAGTGTCAAAAGCCTTCCAGAAATCTAGAAATATAGAATCGATTTGAGATCCCTTGTCGATAGCACTCATCACTTCATGTGAATGAAGAGCTAGCTGTGTTTCACAAGAATGATACTTTCTGAATCCGTGTTGAGCACGGGCCAATCAGCAGCTGATTGGTCTCCACGGGTACATTTCTGCGAATGGTTCATCCAACAATGTGTTACTCCTCATTTCAGTGCAAATGTTCTTTTTACGGATGAGGCTTCATTCCAACG
This sequence comes from Locusta migratoria, assembly GCA_026315105.1. Lineage (NCBI taxonomy): Eukaryota > Metazoa > Arthropoda > Insecta > Orthoptera > Acrididae > Locusta > Locusta migratoria. Next base: position 351,368,678 of record CM048755.1, on the reverse strand, counting down.
TGATCAAATTGTAAATTTTCACAATCAACATGTGTGGGCTGACGAGAATCCGCACGCAACTGTGCAATCACGTCACGCTGGTACGTTCTGTTGCTGTGTGTTTCCATTCCATGATTAATGTGATTTGAAGAGAAGTAATAAAATGAGCTCTAACATGGCTCTAACATTAAGCGTTTCCGGACACATGTCCACATAACATATTTTCTTTCTTCGTGTGTGAGGAATGTTGCCTGAAAGTTTGGCCGTACCTTTTTGTAACACCCTGTATAGGGCTGTTATTTTGCGGATTACAGCTATTTCCTTTCGTGAATATCGGAGTGACCTGTACAGCTGTCTAGCCTTTGGGAGCTAGCGAACGGTTGTATATGATAGCTAGGTATGCAGCTATTGTGTCAGCATACTCTGAAACGAATTACATTGCTATATAGTCAGGACCTGGAGACTTGCTATTGTTAGGTGATTTAATTTGCATTAGTTCTGGAGGGAAATATACTTCTGAATTACGTATGGTGGCAGCTGTTATTGATTCGATTTCTGGACCATTTGCTTGGTCTTTTTGGTGAAGGAATTTCGAAAAGCTGCTTTAGTAGAACTGCCATCAGTAGCGTCACCATTGCTATTACTTAATGGAGGTATTGATTGTGTTTTGCCGCTAGTATACTTTACATACGACCAGAGTTTCTTTCTATTTCTCTAGCAAGTTACGAGAGAGGGTCTCGTTGTGGAAACTATTATAAGCATCTCGCATTGAACTTCGAGCTAAATTTCGATTATCTGTAAAAGACTGCCAGTCTATACAGTCTGTCCACTACTCTTCCGTCCTTTCATGGAAATATCTCTCAGCATCTGAAATTGGTGTCATCAGTCTACCCTGTCAAATGTCAACAACGTCAGAGATTTCCTTGATGTGATTCAGCGATTGATCATAATCATTTACATCGACTTTATCGCGACTTAATCGTGTAATGAGTTTCTGGGACGCACAAGGAGGTACTTGTCTTTAACATCTTCATGGTCTTCTTATAGAAACTTCAAACACTCGTAAACCTTTGTTTTCTTCATTTTGGAATTCCCAAAAGCAATATTTAATAATTATAAAACCAAGCCGCACTTTATTCCGGTTTTAAATCTTAATTTAAAATATCTGACCTATTCTTAGTTAAAGTACATAACCAGGGTCACGACTGCCGCGGTGGAGTAGCCGAGCGGTTTAAAGCTTCTCGCTGCGGAGCGCGCGGTTGCTCGCCGTGGAGGTTCGAGTCCTCCCTGGGGCATGGGTGTGTGTGTTGTCCTTAGGTTAGTTTACCTAGGTTTAAGTAGTTGGTAAGCTACGGACTGATGACCACGCAGTTTGGTCCGATAGATTTACAGACAGTTGAACATATTTGAATGTCGCGATTCAGACAAATACAACACTCTGAGCTACAAAGTTTCCAAACTTCTAAGAGAAAACGACAGTACGAACAACTCCGCATTTTTGAACGGGTTCTCTGAGAGTCTGAGAATCTGGCCAGAAGGCGGGAATTGACACCAGAAATTACAGAAATAACTTTAACCATGACAGCGCTACTGTATGGCAACGGCGATCGATGCTGAGGTCACAGAGAAATTGTCGGAGCTCGCTCCACGGACCTACGTCATTTACGACGATGCCACCATAGAATTACAGGTTATTTTTAGTCGGCAAAATTAAGCATTCATCATCGCGCTGAAAAGAATGTTATTATTTCGGACAATGAAAAGATTTAAGGGCCTTGGAGAATTCGTTGCAAGAGAGGACTGAACTCTGTAAGCTTTATCGTGAACATCTGGCAGTAACTGAAAAGTTGGTTAGTTATTCAGTTATTCATCCATCTGTATTTTACAAAGTAATATCAGACATGTTACCATAAATGGAAAGGTAACTTGATATGAATTTAAATAATCCTTACAGTCGGTAATATTACTTTATTTCAAAATGCTTTGCCAACTTTCATTCGTATCACGGCACGAGTTACTTTCCTCACTATATTCACCATACCACTCTACAATACATAGCGCGCACACGTGTCCCCTCCCCCACCCCCCAAGCACATTACCACGCTGGGCTAGAATAAGGACCCTGACAATACTTGGCCGTCACGTCACCAGAACGAATGAGAAACTGAGCTCAAAACTATGGAAAATTGCAATCATCTGTCTCAAGTCTTGGGCAAAGTTTTTCAAATTAAAATTACAGGGACAGTTAACTGTACAAGTTTGTTTTTATTATTAAATAACATTTTTTTTGCATTACCTATACTGTGATCTGTAAGTAATTCTTCACTATGTAGTATGAAATATTTATTATGTATGCTTTGGTTGTGTTTTTAAATATTCCGATTTATGTTACCTTTTTTTGATCTCCTAGGGCGGCATATAGTACAATTTTAGTACATCCACGCTATTTTGTGTCTTTCATTTGTTTACTCTTCTTACATGTAGGTTTACTCTGGCTCTTGTTATACGATTATGAGTGCTGCTGTCTGTGAGTTAAATGCTGATATTTCTCTTCGTGTGCATAACAGTTTCGTAGATGTACTGCCACGATGCAGTTAGAATCAGTAGCTGCTTTGACAGATATTGGCAAGAAGTATGGTTACTATTTCTAATTATTATTCTTCCAGCCATTATCTGTAATCTCAAGACTATGTTAATATTTTGAGTACGAGTCTCCAAACAAATTGTTTCATAGCCAAAGACAGGGTGATTGGAAGTGTTTAAGAAACTAATTTTTAAAATATAAGAAGGTTGCCCAGATTGTAATCCACCCCATATTTTCTTCAACAACTACTTATTGCAGATCTACATCGACATCCATACTCCGGAAGCCACCCGACGGTGTGTGGCGGAGAGTACCTTGAGTACCACTATCAGTTCTCCCTTCTATTCCAATCGCGTATTGTCCGCGGAAAGAAAGATTGTCGGTATGCCTCTGTGTGGGCTCTAATCTCTCTGATTTTATCTTCATGATCTCTTCGCGAGATATACGTAGGAGCAAGCAATATACTGCTAGACTCGTCGGTAAAGGTATCTTCTCGAAACTTCGACAAAAGCCCGTACCAAGCGACAGAGCGTCTCTCGTCTCTCCTGCAGAGTCTTCCACTGGAGTTTATCAATCATATCCGTAACGCTTTCACGATGACCAAATGATCCTGTAACGAAGCGCGCTGCTCTCCGTTGGATCTTTTCTACTTCCTCTATCAACCCCACCTGGTACGGATCCCACACCGGTGCGCAGTATTCAAGCTGTGGGCGAACAAGTGTACTGTAACCTACTTCCTTTGTTTTTGGACTGCATTTCCTTGGGATTCTTCCAATGAATCTCAGTCTGGCATCTGCTTTACCGACGATTGATTTTATAAGGTCGTTCCATTTTAAATCTCTCCTAATGCCTACTCCCAGATAATTTATGGAATTAACTGCTTCCAGTTGCTGACCTGCTATAGCGTAGGTAAATGATACATGATCTTTCTTTCTATGTATTCGCAGCACATTACACTTGTCTACATTGAGATTCAATTGCCATTCCCTACACCATGCGTCAATTCGATGCAGATCCTCCTGCATTTCAATACAATGTTCCATTGTAATCTTCTCGGGTCTGCAGCCGGATACTAAAGTCAACTTGACACAATATTTCAGCGGCGCAACTGCCCGCCATCCTCAGGTGAGCTTGCTGATATACAATCTCGCCGGAACTGAGTTACCAGTGCAATCGGTGGCTCCTTTATACATCGAGGAAGGCCCATAGCGCGTGCGCAAGAAGTGACAGTGACTGCCCTCTGGCGCACAAGACGTACAGCGCTCCGGTGGTAGAGTCCGGCGAAATCGATAATCGATGATAAAATTATTATTCAGATTTATGAAGTACCAACCGTTGTTTTTTAACATCTGATAACACCGGGTTCCAGGATTTACTAAGAAGGTATCCTTTGTCTCTGTTAATCAGATTGTCAGATAATCGAATTTCTATGGATTCCTTTAAGACACAGTCCCAGTAACGAGATGCTGAAGCAACCATGTGAGTTTCGTTGTATAACATTCTATGTCCCTCATCGAGACAGTGCTCAGCTACCGCCGACTTCTCGGGCTGGAGCAAACGTGTGTGCCGTTGATGTTCAATACATCTGTCCTGAATGGTGCGGATAGTCTGACCAATATACGTTTTCCCACATTGACAGGGAATCTTATATACCCCGGGCTTCCTCAGACCCAAATCATCCTTCACAGATCCAAGAAGTGCTCTCGTCTTTACTGGCGGACGAAAAACACTCTTAATGTCATGCTTTTTTTAAAATTCTTCCTATCTTTGAAGAGATACTCCCGGCAAAAGGTAGGAAAGCAACTGATTTGTGGGTCTCATTTAGTGGTTCAGGTGAAGGGCCAAACTGTAAAGCACAGCGGATCTGCTTATCTGTGTAGCCATTCTGTTGAAACACAACTTTTAGATGATCTAGTTCTTGCGTCAAACTTTCTGCATCCGAAATGGCGTAAGCTCTTCTCGCTAATGTCCGAAGAACGCCAGTACGTTGGGCCGGAGGATGACAACTAGAGGCATGCAGATAGCGGTCCGTGTGCGTAGGTTTTCGATAAACGCTATGTCCCAGTTTCCCATCATCTCTTCTGTAAACCAGAACATCAAGAAACGGAAGCTTCCCCTCCTTCTCGACTTCCATTGTGAACCTGATGTTGGGATGCATGCAATTAAAATGGTCCAAAAGGCGGTTGAGAGATTCTTCCCCATGAGGCCACACCATAAAAGTATACTTGGGCCTTCCTCGATGTATAAAGGAGCCACCGATTGCATTGGTAACTCAGTTCCGGCGAGATTGTCTATCAGCAAGCTCACCTGAGGATGGCGGGCAGTTGCGCCGCTGAAATATTGTGTCAAGTTGATTTTAGTATCCGGCTGCAGACCCGAGAAGATTACAAACAGTTATTACGCCAGGAAAACCTTTGTGGTCACACAATGTTCCATTGTTACAACCTCTCTATATACTTCAGCATCATCCGCAAAAAGTCTCAGTGAACTTCCGATGTTATCCGCAAGGTCATTTATATATATCTATCGTGAACAGCAACGGACCCACGACACTCCCCTGTGGCACCCCTGACATCACTCTTACTTCGGAAGACTTTTCTCCATTGAGAATTACATGCTGCATTCTGTTATCTAGGAACTTCTCAATCCAATCACATAATTGGTCTGATAGACCATATGCTCCTACTTTGTTCATTAGACGTCTGTGGGGAAAATGATAAATTTACTTGTTACTTACTTACGCGTCGCTTAGTGAGCATACGCCTGCTCTACACTCCATTTGCGAGCCTGCTGCCAGCACTAGCCTGCTGCTAGAACCGAGCACTCGTTGTTCCTGCCCATGTTGTCGTTCCACCTCGTCCGCGGTGGCTCCCGGCCCTTCCTTCCAGCTAAAATTCCCAGAAATACATCACGGGGTAGCCTCCCTTCATTCATCCTCGCTAACTATCCAGTCCAAGTGAATTTCTTTTTTTTAATCATGTTTATAATATTAGGTTGTGCGTAAATCTTTGTTAATTCCTGGATTTTCGAATTCTCCATTCCCATTCTTGTGTGTCTATCACTGGGTCACAGATTTTTCGTAGAATTTTTCTTTCAAAAACATGTAGTGCCTCTATCTGTTCTCCCAAAAGGAGGTTTTCACAGCCGTACATTACCGCTGGCATAAACATACTTTGGTAAAGCCTGATCTTAAACCTTCTCGAGAGGGATCATTTCGGGCCCGGTGGTCTTGATGTAAAGCGCTGACCGGAATCCGAAGCGTCGCGTGGTTGAAACCCGGTCGGACCTAGGATTTTTTTTTTTTCAGTTTGTGCTTTAACCCATTCTTCACATCTCAACAATGTGAGGAGTCGCCAGAAACGACACGTGGTTCGGATTGGCGTCCAGTTCAAAGACTTACACCAGGCCAATGAGCTACATGAAATTATTATTATTTCTTCAGCACCTGCTGAGGGCTAATGTATGCTCTGTTGCCGCCAACAATTCTTGCATTTATCTCAGATTCACAGTGGTTCTGGTCGTTAGACAGACTACCAAGGTATTTAAAGGTACTTGCTGTTTTCAAACGGGGACTGTTCACCTTGAGTAGGTCCCCATCACTTTCTGACTTACTCAGGACCATGTATTCCGCCTTATCTTCGCGAACTTAAAGGCCCGTCCTCTTGTTCATTTTGTAGTATGCGCATGCCATTGTTCTGAGCTCTTCTCGACTGCCTCTGATTAGGATTATATCATCCATATGAGCCATTCTAGTTGTTGACATGGTGTCTAGAAGTAGTCCAATGGGTTCAGTTTTCATAATCTCCCGATCAATTTTTTTCTAAAACGAGCTTGAATAGTATAAGGGAGAGAAATATAAACACGAAACGCTGATGTATCACCAACACATCCTATTTTTCATGTAATCTCCGTCCCATCTTATAACTTTCCTCCAGCGCGAACAAGAGTGATTATGTACTCTTTAGAAGTTCTCATCATTCTTTTCTTGTGTTTTTGATTGTAAATAATGTTTATCTTTTATATATTCACCCTTGAAAAGGCCACGACATGTTTTTAATACTGTCTTTGTCCCGTGTTTCATTCAATTTAATGTTAAATATCATTTGTATTTTAAACAAAAACCATGTGACATGCTTTAGCTAGTCTCAACTTCTTCCTGAGGAAACGCATGACTAAAGAGCAGAATACTGTATTGCTGATTCCTCAACTCCCATCCATGTGGGGCGAGCGGAATGCCAAATAAAAATAAGGGGAAGAAAAAGAATAGTACGTTATGGCTGCCCAAATCTTGTTCGAACCCAGACCATGCTCCGCGCTTGGGACGGAAGCTCACAAAGAATTGTAAACAGTGTGAAACGAGCCACATTCGACCAACTGACTTTCTTCCATTGCTCCAGGTTTCATGGCTTCGGCATTGTGTTTTACTAAATCAAATGTTTGTCTAGCTTATAGGACTTAACTACGGGGTCATCAGTCCTTAAACTTATAAACTACTTACGAACTAGCTAACACTAAGGACGGCACAAGTATCCATGCCCGAGGGGGGATTAGAACCCCCGACCGTAGTGGCCGTGCAGACCGTGACTGGAGCGCCTCAGCCCCCTCGGCCACCGCGGCAGGCCATGACGGTATGGACTTCTGTCATGTTCCCGAGCGTGTACTTTTCTCGAAGTAAGAAGGATAGAATTTTAACAGTCTCGGAAAGTTTTTGTTCAGTATGAGGAAGGAAATCGGCCTGGATCTTTGGAAGAAACTACCCTGGTATTTGCCTCGAGCGATGTAAGGAAATCTTGATTGTCGAAGAGTCAACCAATACATTGCTTACCTTACGTATATGGTAAGGTGGTACAAATTCGATATAAGTACAATTCTGATCAACATAAATTTTCTCGCCATTTGTCAGTCTCGTTGTGTGGCATTGTAGCGTAGCAGGTTTCTACAGCTCCTCCTGTCTTTTCCAAGAATATACCACTTTGTGCTAAGGAGAGATAAATTTTTCCACGTTAGAAGGTAAGTGAAGCTACTTAGTCTAACGAGCTCTTATAAATTTTTTATTCAAGGGTGACTAGATTCTCTACCCAAAATGCCATGTTTGGTACAACGAAGTATGCGTTGGTTTGCGACGGAAAAAGTGGTTTTTATGTAGAAGATGCCCTTAGTCAAAATTCTACTAGGAAGTGATCACAATTGTACCTAGTGTGGTACATTTTCGATCGATTTTTCTCAATTCTGTAACTTTTTTGTGTGTCTATACCGACATTTCTAACTGTCTAATATTTGTGTTACGTATTAGTTAAACATCCAAGAACAAGTGTTATAATTAAAATTACATCTTTTCTCAATATATTTCCAGTTACAATACCATTTCTCCGAAATGATCGAAATTCTACCACCTTACCCTATCTCGCAAAAAGACCACGAGGATAAAATCAGAGAAGAGACCACAAGGAGGTTTGCCTGAATTTTTCCCCGTAGCACACAAATTACCATCCACTAAACACCGTGAGATGGAATGCGAAGGATAAATGTACGTGTAGATTGGCGCCACAAGTGGTTATCCAGGCGAAATAAAGAACTACGCATGGATACCCTATTCCGCAAAACCGCTTGCAGATACAACATGCCGGCCGCGGTGGCCGAGGGGACTGAGGCGCTCCAGTCACGGTCTGCACGGCCACTACGGTCGGGGGTTCGAATCCCCCCTCGGGCATGGATATTTGTGCCGTCCTTAGTATAAGGTAGTTGATAAGTAGTTTGTAAGTTTAGGGACTGATAACCCCGCAGTTAAGTCTCATAAGCTTAACAAACATTTGAACATTTTAGATACAACATAAACAACTCGGAAACATTTGAGGGTAAGACGACGGAAGATAGGATTCCTTAGTTCGCGAAACCTGCGAACATAATGTTCAAATGTTTGTAGAACTTATGGGACTTAACTACGGGGTCATCAGTCCCTAAGCTTACAAACTACTTATGAACTAGCTAAGACTAAGGACGGCACAAATATCCATGTCCGAAGGGGAATTCGAAACCCAGACCTGCGAACAAACTGTCAACTCAAATATATCTGACCTTTCCACATATTTATTCTGAAGAGTTATTTTGAACCACGTTTATCCGCGGCAGTATTATCTGCGTGCTTTTCGGTACGAGTGTGGGCGGCTTTCCTTCTTGACCTGCCGTGCCCCTTTCAGTAATCCATCCTACTTCCTCAAATTGATAAGGGCCGGCCGCCCTAGCACGTAGTTATCTCGCTCAAGCAGAACACCCTTGATTAGCTCATTGTAGTAAGACGCCGTATGGGGCTGACCTTGCCAGCCCTGCTGCGGGCAGGCCAATTAGCCGGCTTTAACGACGGAATTGTGTGTACGCCATCTACGGTTGTTAAGGTACTGCTTCACAACCTCGAGCTAATCTTCGTGGCGCGACCCTTCCACACTCTCATCGCCCAAAGCGCACAAATTACGCTCGGATTCATAAGGGCTCGGACCCTCTTCCTGCTAGGAATGTGAAATGCAGGCCTCTAGATTGGAGCTCTTTAGAATAATCCTCGGTCCTAATCGAGCCGTCCTATATATGGATATCGCGCAGTGCGGTTAATTAACTTCAAAATTTTAATTAACTTTGAAGCCCTTATCACTTAATACCAACTAGTTTTCAATATGTGAAAGGATAACTCTAGAAATTTTCTTTTCTCACTCATACAATACGTTGTGTACATTCTAATGACACGGACAACATGCATTTGCTGTTAAATCCCTGTATATGTGAAATGGTACAGCCCTTGTTGAGTAGTTCTGCCCTGTAATAATTTTCTTTTCGTTACTTGAAATGAAACTGCCTCATTACTTTACAATCAGTATGACCTTTCTTGAAGGGGAATATTACAGCAGATTCGTATCATATTTGAGAAATGATAGGAGCGGATCTGTTTTAATTTTATCCAGTAAAAATCCGATTAAAGTAATTCGTATTATTTGCTCCACTGTTTGGAGTACTCACAGTATTAAACTCTGAAGGTAAAGTGGATATTCAACCTAAATCATAATAAATTTTTACTTTTCATTATCTCCTGTCACTTATCACTTTTCGGATAGTAGAAAAATAGAAAAAGGCTTGGTGTTGTGAGTTCAGGTGAGCCGGTCGCGGTGGCCGAGGGGACTGAGGCGCGCCAGTCACGGTATGCACGGTCACTACGGTCGGGGGTTGGATATTTGTGCCGTCCTTAGTGTTAGCTAGTTCATAATTAGTTTGTAAGTTTAGGGACTGATGACCCCGTAGTTAATTCCCATAAGCTATACAGATATTTGAACATTTAGTTCAAGTGATCTAGCAGCCATCTAATTGGAACATCTCGTTCAGTCCACATATCCGCCAACTTTTCATCCATAAATTAACAAGCATTTAGGAGCCAGTTAGGTTCTACTACTTCACTCTTGATCACTCAATCAAATAAATTTTCATAGTTTATGATTAACATGGATGCTTGTAGGTTGTACTTGTCTATCCTATCACAAATATAAAATTAGGCAGTAACAACTTCTTCTAAAATCACATTGTCCTTACATCAGAGTCGTTTCACAGTTATACTGAACCTCCTAGTTAAGGCTTTTCCGTAATCGAGCCCCACGGTAGTTTTGGAATTCTCGTAGATTGTACTTGACGATCTCTAGCTATTCCTTTTGTACTGTAGTTGTCATTCCTTTTGTATTGCAACTGTCCTTCATCAGACATTAAACATATTCAACAGTCTACAGGAGTTGGAGGAAATTATGGAAACGCCGCGAGAAATTCATGCATGAATATTAACGCAAGATGCTAACCAAGCCTGCGGGCGAACTGTTGGAATTTGATCACGAACGGTACCTTTAGGATGTCCTCTACATTTTGATTTGATATACTGTGGGAATCAAAAACAACAGCAGTCTTCATCCTCTGTTGCACGCAGCGAAGCTACGTTTATCGTAAAGTTTCGTTCCCTACGAATACAGCAAAGAGAACCACTACCTTTGAAAACCAGTAAAAGATTCTTTTCTGTGCATTTGTTAGACACGACTTCTTCAGGATTTTATAACCCAAATACTCTTTATCTTTTGCCTTCCAACGCTTCGTATGCAAAGCAATCTCATCCTCTTCAACACATAGTCGCACGTACGTACTCTGCTATATCCACAGTCTGCAGATGTTTCTTCAAGTTCCAGTTGGTGGTCATTATACTTATGAGTTTATCCACAAACAGAATTAGAGAATCTGTCTTAAAACATGGTTTCGTCATCATTAACTAGCCATGCTTTTTTATTTTTATTTTTTTTTAAATCTTGATTTAATAATCTCCGGGTTTATTACTGTTTTGGGGTTTTTTGGGAAGGCGGCGTAGGTTCAATACATAAATAAACATGTTCAGATGTTTGTAACTCTATCGGACTAAACTTCTGTGGTGATCAGTTCCTAGACTTGCAAACTACGTAAACTAAGTTAAACTAAGGACAAAACACTCACCCATGCCCGAGGGAAGACTCGAACCTTCGACGCAGGTGACCGTGCGATCCGAGGTATACTTGCACTGAAACTATCCCACCAATTTAGTAATTTGTGATATGTATCGAAACAAATAAGTACCCATCTTTGGGCGTTGGAGAAAATACAGTGATTCCAGACTGGTGAAGATTAAGTTCCAGGCACTGAGCAATACTTCAAAGTTCTCCTCAAACAGTCGGCGATAATTACAAGTGTCGGCCAGCAAACAAACGAAGTCTACTCGGAGTCTGCAGCGATGAGTATTGAGGCACTACGGGACATTGTAGCACGGTGAAGACACTTTTGGATGAAGCGATGTGTGGTTCAGTCAGTCATATTAGACACTTGTCATCATTATACACATCTGACGGGCATCCAGGAAGTTTTATTGTGATGTTCTCCCGGCAGCGACTGTGACATCGATTGTTGTGTCGTGACCACTCCCTAAAATAGCTACGTAGTTTTGCTTTTAAGATTATCTCAGTGATAGTTAGGACAGGTTCCTGTCCGATGAATGGAGTCGTTGCGTCTGTCCTGGCCAGCCTATCCGTCTGTTCGTTTCCACTGATTTTTGAATGCCCTTTGGCCCTCAGTAGATGTACCCTATTGATGCCCGTAGCGCCGGCCGCGGTGGCCGAGGGGATTGAGGCGCTCCAGTCACGGTCTGCACGGCCACTACGGTCGGGGGTTCGAATCCCCCCTCGGGCATGGATATTTGTGCCGTCCTTAGGATAAGCTAGTTGATAAGTAGTTTGTAAGTTTAGGGACTGATGACCCCGTAGTTAAGTCACATAAGCTACACAAACATTTGAACATTTGATGCCCGTGGCTTCCTGACATTCTGCAATAAATTTTAATGTCGTTATAGGGTTTGATAGTTTGTAAGTTTAGGAGCTGATGACCCCATAGTTGAGTCCCATAAGCTCTACAAACATTTGAACATTTTTGTTTGCGTTTACAAACAGGAAGGTATGCAGTTGAGGTTAAATAAGTGTTCAATTTCGTCCGTTTGATCTTGAAATGCCGTGCAATGTCTTGTTACGCGATAAGTAGTCGAAAAAAATGGTGATACACAGGCAGAATAAATGGAAGAAATCCTTCATGTCAGTTTTTCGCTGTTGTTATTGGTCAACGGTTCATATAATGAGATCTCTGTTGGACGTTACGAAAATATAGCATGCGATGGACAGCTTTCTTTCTTTTAAGTACTGAAATTTTTGGACTACTTGAAATTAGTTCAAAATTACTAAACACGTACATGACTCTCTTGTGCTCTGAAAACCCCATATGTACCTCCAATAATAGCCACTTAATTCATCATTCATGTCATTCGCTACAGGAGCTTTATCCGTGTTTGGTACATTCGTGTTTATTGGAACTATCAACAACTGTTACATACAACGACTGAAAATTTGGTTTCGTAACCAGTATCATAAATAGCACTTTTAATATGTTATTATTAGGTTCAGCTGAAACTAGTAATCACATATTAAAGATTTAAGATTTTGTATAATGTCTTCCTATTAAATATTTAAACAGATCAGGAAATAAATAGTGACCGTAGTGACAAGAACATTTACTAGCAGAAAAACTCGCGAGTGCTGTCCAGATGCATTTGAGGTCTGGAGCATGGGACACGTCGTCTGAGATACGGACGCTCCATGAGCTGTGTGACTTCGGAGAGATGTTCTGGAAGCATCTTATTGACAAGTTCAGTGCTCACAGGGGAAACTGTCCATCGCACCTACATCAGATGTAATGGTAAGGTGACGCATTTGATAGCCTGTCTGAACAAAGATAAAGCAAGAATGTGGTGTCAGTATCTTCGAAAAAAGAAAGAAAACAGATACAGTGAATGGTCTAACAAGCCCTACAAGCCCAATGGCATCGTGTTTATGCAGTCATAGTGTTAGACTATGGTGCTAGAGACCAGTAATCAACTCTCCCTAGTGCTTTGTATTTTGATTTCTGGTTTATGACAAAATAAGAACTGTCTATCCGGTCATTGACGTCATTGATCTCTTTCTGTAGCCTTGGTGAATGTCGTAGTTTAGTTACAGAATGTGAGACGTATGGTAAGAATATATTGCCGCCGATAGTAAATGTGATGCAGGCTAGATGCTTATGCATCTCTCAGAAATAAAAACAACAAATAAACGGGTGTCATCTAGGTCACAACATTGGAATTCAAGAGCAAAACTTCCATAAATTGTGGTACTGTTGTAGAACAAATTCCCTTCTTTAAATCTCCTTGTTGCAAACGGACATTACAGCAGGACAGAGATACAAAATTGAATATAGCAGACAGAGAAAATGACCCGTTGGACAGTTAGATATTTTGTGGAAAACAAAATAGAGAACAGCAGGAATATTTGAACACAAATCAGCCACTCACAGTCCAACACCACTATCCTATGTCTATATCGATTGGCTCAATGTAGTATATATTGTGTTTGGATCACTACTCTTTCTATTTTTCTCCTTTTTTCACAGTTCCGTAAACCTTCTTCCTATTTGCATGCTTTATGTGTTCGGGTTTTGACGGGCTCTGCACGTGACCAACATATCAACTGCGTCTAAGGGGGGAAGGGGTGATGGGGAGTTTCCCTTGTCAGTATAATGACTACAAGGATTTTAACAAACTTTAGCTTGTAATGACTCTTACCTTAAACTCCAAATATGCATACTGTATAACTTTTGCGAATATGAAACTTCCTTGCAAATTAAAATTGTGTGCCGTAACCGGGACTCGAATCTGGGACCTTTGCCTTATGCGTGCAAGCGCTCTACCAACTGAGCTACCCGGCACGACTCACGATGCCGCCTCACAACTTTACTTCCGCCAGTACCTCGCCTCCTACTTTCCAAACTTCACAGAAGCTCTCCTGCGAAACTTGCAAGACTAGCACTCCTGGAAGATAGGATATGATGGAGACATGGCTTAGCCACAGCCTAAGGGATGTTTCCAGAATGAAACTTTCACTCTACAGCGGAGTGTGCGCTGATATGAAACTTACTGGCATATTAAAATTGTGTGCCGGAACCGGGACTCGAACCTGGGACCTTTGCCTTACGCGGGCAATATGTTCTCATGTATCAGGATGATTAATATGAAATCCCTAAGTATTTATAACTACGGAAATGGGCCAGCTTTGGTAGTTGAGTCATTTCCGATTCTCGCGGCTGACTAATAAGACGTTTAATACTTCCGCGTTGGCCGTAGCGCGGGGCGAGCTTTCTGTTCGTCAGTGCTGCGTGTGTCCCGTGCGCGTAACATCGTTGTTCTTCTACAGCATGCGTAGGAATCCGAGCCCCGATTGTTTCCAATGCGGCCAACCGAAGAAATTCTTGGAGAGAGAGCAAGCTTTTGTGAAACTTCGTAAGTAAATAAATAATGTTGAAAAAAAAGTTTGTAATTCTTATGGGAGCAAACTACGTTGGTCATCAGTCCCTAGACTTACGAACTACTTAAACTAAGTTAAACTAACCTAAGGACAACACACACATCCATGCCCGAGGGGGGATTCGAAACCCCGGCGATGGACGGCCGCGTGCACCACAACACGGCGCTCCAGTACGCGCGGCTAATCCGCCGCGGCAAATAATGTTCAATACGCCTATTACAGTTTAAACGTATAAAACTGGGTGAACATAAAATGAATGTACTGGGGACAATGGCGCGATTCATATAGGTGCGCTACTCCATAAGACAAGGCATAATTAGTGCTTTATTAAGTACTAGCTGAAAACCCGGCGTTGCCCGGGTATTTATTTATTTATTCGAACCTTGAGTTAGTACTTTTCCTATCCACTCTCTCTCTCTCTATCCATCTCCTTTTTTCTAAAAACGTGTTACATTTATCAGAGAATATATAAAAAATCACAGGTAAAAATGCACTCGTTTCGAAGAATCCATTCACGAAATTCAACAATAATGATTGTAATAATATCACAGATGGATCACTTGATGGAATGTGCGAAACGTCAAATAAATTTTTTTAAATAGATGTATTGAAAGAAATTTCTTTTTTACTACTTTATTTATTTATTATTATATTTTCTTATTCGTGTGCTTATCCTTACAGAGAAAGAGCTGAAGACATTGAAGCACGCTTAGACCAAATATATGGTCTGTGGAATCACGTTTCGCTGTACGTAACCTCCTTGCTATATAGTCGCAAACGTCATCCCTGGTCTTCAGTCTGCATTTTTTTATAATTAGACGACTTTCAACCACCATATCTTCCACCCCCTTATAGCTGTCGGCATGGAACTGCTATGGTGTACAACGGGAGACTTCGGACAACAATTACACACACATCATTCGTTTGCGTCTGTAGATTTCGCTGCAGAGCGAAATATTAACACACACACACGTAGAATTTTATATACACCGATAACTTTCCATCCTAATACACTCCAACCTTTTATCATTATCAACCCTCAAGCAACAATGCAACCAATAAAACCATTTTCAAAGAGTAAATATAATTTTCAAAGAGTAATTATTGTTCCGAATTTCGCTTTATATTCTTCAAATTACTAAATATCTATCAGATCGCTATAAAACCGTGCCTAAAACCTTCCTCAGGTATAAATTAGTAACTGTACAAATATTTAAATCTCTGCGTCTTGTCGTTTTCACGTGATAAGCGTACACCAAACAGACATTCACATTAATATGTATATAGATAAATAGCTATCCGGTCGCCATAAAACCGTGCCCAAAGCCTTCCCCAGGTAGACGTTAGTAACTGTAGAAATATTTA
Source organism: Locusta migratoria (assembly GCA_026315105.1). NCBI lineage: Eukaryota > Metazoa > Arthropoda > Insecta > Orthoptera > Acrididae > Locusta > Locusta migratoria. The sequence goes on along the minus strand of CM048755.1, from coordinate 351,352,826 downwards.
GCTCTTTATGTCTTGTAGTTCAGACGTGATAAACGTACACCAAACAGACATTCACATTTATAGATATAGATGTGTACCCAGCCCACGGATCGTGAAAGGTTGGCCACGCCTGATCTACAGCGTCTATCGTTAGTGTGTGTCTTCTGGCCCGTCATTTCACACGCGTCATGGTGTCTGTCATAATTCCTAAAATTATTCCTCGTAAAGAGAAAGTATCACTTTTTACCAAGCTAAGTGTCACATTCGACCCTCCATTTTTTACAATTCACGGCTTGTTAGTCGAAAAGAGTCTGGTTACTACAGATCGCGTACACATGACCTAATTTGTTTAGATTATTGTTTTATTTTTCAAGTAACAATGGTGCGTGTATTATACTATTAGAAAGATGGGGCCGGCCGCCGTGGCCGAGGGAACTGAGGCGCTCCAGTCACGGTCTGCACGGCCACTACGGTCGGGGGTTCGAATCCCCCCTCGGGCATGGATATTTGTGCCGTCCTTAGGATAAGCTAGTTGATAAGTAGTTTGCAAGTTTAGGGACTAATGACCCCGTAGTTCAGTCCCAAAAGCTTTACAAACATTTGAACATTTTAGAAAGATGGGCACGGGATGACGTCACAGTATGATACAACCACTGGATAAAAAGTAATTAGGACTATTACTTTTCCTCTGAAATGACTTTATTCAGAGAGTTAATTGCAGTTACAGACAATCATTATAATCACCCACGTTACTTATAACCTTTTGCCAAATGTCCGGAAAGCGTCGTATACAATCTGTGCATCTTTTTCGTTGATGTCCGGTATTCACCTCCATATCACTTGAAGGTTAAACATGTACATGCAAAATCTCTATAGCACTCCACAGGTATCTCATCCAGTTGAGCTGATTTCCACTTATGAGCAGTTTTACTTTATTTTCTATTCCGCTTTGCCTTTTCTCAATTTCTGCCGTTTCGGCGTTAGTGTTATCCATTCGACCTGCTATACAGTATACACTTTGTAAGTGCAATTTCGCTATATATAATGCAATCTGGTGTAGGAGATTCAGCTGAGTTTTCCTTTTTTCAGACTGATGTGACCTGTGCTCTTTTCCACGCACTGGCAAACGGCAACTTGGCGCCGAAGCGTAAGCTCGCTCGGAAGGCTGAGCTTGTTACGGAGTTAGCGAGGCCTGGCTTTGATTCCCTTTACGGGAGCGAAACTGACTCACGCGCTCGCTCTCTCAGCACGGCTACATTACACTACTCCGCTGAACGTAAACAAATCTTAGGCCTCGAGATCCGCCTAGCCAGTTGCGTCGTTTGCGTGAACTGCGGGACGCAGCAACGAATTTCTAGTTTACAGATTCTTCACGTTCGCCTTGTAAAATTAGACTTAAAGGTCCTCCCTTGCGTCAGGGCGATGGTAGCGCGCAAGCGCCACCGAGGCTTTCCCACTCTTATTTTAGAATGCTAGCTACTCGCTTCAGTCAGAGTTTCAGAGAATAATTCGGCTGGAATGATTATAACAGCCCAACGAAAAAAATATCATCTTTTCTTCCGCGCCAGTCCGCCACAAACCGCCTCTTCTGCAGTGTTGTTTATTCTACTGTAATTGCAAAACGCAGTCATAAGCCAGAATATTAAGATCACTAGCCATCGCTAGTTGAATGGCGGCTAGTGGCGTTGTGGACGCTTAAGTCTTCCCCTAAATCAGTGGGTCATTATATATTATCCTATTTTCATAACTGTCCTCGGGAGCCGGAACCTACGTCAGGGCCGGGGGTCGATTATTCGAACGTCAAGTTTGGTGTGACGTTTCCTGGACTTCTCTTGTACCAACTCGTCCAACATTGGCTCGTATAGTTCCAGGTGCATATATATACTATCCATGTAGGGTAAGGTGGTACAATTTCGATCATTTCGGACAAATGTTATTGTAACTGGAAATATATTGAGAAAACAAATAATTTTAACTATGGCACTTGTTGGATGTTTAATGAGTATGTAACTCAAATATTAGACAATTACGAATGTTGGTATAAACACAAAAAAAGGTTACAGAATTGAGAAAAATCTATCGAAAATGTACCAGGTACAATTGTGATCAAATCCTCGTACAATTTTGATTACGGGCATCTTACACATAAAAATCAATTTTTCTGTCAGACACCAACGCATAGTTCGTGGTACCAAACATTGCATTTTTGGCAGCGAATCCAGTCACCCTTAACTAGGTAATTTATAGGAGTGCGTTAGAGTAAGTAGCTTGACTTACCACTTAAAAGGAAAAAAATTATAGCTCCTTAGTACAAAGTGTTGTATTTTTGGAAAAGACAGGAGGAGCTGTAGAAACCTGCTACACTACAACGCCAGACAACGAGACGCTACGCGACTGACAAATGGCGCGAAAACTTATGTTGATCGTAATTGTACCTATTTCGAATTTGTCCCACCTTACCCTATTGCTGTAGGCTCGCAGGATCCACCGAAAGTACCTTGTTTGAACAACTTGGAAATGTCGGCGGTGGGTGAGGCTGGCGGTACAAGCTAAGGTTTTTTTTTTTTTTTTTGTTTTTGTTTTTTTTTTTTTTTTTTTTTGGGCTTATGGGACTTAATTACGGGGTCATCAGTCCCTAAACTTACAAGCTATTTATGAACTACCTTATACTAAAGACGGCACAAATATCCATGCCCGAGGGGGGATTCGAACCCCCGACCGTAGTGGCCGTGCAGACCGTGACTGAAGCGCCTCAGTCTCCTCGGCCACCGCGGCCGGCTAAGTTTCTCTATGGAAGTACGTCTTGGGGAGTGCCTACCCCCCCTCTCCCCAAGTTGTTCAAAGAAGGTTAGATGAATCACGTTTCCTGTTACACACTGTGGATGGCCGTATCCCGATCCGCCATCACCTAGGCTGACGATTGATTGGACCATGTGACGGAGTAATTTGGTGAGGAGGACATTCACCTGGGCATCTACGGGACTTGCGGTAGTGATGTATGCACCACGACAGCTGGGTACTGAGAAGACAATACTGCGGACCACGTGCAGCCCTACATGTTTTCGTGTCTTCATCGAAGTTGGCAGCTTCTTGAAACACGTTATCTGTCCGTGCGACAAGGGCATAACCACCTATAATGGTTCGAGGAGCATTGTAGTGAACAACCTTGGTCACTAAATTTTCCTGGTCTCATGATAATACACATCAAAGAGTCTATCCAGGGTCAACACTGTGCTTACAAAACTCCGGACCGTAAATTAGATACTTCTGTTCCCACATTCCACCGTAAGTGTACTAATAACTTGTGTACCAGTACGCCGTTAAGTAGGTGGTCGTAATGTTTTGACTCAACAGGGTATTTGAGCTTTTTACAGTCTATTAGTTCTCCTGCTTTCGAGTCTAATAACGCTCTACGTGTATTGCATTTTACGTCGTCTATACTGACGACAGCGCCAGTGTACATGAATGAGACTTTCGCTTTAAAGAACTTCCAAGCCGGCCGCGGTGGCCGAGGGGACTGAGGCGCTCCAGTCACGGTCTGCACGGCCACTGCGGTCAGGGGGTCGAATCCTCCCTCGGGCATGGATATTTGTGCCGTCCTTAGTGTTAGCTAGTTCATAAGTAGTTTGTAAGTTTAGGGACTGATGACCCCGTAGTTAAGTCCCATAAGCTATACAAACATTTGAACTTCCAAGGTTGATATCTCTACATTTATTGTCAGTATCACACTGGTTTTGAGAAAAAGCTACATCCAGGGAAATGAAGAGACTTTGACACCTTGACATCAGTTTTATTCTGTCAAATGTTTGTAATTCTATGTTTGGTCATCATTCCCTAGTCTTACAAACTAAGATAAAGTAACCTAAGGACAACACACTCATCCATGCCCGAGGGAGGATTCGAACCTCCGACGCGGGAGGCCGCGCGATCCGTAACGTGTCGCTCCAGACCGCTCGGCTACACCCACGCGGCGTTTTATTCTGTTATCATATTTTCTATTCACTTGGAAATGACAAATTCTCTAACCTAGTTCCTAGTTACAAAAGTACTGTTTCAGAATAACCACCTCGTGGACGTTGCAATTCAATGTAGCTGTGAAGCCCAGTTACAAAATATGAATTTTCGCCATTATTAGGTCTTTCAACTTGTTCTGGAATTTCCATTTTTCTTTCTACCAGGCATAAATTGTATTGATATTTCTTCCTACTACAGCAATGTCACATTTCTTATTTGGAAGGATTGGAGCCGGCCGCAGTGGCTAAAGCGGTCTGCGGCGTGCTAGTCACGGCTGCACGGCCGCTGCGATCGGGGATTCGAATGCCCCCTCAGGCATGGATGTTTCTGCCGTCTTTAGTATAAACCAGTTCATAAGTAGTTTGTAAGTTTAGGAACTGATGACCCCGTAGTTAATTCCCATAAGCTCTTACAAACATTTGAACATTTTGAAGGATTGGAGACTGTCTTTCAGCTTAGCTTCCTCTGATTTTCTGACTAGATATGTTTCCGTCCAGTTTTTGAATCACGGGCTTTAGATGTTAACTCTAGTTATGAGAAGTCTGTGATCAGTAACTCCTGTATGTAAATATAATGGTGCAATGACGCTATGTGTAATTTCCCTCTAACTGTACTAATACCTTGTTACTACTTTTCTGGCCGAGCGGTGTAAAGCGATTCGCTGCGGAGCGCACGGTTGCAATTAAAAAAAAAGTTCAAATGTTTGTATAGCTTATGGGACTTAACTACGGGGTCATCAGTCCCTAAACTTACGAACTACTTACTAACTAGCTAATACTAAGGACGGCACAAATATCCAAGCCCGAGGGGGGATGCGAACCCCCGACCGTAGTGGCCGTGCAGACCGTGACACACGCGCCGCAATCCCCTCGGCCACCGCGGCCGGCGGTTGCTCTCCCTTGGAGGTTCGAATCCTCCCTTGGGCATGGGTGTATGTGTGTGTGTGTGTGTGTGTGTGTGTTGTCCTGCACTGATGACCGGGCAGGTTGGTCCGATAGTTTTACAAACATTTGAACTACTTTTCTGCCTTAATATTTCACTTGTGGTAGAATGAAATGTTTTCATAGAAGTGACAGAGACCACTGTTTTGTTATGATGGGGTGTTTTGTAAGCGTGATTTCGTGCGATTGTGCGTGTTTGAAGTCAGATGTGTCAGAGCTGTCGCTGTTGGATGTCGCGCGACTGGAGCGTTCGATCTGGTTTGAATTGAAACGTCGCCTCTTCTAGCGGACGACAGGCGGAGCTGCGAACGTCGCTCACACGTGTCACTTGGTAATTACACGCGTGTCGTGAAACAGACGCACGCTGTCGGTCGCTTACCTACGCCGCGAACATTTCACGTCACCACTCACTCTCTCATCCAAATAGCGAGCCCTAGCAACAGGGAGGAGTGAACGATCCCAACACTGAGCTCGGCCTCTATACCCAACCTGGCTCATCACATACTCAGCTCATCTGCAGAGAATATCGTATGCAAAACAGCCACTAGCAAAGAGAAGCAATAAATACGAGGCGCGTCCACAAAGTAAGTTCCGTTTCAATTTATCTCCGCTGCGATTGCAGTTCCGCACTTGCGCTGTAGGCGATGTGTATCAAGGAGAAGAACGTGCGCCATTTGGAGATCGCTGTCAGTTACGTACGATTTGTTGTGCTTGTTTGAAATGTCGGCGTTGATTGAAAATCCCGCCGCCTGTGAAATCAGGTCGGTGATTCGGTTTCTGAATGCGAGGAATGTGAAACCAAGTGAAATTTATCGGCAAATTTGCGACGTTTACGGACCAAATGCGATGAGTGATTCGATGGTGAGAAGATGGGTCCGACACTTCAATGGCGGGCGTATTGATGTGCACGATGAAGAACGAAGTGGGCGTCCACATTTGGTTACAGGAGACCTGGTTCACGCGATTGATGACAAGATCCAGGATAACCGTAGGTTTACAATTAGTCCTCATCACTTCACCAATGACGACGAACTGAAAGAAACTGTTTCCAACTGGTTGAAGACACAGGCGGCAGATTTCTATGATGAAGGTATACAAAACGTGGTGCCAAGCTATGACAAATGCCTGCAAAATTTCGGCAGTTATGTGGAAAAGTAGTTCACGAGTCGTGGAATTTTGTGCAATAAAAATTTCTTCTGTATCTGTGTACAGTTTCATTTTATTACTAAACGAAACTTACACTCTGGACGCGCCTCGTATTACAGTGAACAGCTCAATCCCGACGATATGTATTATAATCGTTGAATAATTAATAAATTCATATTTACGGAATTTACGACATTAACTGCGAATTGGTAAAGTTGAAAATGTGTACCCAGCCGGGGTTCGAACCCGGATCTCTTGGTGGCTGGGCATTCGCGCTGACCTCTACACCACTGAGAGCAAAGCGATCATCACAATTGAACGGACTACTCTAGCTTGCCTCCCGTCAGATACAAACTCTCATCTTTCCCCTGTCCATTATTACTCAAACTCGCGATTTTTCAAACTGATTTCGGTAAGAGTAAGGGCCTAGGATTGCCTCCACATTGAAGAAAGTATCATTGCCCATCTTCGGCATATTATACAAGTTGTATATATGTGGTGTCTGTTCTTTCGGACATTTCATAAAATTGAAGGAAATAGAATTCAAGTATTAATGACTTTTTAACCTTTATTAATAACACAAAAGACGTACCAGTTCGACAAATGTCTGACCCGTGTCGAAGCATGTTTATTAGATAATTATTGCCAAAAAAGAAATGTATCAATGAAATAACTTGCAGAATGATTGCAGGTACTAATAGATGGGAACAATGGCAGGAGGGTGTCCATAATGAGGAAATCAAAGAAAAACTTGGAATGAACACCACAGATGAAGCAGTTAGAGCGCACAGACGGAGATGGTGGGGTCATGTTACACACGTGGGAGAAGCAAGGTTACCTAAGAGACTCATGAGGTCGGCAGCGGAGGGTAGGAGGAGTCGAGGTAGACCAAGAAGAAAGTACTTTGATTCGGTGCAGAATGATTTTGAAGTAAAAGGCATAACATCAGACACGGCATCAATGTTGGCATTGAATAGGGGATCATGGAGGAATTTTATTAGAGCTACTTTGCTCCAGACTGAACGCTGAAAGGCATAATCAGTCTCTAATGATGATGATGATGATGATAAATAACTTTTCTCTGTTTTTTATTTCCAATATTTTCCTAAATAGCTATTAGGTACGTAGCGTAACTTCATACCACTGAAACTACTTATGATATTTTAGTACTCAAATTCTCTTATCCATCATAATAATGATAGTGAGATCTTCTACCAGATTCCATGCATGTTTCAAAATTTTCGGTTACACTTACCCCTAAAAATTTACGTTTTAGATGAAATGTGATTTCACTGGGAATGACATTTTCAATTTTTTTTTTAGGTCAGGATTATATTTACAAATCGATATCTCATTAAAAAGTATCCTATAGGTCAACAACAATTAACGACAACTGCATATAAAAAATTCTTTTTGTTGTAGTCGCAAGGTGCACCCCTTGTGGACTCGGCGTTACGTTGGTAATCTGGGGGTTAAAATATCACTTTGAATAATGAAAGAAGCCAAAAAGTTGTGTTTATCATCTAGATATGACGCCTGGTTTTGATCAGTTTTGGTTTTGAAAATTACTTTTCTTCCTCTCTGTTTGTGATCATTACTGACAGATCATACCTGCAGAGTCTTCCTTATTAGGGAAACAGCCTTGCATATTTTATAAGTCCTAATTTCGAATATTATGCCCATTTTCAACTGTAAAATTTTCGTTAACTGCTTTCATGAAACTCTTTGTGGTTGCCAATTGAAATATGTTAATGCTAGTGCCCTTCGGAAATTAAGACGAGGAAGCGCGATGTAGTGATGCAATGGAGAAAATATGGTTTCTCTGAAAAGGATACAGTCGTTTTCCCTGTTCGAGATTGTGCTACGCGTCAAGTGATCTAGTAGTCGACCAGAGATCAAACTTAAATCGGTCTTCCTTCCTAATGGCTAATTAATGTCCAATACAGCACAAGACTGTTGACGAATAACAGTTCTTTCAGCCAAGTTTGCAATAATCAGGAAAGAAAAGTAGTTTGTCGTTAGTGGCGGTGAATCCCGAAATGATGTTCAGTTGTTCAATTGGAAAGCGTATCAGAACTGTGTTACACAGGATGAATCAAGAGGATTGTCACGTAATATGTGCGGTGATTCTACATGGGAAAATAAAACAAGTGCTATGAATATTTGTCCGATTTGAGATAGATACAGAAATGAAAACGGGCGCATCGAACACCGACTCAAAGCGTGCCCATATATGGCGATGTCGCGGAGCACCAGTGACGTCACAGCCGGCAGCTAGTGTATGTCAGCCCGTACTTGCAGCCACTAGGCAGTCAATACCACTTGACAATGGCCAAGGAGTGCTTGGCCGGAAGCTCGTGGAGTTTTAACCACCTGACGCGGACGGAAACCCGAGAACTTTTTATTCAGAACTGAAGTTCGTTATACACTACACACAGCCTTCCAGTTTCGCTCCGTTTTTTGTGGGCTAACGTGGGGGGCAAGGGAGTGGGGGGGGGGGGGGGAGAAGACATAGGGTCCATTTATTAAAACATCTGCGTCCGATAATACCACTCTCGGTGCAACTGTGTTCCTCTGGTGAGCTCTACTGACGTATCCGCAGGCAATTTTGACACGAATTTAGATCTGCTGCACTAACGCCTGAGAGCAGGCATCCACGTCTACATGTTTAATAGTTTGGTACCAGGCAGCTGTTGCGCATGTTAATGAACCACAATAAGGCTTTATTCACAATTAACAAACTTCAAATGCATATCAGAACGTTTCATAATGGATGAAATATCGGTACCCAAACACAAACCCTAATAGTAGTTTTTTGTTTTCTTAACAAGTTTTGAGGTTTTTCAATCTGAAATGATGACAATAATGAACTTTTACCGTCCCAGGCGCCTACCTCTGGTCTTTACTAGGGTAAATAGACCTTACATAAAGGTTTCTTTAATTACTAGCTAACTATTTGCATATCTGAAGTAAAAAAAAACGCACTGACGTGTTTTACGGCCCACTTTAGATTCGTAGTTTTATAAGTCTTTGCAAACCTTCTGGACCAAAATAATAACCTAAATAATAAAAAATTAATTAATAACAGTGTCTGAAACCCTTGTAGGAAAAAAAAGGTTAGGTACTGGCGGGTTCCGAACCACAGACATTTACCGTCACAGTCCAATACCTTGCCCACTACGCAACACCGAATAGTTAAGAATTGCGTTCATTAATCTCATACTATTGATGGCAGTTGTTAACTGATGCTAATATGGCATTTGTAGACACTAGATTACCATTTATCGTACGAAGAACGATGTGATTTTGTTAATTCTTCAGTGAGCCATTGCTTTGAAATGACAACGTGTAAGTTACAATAAGAAAATCATCAAATACGCAACTCAAGATGGCGTATGCCAGAGACAGTTGTGGGCGAGTAATGTCACGTGACATCTACGAACGGCTGGTTTTCGTTAATTTAATGGAGGGTGTCAAAACTCCTTTATTTTTGCAAATATCTCTCAAACGATACGAGATATGAAAAAATATAACGGAACAAAGTTGTAGAGAATTTTCTCCTCTAAAAATTCGGTTATACAATTTTCGTGCCAGATGCATGGTTAAGCCGGCCGCGGTGGCCGAGGGGACTGCCGGGCGCCGTGGCTCAGCGCGCCCGGTCAGGGGGCTAAACGCCCTCTGTAATAAAAAAGCTGAGCCAAGAACACTTCGAACATCAACGAACAAGTACGATCAGCGTCCGCAATGACTAGAACTACCCAGAGAGCGGAAAAAAAGGGGACTAAGGCGCTCCAGTCACGGTCTGCACGGCCACTACGGTCGGGGGTTCGAATCCCCCCTCGGGCATGGATATTTGTGCAGTCCTTAGTATAAGGTAGTTGATACGTAGTTTGTAAGTTTAGGGACTGATGACCCCGTAGTTAAGTCCCATAAGCTTAACAAACATTTGATTTTGCATGGTTAAGCCGTTATTTTCATTTAAATTTCGAGCTGTCAAACGACAATCGCAAAGGCCCACTTTTAGTGTTACTGCCGTAACCTAAAGTGGGCCAATAGCGTGAACAAAGAGTTCAGTGCTGACAGGAAACCGAACCCTGCACCTATCGATGATGACTACACACCAAAAGAAAAGAAATACTATTCATCACTAGTAGATTCGCATATTTGAATTTGATATGATGTGACTAACAACTCTGTGCGTCACTGAGATTCAAAACCTTACCTTATAGTTGGTTTTAACAGTGTATGAAGAGATGTTGAAAATCAAAATTACTTTCCGCTTGTCTCCATGGTAGAGCTTGGTAGGGCTGTGCCATGCCAGGGCTCCACCCCACGTTGCGCGTCACACGGTGATACGTTGAGGATTTTGAACAAATCTATGGAACTGCATCGCTGCCAAGCAAGTGCGAAAATGATCCTAGTGATAGTAGAATAGCAGTGTGCGACAGGTTAAGAGTTTGGGTCGGATAGCAAACATGACCCTATGGCCTAGACGGTTTCCTGATCAATATTTACAAAAAAGAAAAAAATACCACTCACGTGTGGTTCTTGCACGACAATTGCTTTCAGAGTTAAGAGAAGTCAATAGATATAGACCACATGTATGCAAAAACAAAGTACAGTCAGGACGTAATTAACGGAACCACTGCGAGATCAGTAAATTTTCGTGAAGACGAACGTTCAAGGCGAAGGTCAGCTGCATATCACACGTCAAAAATAAATAAATGTTCAAATGTTTGTAAATCTATCGGACCAAACTGCGTGGTCATCAGTCCGTAGCTTACAAACTACTTAAACCAAGGTAAACTAACCTAAGAACAACACACACACACACCCATGCCCCAGGGAGGACTCGAATCTCCGACGGCGAGGCGCCTTAGATCGCTCGGCTACTCCACCGCGGCTAAATAAATAAAAGAAATCAGCTCTAAACATAGAAATAATGTCAAAATGACAAATTACGTTACCTGGATTGCTCGGCGAGGAAATGTTCAAATGTTTGTTAAGCTTAAGGGACTTAACTGCGGGGTCATCAGTCCCTAAACTTACAAACTACTTATGAAATACCTTACACTAAAGACGACACAAACATCCCTGCCCGAGGGGGGATTCGAACCCCCGACTGTAGCGGCCGTGCAGACTGTGACTGGCGCGCCGCAGACCGCTCGGCCATTGCGGCCGGCACTCACCGAGGAAGGCTTTACAGGAGAGATGGGTTATAAGAAGAGATGGGAGGCCCAAAATAAAAATAAATAAAAAAGTAATAGTAAAAAAAGACTGTTAAAGCAACCATTCTATAGAAATGACCGAGCGAGGTGGCGCAGTGGTAACGCTCTGGACTCGCATTCGGGAGGATGGTAGTTCAAATCTACCTCCGGCCATCCTGATTTAGGTTTTCCATGATTTCCCTAAATCACTCCAGGCAAATGCCGGGATGGTCCCTTTCAAAAGGGCACGGGTGATTTCCTTCCAAATCCTTTACCAGAACTCCGAGCGCTAGCTCCCTCTCTAATGACCAAGCTGTCGACAGGACGTTAAAATCCAAGCTTCCTTCCTTCCTATAGAAATGGAGAATACGGGTTCGAGTCCTGCTCCGGCACAAATTTTCTTGCAGTTGAATTTAATTCAAAAGCGAGTGTCTGAAATGTTCTTTATCATTATTCTGAATATGTTGTCAATTCGTGTTTGCGAGGCACATTCAACACGGAATGAAATTCAAAAGGCTTATAGTCCTGGTATCGCTATGTTCACTGTTGACTACTCATCCTAACTGCACGATGAAACTGCATTCATCCATAACCCGCTAAAATTTATAAGTTGGCAACGAACAAATTAAATGTGTAGATATGCTAACAAACAGAGAGGTACTGAGTCGTATTGGAGAGAAAACAAGTTTATGGCGCCACTTGACAAAAAGAAGGAATCAATACGTAGGACACATCACGAAATCGTCAGCTCTCTAACGAAGAATGTTGGAAGTTACGAAATGTAGAGGGAGGCCAAAGATTTACTGTGACAACCACGTTCAATTATTGAAAGTAGTTTACAGCAGTTGGAGGAGTTTAAGTACTTAGCATAGAATAAGGTAGCGTGAAGAGAATGGAGCAAACTAGCCATCGTACTGAAGATGACACAGAGACACAAATATAGCTAGTCTCTTGAATGTTGTGACAGGTATGGAATTGTTAAGTATAAGGTCTTATTTTTGGGACGAGTCAGGTAGGCAGTCTCGAATGTGGCTTCGCGAACTGCAATTGTTTTTATGGGCAATACAAAGTTAGTAAGGTTCCCGGGGAGGGAATGACTGTGCCTCCAGTTAGAGAACTTGCCTTCATTAGCGCCCAGCCAGTGGGAGAAGTTCCTTACGCTGCGAGCGGCCTCGCGCACCCAAAACAAACAAAATTGCTCCGATGGAGGGCCCAGCCTTCCGCCATCACACTCGCGCCTCGAATGAAGCGGTGTGCATAAAAACTTTCTCCATTCTGCGCCTCTGTGGAACTGGGGCAACTGGCAATACGGCCGTTACGCTGGTACTGGGCTCACATCTCGTTCCCGGGATCCCCTTACTAGCGTGCTTGGCCCACTTTCAGCGATTCCGTAATGCTCCGCCGGGAAACGACCAAACGGTTGCGTGGTGAACACCGCCGCCGAGAACTGAACTAGGACTCCGCGTTAATCTTGTAACGATGCCGATACTCTGATATCCGTAGAAGCGGGTTGTGCGCCAACTCGCGACTTTTTGAAATATTAAAGCTGGTTTCAGGTCCGGGACTCGATCTTACGAGGAGACCACATGGGATTGAATTTGATAATTTCTTTATATTTATGGCACGTGAAGTTCAGCTCTTAAATAACAATCAGCCAAATCCATTCAAATCAAATGTTCCTATATTATTAGAGCTTATGGGACTTAACTACGGCCGGCCGCGGTGGACGAGGGGACTGAGGCGCTCCAGTCACGGTCTGCACGGCCACTACGGTCGGGGGTTCGAATCCCCCCTCGGGCGTGGATATTTGTGCCGTCCTTAGTCTTAGCTAGTTCATAAATAGTTTGTAAGTTTAGGGGCTGATAACCCTGTAGTTAAGTCCCATAAGCTGTACAAACATTTGAACATTTTTGAACTTAAGTACGGGGTCATCAGTCCCTAAACTTACGAACTACTTATGAACTAGCTAACTCTAAGGACGGCACAAATATGCATGACCGATGGGGTATTCGAACCCCCGACCGTAGTGGCCGTGCAGAACGTGACTGGCGCGCCATAGACCGCTCGCCCACCGCGGCCGGCAAAAGCCATTCGACGCAACTCTCAAAAACAATTTCGAGAAAATCGACTTTGAAGTTTTGCAAGTACATGTAAGTACGAATAATTATTTTAGTTGTAGCATCTGTCGGTGTAGGACAGGTGGTACTGATCTGGTCTTGCAATAATAGGTTCGATGGTTCGAATCCTGCCGTGACAGACTTTTTTTTTCTTCTTTCGTTGTGTTCGAATACTTGCACAATTTTAATATAGAATGGTAATTTATACGAAAATACACATTTTTGTTTTCGCTTATTCGTAATTTTCTGTATTTTATAAAAGATCGTTAATTATTATGGTTTCAATAAAAAAAGTATGATACATTTTCATACAGTATTCACTATTAGTTGACGGCGGTAGCCTTTGACTGTTTAGTTTGTGAAGAGGTAGGACGCTGTTTATGGAAAGTCATCACCATAGCTACTAATGGCTTTCCAAGCAGTTAATCTACTCAACCATCGTTTTAGGTGACGACAAGGTGTTCAGCTTGGAATTAGGGATCCCAGAATGTTTAAGTGACTGAATTTTAAAAGGAAAAAAATATATATATGCCGTAGCCGGATTCTTTAGTTGCGAGGCCGGAACGCTACCAGGTATTTTTCCTTGGTTCAGCTCGTTTCGCGTTGTTACTGGATTTTACATTTACCAACATGGCCATCAACTCACTTTTATTCTCCATATTAGCCAGCATCTTTGCATACGCTGAGAACGGACGTGTGCATTTCCCAGCATCGTCACTTAACGGTGGGCTTACACATATCCAGGTATCTTGTGAAAACCAGAAGACACTCCAACAGCTGCAAGCTACCGGCTGCTTCAGATATTCAAATGTTTGTAAACCTATGGGACCAAACTGGTAAGGTCATCAGTTCCTAGACTTACAAACTACTTAAACTAGGGCCAACACACACACCCATACACGAGCGAGGACTCGGAAATTCCGGCGGGAGCGGCTCCCAGCCCGTAACATGGCACCTAAGACCACGCGGACCGGCTGATCTCTGCCTGCTGGTTAGCCACCAACAGTCCATGTGTCTTTACCACAGAATAAAGATTCCCCGGTATTTCTGTTCTCTTACAACGCAAAACATAATTTATCATTCATAACGCGTAAGTAAAGGCTTTTGGACATGAAATTACACTGCTCAAAGCAATTAGGTGATGAGTTGGGATATATTAAATATAAGAAGAGGCATTGAATTAAAATTTGTACTGTGACCGGGATTCGAACCCGGGACCTCCTACTTATTAGGTAGGCTCTTTAGAGCGCTCAGCTAACAGCGTTGCAGCCAAAGCGACAAAACCACGTCTCACTGAGTGGTCTAAAGAGCCTACCTACTAAGTAGGAGGTCCCGGGTTCGAATCCCGGCCACAGCACAAATTTTAATTGAAAGCCTCTCCTTATATTTAATACCTTTGGTATAACGAGACAATGTTATCTCAAGGATATGTATTATTTGAGTTGGGATATCATACACAGTGCATACATAAAATATTTTATTCACGTATTGGTTACAACAGTAATTTGGATGTGATACAGTACGATATTTTGCTGTCTCCACTCTTTACTTGAGGTTTACATGGCGTTTACTGAGAGGGAGGTACCATGTGCCATGCACCACAGTGAAAAAGAAATTCTTGTTGCCCTTTAATATGGTGTGTGATCAAGTCGGACTGCCAGTACGGTTGAACACCTGCATGGCATGGACAGTATGATTTTATCAATGAGCTCTTGAGGGAAATAGGACCATTCTTGCATGAGTGCAATATTCAGTTCTGTAACCGTTATGGCCGGCGGCGGTGGCCGAGGGACTGAGGCACGTCAGTCACGGTCTGCACGGCCACTACGGGCGGGGGTTCGAATCCCCCCTCGGGCGTGGATATTTGTGCCGTCCTTAGTGTTAGCTAGTTCGTCAAATGTTCAAATGTTTGTTAAGCTTATGGGACTTAACTACGGGATCATCAGTCCCTAAACTTACAAACTAGTTATGAACTAGCTAATCAATAATATTATACGTACCAACATCTGAAGATGGCCGAAGGCCGAAATAAGGTTACTGTGACATAATAAAAGTTCTAAAGCAGTATAAAAATAATTTATAATTATTGTATTATTCGTTTTGTAGAGTAAACAGAAGTTAACTCCAACTCCCTCTGCAGCAACTTTCTGTTATTACCACTATCTCGCTTGCCGTAATGTTTTCTCCACTCCGTAGAACCGACAGGATGATGTCGAACGAATTTAGTTCATTCTGACAATGACGATACTTCAGAACCTAGATATCAGAACTGATCCCCTAATTGTTTTGAGCGTTGTAAAAGGGTGCATGTTTCACACTTCATCAGAAATTCGCATCTGCTCTTTGAGGACTAATACAAGCAGTATGGTGTATGTAGGCTGTGTGAGCCGCGGCGGAGTGGCCAAGCGCATTGAGGCGCTCTGCTCCGATGCGTGAGGCCGTTCACCGTCGGGGGTTCGAATCCCCCCTAGGGCATGGATGTTTGTGTCGTCTTTAATACAAGGTAGTTCATAAGTAGTTTGTATGTTTAGGGACTGATGACCCCGCAGTTAAGTCCCTTAAGCTTAACAAACATTTGAACATTTTGTAGGATGTGTGTATTTTGCGCTAGTATAGTTTCTGTTAGTATAGTGTCTTTTGTCCCTTTGATTCACAATGTGAAACACTGATGCCATTGCATTAAATATCATTTCCCTCTTATGGTGTTGATATCTTATTACTTTGTTCTGTCTACTAAAATGTCATTTATGGTAGACTGCAAAGTTTCGCACGGAAACGATCGAGTTCTATTCTATGCATGGTGCGTGGGAAGGAGGTTAAAGGTGTGCCTTGTTAGAGCTACGATATTTGAAGAAAGGTTTCCATTTTCAGCGCTACGAGATTCGCCTATACGACCCCATACCACACAGAGGAGAGGCTCCGCTAACAAGCGTCTACCCCTGCAGTAGGTCGAGCGTCTTTAGGGCGCTCTCGCGATCAAAAAGTTTCCGTCTGAGGGCTTTGCTGCAGCGTATATACCACGTAGCGCGGCTCAGAAACGAGTGTATAAGAACCGACATGAAGGAAAGGAATTAGCGTCACAGCGTGCTTCTTCGTCATGCGAGTAGTAAATGCGAAAACGTTAACGTTATAAATGGATTCTTCCGTCGCTTCTTGGTAGAACGCTTCCATATTTAAGGTTGAAAACAAACAAACTGTTTCTGTTCTACTAATTTAGTAGAACAGAAACAGATTGTTTGTTTTCAACCTTAACTATGGGCGACGTTATTATCCAATGCGTCCAAACAGTACCAACGTGCTGCTATTTTTTTCTTGGCAGCCAAGTGACAACTACCGGTATACGTAAATCGCAGAGTACTATACAGGGCGCTCATTTTAAGTGAAGACATTGAAATATCTCTAAAACTACACGTCGAATGAAAAAAAGTTATAATTCAAATTTGATTGTCTCGGAGGGGACTTCCAAGGAAGCGAAACTCTAACGCCACCTCACCCAGTGCATTGGTTACGGGGGGAGGGGAGCATCCATTTTTTAATTTCAGATTACGATTGTACAGTAAAAACTACATCGTTTATGTGTTAAGGTTTTGTTTCGTTTCGCTAGAGTTGGCGCTGTAATCGGAGGAGTCGAAATGGATGCACAATCGTAATTTACAAGAAGCTATTCAATGTGCCTTGAACATTCTGGGACCCCACCTACATGCTGCGCGGATAGATCAGGCCAAACCCCGTCGAATCCCCCCTCGGGCATGGATAAATGTTTCAAATGTTTGTATAGCTTATGGGACTTAACTACGGGGTCATCAGTCCCTAAACTTACAAACTACTTATGAACTAACTAATACTAAAGACGGCACAAATATCCATGCCCGAGGGGAGATTCGAACCCCGACCGTAGTGGCCGTGCAGACCGTGACTGGAGCGCCTCAGTCCCCTCGGCCACCGCGGCCGGCGGGCATGGATATTTGTGCCGTCCTTAGTCTTAGTTAGTTCATAAATAGTTTGTAAGTTTAGGGACTGATGACCCTGTAGTTAAGTCCCATAAGCTATACCAACATTTGAAATTTGTTTTTTTGCCAAACCCCGTTATCGGAAATATAGGTAAGGATCAGTTTACGGAATGACTGTAGACAGTACAGAAGCATTTCTTACGGGAATGTGCGCAATCGTTTCTTAATGCGGTCTACCATGTTTTCACGGGCTGTTTGCACTTGCTAGTAAACCTTGTCTTGTAAACCCTTAAGCGGAAGATTTTTTTATTACTTTATAGGAAATATATATCTGGTGAACACGGTTATGAAAAAACGAAACATATGTTGCTTTTCTCGCAAATTGGTACATAAAACTATTAGTACAATTAAATAATTGAACAATAACTTACTGAACACCAATAACAAGTAAGAATTCCAATATTTATTACTTCATCAATACTCATGCCAAGGAATCGGTAAAAAATACATAAATTTTGTGAAGAAAGGGCCGCGGCGGAGCGGCGAGCACATTGAGGCGCTATGCTGTGATGCGCTAGGCCGTTTCCCGTCGGTGGTTCGAATCCTCCCTCGGGCATGGATGTTTGTGCTAAGGGATAAAGTTCAAATTTACAAATACATCTGCTAATTAATCGATTAAGCATTGAACACACATTTTTCTGGAACAAAAAAAAGTTCAAATGTTTGTAAAGCTTATGGGACTTAACTCCGAGTTCATCAGTCCCTAAACTTACAAACTACTTATGAACTCTCAAGGAACTGAGATACCAACAGCCGTATGTATAATAACATATTTATTGTATAACAACCAGTTTCGGCATTCCACTATGCCATCTTCAGGTCCCTACATCGGAGCATAATATCCAAAAGTAAGGTTACTAAAACTGGATTCGTGGACTTCCGTCTCTTAGTGGAAAACAACAACAACAACTGCCATCATCGGATTAAAATCTACGTCGTCTTTCCGGGTGTACTATTGTTTCCGATAGTGCATTTCTAGCTTTTGTTGATTTGGAGAAAGCCTTTGACAATGTTGATAGGAATACACTCATTCAAATTCTGAAATCAGCAGAAGTAAAATATAGGGAACGGAGGGTTATATACAACTTGTACAAAAACTAGATAGCAGTTATCAGAGTTGAAGGGCATGAAAGGGATGCAGAGGTTAGGAAGGGAGTAAGACAGGGTTGTAACCTTTCTTTGGTGTTATTCAATTTGTACATCGAGCAAGCTTTAAATAAAAGCAAGGAGAAATTTGGAGAAGGAATTAAAGTTCAGGGTGAAGAAATAAAAACATTTCGTTTTGCCGATGACATTGTAAGTCCACCAGAGACAGAAAAGTATCCGGAAGAGCAGTTGAACGGAATGGACAGTGTGTTGAAAGATGCGTGTAAGATGAACATTAACAATAGAAAAACAAGGGTAATGGAGTGCAGTCTAAGAAAATCATGCGATGAAGGAGGAATTCGATTAGGTAACGAAATATTCGAAAGTTTGTTAAGCTTAAGGGACTTAACTGCGGGGTCATCAGTCCCTAAACTTACAGATTACTTATGAACTACCTTTTACTACAGACGACACAAACATCCATGCCCGAGGGGGGATTCGAGCCCCCAACCGTAGTGGCCGTGCAGACTGTGACTGGCGCGATTAGATAACGAAACAGTGAAAGTGGTAGATGAGTTTTGTTAATTGGGCAGTAAAATAACATACGATGGTCGCACTACAGAGGCTATAAAATGCAGAATGGCAATGGGAAGAAAAGCATTATTGAAAAAGAGAAATTTGTGAACATCGAATATTAATTTAAGCATAAGGAAGTCCATTCTCAAGGCTTTTGTGTGGAACGTTGCCTTTTATGGGAGTGAAACATGGTCGATAAACAGGAAGAGGAAGAGGAAAGAGGCTTTTGAGATGTGGTGCTACAGAAGAATGCTGAAGATTAGGTGGATGGATCGCGTAACTAATGAAGAGGTACTGAACAGAATTGAGGTGAAAAGAAATTTCTGGCCTACCTTGACTAAAAGAAGGGATCGATTTTTAGGACACGCTCTTTGACATCAAGGAATCGTGAATTTAGTGTTGGAGGGAAGTTTGTGGAGTAAAAATCGCAGAGGGAGACCAAGAGATGAATACAGTAAGCAGATACAAATTTATTAGGTTGCAGTTCTTAGCCGGACGCAGTTGTCGAATGGTCTGCGGCTCGCCAGTCACAGTCTGCACGGCCGCTATGGTCGGGGGTTCGAATCCCCCCTCGGGCATGGTTGTTTGTGTCGTCGTTAGTATAAGGTAGGTCATAAGTAGTTTGTAAGTTTAGGGATTGATGACCCCGCATTTAAGTCCCATAAGCTATACAAACATTTGAACATTGAACTCCGCAATCCACCGTAAGGTGCGTGGCTGAGGGTACACTGTACAACTACTAGCCATTCACCTGATTACGCGACAGATGTTCATTTATCTAGTGACGTATTTCGAAGATCCATTTTCATTGCAATCAGAACTTATGACGTCATTTTGTCAGCACTGGAACATGTGTATATTAGAGTACCCGTATTGAACAATAAGCATTGAGTTTTGTGGACTGAAACACTTGCACCATAATAGTGCTCTGTTATCGGATACGTCACAAATCATCACCCAGGTGCATAAATAATGGCAGAGCGGGAGGTGGGGATTCAAACACACACACACACACACACACACACACACACACACACACACACACACACCTTCCAGAGCAACATCCACAATAGCTTCTTTTTCTTTTCAGTCGCTCACAATACAACCTGTATTCCAGTTTTAAACTTTGAAACAGTTGCAGATATCATTAATTAAAACTTCCGGGCT
Source organism: Locusta migratoria (assembly GCA_026315105.1). Classification (NCBI taxonomy): domain Eukaryota; kingdom Metazoa; phylum Arthropoda; class Insecta; order Orthoptera; family Acrididae; genus Locusta; species Locusta migratoria. Next base: position 351,332,583 of record CM048755.1, on the reverse strand, counting down.
AAGTTGTCGTGGTCCATCAATAAAACTTCTTACTCCCGATGATTCGTTGCCTACTGCGGGCAACATCTTCAAGGGTGAGTCGACGACTGCCTACTAGGCGCTGGAGGTCCTGCTTACATAGAGGGCATAGATGGCTGTCACGTGGTGCCTATTATGAAGCTATCTTTGACCAACGTCATCTCTCTCTCTCTTTTAATAAACATTTGAACATTTTTGCCGTTCTTATGAGGAAATGATTAGGCTTGCTCAGGACAGAGTAGGGTGGAGAGGTGGATCAAACCAGTTCCCGACTGAAGACTACATCAACAAGTGCATTTCAATGTGATAGCAGGTTTGTTTTAGGTTATTGGGAGTATGCGTCTAGTGCTTTAGAAAACTGAGCATTTTTATGAAGGGAATGAGAAGGCAGGCGGCGGTGTTATTGGCAGGCCGGGCGGCGGCGGTGGTCGGCGAGCAGCGGAGCGTGCGCGCTCCTACGCAGAATGGTAGTCAGTGACCTTTGCTAATGAAAGTGCGCGCCCGGAAAAGTCTCGCCACCATCGTAATCGGAACTCCGCTGATTGGCGATGCGTGTTCCTCTCCGTGAGTCAGGGAGGCAGCATGCGAGGGCGAAACTGTCCACATGAGCATTTCTTTACCTCTATTAGTACACAAACTTTTTTATTAATTTTTGAAATGTCAGGCGGTTAAACATTCTAAAATGTCGGTTTCGTAGCTTCTGTACGAGGGGATAGCAGTGTTGAACTGCCCTGATCGGAAATGAAAATCACTAAATTGTGGATATACAGGGTGTTACAAAAAGTTACGGCCAAACTTTCAGGAAACATTCCTCACACACAAAGAAAGAAAATATGTTACGTGGACTTGTGTCCGGAAACGCTTAATTTCCATGTTAGAGCTCATTTTATTGCTTCTATTCAAATCACATTAATCATGGAATGGAACGAAAAAATGCTTGTATAGTTTATGGTACTTAACGACGGGGTCATCAGTCCCTAAACTTGCAAACTACTTATGAACTAGCTAACACTAAGGACGGCACAAATATCCATGCCCGAGGGGGGATTCGAACCCCCGACCGTAGTGGCCGTACAGACCGTGACTGGAGCGCCTCAGTGGAATGGAACGACACAGCAACAGAACATACCAGCGTGACTTCAAACACTTTGTTACAGGAAATGTTCAAAACGTCCTCCGTTAGCGAGGATGCCTGCATCCACCCTCCGTCGCATGGAATCCCTGATGCACTGATGCAGCCCTGGCGAATGGCGTATTGTATCACAGCCGTCCACAATACGTGCACGAAGAGTCTCTACATTTGGTACCCGGGTTGTGTAGACAAGAGCTTTCAAATGCCCTAATAAATAAAGTCAAGAGGGTTGAGGTCAGGAGAGCGTGAAGGTCATGGAATTGTCCGCTTCTACCAATCCATCGGTCACCGAATCTGTTGTTAAGAAGCGTACGAACACGTCGACTGAAATGTGCAGGAGCTCCATCGTGCATGAACCACAGTTGTGTCGTACTTGTAAAGGTACATGTTCTAGCAGCACAGGTATTTTGTTAAAAATATTGCTAACAATTATCACGAGGGAGATTTGAACATGGGCTCTCTAATTTTGGAGTCAAACACTGTGACCACATAACCATTATGCAGTTGTTCTTAAAATCGCTCAATGAGCACGTATCTAGCTTGGCCCCTTGTTTTTTAACAGTTCCACAAAGTTCCACATTGTATTCATGCACGATGCATGTTCCCCTTTGACGGGCTATTCACTGCACCATCCTACATTAAGACTGAAGAGGTGCAGTTCCTTGTTAGTAGTGCCACTGGTCGCTTAAAGCGATCTCTGTTGTCATCCGGTCTTCCTGGTGTCGCATAAGTCTGCCTTTTGATTCTCTGTAGATTTTTATAATTGTCTTCATAAATCTATCCAGGAATTGCACTTCTGTGGCAGAGTGTTGTAAGCAGAATGCTAGGAAGTTGGTGTGCACATTGGAATATCCTCCACAGACCTTAATTTTACATTGTCTGGAGCCTCTTTATATTGGTCTCAGCGGCGTTTCGCATATGTAATCCGTAATGGGTGGAAGGAACAAGTTCCCATTCGTCTGAGCTCCGCTTACAGACTTGCCTTAGCAGGACACAATCCCGCAACGTTACGGGGAGCCGGCCGCGGTGGCCGAGGGGACTGAGGCGCTCCAGTCACGGTCTGCACGGCCACTACGGTCGGGGGTTCGAATCCCCCCTCGGGCATGGATATTTGTGCCGTCCTAGTTCGTAAGTAGTTCATAAGTAGTTTGTAAGTTTAGGGACTGATGACCCCGTAGTTAAGTCCCATAAGCTATACGAACATTTTCGTTACGGGGAGGCTTTTAATTACACGATGGACAGCCGTCTAAATGTTTCGGCTCATCACTGTATATAAATGTAGGCATTCGTGTATCTCTAGGTGGAACTACCTCATTAGATTAAAATAATTCACGACCCCCGACGGAAATGCGTCTTTGCGTACGGCTTCAAAGCGCTGGCTGGCTAGGCAAAACAAGCGGAAAATCGGAAGTCAGTGACGCACAAAATGTTCTCATTCCGAAACAAATTACTTGCATCACTAGGATACGGCCGTGCTTCTTGCTTTTCAAGTAAGGAGAGACAACCGAAGCGCCTAACCAGAAGATTGTGGCGAGCTCATCAAGGGGGAATTGGCCTCGCGTGTCGGAGGGTAAGACTCGGACTGGAGTGGGTTTGCGTGTCGCTCTGCTAAGAAATAAGCGTCCTCTTCATGCCGACTGGTTTATGACTATCTTTGGAGTTCTGTGGGCGTAAAAGCGGAGGCTACCGGCTAAAATGCAGCTCAATTTGTTAAACGGCTCCCTTTTTAATGCACGCATAAAAAACCGTTACAATTTAATTACATCTTATCCTACTACAAATCGGCATATATTTTTTACTTTATTTATCTAGTTTTACCATATTTCCCGTGAAACGTATTATCGTATAATAGTTAAACCGCTTGAAATCGAAGTGAGTGTCAGACAGATGGATGAATTATCGTCATTACTGTTCAATTTCAAAAGAATTCGAGATGAGCAGGAAAGAGTGGGTAGGTAACACAGTACAGGGATGAAGTGATACCGGGAAGAAAATGAAATGAAAAAGTGCTAATCTAGTTCAAATGTGCTCCATAGTTGGGTATAACGTTTAAAGGCAAAAACACTCACACAACACACAGGATATTTGGAAAACTTCAAAAACCCTTTAAACACAGGGAAAACTTTGTCATTTTGAAACTTTCACGTTCTTTTGGTGCAGATTATGTGACAAACTATTTTTCCTTCATAATTTGTTTGAGATTTATTACACTGACATTCATCATCATCATCATCATCATTAGAGACTGATTATGCCTTTCAGCGTTCAGTCTGGAGCAAAGTAGCTCTAATAAAATTCCTCCATGATCCCCTATTCAATGCCAACATTGATGCCGTGTCTGATGTTATGCCTTTTACTTCAAAATCATTCTGCACCGAATCTAAGTACTTTCTTCTTGGTCTACCTCGACTCCTCTTACCCTCCGCTGCCGAGCTCATGAGTCTCTTAGGTAACCTTGCTTCTCCCATGCGTGTAACATGACCCCACCATCTCAGTCTGTTCACTCTAACTGCTTCATCTATGGTGTTCATTCCCAGTTTTTCTTTGATTTCCTCATTATGGACACCATCCTGCCATTGCTCGCATCTACTAGTACCTGCAATCATTCTTGCTACTTTCATATCTGTAACCTCTACCTTATCAATAAGGTAACCTGTATCCACCCAACTTTCACTCCCATACAACAAAGTTGGTCGAAAGATAGAGCGGTGCACAGCTAACTTAGTCTTGGTACTGACTTCCTTCTTGCAGAAGAGAGTAGATCTTAGCTGAGCACTCACTGCATTAGCTTTGCTGCACCTCGATTCCACTTCTTTCGCTATGTTGCCATTCTGTGAGAAAATACATCCCAGGTACTTGAAACTGTCTACCAGTCCTCCTATCTGGCACTCAATCTGTTCTACGAACACCTAAATTTGGTGGGGAGGCATATCTCCCTCACTCACCAGGCGCCCATAAAACATTCATAGCCGGCCGCGGTGGCCGAGGGGATTGAGGCGCTCCAGTCACGGTCTGCACGGTCACTCCCCTCGGGCATGGATATTTGTGCCGTCCTTAGTCTTAGCTAGTTCATAAGTAGTTTGTAAGCTTAGGAACTGATGACCCCGTAGTTAAGTCCCATATGTGCTACAAGCATTTGAACATTTTTTTTTTTTGAAACCATTTATAACATATGACGCACATACCGCCAGCAGTGTAGTGAATGACACACTGGACGTGTTTTTCGGTTGACTTGTCATCAAACGTTTGCGGCTGACGTTCGAGAGCCACTTCCCGCCGGCTGCTAATAGACCAGATGTGCGGTACGGCCTTGTCGCCACAACACAGGCACAAAATTGAACATAGTAACAGACACGTCTGTAACCGGACCAACAGTTCATGTTTTGTGAAAAACAACAAATAAAAATAAGGAGTACGAAATGGAAGTGAACACGGATCTCCCACATCGTAGTTCAACGTCACGGCCGCATAAAAACGACAGTATGGTTGTTGACATTTGGTCAGTTTTGCATATCATGTGGTCGGACTTTTCACTGTTTCTATTTGTCTTCTTCTTTCACAAGGCTGTATAGCTTCTTTCTAGTTTCATTCGCGATCTATGTTCAGGTTTGGACGTGCTATCCACTGTGCCAAATTACCACCAGATCTGACAGGGTGTGATGGGGTGTTTAACTTGTCTGTAGGGCTGTCCCACATTTTCTTGCCAGGCGGGAGTGGCCGTGTGATCTAAGGCGCCCTGTAGGTATATCCGAGATACAACAGAACGATTCACATTAAGCCATCGGCTCACTTTAGTTTGGGACAGTAGAGAACCTGATAGTCGGCTTTTATGTGCCATACAGCACCTTCTGCGACTGCTAAACGATTATGGATGGGAGACTACCCAGCAAACAATAGTCAGTTTGATAGCTGCTCTGACGTCATCATTGACATGCCAGTACCCCGCTGTTCACATTTTGTATGGCTAAGCTTGAATTCGACACGAGACGTGAACACAGTATTTTGTAGCTTTAATTTTGAACGTCATTGTATATAACTTTCGATTTTCGAGGTGATAATTAATATTTTATCACTTATGCTCATACATCCACGTGGAAATCAAGTTACAATATTGTTTTTATTTGTTTCAGAGCGATCGCGTGGCGCTGAAGACTCTATATGAGTCAGAAAAAGAAGGACCTGCAGTGGGAGAAACTCTCCCCTGCAGAGTTCCAGCAACTTCAAGATTTCCAGTCATGTAAGTACTCTCAAATTCCTACATCGTCAGATACAATTTAAGGCTATTACAAGTCGTACAGAAACCAGACTGCAACTGTAGGAGTCAAACATGAACGAACTGGAGTAATTAGGAAGGAATTTAGCCAGGGTTGCAGCCTATCGTCAATATTGTTTACTTTTCCTTTGGGACAAGAAGAACAAGATATGAAGGAGACAACTCTGTGGTTGTGTAAGTTCCACTGCTGAAATCATTGTCTGCAGGATTGGTGTGAGCAGATTCACGTAACATTTAGTTTCGTATTCCTTATATTATGCGGGGAAGTAGATGAAAAAGTAGCATAAAGGAGATTCTCTGCAGTTCTATTTCTTATGTAATTTCTAAATTATTAATTGAGCTTCGTACGATATAAAGGCTCCAAATTTTATTTTCATTACAAATTTTAGTTATACTGACAGACATAAAAAATCTGTTCTCCTAAGCTTAAGACTGACTAAAACGATTGTATACAAAACTTGTTAAACATTCATTGCTGCGCGATGGTTTTTTGTTAGTAAACGAAGCAATGGTTCAAAGATATGATATGATCAGTTTGAAAGTGTTTTTGGATGGAAAGGTTTAAAACGTATCGAAGGAAATAAACTGACCGTAATTAAACTTTATTGGGGCCACTAGAAACTTGATTAGAGACACCATAGATAGATGTCCCATAAGTGATTTTCCGGGTTTTTACTTTTTTATCGTAGGAAATATAGATTTTAAAACCATTCTATATCGCCACAGAGAGCAGAGAAATGTGGTGGCTGCATGCTGACATTACATTTTCCGTGTATATCGAAGCTTTTGGTCGTAAAAGTGAAGTGCAAGTCAAGTCAATAAAGGAACAATTATGACCACTGGCCAAAGGATAATGAAAGCTTCTTGACTCTGATGTGGGCTAGAGATACTGCAGTGGAAAGATAAAAGGGAGAATCATCCTAAGTACTATTATGTTGTTGGGTGTTAGGTTGGGTTCTTTGGTTGAGATAAGGGGACTAAATTACTGAGGTTATCAGTCCCCCGGTGGGGAGCGGAAGGAGTGAGGATAGGAAAAGAGGGGAGGGGGAAAGGAAATGCAGTCCGCGAAGTAAAGAAGGAAGGAAGACTGCATTAGCTCGGGGCCACGCACGTACTCACGAAAGAACCGTGGGGGGTTACCTTATGTCCAAAGACCGGTTTGATGCAGCTCTCCATCTTCACGATACCCTATCCTGTATAAGCCTCTTTATAGAACGGCAACCTATATCGTTTTGAACGTGCTTACGGTACTCGACTCCCCGTCTCCGTCTGAGCTTTTTGCCCAACTCACGTCCCTCCAATGCTAAATTGACGATTCCTTGAAATCTTACAATGTGTCCTACCAATAAATCCCTTCTTTTACTTGGGATATAGCAGAAATTTATTATCTCCCAAATTGCGTACAGTACTTCATCAGTTATTCGGACTACCAATCTAATCTTCAGCTTCTCCTGTCGCACTACGTTTAAATAGCTTCTGTCATCTTTTTGTCTGAACTCCAATCGTTCACGCTTCACTCCCGTACAATGCTACACTCCAGACAAATGCCTTCAGAAAGGACTACCTAACATTTAAATTACTATTCGATGTCATCAAATTTCTCTTTTTTAGGTATATTTTTCTTTACAAAATCATTCTCCATTTTTTATCTTTCCCAGTTAGACCTGAAGAAGTTATTTTTCTATCCAAGTAACGAAATTCATCTCGTACTTTTATTGCCTGGTTCGCTACTCTAATTCCATCACCATCGCCTGATTTTCTTAGAAAATCATTCCAATATCCTTGTTTTGCTCTTGTAAATGTTCAACGTATACCTTCTTCGTAAGATACTTACAATTCCATTCAATTGCTGTTCTAGGTTCTTTGCGCTCTCTGACAGAATTACTATGTCATCGGCAAAGCGCAACATCTCTATTTCTTCATCCTGAACTTTCATTCCGTTTCCAAATTCTCCTTTTTTTCACAGTTAGCGCAATGAACAGATTGAATAACATTGGGAAAAGTCTATAATCCTGTCTGACTCCGTTCCCAGCCACCACATTTCTCTGTTGTCTGTGGCGATACAGAATGGTTTTAAAATCAATATTTCCTACAGTAAAAAAGTAAAAACCGGGAAAATCACTTATGGAACATCTGTCTTTGGTGCCTCTAATCAAGTTTCTAGTGGCACAATAATGTCTAATAACGGTCAGTTTATTTCCTTCGATACGTTTTAAACTTTTCCATCCAAAAAAACACTTTCAAACTGATGATATCATATCTTTGAATCGTTGCTTCGTTTACTAACAAAAATCCGTCGCACAGCAATAAATGTTTAACAAGTTGCGTATAAAATCGTTTTAGACAGTTTTAAGCTTAGGAGAACAGCTTTTTATATCTGTCAATATAACTAAAATTTGTAATTAAAATAAAATTTGGAGCCTTTATCTCGTACGAAGATCAATTAATAATTTAGAAAATACATAAGAAATAGAACTGTAAAGAATCTCCTTTATGGTAATCTTTCGTCTACTCTCTTCTCTGGTTTCTGTACAAGTTGTATATAACATGTCATAGTATTTTTTACTTCACATACCTTCAGAATAAACGATATGGACTAAACTGGAGTAATCCACTGACATTGGCGACTTGATGCCTAAAATTAGTTACACTCCTGGCCATTAAAATTGCTAAACCACTATGATGACGTGCTACAGACGCGAAATTTAACCGACAGGAAGAAGATGCTGTCATATGCAACTAATTAGCTTTTCAGTCCATTCACACATGGTTGGCGCCGGTTGTGACACCTTCAACGTGCTGACATGAGGAAAGTTTCCAACCGATTTCTCATACACAAAATGCAGTTGACCGGCGTTGCCTAGTGAAACGTTGTTGCGATGCCCCATGTAAGGAGGAGAAATGCGTACCATCACGTTTCCGACTTTGGTAAAGGTCGGATTGTAGCGTATCGCGATTGCGGTTTATCGTATCGCGACATTTCTGCTCGCGTTGGTCGTGATCCAATGAATGTTAGCAGAATATGGAATCGGTGGGTTCAGGAGGGCAATACGGAACACCGTGTTGGATCCCAACGGCCACGTAACGGTCGAGATGACAGGCATCTTATCGGCATGGCTGTAACGGATCATGCAGTCACGTCTCGATCCCTGAGTCAACAGATGGGGATGTTTGCAAGACAACAAACAGCTGCATGAACAGTTCGACGATGTTTGCAGCAGCGTGGACTATCAGCTCGGAGACCATGACTGCGGTCACCCTTGAGCGTCTGCGATGGTGTACGCAACGACGAACATGGGTACACGAATGACAACACGTCATTTTTTCGGATGAATCCAGGTTCTGTTTACAACGTCATGATGGTCGCATCCGTGTTTGGCGACATCGCGGTGGACGCACATTGGAAGCGTGTATTCGTCATTGCCATACTGGCGTATCTCCCGGCGGGTGTCATTGGTTACATGTATCCGTCACCTCTTGTTCGCATCGACGGCACTTTGAACAGTGACTGTTATATTTCAGATGTGTTAAGACCCGTGGCTCTACCCTTAATTCAATCCATGCGAAACCCTACATTTCAGCAGGATAATGCACGACCGCACGTTGCAGTTCCTGTACGGGCCTTTCTGAATACGGAAAATATTCGACTGCTGCCATGGTCAGCACAGTCTCCAGATCTCTGACCAATTGAAAACGTCTGGTCAATGGTATCCGAGCAACTGGCTCGTCACAATACGCCAGTCACTACTCGTGATGAACTGTGGTATCGTGTTGAAGCTGCAGGGGCATCTGTACCTGTACACGCCATCCAAGCTCTGTTTGACTCAATGCCCAGGGGTATCAAGGCCGTTATTACGGCCAGAGGTGGTTGTTCTGTGTACTGATTTCCCAGGATTTATACACCCAAAGTGCGTGAAAATGTAATCACATGTCAGTTCTAGTATAATATATTTGTCCAATAAGTACCCGTTTATCATCTGTATTTCGTCTTGGTGTAGCAATTTTAATGGCCTGTAGTGTAAGAACAGACGCTGCCAGTGGGCACCAAATAACATCAATAGGAAAAGTTGAAAATTTGAGCCGGGCCGAAAATCAAAACCGAGTCACTTTGGCTTACCCCTACGCCATCTGGATACAGTGGTCACCACAGGTGCACGGACTGCTCTAGCGCGTCTGCCATGAAACTTGAACTTTCATCTTATCAGCGTCTACTGATTGCCTACTAACCTCTGTTTTTCGCGGTATTTCGCCGACTGCCGTAAGAGTTCGTCTGCGCTGAAGAGATCACTTGCCATTTTTACGGACACGTTGCAATCGCGGTCCTGCACAAATTTTCAGTTTTCCAAATTGAGGCAATTCATTGGTCATAGGCAGGTAATATATTTTATACCATTAAGTCTTAATTTACAATTGCTACAGGATTTGAACTGGTACGTGGTCTTTCGGACATGTCCGCCAGAAAAAAAACCATATATATGTAACAGACATTGACACAGGTCAGTGTTTGGGAAAGAACATTCCGAAACGCCTAAAACGTTCTTTTGATATTGGAGAAATCTTAAGTGAATAAATTTGGTGAACCTAACGATGATAATTAAACTATTAAAAGAACTACTGTCTCTTACAAGATAATGATGACGGGGACAACTGTTGATTACAAACAAGAAAACACTTGTTATGATGATCATTGTGGAAATAAAGAAACTAATAATCTTTCTTGCTTCTCTTTTCACCCTATGCGTAGTGAAGAAAAAATGCCGCACTGTGGAGGTCGGCATACCTCATACAGAGTCAAGATAAATTATCTTTGTAAAATCAGATCGTGTGCATTTTGAAAAAAAGGTGTGTTAAGAAGAAGAACGTGCAATACTCAGGGGAATTAGAACCTTAACTTAGTGGCTGATAGTCTCGCGATATCCCAGTATACTTCTCACCATGTAAACTCGTGATCGCACCCTTCTCAGATTTGGCAGATCACGCTTTGGGTATCCCATCAAAGACTGAACACAGATCAAGGCTGGAAATGAGTAGAAGGTGTACGGAACAGAAAAAATAGGAGCAAAACACAAACTGGGAACAGTCCAAGTGCACGATATGTAACTAAGAGCATCTGGAAAGGGCTATGGGGTCGTGGTTATTTGATATGATTTTGGACTTCGAGGTGGGAGATCCTTATTTAAGAATCCTTTATGCTCCATATTTTTATTATTTGTTTTTCACGAAATTATAATCTGGCCGTCCGTTATTTGACGTCGCTACTATGTCTTTTTTGCCTTGGAAATTGTCATACCCTACAGTAGATGTAAAGCATTAGTTATGTGGTAAGAATGTATTACTGTCGAAAGTAAATTTGGTGAATATTGAGTACAGGTGAGATGCCTCATAGACCTATCAGAGAAATTAAAACAACACATAAACGGGTGTGAACTAGATTTGTGTAAGTTCTCACACATAATAAGCTTCACTCTCCGTAATTCCAGAACGTGTTCAGATTTGCTTCGACTTATTAAGGTTTTGACGGTACACGAGTGGAAAAACTTCAAAAGCATTGAAAACATAAGTTTCGACAGGACACAAGGAAAACTGTGTGAAACTGTTGCGCTTATTTGATGCAGCTTACATGACAAACATTTTTCACTATTTATAAATAATATAGTGAGGACAGTTTACTACTCACCGCAAAGACGTGGCGACGAGCTGCGACAGGCACATACAAAAGACACACACATACAACACATTCAGCTATCGGCCATGGCCTTCTTCAGAAATAGAGCACTCACGCAATCACACAGGCACACAACACAGTCATACAACCATCACCTCCGACTCCGACTGATGGTTGTATGACTGTGTTGTGTGCCTGTGTGATTGCGTGAGTGCTCTATTTCTGAAGAAGGCCATGGCCGATAGCTGAATGTGTTGTATGTGTGTGTCTTTTGTATGTGCCTGTCGCAGCTCGTCGCCACGTCTTTGCGGTGAGTAGTAAACTGTCCTCACTATATTATTTATTCCAACCTGGACTTTCCATTATTATATTTTTCACTATTTCTTTGAGAGTAGTGACACCCACCTTCACTGCCATGGCCTTCAGTTTCAATTCTGATTTGATGCAGCTCTCTATGCACCCCTCTTCAGTGCAAATTTCTTCACCTCTGATTAAGAACGACAACATACATCCTTATGAACCTGCTTCATATAGCGGCCTCCCTCTGTGATTTTTGCCCTACAAAATGTCCCTCCAACGCTAAACTGCCGATTCCTTGATGTCTCACAATGCATTCGAGATATGTCAGAAATTTCTTTTCTTCCCAATTACGTTCATCACCTCTACATTGGTTACACAATCTACCATCTAATCTTCTGCATTCGTCTGTAGCACCTCATTTCAAAATCATCTTTCTGTCTAAACTCCTTATCGTCCACGTTTCACTCCCGTACAATGCTACACATAACAGAAATGTTTCCACAGAGGACTTCTTAAAGTTTAAATAAAAATTGGATGACAAAAATGTCGATTCTTCAGAAATACTTTTCTTCCCATAGCCAGTCCGTATGTTATATCTTCTTTACTTCCGCTATCAAAAATTATTTCGCTACACTGAAAACATAATTCATCTATCCCACTTATTGTCTCATTACCAGATGTAATTCCTTCAGCATAGTCTCATTTCCTTAAGACTGTATTCCACTACTCTTCTTTTGCTCTTGTTTACGTTAACCTTACAGCCTTCTTTCAAGACACTGACCATTCGGTTCATTTGTTCTTCCAGATCCATTGGTGTCTGACAGAATTACGTCATCAGGAAATGGCAAAGTTTTTATTTCTCCTCTCTGAACTCTAAATCCTTCTCCAAATTTCTCCTTCGTTTCCATCACAGCTTGCTCAATGCGCAGACTGAATAACTTTGGGGTAAGGCTAAAACACTGTCTTACTTACTCCCTTCCCAACTACTGCATCCTTCAGATGCCCTTCGACTCTTACAACTGTTGTCTGGTTTTTCTAAAAGTTGTGTATGACTTTTCGTTTTCTATATTTTACCATTGCTACCTTCAGAAACTGAACGATTGTATTCCAGTCAATATTGTCCAAAGCTTTATGCAAATCCACAAAAGCCAAAAACGTAGTTTTCCCTTTCCTTAACCAAAGATAAGTTGTAATGTATCTTCTCGCACGGTTTTCTTTTTCTGTGATGACGCCTAAGTGCTATCGCCTTTGGCGGCTTCACTTCCAGGAATGGGAAGTTCGGGGTACGTTTTGTCGTCATTTATATCAATAACAAGACAGTGGACTCAGGACTACTTTTGCCCTGTTTACCTTTTTATACGTTATCCATTTGTTATGAAAGCCCTGGGAACCTTGATTTTGTCTCATTGCCTAGGTTCTACCACTAGTTGTGGAGTGTGGTGTCTTAATTGGTCTATCATCTCGAGTATTTTCCTGGTTCTCTCTTTGTTTTTGTCTTCTATAGTTTCCATGTTCAATTCTTTATGCAGACCTCTACTTCTAGACCACCTTGCCACTCTTATTGTGGTTCTTAGACATTTATTTTGCAGTACTTGAAACTTTTGGATATTTGTCTTACGGTTCCCCACGAGGGGCAGCCATATAACATCTTGGACTGGATGGTAGCCTTGTGTATGGAAGTCGTAGCTGAATAAAAATAGGGATAACTAATGTATTGCCTTCACGATTGCTGTCTTTTTCGCTGTTATTTCATGGTGCCAGTCCAGTTGATTTCTTCTCCGTTTATTTGTAGTCTTTGGTTGATAATTGGTCTTCTTCTTGTGAAGATGATTGCTTTAGTCTTCTGGGAATTGATTTCAACATTGTTATCCCATGACAAAGTCTGCATAATATCCAGTTGATGTTAGGGCCTATTCATAGCGGTGTTTAGTACTCTGCTGTTGGTCATTAAGGCAGTGTCAATCGCAAACTGAGCTAATGTTGGCTGCTGCAGTTTCGGGATATCATTAACATAGATTGTGAACAGTACTGGAGATAAGACACTGCCTTGTGGGATTCCATCTATTTGTTGTATTAAGGTGAATCTTTTGCTTTCAATTTGGACAAAGCAGCTTCTGTCAGTCAGAAATATATTTGTTTTTATGTAGCAGCTTGGTATGTACATTGTTTCCTTAATTTTTGATTATAAGCTTGTGTCCCCACGCTTTATGGAAGGCTTTTTACACATACAGGAAAACATCTGCAGTGTATTGTGTTCTGTTCATATAAGCCAGGTACCCAGATATCCTCAAAAGTTGAGTTTCGATGGATAGTTTCGGTTGATATGCGAACTGGTCTGGCCGAATCACTTTGTTCTCTAAAAGTGGTTGCTGTGTTCTGGGCAGCAATACTCTTGCGTATGTTTACCCATCGTTGAGAGGAGACGGGTTGGCCGGAAGTTCTGTGGGGGCTATAAGTCCTTTTGTGGTTTAGGAATCGGAACCGCCTTCGCTGTTTTCCATTTGGTTGGAAAATACTCCAAGCGGATCACATGTTCACATGTTTGTAAATCTATCGGACCAAACTGCGTGGTCATCAGTCCGTAGCGTACAAACTACTTAAACTAAGGTAAACTAACCTAAGGACAACACAAACACCCATGCCCTAGGGAACCTCCGACGGCGACCAAGCGGAGACAGCTGTTGTATATTCTAGTCAGCAGTACCAATGGATTCATGGAGAGGTGTCTGATACCCTCTTTTCTGACACCATCAAGTGCCGGTGTGGAGTTGTTGTTTATGTTTCGCAAAATTTGCTTTATTTCTCTGGGAGTTGTCAATTTCGGTACGTCTTGGTAAGGTGTTGAACTTATTCTGTTCGCCTCATCTTTTATTCTGTCATTTTCTAGGGCGTCATTATTGAAAGTCTGTAGGTCTTTGGTATTTTGTTGTTCGTATGTTTCAGCGAAGCTTTATGCCTTCTGGAGTGAGTCAAACATAAGCTATTTATTTTGCAGAAGGGCAGTGTTGGGAAGTCTTTGGTTCTTGATGTTCCTTACCATCTTCCACTCATCTTTGGTAGTTAGGAAGGTCTGATCCATTTTATCTTCCCAGATTTCACACCTCTATTCTTTGGCTCTTCTTGTTAATTCTCTTGCGAGTCTCTTCAGAGCTCTTCTGGGTTTCTTGCTTTTTGCCACTTTCTTGGAGCCCTGTTCTTCAGGTATTGCAAATCCTGTAGAAGTGGTGGCAAAGGCTCAAAGTAAGGTTTTGTGTATTCAGCTGTTGTGGAAGTTCTGTATGCTGCCTTATTGATCTTCGTTGTAAGGTTGTTGACAGCTGCATCGATTTGTTCGACGTTTTGCAGCTGTTCGGTGGGCCTGACGTTGTTATTGAGTCATCTCTGGAATTCGTTCCAGTTGATGATGATTTTCGTCTTCGGTTCTGGTGGATTAATTGTTTGCATAAATTTTCCTAGAACCAGCTGCCGGTGTGACGTCAAATCATTGATAGTTTGTAAGCATAGGTTTGGGTTCACATTTTTGACGATAGACACATCCGGTTGTTCATTCCGGGAAGGTGGAACGTAAGTAGGTTTCACTGGAGCTTGTGTCAAGGCTTGGCTGTAAGCCTCAAGTACATATAGTTTGTCACCTTTATAATTGCCTCTGCAAGAGTTCCACGCTAATTGCTTGGAGTTAAGATCTCCGCAAAGTAATTTATTGTCAAATTTGTTGAAACTCTGATGAAATCGCCTTCAACAAAATCTACTCCTGGGCTTAAGTATGCCGCCATCTGCGTGATTTTGGCCTTGATGGGTTTCTATGGTGACTGCTGTAGCTTCAGGTGTTTCCAGTTCTGGGAGTGTTTCAACGTTGTAGGCAATATTGTTCCCCTTCTTCTGATTCTTCTGTTCGCCCGATATCCCACCATGTTTGCTAACCTGAAGGTTCGTGATGGTCTTAAGTGCATTTCAAAGGCGAATAAGACGTCTATTTTGTGATGCTCAATAAAGTCTGTCACTTCAGCTCTTTTGTTCTTTATTTCTGAGGTGTTAAAGTTACGGAAGATTGTTTCTTTCAGCTCATTTCGGCGTCTGTCCATATTTAGTCTTAGAAAAATGACATTACGCTTTCTATGAGGATGAGAATTTCTGAATGAACTTCAGTTGTGTTGTTAAATTTTCTTGCTGTTTTCGTGATGATGGCAATTACGTATTTCCTTTGAAGACTGATACGATAGAGCTCATGTTGGTTAATGCTTTTACTATTTTGGCTATGCCCATTGAGTCTTCTTGTTGTGGTGATCTGTTTTGTTCTAATCTCCTTTGTTGTCCTGAGATAGATGGTTGATCCAGCTGGGTTTTCGTTTGGGCAGGTTTAGCCCATGTAAATTTTGTGTGGAGAGCTGGAAAATAATTATTTGTCATTTGAAATGCTGGCCTGTTTGGCCTGTTTGCTGCCAGTTTGCGCATTTCTTGCGTGTTTGCAGTCATTGCCATTTTGGTAGCCTGCTCACCTGACACATCTTGCAGGCAAAGAGCAGTAGTTTGCTGTATGGTTGAATTTCAAACATCTTTCACACTGAGCTGGTCCATCTTGATGTCTGTAGTCCAATACTTTTATTATTGTGTGATACATGTAGCTGACAACATAAAATGCGTCACTTTCTTTTCCTTTTGGTAAATTTACAAAATAGTCAGACTGTGGTATTAGTTTCCTTGTGTTGTTGTCCCTTTTGTGGAACTGATGCACCTAGGTGACTTTGAAGTTAACTCTAATTAGTTCTTGTTTTAGTTCATCTGTTGTAACTTCTCCAGCGGTATTTTTGATTACAACTTGTCACTCTCTTTCTGACAGTCGTTGGTGAGTGTAAAGCGGAATTTTGATCTATATGAAAAATGTAAGTGCCGCATTTTGGTCTTCGATGGTTTCGAAGTGGTACTTTATCTGGTTATTTTTACATGTAGCTTTCAGAGGTCCAGCTATTTTCTGCCTGAGTGCTGCGTTTAGTTGAAGATATTTTCCTGTGTATTTTAGAGCGATTGGGGGTATTTTCGTCTTGTCCGGTTGTTGTGATGCTTGCTAAGATGCTCCCGGATTGGGCGAGTTCATGTTGAAATAACTGCACAATGGTTAGCCGGCCGTTGGAAGTTAGAATAGGCGTTGGTTTTCTACTTTGGTTCAGAAGATAAGTTGATGGTCTTAGTTGTTCTTTTTTTTTTTTTTTTTTTTTTTTTTCTTGACGTCTTGAAATAGTTTTTATGTGAGTTTTGTTCTTCATGGTGGGTTTCCATGATTTCTGTGTGGCTACTTCATGGCCGGTGGTAGTCTTTGTCGGATGAAAAGTCAGGTTCAGATGCATCTTCACTAGAAGATTCTTCTTGTCTCTTCCTTGCAGCTTCAAGAGCTCTTAAGTAACGCTCTCCTCTTAATTGCACAATTTCCTCTTCCAGTACCAACCTCATCAGATTCTCCGCCACTTTTGTTGATCTGAGTTGTCTTTGCGCTCCTTGGGTGGTACTGTTTGCGCCATCTATCTGAGCCCTGGTGTTCTGGCCTGGCCAGGAAGAATGCGGACTGGTCACCCACATGTGTGTCCATTCTAGACTAATCCAGTTTCGCCTTATTTGACAGCACCTTTTTCCAGACCAGAGTTCTGCTTTTTCGGTCGCAGCTTTTCGGTGTTCAAAAACACATTTCCCAGACGAGAGTTGTGCTTTTTCGGTCGCAGCTTTACAGTGTTCAAAAACATTTTTTTCCAGACGACAGTCCTGCTTTCTCGGCCGCGGCTTTCCGGTGTTCAAAAACACCTTTTTCCAGACGACAGTTCTGCTTTTTCGGTCGCAGCTTTCCGGTGTTCAGAAATACCTTTTTCCAGACGACAGTTCTGCTTTTTCAGTCGCAGCTTTCCGGTGTTCAGAAACATCTTTTTCCAGACGACAGTTCTGCTTTTTCGGTCGCAGCTTTTCTGTGTTCAGAAACACATTTTCCAGACGACAGTTCTGCTTTTTCGGTCGCAGCTTTTCTGTGTTCAGAAACACATTTTCCAGACGACAGTTCTGCTTTTTCGGTCGCAGCTTTTCGGTGTTCAAAAACACATTTTCCAGACGAGAGTTGAGCTTTTTCGGTCGCAGCTTTCCGGTGTTCAAAAACATCTTTTTCCAGACGACAGTCCTGCTTTCTCGGTCGCAGCTTTCCGGTGTTCAGAAACACCTTTTTCCAGACGACAGTTCTGCTTTTTCGGTCGCAGCTTTTCGGTGTCCAAAAACACATTTTCCAGACGACAGTTCTGCTTTCTCGGTCGCAGCTTTTCGGTGTTCAAAAACACATTTTCCAGACGAGAGTTGTGCTTTTTCTGTCGCAGCTTTCCGATGTTCAAAAACACCTTTTTCCAGACGACAGTTCTGCTTTTTCGGTTGCAGCTTTCCGGTGTTCAAAAACACCTTTTTCCAGACGACAGTTCTGCTTTTTCGGTTGCAGCTTTCCGGTGTTCAGAAACACCTTTTTCCAGACGACAGTTCTGCTTTGTCGGCCGCAGCTTTCGGTGTTCAAAAACACATTTTCCAGATGACAGTTCTGCTTTTTCGGTCGCAGCTTTTCGGTGTTCAAAAACACATTTTCCAGAGGAGAGTTGAGCTTTTTCGGTCGCAGCTTTCCGGTGTTCAGAAACATCTTTTTCCAGACGACAGTCCTGCTTTCTCGGTCGCAGCTTTTCGGTGTTCAAAAACACCTTTTTCCAGACGACAGTTCTGCTTTTTCGGTCACAGCTTTTCGGTGTTCAAAAACACATTTTCCAGACGAGAGTTGTGCTTTTTCGGTCGCAGCTTTCCGGTGTTCAAAAACATATTTTTCCAGACGACAGTCCTGCTTTCTCGGTCGCAGCTTTTCGGTGTTCAAAAACACCTTTTTCCAGACGACAGTTCTGCTTTTTCGGTCGCAGCTTTTCGGTGTTCAAAAACACATTTTCCAGACGAGAGTTGTGCTTTTTCGGTCACAGCTTTCCGGTGTTCAAAAACACCTTTTTCCAGACGACAGTTCTGCTTTTTTGGTCACAGCTTTCCGGTGTTCAGAAATACCTTTTTCCAGACGACAGTTCTGCTTTCTCAGTCGCAGCTTTCCGGTGTTCAGAAACACCTTTTTCCAGACGACAGTTCTGCTTTTTCGGTCGCAGCTTTCCGGTGTTCAGAAACACCTTTTTCCAGACGAGTGTTGAACTTTTTCGGTCGCAGCTTTTCTGTGTTCAGAAACACATTTTCCAGACGACAGTTCTGCTTTTTCGGTCGCAGCTTTTCGGTGTTCAAAAACACATTTTCCAGACGAGAGTTGAGCTTTTTCAGTCGCAGCTTTCCGGTGTTCAAAAACATCTTTTTCCAGACGACAGTCCTGCTTTCTCGGCCGCAGCTTTCCGGTGTTCAAAAACACCTTTTTCCAGACGACAGTTCTGCTTTTTCGGTCGCAGCTTTCCGGTGTTCAGAAA
Organism: Locusta migratoria; assembly: GCA_026315105.1. NCBI lineage: Eukaryota > Metazoa > Arthropoda > Insecta > Orthoptera > Acrididae > Locusta > Locusta migratoria. Next base: position 351,313,738 of record CM048755.1, on the reverse strand, counting down.
CACCTTTTTCCAGACGACAGTTCTGCTTTTTCGGTCCCAGCTTTTCGGTGTCCAAAAACACATTTTCCAGACGACAGTTCTGCTTTTCCGGTCGCAGCTTTTCGGTGTTCAAAAACACCTTTTTCCAGACGACAGTTCTGGTTTTTCGGTCGCAGCTTTTCGGTGTTCAAAAACACATTTTCCAGACGAGAGTTGTGCTTTTTCGGTCACAGCTTTCCGGTGTTCAAAAACACCTTTTTCCAGACGACAGTTCTGCTTTTTTGGTCGCAGCTTTCCGGTGTTCAGAAATACCTTTTTCCAGACGACAGTTCTGCTTTCTCAGTCGCAGCTTTCCGGTGTTCAGAAACACCTTTTTCCAGACGACAGTTCTGCTTTTTCGGTCGCAGTTTTTCTGTGTTCAGAAACACCTTTTTCCAGACGACAGTTCTGCTTTTTCGGTCGCAGCTTTTCTGTGTTCAGAAACACATTTTCCAGACGACAGTTCTGCTTTTTCGGTCGCAGCTTTTCGGTGTTCAAAAACACATTTTCCAGACGAGAGTTGAGGTTTTTCGGTCGCAGCTTTCCGGAGTTCAGAAATACCTTTTTCCAGACGACAGTTCTGCTTTTTCAGTCGCAGCTTTCCGGTGTTCAGAAACATCTTTTTCCAGACGACAGTCCTGCTTTCTCGGCCGCAGCTTTCCCGTGTTCAAAAACACCTTTTTCCAGACGACAGTTCTGCTTTTTCGGTTGCAGCTTTCCGGTGTTCAGAAACACCTTTTTCCAAACGACAGTTCTGCTTTGTCGGCCGCAGCTTTCGGTGTTCAAAAACACATTTCCAGATGACAGTTCTGCTTTTTCGGTCGCAGCTTTTCGGTGTTCAAAAACACATTTTCCAGAGGAGAGTTGAGCTTTTTCGGTCGCAGCTTTCTGGTGTTCAGAAACATCTTTTTCCAGACGACAGTCCTGCTTTTTCGGTCGCAGCTTTCCGGTGTTCAGAAACACCTTTTTCCAGACGACAGTTCTGCTTTTTCCGTCGCAGCTTTTCGGTGTCCAAAAACACATTTTCCAGACGAGAGTTGTGCTTTTTCGGTCGCAGCTTTCCGGTGTTCAAAAACATATTTTTCCAGACGACAGTCATGCTTTCTCGGCCGCAGCTTTCCGGTGTTCAAAAACACCATTTTCCAGACGACAGTTCTGCTTTTTCGGTCGCAGCTTTTCGGTGTTCAAAAACACATTTTCCAGACTAGAGTTGTGCTTCTTCGGTCACAGCTTTCCGGTGTTCAAAAACACCTTTTTCCAGACGACAGTTCTGCTTTCTCGGCTGCAGCTTTCCGGTGTTCAAAAAGACCTTTTTCCAGAAGACAGTTCTGCTTTTTCGGTTGGAGCTTTCAGGTGTTCAGAAACACCTTTTTCCAGACGACAGTTCTGCTTTTTCAGTCGTAGCTTTCCGGTGTTCAGAAACACCTTTTTCCAGACGACAGTTCTGCTTTTTCGGTCGCAGCTTTTCTGTGTTCAGAAACACATTTTCCAGACGACAGTTCTGCTTTTTCGGTCGCAGCTTTTCGGTGTTCAAAAACACATTTTCCAGACGAGAGTAGAGCTTTTTCGGTCGCAGCTTTCCAGTGTTCAAAAACATCTTTTTCCAGACGACAGTCCTGCTTTCTCGGCCGCAGCTTTCCGGTGTTCAAAAACACCTTTTTCCGGACGACAGTTCTGCTTTTTCGGTCGCAGCTTTCCGGTGTTCAGAAACACCTTTTTCCAGACGACAGTTCTGCTTTTTCGGTCGCAGCTTTTCGGTGTCCAAAAACACATTTTCCAGACGACAGTTCTGCTTTCTCGGTCGCAGCTTTTCGGTGTTCAAAAACACATTTTCCAGACGAGAGTTGTGCATTTTCTGTCGCAGCTTTCCGATGTTCAAAAACACCTTTTTCCAGACGACAGTTCTGCTTTTTCGGTTGCAGCTTTCCGGTGTTCAAAAACACCTTTTTCCAGACGACAGTTCTGCTTTTTCTCTCTGCAGCTTTCCGGTGTTCAGAAACACCTTTTTTCAGACGACAGTTCTGCTTTGACGGCCGCAGCTTTCGGTATTCAAAAACACATTTTCCAGATGACAGTTCTGCTTTTTCGGTCGCAGCTTTTCGGTGTTCAAAAACACATTTTCCAGAGGAGAGTTGAGCTTTTTCGGTCGCAGCTTTCCGGTGTTCAGAAACATCTTTTTCCAGACGACAGTCCTGCTTTCTCGGCCGCAGCTTTCCGGTGTTCAAAAACACCTTTTTCCGGACGACAGTTCTGCTTTTTCGGTCACAGCTTTCCGGTGTTCAGAAACACCTTTTTCCAGACGACAGTTCTGCTTTTTCGGTCGCAGCTTTTCGGTGTCCAAAAACATTTTCCAGACGACAGTTCTGCTTTTTCGGTCGCAGCTTTTCGGTGTTCAAAAACACATTTTCCAGAGGAGAGTTGTGCTTTTTCGATCGCAGCTTTCCGGTGTTCAGAAACATCTTTTTCCAGACGACAGTCCTGCTTTCTCGGCCGCAGCTTTCCGGTGTTCAAAAACACCTTTTTCCGGACGACAGTTCTGCTTTTTCGGTCGCAGCTTTCCGGTGTTCAAGAACACCTATTTCCAGACGACAGTTCTGCTTTCTCGGCTGCAGCTTTCCGGTGTTCAAAAAGACCTTTTTCCAGACAACAGTTCTGCTTTTTCGGTCGCAGCTTTTCGGTGATCAAAAACACATTTTCCAGACGAGAGTTGTGCTTTTTCGGTCGCAGCTTTCCGGTGTTCAAAAAGACCTTTTTCCAGACGACAGTTCTGCTTTTTCGGTCGCAGCTTTTCGGTGTTCAAAAACACATTTTCCAGACGAGAGTTGTGCTTTTTCGGTCGCAGCTTTCCGGTGTTCAAAAACACCTTTTTCCAGACGACAGTCCTGCTTTCTCGGCCGCAGCTTTCCGGTGTTCAAAAACACCTTTTTCCAGACGACAGTTCTGATTTTTCAGTCGCAGCTTTCCGGTGTTCAGAAACACCTTTTTCCAGACGACAGTTCTGCTTTTTCGATCGCAGCTTTTCTGTGTTCAGAAACACATTTTCCAGACGACAGTTCTGCTTTTTCGGTCGCAGCTTTTCGGTGTTCAAAAACACATTTTCCAGAGGAGAGTTGAGCTTTTTCGGTCGCAGCTTTCTGGTGTTCAGAAACATCTTTTTCCAGACGACAGTCCTGCTTTTTCGGTCGCAGCTTTCCGGTGTTCAGAAACACCTTTTTCCAGACGACAGTTCTGCTTTTTCGGTCGCTGCTTTTCGGTGTTCAAAAACACATTTTCCAGACGAGAGTTGTGCTTTTTCTGTCGCAGCTTTCCGGTGTTCAAAAACATCTTTTTCCAGACGACAGTCCTGCTTTCTCGGCCGCAGCTTTCCGGTGTTCAAAAACACCTTTTTCCAGACGACAGTTCTGCTTTTTCGGTTGCAGCTTTCCGGTGTTCAGAGACACCTTTTTCCAGACGACAGTTCTGCTTTGTCGGCCGCAGCTTTCGGTGTTCAAAAACACATTTTCCAGATGACAGTTCTGCTTTTTCGGTCGCAGCTTTTCGGTGTTCAAAAACACATTTTCCAGAGGAGAGTTGAGCTTTTTCGGTCGCAGCTTTCTGGTGTTCAGAAACATCTTTTTCCAGACGACAGTCCTGCTTTTTCGGTCGCAGCATTCCGGTGTTCAGAAACACCTTTTTCCAGACGACAGTTCTGCTTTTTCGGTCGCAGCTTTTCGGTGTTCAAAAACACATTTTCCAGACGACAGTTCTGCTTTTTCTGTCGCAGCTTTCCGGTGTTCAAAAACATATTTTTCCAGACGACACTCCTGCTTTCTCGGCCGCAGCTTTCCGGTGTTCAAAAACACCTTTTTCCAGACGACAGTTCTGCTTTTTCGGTCGCATCTTTTCGGTGTTCAAAAACACATTTTCCAGACGAGAGTTGTGCTTTTTCGGTCGCAGCTTTCTGGTGTTCAAAAACACCTTTTTCCTGACGACAGTACTGCTTTCTCGGATGCAGCTTACCGGTGTTCGAAAAGAACTTTTTCCAGACGACAGTTCTGCTTTTTCGGTCGCTGCTTTTCGGTGTTCAAAAACACATTTTCCAGACGAGAGTTGTGCTTTTTCTGTCGCAGCTTTCCGGTGTTCAAAAACATCTTTTTCCAGACGACAGTCCTGCTTTCTCGGCCGCAGCTTTCCGGTGTTCAAAAACACCTTTTTCCAGACGACAGTTCTGCTTTTTCGGTTGCAGCTTTCCGGTGTTCAGAGACACCTTTTTCCAGACGACAGTTCTGCTTTGTCGGCCGCAGCTTTCGGTGTTCAAAAACACATTTTCCAGATGACAGTTCTGCTTTTTCGGTCGCAGCTTTTCGGTGTTCAAAAACACATTTTCCAGAGGAGAGTTGAGCTTTTTCGGTCGCAGCTTTCTGGTGTTCAGAAACATCTTTTTCCAGACGACAGTCCTGCTTTTTCGGTCGCAGCTTTCCGGTGTTCAGAAACACCTTTTTCCAGACGACAGTTCTGCTTTTTCGGTCGCTGCTTTTCGGTGTTCAAAAACACATTTTCCAGACGAGAGTTGTGCTTTTTCTGTCGCAGCTTTCCGGTGTTCAAAAACATCTTTTTCCAGACGACAGTCCTGCTTTCTCGGCCGCAGCTTTCCGGTGTTCAAAAACACCTTTTTCCAGACGACAGTTCTGCTTTTTCGGTTGCAGCTTTCCGGTGTTCAGAGACACCTTTTTCCAGACGACAGTTCTGCTTTGTCGGCCGCAGCTTTCGGTGTTCAAAAACACATTTTCCAGATGACAGTTCTGCTTTTTCGGTCGCAGCTTTTCGGTGTTCAAAAACACATTTTCCAGAGGAGAGTTGAGCTTTTTCGGTCGCAGCTTTCTGGTGTTCAGAAACATCTTTTTCCAGACGACAGTCCTGCTTTTTCGGTCGCAGCATTCCGGTGTTCAGAAACACCTTTTTCCAGACGACAGTTCTGCTTTTTCGGTCGCAGCTTTTCGGTGTTCAAAAACACATTTTCCAGACGACAGTTCTGCTTTTTCTGTCGCAGCTTTCCGGTGTTCAAAAACATATTTTTCCAGACGACACTCCTGCTTTCTCGGCCGCAGCTTTCCGGTGTTCAAAAACACCTTTTTCCAGACGACAGTTCTGCTTTTTCGGTCGCATCTTTTCGGTGTTCAAAAACACATTTTCCAGACGAGAGTTGTGCTTTTTCGGTCGCAGCTTTCTGGTGTTCAAAAACACCTTTTTCCTGACGACAGTACTGCTTTCTCGGATGCAGCTTACCGGTGTTCGAAAAGAACTTTTTCCAGACGACAGTTCTGCTTTTTCGGTCGCTGCTTTTCGGTGTTCAAAAACACATTTTCCAGACGAGAGTTGTGCTTTTTCTGTCGCAGCTTTCCGGTGTTCAAAAACATCTTTTTCCAGACGACAGTCCTGCTTTCTCGGCCGCAGCTTTCCGGTGTTCAAAAACACCTTTTTCCAGACGACAGTTCTGCTTTTTCGGTTGCAGCTTTCCGGTGTTCAGAGACACCTTTTTCCAGACGACAGTTCTGCTTTGTCGGCCGCAGCTTTCGGTGTTCAAAAACACATTTTCCAGATGACAGTTCTGCTTTTTCGGTCGCAGCTTTTCGGTGTTCAAAAACACATTTTCCAGAGGAGAGTTGAGCTTTTTCGGTCGCAGCTTTCTGGTGTTCAGAAACATCTTTTTCCAGACGACAGTCCTGCTTTTTCGGTCGCAGCTTTCCGGTGTTCAGAAACACCTTTTTCCAGACGACAGTTCTGCTTTTTCCGTCGCAGCTTTTCGGTGTCCAAAAACACATTTTCCAGACGAGAGTTGTGCTTTTTCGGTCGCAGCTTTCCGGTGTTCAAAAACATATTTTTCCAGACGACAGTCCTGCTTTCTCGGCCGCAGCTTTCCGGTGTTCAAAAACACCTTTTTCCAGACGACAGTTCTGCTTTTTCGGTCGCAGCTTTTCGGTGTTCAAAAACACATTTTCCAGACGATAGTTGTGCTTCTTCGGTCACAGCTTTCCGGTGTTCAAAAACACCTTTTTCCAGACGACAGTTCTGCTTTCTCGGCTGCAGCTTTCCGGTGTTCAAAAAGACCTTTTTCCAGACGACAGTTCTGCTTTTTCGGTTGGAGCTTTCCGGTGTTCAGAAACACCTTTTTCCAGACGACAGTTCTGCTTTTTCAGTCGTAGCTTTCCGGTGTTCAGAAACACCTTTTTCCAGACGACAGTTCTGCTTTTTCGGTCGCAGCTTTTCTGTGTTCAGAAACACATTTTCCAGACGACAGTTCTGCTTTTTCGGTCGCAGCTTTTCGGTGTTCAAAAACACATTTTCCAGACGAGAGTAGAGCTTTTTCGGTCGCAGCTTTCCAGTGTTCAAAAACATCTTTTTCCAGACGACAGTCCTGCTTTCTCGGCCGCAGCTTTCCGGTGTTCAAAAACACCTTTTTCCGGACGACAGTTCTGCTTTTTCGGTCGCAGCTTTCCGGTGTTCAGAAACACCTTTTTCCAGACGACAGTTCTGCTTTTTCGGTCGCAGCTTTTCGGTGTCCAAAAACACATTTTCCAGACGACAGTTCTGCTTTCTCGGTCGCAGCTTTTCGGTGTTCAAAAACACATTTTCCAGACGAGAGTTGTGCTTTTTCTGTCGCAGCTTTCCGATGTTCAAAAACACCTTTTTCCAGACGACAGTTCTGCTTTTTCGGTTGCAGCTTTCCGGTGTTCAAAAACACCTTTTTCCAGACGACAGTTCTGCTTTTTCTCTCTGCAGCTTTCCGGTGTTCAGAAACACCTTTTTTCAGACGACAGTTCTGCTTTGACGGCCGCAGCTTTCGGTATTCAAAAACACATTTTCCAGATGACAGTTCTGCTTTTTCGGTCGCAGCTTTTCGGTGTTCAAAAACACATTTTCCAGAGGAGAGTTGAGCTTTTTCGGTCGCAGCTTTCCGGTGTTCAGAAACATCTTTTTCCAGACGACAGTCCTGCTTTCTCGGCCGCAGCTTTCCGGTGTTCAAAAACACCTTTTTCCGGACGACAGTTCTGCTTTTTCGGTCACAGCTTTCCGGTGTTCAGAAACACCTTTTTCCAGACGACAGTTCTGCTTTTTCGGTCGCAGCTTTTCGGTGTCCAAAAACATTTTCCAGACGACAGTTCTGCTTTTTCGGTCGCAGCTTTTCGGTGTTCAAAAACACATTTTCCAGACGAGAGTTGTGCTTTTTCGGTCGCAGCTTTCCGGTGTTCAAAAACACCTATTTCCAGACGACAGTTCTGCTTTCTCGGCTGCAGCTTTCCGGTGTTCAAAAAGACCTTTTTCCAGACGACAGTTCTGCTTTTTCGGTCGCAGCTTTTCGGTGATCAAAAACACATTTTCCAGACGAGAGTTGTGCTTTTTCGGTCGCAGCTTTCCGGTGTTCAAAAAGACCTTTTTCCAGACGACAGTTCTGCTTTTTCGGTCGCAGCTTTTCGGTGTTCAAAAACACATTTTCCAGACGAGAGTTGTGCTTTTTCGGTCGCAGCTTTCCGGTGTTCAAAAACACCTTTTTCCAGACGACAGTTCTGCTTTCTCGGCCGCAGCTTTCCGGTGTTCAAAAACACCTTTTTCCAGACGACAGTTCTGCTTTTTCAGTCGCAGCTTTCCGGTGTTCAGAAACACCTTTTTCCAGACGACAGTTCTGCTTTTTCGATCGCAGCTTTTCTGTGTTCAGAAACACATTTTCCAGACGACAGTTCTGCTTTTTCGGTCGCAGCTTTTCGGTGTTCAAAAACACATTTTCCAGACGAGAGTTGAGCTTTTTCGGTCGCAGCTTTCCGGTGTTCAAAAACATCTTTTTCCAGACGACAGTCCTGCTTTCTCGGCCGCAGCTTTCCGGTGTTCAAAAACACCTTTTTCCAGACGACAGTTCTGCTTTTTCGGTCGCATCTTTTCGGTGTTCAAAAACACATTTTCCAGACGAGAGTTGTGCTTTTTCGGTCGCAGCTTTCTGGTGTTCAAAAACACCTTTTTCCAGACGACAGTACTGCTTTCTCGGCTGCAGCTTTCCGGTGTTCGAAAAGAACTTTTTCCAGACGACAGTTCTGCTTTTTCAGTCGCAGCTTTCCGGTGTTCAGAAACACCTTTTTCCAGACGACAGTTCTGCTTTTTCGGTCGCAGCTTTTCTGTGTTCAGAAACACATTTTCCAGACGACAGTTCTGCTTTTTCGGTCGCAGCTTTTCTGTGTTCAGAAACACGTTTTCCAGACGACAGTTGTGCTTTTACGGTTGCAGCTTTCCGGTGTTCAAAAACACCTTTTTCCAGACGACAGTTCTGCTTTTTCGGTCGCAGCTTTCCGGTGTTCAGAAATACCTTTTTCCAGACGACAGTTCTGCTTTTTCAGTCGCAGCTTTCCGGTGTTCAGAAAAACCTTTTTCCAGACGACAGTTCTGCTTTTTCGGTCGCAGCTTTTCTGTGTTCAGAAACACATTTTCCAGACGACAGTTCTGCTTTTTCGGTCGCAGCTTTTCGGTGTTCAAAAACACATTTTCCAGACGAGAGTAGAGCTTTTTCGGTCGCAGCTTTCCAGTGTTCAAAAACATCTTTTTCCAGACGACAGTCCTGCTTTCTCGGCCGCAGCTTTCCGGTGTTCAAAAACACCTTTTTCCGGACGACAGTTCTGCTTTTTCGGTCGCAGCTTTCCGGTGTTCAGAAACACCTTTTTCCAGACGACAGTTCTGCTTTTTCGGTCGCAGCTTTTCGGTGTCCAAAAACACATTTTCCAGACGACAGTTCTGCTTTCTCGGTCGCAGCTTTTCGGTGTTCAAAAACACATTTTCCAGACGAGAGTTGTGCTTTTTCTGTCGCAGCTTTCCGATGTTCAAAAACACCTTTTTCCAGACGACAGTTCTGCTTTTTCGGTTGCAGCTTTCCGGTGTCCAAAAATATTTTCCAGACGACAGTTCTGCTTTTTCGGTCGCAGCTTTTCGGTGTTCAAAAACACATTTTCCAGACGAGAGTTGTGCTTTTTCGGTCGCAGCTTTCCGGTGTTCAAAAACACCTATTTCCAGACGACAGTTCTGCTTTCTCGGCTGCAGCTTTCCGGTGTTCAAAAAGACCTTTTTCCAGACAACAGTTCTGCTTTTTCGGTCGCAGCTTTTCGGTGATCAAAAACACATTTTCCAGACGAGAGTTGTGCTTTTTCGGTCGCAGCTTTCCGGTGTTCAAAAAGACCTTTTTCCAGACGACAGTTCTGCTTTTTCGGTCGCAGCTTTTCGGTGTTCAAAAACACATTTTCCAGACGAGAGTTGTGCTTTTTCGGTCGCAGCTTTCCGGTGTTCAAAAACACCTTTTTCCAGACGACAGTCCTGCTTTCTCGGCCGCAGCTTTCCGGTGTTCAAAAACACCTTTTTCCAGACGACAGTTCTGCTTTTTCAGTCGCAGCTTTCCGGTGTTCAGAAACACCTTTTTCCAGACGACAGTTCTGCTTTTTCGATCGCAGCTTTTCTGTGTTCAGAAACACATTTTCCAGACGACAGTTCTGCTTTTTCGGTCGCAGCTTTTCGGTGTTCAAAAACACATTTTCCAGAGGAGAGTTGAGCTTTTTCGGTCGCAGCTTTCTGGTGTTCAGAAACATCTTTTTCCAGACGACAGTCCTGCTTTTTCGGTCGCAGCTTTCCGGTGTTCAGAAACACCTTTTTCCAGACGACAGTTCTGCTTTTTCGGTCGCTGCTTTTCGGTGTTCAAAAACACATTTTCCAGACGAGAGTTGTGCTTTTTCTGTCGCAGCTTTCCGGTGTTCAAAAACATCTTTTTCCAGACGACAGTCCTGCTTTCTCGGCCGCAGCTTTCCGGTGTTCAAAAACACCTTTTTCCAGACGACAGTTCTGCTTTTTCGGTTGCAGCTTTCCGGTGTTCAGAGACACCTTTTTCCAGACGACAGTTCTGCTTTGTCGGCCGCAGCTTTCGGTGTTCAAAAACACATTTTCCAGATGACAGTTCTGCTTTTTCGGTCGCAGCTTTTCGGTGTTCAAAAACACATTTTCCAGAGGAGAGTTGAGCTTTTTCGGTCGCAGCTTTCTGGTGTTCAGAAACATCTTTTTCCAGACGACAGACCTGCTTTTTCGGTCGCAGCATTCCGGTGTTCAGAAACACCTTTTTCCAGACGACAGTTCTGCTTTTTCGGTCGCAGCTTTTCGGTGTTCAAAAACACATTTTCCAGACGACAGTTCTGCTTTTTCTGTCGCAGCTTTCCGGTGTTCAAAAACATATTTTTCCAGACGACACTCCTGCTTTCTCGGCCGCAGCTTTCCGGTGTTCAAAAACACCTTTTTCCAGACGACAGTTCTGCTTTTTCGGTCGCATCTTTTCGGTGTTCAAAAACACATTTTCCAGACGAGAGTTGTGCTTTTTCGGTCGCAGCTTTCTGGTGTTCAAAAACACCTTTTTCCTGACGACAGTACTGCTTTCTCGGCTGCAGCTTACCGGTGTTCGAAAAGAACTTTTTCCAGACGACAGTTCTGCTTTTTCGGTCGCTGCTTTTCGGTGTTCAAAAACACATTTTCCAGACGAGAGTTGTGCTTTTTCTGTCGCAGCTTTCCGGTGTTCAAAAACATCTTTTTCCAGACGACAGTCCTGCTTTCTCGGCCGCAGCTTTCCGGTGTTCAAAAACACCTTTTTCCAGACGACAGTTCTGCTTTTTCGGTTGCAGCTTTCCGGTGTTCAGAGACACCTTTTTCCAGACGACAGTTCTGCTTTGTCGGCCGCAGTTTTCGGTGTTCAAAAACACATTTTCCAGATGACAGTTCTGCTTTTTCGGTCGCAGCTTTTCGGTGTTCAAAAACACATTTTCCAGAGGAGAGTTGAGCTTTTTCGGTCGCAGCTTTCTGGTGTTCAGAAACATCTTTTTCCAGACGACAGTCCTGCTTTTTCGGTCGCAGCTTTCCGGTGTTCAGAAACACCTTTTTCCAGACGACAGTTCTGCTTTTTCCGTCGCAGCTTTTCGGTGTCCAAAAACACATTTTCCAGACGAGAGTTGTGCTTTTTCGGTCGCAGCTTTCCGGTGTTCAAAAACATATTTTTCCAGACGACAGTCCTGCTTTCTCGGCCGCAGCTTTCCGGTGTTCAAAAACACCTTTTTCCAGACGACAGTTCTGCTTTTTCGGTCGCAGCTTTTCGGTGTTCAAAAACACATTTTCCAGACGATAGTTGTGCTTCTTCGGTCACAGCTTTCCGGTGTTCAAAAACACCGTTTTCCAGACGACAGTTCTGCTTTCTCGGCTGCAGCTTTCCGGTGTTCAAAAAGACCTTTTTCCAGACGACAGTTCTGCTTTTTCGGTTGGAGCTTTCCGGTGTTCAGAAACACCTTTTTCCAGACGACAGTTCTGCTTTTTCAGTCGTAGCTTTCCGGTGTTCAGAAACACCTTTTTCCAGACGACAGTTCTGCTTTTTCGGTCGCAGCTTTTCTGTGTTCAGAAACACATTTTCCAGACGACAGTTCTGCTTTTTTCGGTCGCAGCTTTTCGGTGTTCAAAAACACATTTTCCAGACGAGAGTAGAGCTTTTTTGGTCGCAGCTTTCCAGTGTTCAAAAACATCTTTTTCCAGACGACAGTCCTGCTTTCTCGGCCGCAGCTTTCCGGTGTTCAAAAACACCTTTTTCCGGACGACAGTTCTGCTTTTTCGGTCGCAGCTTTCCGGTGTTCAGAAACACCTTTTTCCAGACGACAGTTCTGCTTTTTCGGTCGCAGCTTTTCGGTGTCCAAAAACACATTTTCCAGACGACAGTTCTGCTTTCTCGGTCGCAGCTTTTCGGTGTTCAAAAACACATTTTCCAGACGAGAGTTGTGCTTTTTCTGTCGCAGCTTTCCGATGTTCAAAAACACCTTTTTCCAGACGACAGTTCTGCTTTTTCGGTTGCAGCTTTCCGGTGTTCAAAAACACCTTTTTCCAGACGACAGTTCTGCTTTTTCTCTCTGCAGCTTTCCGGTGTTCAGAAACACCTTTTTTCAGACGACAGTTCTGCTTTGACGGCCGCAGCTTTCGGTATTCAAAAACACATTTTCCAGATGACAGTTCTGCTTTTTCGGTCGCAGCTTTTCGGTGTTCAAAAACACATTTTCCAGAGGAGAGTTGAGCTTTTTCGGTCGCAGCTTTCCGGTGTTCAGAAACATCTTTTTCCAGACGACAGTCCTGCTTTCTCGGCCGCAGCTTTCCGGTGTTCAAAAACACCTTTTTCCGGACGACAGTTCTGCTTTTTCGGTCACAGCTTTCCGGTGTTCAGAAACACCTTTTTCCAGACGACAGTTCTGCTTTTTCGGTCGCAGCTTTTCGGTGTCCAAAAACATTTTCCAGACGACAGTTCTGCTTTTTCGGTCGCAGCTTTTCGGTGTTCAAAAACACATTTTCCAGACGAGAGTTGTGCTTTTTCGGTCGCAGCTTTCCGGTGTTCAAAAACACCTATTTCCAGACGACAGTTCTGCTTTCTCGGCTGCAGCTTTCCGGTGTTCAAAAAGACCTTTTTCCAGACGACAGTTCTGCTTTTTCGGTCGCAGCTTTTCGGTGATCAAAAACACATTTTCCAGACGAGAGTTGTGCTTTTTCGGTCGCAGCTTTCCGGTGTTCAAAAAGACCTTTTTCCAGACGACAGTTCTGCTTTTTCGGTCGCAGCTTTTCGGTGTTCAAAAACACATTTTCCAGACGAGAGTTGTGCTTTTTCGGTCGCAGCTTTCCGGTGTTCAAAAACACCTTTTTCCAGACGACAGTTCTGCTTTCTCGGCCGCAGCTTTCCGGTGTTCAAAAACACCTTTTTCCAGACGACAGTTCTGCTTTTTCAGTCGCAGCTTTCCGGTGTTCAGAAACACCTTTTTCCAGACGACAGTTCTGCTTTTTCGATCGCAGCTTTTCTGTGTTCAGAAACACATTTTCCAGACGACAGTTCTGCTTTTTCGGTCGCAGCTTTTCGGTGTTCAAAAACACATTTTCCAGACGAGAGTTGAGCTTTTTCGGTCGCAGCTTTCCGGTGTTCAAAAACATCTTTTTCCAGACGACAGTCCTGCTTTCTCGGCCGCAGCTTTCCGGTGTTCAAAAACACCTTTTTCCAGACGACAGTTCTGCTTTTTCGGTCGCATCTTTTCGGTGTTCAAAAACACATTTTCCAGACGAGAGTTGTGCTTTTTCGGTCGCAGCTTTCTGGTGTTCAAAAACACCTTTTTCCAGACGACAGTACTGCTTTCTCGGCTGCAGCTTTCCGGTGTTCGAAAAGAACTTTTTCCAGACGACAGTTCTGCTTTTTTCAGTCGCAGCTTTCCGGTGTTCAGAAACACCTTTTTCCAGACGACAGTTCTGCTTTTTCGGTCGCAGCTTTTCTGTGTTCAGAAACACATTTTCCAGACGACAGTTCTGCTTTTTTCGGTCGCAGCTTTTCTGTGTTCAGAAACACGTTTTCCAGACGACAGTTGTGCTTTTACGGTTGCAGCTTTCCGGTGTTCAAAAACACCTTTTTCCAGACGACAGTTCTGCTTTTTCGGTCGCAGCTTTCCGGTGTTCAGAAATACCTTTTTCCAGACGACAGTTCTGCTTTTTCAGTCGCAGCTTTCCGGTGTTCAGAAAAACCTTTTTCCAGACGACAGTTCTGCTTTTTCGGTCGCAGCTTTTCTGTGTTCAGAAACACATTTTCCAGACGACAGTTCTGCTTTTTCGGTCGCAGCTTTTCGGTGTTCAAAAACACATTTTCCAGACGAGAGTAGAGCTTTTTCGGTCGCAGCTTTCCAGTGTTCAAAAAACATCTTTTTCCAGACGACAGTCCTGCTTTCTCGGCCGCAGCTTTCCGGTGTTCAAAAACACCTTTTTCCGGACGACAGTTCTGCTTTTTTCGGTCGCAGCTTTCCGGTGTTCAGAAACACCTTTTTTCCAGACGACAGTTCTGCTTTTTCGGTCGCAGCTTTTCGGTGTCCAAAAACACATTTTCCAGACGACAGTTCTGCTTTCTCGGTCGCAGCTTTTCGGTGTTCAAAAACACATTTTCCAGACGAGAGTTGTGCTTTTTTCTGTCGCAGCTTTCCGATGTTCAAAAACACCTTTTTCCAGACGACAGTTCTGCTTTTTTCGGTTGCAGCTTTCCGGTGTCCAAAAATATTTCCAGACGACAGTTCTGCTTTTTTCGGTCGCAGCTTTTCGGTGTTCAAAAACACATTTTCCAGACGAGAGTTGTGCTTTTTCGGTCGCAGCTTTCCGGTGTTCAAAAACACCTATTTCCAGACGACAGGTTCTGCTTTCTCGGCTGCAGCTTTCCGGTGTTCAAAAAGACCTTTTTCCAGACAACAGTTCTGCTTTTTCGGTCGCAGCTTTTCGGTGATCAAAAACACATTTTCCAGACGAGAGTTGTGCTTTTTCGGTCGCAGCTTTCCGGTGTTCAAAAAGACCTTTTTCCAGACGACAGTTCTGCTTTTTCGGTCGCAGCTTTTCGGTGTTCAAAAACACATTTTCCAGACGAGAGTTGTGCTTTTTCGGGTCGCAGCTTTCCGGTGTTCAAAAACACCTTTTTCCAGACGACAGTCCTGCTTTCTCGGCCGCAGCTTTCCGGTGTTCAAAAACACCTTTTTCCAGACGACAGTTCTGCTTTTTCAGTCGCAGCTTTCCGGTGTTCAGAAACACCTTTTTCCAGACGACAGTTCTGCTTTTTTCGATCGCAGCTTTTCTGTGTTCAGAAACACATTTTCCAGACGACAGTTCTGCTTTTTCGGTCGCAGCTTTTCGGTGTTCAAAAACACATTTTCCAGAGGAGAGTTGAGCTTTTTCGGTCGCAGCTTTCTGGTGTTCAGAAACATCTTTTTCCAGACGACAGTCCTGCTTTTTCGGTCGCAGCTTTCCGGTGTTCAGAAACACCTTTTTCCAGACGACAGTTCTGCTTTTTCGGTCGCTGCTTTTCGGTGTTCAAAAACACATTTTCCAGACGAGAGTTGTGCTTTTTCTGTCGCAGCTTTCCGGTGTTCAAAAACATCTTTTTTCCAGACGACAGTCCTGCTTTCTCGGCCGCAGCTTTCCGGTGTTCAAAAACACCTTTTTCCAGACGACAGTTCTGCTTTTTCGGTTGCAGCTTTCCGGTGTTCAGAGACACCTTTTTCCAGACGACAGTTCTGCTTTGTCGGCCGCAGCTTTCGGTGTTCAAAAACACATTTTCCAGATGACAGTTCTGCTTTTTCGGTCGCAGCTTTTCGGTGTTCAAAAACACATTTTCCAGAGGAGAGTTGAGCTTTTTCGGTCGCAGCTTTCTGGTGTTCAGAAACATCTTTTTCCAGACGACAGACCTGCTTTTTCGGTCGCAGCATTCCGGTGTTCAGAAACACCTTTTTCCAGACGACAGTTCTGCTTTTTTCGGTCGCAGCTTTTCGGTGTTCAAAAACACATTTTCCAGACGACAGTTCTGCTTTTTCTGTCGCAGCTTTCCGGTGTTCAAAACATATTTTTCCAGACGACACTCCTGCTTTCTCGGCCGCAGCTTTCCGGTGTTCAAAAACACCTTTTTCCAGACGACAGTTCTGCTTTTTCGGTCGCATCTTTTCGGTGTTCAAAAACACATTTTCCAGACGAGAGTTGTGCTTTTTCGGTCGCAGCTTTCTGGTGTTCAAAAACACCTTTTTCCTGACGACAGTACTGCTTTCTCGGCTGCAGCTTACCGGTGTTCGAAAAGAACTTTTTCCAGACGACAGTTCTGCTTTTTCGGTCGCTGCTTTTCGGTGTTCAAAAACCACATTTTCCAGACGAGAGTTGTGCTTTTTCTGTCGCAGCTTTCCGGTGTTCAAAAACATCTTTTTCCAGACGACAGTCCTGCTTTCTCGGCCGCAGCTTTCCGGTGTTCAAAAACACCTTTTTCCAGACGACAGTTCTGCTTTTTCGGTTGCAGCTTTCCGGTGTTCAGAGACACCTTTTTCCAGACGACAGTTCTGCTTTGTCGGCCGCAGTTTTCGGTGTTCAAAAACACATTTTCCAGATGACAGTTCTGCTTTTTCGGTCGCAGCTTTTCGGTGTTCAAAAACACATTTTCCAGAGGAGAGTTGAGCTTTTTCGGTCGCAGCTTTCTGGTGTTCAGAAACATCTTTTTCCAGACGACAGTCCTGCTTTTTCGGTCGCAGCTTTCCGGTGTTCAGAAACACCTTTTTCCAGACGACAGTTCTGCTTTTTCCGTCGCAGCTTTTCGGTGTCCAAAAACACATTTTCCAGACGAGAGTTGTGCTTTTTCGGTCGCAGCTTTCCGGTGTTCAAAAACATATTTTTCCAGACGACAGTCCTGCTTTCTCGGCCGCAGCTTTCCGGTGTTCAAAAACACCTTTTTCCAGACGACAGTTCTGCTTTTTCGGTCGCAGCTTTTCGGTGTTCAAAAAACACATTTTCCAGACGATAGTTGTGCTTCTTCGGTCACAGCTTTCCGGTGTTCAAAAACACCTTTTTCCAGACGACAGTTCTGCTTTCTCGGCTGCAGCTTTCCGGTGTTCAAAAAGACCTTTTTCCAGACGACAGTTCTGCTTTTTCGGTTGGAGCTTTCCGGTGTTCAGAAACACCTTTTTCCAGACGACAGTTCTGCTTTTTCAGTCGTAGCTTTCCGGTGTTCAGAAACACCTTTTTCCAGACGACAGTTCTGCTTTTTCGGTCGCAGCTTTTCTGTGTTCAGAAACACATTTTCCAGACGACAGTTCTGCTTTTTCGGTCGCAGCTTTTCGGTGTTCAAAAACACATTTTCCAGACGAGAGTAGAGCTTTTTTGGTCGCAGCTTTCCAGTGTTCAAAAACATCTTTTTCCAGACGACAGTCCTGCTTTCTCGGCCGCAGCTTTCCGGTGTTCAAAAACACCTTTTTCCGGACGACAGTTCTGCTTTTTCGGTCGCAGCTTTCCGGTGTTCAGAAACACCTTTTTCCAGACGACAGTTCTGCTTTTTCGGTCGCAGCTTTTCGGTGTCCAAAAACACATTTTCCAGACGACAGTTCTGCTTTCTCGGTCGCAGCTTTTCGGTGTTCAAAAACACATTTTCCAGACGAGAGTTGTGCTTTTTCTGTCGCAGCTTTCCGATGTTCAAAAACACCTTTTTCCAGACGACAGTTCTGCTTTTTCGGTTGCAGCTTTCCGGTGTTCAAAAACACCTTTTTCCAGACGACAGTTCTGCTTTTTCTCTCTGCAGCTTTCCGGTGTTCAGAAACACCTTTTTTCAGACGACAGTTCTGCTTTGACGGCCGCAGCTTTCGGTATTCAAAAACACATTTTCCAGATGACAGTTCTGCTTTTTCGGTCGCAGCTTTTCGGTGTTCAAAAACACATTTTCCAGAGGAGAGTTGAGCTTTTTCGGTCGCAGCTTTCCGGTGTTCAGAAACATCTTTTTCCAGACGACAGTCCTGCTTTCTCGGCCGCAGCTTTCCGGTGTTCAAAAACACCTTTTTCCGGACGACAGTTCTGCTTTTTCGGTCACAGCTTTCCGGTGTTCAGAAACACCTTTTTCCAGACGACAGTTCTGCTTTTTCGGTCGCAGCTTTTCGGTGTCCAAAAACATTTTCCAGACGACAGTTCTGCTTTTTCGGTCGCAGCTTTTCGGTGTTCAAAAACACATTTTCCAGACGAGAGTTGTGCTTTTTCGGTCGCAGCTTTCCGGTGTTCAAAAACACCTATTTCCAGACGACAGTTCTGCTTTCTCGGCTGCAGCTTTCCGGTGTTCAAAAAGACCTTTTTCCAGACGACAGTTCTGCTTTTTCGGTCGCAGCTTTTCGGTGATCAAAAACACATTTTCCAGACGAGAGTTGTGCTTTTTCGGTCGCAGCTTTCCGGTGTTCAAAAAGACCTTTTTCCAGACGACAGTTCTGCTTTTTCGGTCGCAGCTTTTCGGTGTTCAAAAACACATTTTCCAGACGAGAGTTGTGCTTTTTCGGTCGCAGCTTTCCGGTGTTCAAAAACACCTTTTTCCAGACGACAGTCCTGCTTTCTCGGCCGCAGCTTTCCGGTGTTCAAAAACACCTTTTTCCAGACGACAGTTCTGCTTTTTCAGTCGCAGCTTTCCGGTGTTCAGAAACACCTTTTTCCAGACGACAGTTCTGCTTTTTCGATCGCAGCTTTTCTGTGTTCAGAAACACATTTTCCAGACGACAGTTCTGCTTTTTCGGTCGCAGCTTTTCGGTGTTCAAAAACACATTTTCCAGACGAGAGTTGAGCTTTTTCGGTCGCAGCTTTCCGGTGTTCAAAAACATCTTTTTCCAGACGACAGTCCTGCTTTCTCGGCCGCAGCTTTCCGGTGTTCAAAAACACCTTTTTCCAGACGACAGTTCTGCTTTTTCGGTCGCATCTTTTCGGTGTTCAAAAACACATTTTCCAGACGAGAGTTGTGCTTTTTTCGGTCGCAGCTTTCTGGTGTTCAAAAACACCTTTTTCCAGACGACAGTACTGCTTTCTCGGCTGCAGCTTTCCGGTGTTCGAAAAGAACTTTTTCCAGACGACAGTTCTGCTTTTTCGGTCGCAGCTTTCCGGTGTTCAGAAATACCTTTTTCCAGACGACAGTTCTGCTTTTTCAGTCGCAGCTTTCCGGTGTTCAGAAACACCTTTTTCCAGACGACAGTTCTGCTTTTTCGGTCGCAGCTTTTCTGTGTTCAGAAACACATTTTCCAGACGACAGTTCTGCTTTTTCGGTCGCAGCTTTTCTGTGTTCAGAAACACGTTTTCCAGACGACAGTTGTGCTTTTACGGTTGCAGCTTTCCGGTGTTCAAAAACACCTTTTTCCAGACGACAGTTCTGCTTTTTCGGTCGCAGCTTTCCGGTGTTCAGAAATACCTTTTTCCAGACGACAGTTCTGCTTTTTCAGTCGCAGCTTTCCGGTGTTCAGAAAAACCTTTTTCCAGACGACAGTTCTGCTTTTTCGGTCGCAGCTTTTCTGTGTTCAGAAACACATTTTCCAGACGACAGTTCTGCTTTTTCGGTCGCAGCTTTTCGGTGTTCAAAAACACATTTTCCAGACGAGAGTAGAGCTTTTTCGGTCGCAGCTTTCCAGTGTTCAAAAACATCTTTTTCCAGACGACAGTCCTGCTTTCTCGGCCGCAGCTTTCCGGTGTTCAAAAACACCTTTTTCCGGACGACAGTTCTGCTTTTTCGGTCGCAGCTTTCCGGTGTTCAGAAACACCTTTTTCCAGACGACAGTTCTGCTTTTTCGGTCGCAGCTTTTCGGTGTCCAAAAACACATTTTCCAGACGACAGTTCTGCTTTCTCGGTCGCAGCTTTTCGGTGTTCAAAAACACATTTTCCAGACGAGAGTTGTGCTTTTTCTGTCGCAGCTTTCCGATGTTCAAAAACACCTTTTTCCAGACGACAGTTCTGCTTTTTCGGTTGCAGCTTTCCGGTGTCCAAAAATATTTTCCAGACGACAGTTCTGCTTTTTCGGTCGCAGCTTTTCGGTGTTCAAAAACACATTTTCCAGACGAGAGTTGTGCTTTTTCGGTCGCAGCTTTCCGGTGTTCAAAAACACCTATTTCCAGACGACAGTTCTGCTTTCTCGGCTGCAGCTTTCCGGTGTTCAAAAAGACCTTTTTCCAGACAACATTTCTGCTTTTTCGGTCGCAGCTTTTCGGTGATCAAAAACACATTTTCCAGACGAGAGTTGTGCTTTTTCGGTCGCAGCTTTCCGGTGTTCAAAAAGACCTTTTTCCAGACGACAGTTCTGCTTTTTCGGTCGCAGCTTTTCGGTGTTCAAAAACACATTTTCCAGACGAGAGTTGTGCTTTTTCGGTCGCAGCTTTCCGGTGTTCAAAAACACCTTTTTCCAGACGACAGTCCTGCTTTCTCGGCCGCAGCTTTCCGGTGTTCAAAAACACCTTTTTCCAGACGACAGTTCTGCTTTTTCAGTCGCAGCTTTCCGGTGTTCAGAAACACCTTTTTCCAGACGACAGTTCTGCTTTTTCGATCGCAGCTTTTCTGTGTTCAGAAACACATTTTCCAGACGACAGTTCTGCTTTTTCGGTCGCAGCTTTTCGGTGTTCAAAAACACATTTTCCAGAGGAGAGTTGAGCTTTTTCGGTCGCAGCTTTCTGGTGTTCAGAAACATCTTTTTCCAGACGACAGTCCTGCTTTTTCGGTCGCAGCTTTCCGGTGTTCAGAAACACCTTTTTCCAGACGACAGTTCTGCTTTTTCGGTCGCTGCTTTTCGGTGTTCAAAAACACATTTTCCAGACGAGAGTTGTGCTTTTTCTGTCGCAGCTTTCCGGTGTTCAAAAACATCTTTTTCCAGACGACAGTCCTGCTTTCTCGGCCGCAGCTTTCCGGTGTTCAAAAACACCTTTTTCCAGACGACAGTTCTGCTTTTTCGGTTGCAGCTTTCCGGTGTTCAGAGACACCTTTTTCCAGACGACAGTTCTGCTTTGTCGGCCGCAGCTTTCGGTGTTCAAAAACACATTTTCCAGATGACAGTTCTGCTTTTTCGGTCGCAGCTTTTCGGTGTTCAAAAACACATTTTCCAGAGGAGAGTTGAGCTTTTTCGGTCGCAGCTTTCTGGTGTTCAGAAACATCTTTTTCCAGACGACAGACCTGCTTTTTCGGTCGCAGCATTCCGGTGTTCAGAAACACCTTTTTCCAGACGACAGTTCTGCTTTTTCGGTCGCAGCTTTTCGGTGTTCAAAAACACATTTTCCAGACGACAGTTCTGCTTTTTCTGTCGCAGCTTTCCGGTGTTCAAAAACATATTTTTCCAGACGACACTCCTGCTTTCTCGGCCGCAGCTTTCCGGTGTTCAAAAACACCTTTTTCCAGACGACAGTTCTGCTTTTTCGGTCGCATCTTTTCGGTGTTCAAAAACACATTTTCCAGACGAGAGTTGTGCTTTTTCGGTCGCAGCTTTCTGGTGTTCAAAAACACCTTTTTCCTGACGACAGTACTGCTTTCTCGGCTGCAGCTTACCGGTGTTCGAAAAGAACTTTTTCCAGACGACAGTTCTGCTTTTTCGGTCGCTGCTTTTCGGTGTTCAAAAACACATTTTCCAGACGAGAGTTGTGCTTTTTCTGTCGCAGCTTTCCGGTGTTCAAAAACATCTTTTTCCAGACGACAGTCCTGCTTTCTCGGCCGCAGCTTTCCGGTGTTCAAAAACACCTTTTTCCAGACGACAGTTCTGCTTTTTCGGTTGCAGCTTTCCGGTGTTCAGAGACACCTTTTTCCAGACGACAGTTCTGCTTTGTCGGCCGCAGCTTTCGGTGTTCAAAAACACATTTTCCAGATGACAGTTCTGCTTTTTCGGTCGCAGCTTTTCGGTGTTCAAAAACACATTTTCCAGAGGAGAGTTGAGCTTTTTCGGTCGCAGCTTTCTGGTGTTCAGAAACATCTTTTTCCAGACGACAGTCCTGCTTTTTCGGTCGCAGCTTTCCGGTGTTCAGAAACACCTTTTTCCAGACGACAGTTCTGCTTTTTCCGTCGCAGCTTTTCGGTGTCCAAAAACACATTTTCCAGACGAGAGTTGTGCTTTTTCGGTCGCAGCTTTCCGGTGTTCAAAAACATATTTTTCCAGACGACAGTCCTGCTTTCTCGGCCGCAGCTTTCCGGTGTTCAAAAACACCTTTTTCCAGACGACAGTTCTGCTTTTTCGGTCGCAGCTTTTCGGTGTTCAAAAACACATTTTCCAGACGATAGTTGTGCTTCTTCGGTCACAGCTTTCCGGTGTTCAAAAACACCTTTTTCCAGACGACAGTTCTGCTTTCTCGGCTGCAGCTTTCCGGTGTTCAAAAAGACCTTTTTCCAGACGACAGTTCTGCTTTTTCGGTTGGAGCTTTCCGGTGTTCAGAAACACCTTTTTCCAGACGACAGTTCTGCTTTTTCAGTCGTAGCTTTCCGGTGTTCAGAAACACCTTTTTCCAGACGACAGTTCTGCTTTTTCGGTCGCAGCTTTTCTGTGTTCAGAAACACATTTTCCAGACGACAGTTCTGCTTTTTCGGTCGCAGCTTTTCGGTGTTCAAAAACACATTTTCCAGACGAGAGTAGAGCTTTTTCGGTCGCAGCTTTCCAGTGTTCAAAAACATCTTTTTCCAGACGATCGGCCGCAGCTTTCCGGTGTTCAAAAACACCTTTTTCCGGACGACAGTTCTGCTTTTTCGGTCGCAGCTTTCCGGTGTTCAGAAACACCTTTTTCCAGACGACAGTTCTGCTTTTTCGGTCGCAGCTTTTCGGTGTCCAAAAACACATTTTCCAGACGACAGTTCTGCTTTCTCGGTCGCAGCTTTTCGGTGTTCAAAAACACATTTTCCAGACGAGAGTTGTGCTTTTTCTGTCGCAGCTTTCCGATGTTCAAAAACACCTTTTTCCAGACGACAGTTCTGCTTTTTCGGTTGCAGCTTTCCGGTGTTCAAAAACACCTTTTTCCAGACGACAGTTCTGCTTTTTCTCTCTGCAGCTTTCCGGTGTTCAGAAACACCTTTTTTCAGACGACAGTTCTGCTTTGACGGCCGCAGCTTTCGGTATTCAAAAACACATTTTCCAGATGACAGTTCTGCTTTTTCGGTCGCAGCTTTTCGGTGTTCAAAAACACATTTTCCAGAGGAGAGTTGAGCTTTTTCGGTCGCAGCTTTCCGGTGTTCAGAAACATCTTTTTCCAGACGACAGTCCTGCTTTCTCGGCCGCAGCTTTCCGGTGTTCAAAAACACCTTTTTCCGGACGACAGTTCTGCTTTTTCGGTCACAGCTTTCCGGTGTTCAGAAACACCTTTTTCCAGACGACAGTTCTGCTTTTTCGGTCGCAGCTTTTCGGTGTCCAAAAACATTTTCCAGACGACAGTTCTGCTTTTTCGGTCGCAGCTTTTCGGTGTTCAAAAACACATTTTCCAGACGAGAGTTGTGCTTTTTCGGTCGCAGCTTTCCGGTGTTCAAAAACACCTATTTCCAGACGACAGTTCTGCTTTCTCGGCTGCAGCTTTCCGGTGTTCAAAAAGACCTTTTTCCAGACGACAGTTCTGCTTTTTCGGTCGCAGCTTTTCGGTGATCAAAAACACATTTTCCAGACGAGAGTTGTGCTTTTTCGGTCGCAGCTTTCCGGTGTTCAAAAACACCTTTTTCCAGACGACAGTCCTGCTTTCTCGGCCGCAGCTTTCCGGTGTTCAAAAACACCTTTTTCCAGACGACAGTTCTGCTTTTTCAGTCGCAGCTTTCCGGTGTTCAGAAACACCTTTTTCCAGACGACAGTTCTGCTTTTTCGATCGCAGCTTTTCTGTGTTCAGAAACACATTTTCCAGACGACAGTTCTGCTTTTTCGGTCGCAGCTTTTCGGTGTTCAAAAACACATTTTCCAGACGAGAGTTGAGCTTTTTCGGTCGCAGCTTTCCGGTGTTCAAAAACATCTTTTTCCAGACGACAGTCCTGCTTTCTCGGCCGCAGCTTTCCGGTGTTCAAAAACACCTTTTTCCAGACGACAGTTCTGCTTTTTCGGTCGCATCTTTTCGGTGTTCAAAAACACATTTTCCAGACGAGAGTTGTGCTTTTTCGGTCGCAGCTTTCTGGTGTTCAAAAACACCTTTTTCCAGACGACAGTACTGCTTTCTCGGCTGCAGCTTTCCGGTGTTCGAAAAGAACTTTTTCCAGACGACAGTTCTGCTTTTTCGGTCGCAGCTTTCCGGTGTTCAGAAATACCTTTTTCCAGACGACAGTTCTGCTTTTTCAGTCGCAGCTTTCCGGTGTTCAGAAACACCTTTTTCCAGACGACAGTTCTGCTTTTTCGGTCGCAGCTTTTCTGTGTTCAGAAACACATTTTCCAGACGACAGTTCTGCTTTTTCGGTCGCAGCTTTTCTGTGTTCAGAAACACGTTTTCCAGACGACAGTTGTGCTTTTACGGTTGCAGCTTTCCGGTGTTCAAAAACACCTTTTTCCAGACGACAGTTCTGCTTTTTCGGTCGCAGCTTTCCGGTGTTCAGAAATACCTTTTTCCAGACGACAGTTCTGCTTTTTCAGTCGCAGCTTTCCGGTGTTCAGAAAAACCTTTTTCCAGACGACAGTTCTGCTTTTTCGGTCGCAGCTTTTCTGTGTTCAGAAACAAATTTCCAGGCGACAGTTCTGCTTTTTCGGTCGCAGCTTTTCGGTGTTCAAAAACACATTTTCCAGACGAGAGTTGAGCTTTTTCGGTTGCAGCTTTCCGGTGTTCAAAAACATCTTTTTCCAGACGACAGTCCTGCTTTCTCGGTCGCAGCTTTCCGGTGTTCAGAAACACCTTTTTCCAGACGACAGTTCTGCTTTTTCGGTCGCAGCTTTTCGGTGTCCAAAAACACATTTTCCAGACGACAGTTCGGCTTTTTCGGTCGCAGCTTTTCGGTGTTCAAAAACACATTTTCCAGACGAGAGTTGTGCTTTTTCTGTCGCAGCTTTCCGGTGTTCAAAAACATCTTTTTCCAGACGACAGTTCTGCTTTGTCGGCCGCAGCTTTCGGTGTTCAAAAACACATTTTCCAGATGACAGTTCTGCTTTTTCGGCCGCAGCTTTTCTGTGTTCAGAAACACATTTTCCAGACGACAGTTCTGCTTTTTCGGTCGCAGCTTTTCTGTGTTCAGAAACACATTTTCCAGACGACAGTTGTGCTTTTTCGGTTGCAGCTTTCCGGTGTTCAAAAACACCTTTTTCCAGACGACAGTTCTGCTTTTTCGGCCGCAGCTTTCCGGTGTTCAGAAAAATCTTTTTCTAGACGACAGTCCTGCTTTTTCGGTCGCAGCTTTCCGGTGTTCAGAAACACCTTTTTCCAGACGACAGTTCTGCTTTTTCGGTCGCAGCTTTTCGGTGTCCAAAAACACATTTTCCAGACGAGAGTTGAGCTTTTCGGTCGCAGCTTTCCGGTGTTCAAAAACATATTTTTCCAGACGACAGTCCTGCTTTTTCGGCCGCAGCTTTCTGGTGTTCAAAAACACCTTTTTCCAGACGACAGTTCTGCTTTTTCGGTCGCAGCTTTTCGGTGTTCAAAAACACATTTTCCAGACGAGAGTTGTGCTTTTTCGGTCACAGCTTTCCGGTGTTCAAAAACACCTTTTTCCAGACGACAGTTCTGCTTTCTCGGCTGCAGCTTTCCGGTGTTCAAAAAGACCTTTTTCCAGACGACAGTTCTGCTTTTTCGGTTGCAGCTTTCCGGTGTTCAGAAACACCTTTTTCCAGACGACAGTTCTGCTTTTTCAGTCACAGCTTTCCGGTGTTCAGAAACACCTTTTTCCAGACGAGAGTTGAGCTTTTTCGGTCGCAGCTTTTCTGTGTTCAGAAACACATTTTCCAGACGACAGTTCTGCTTTTTCGGTCGTAGCTTTTCGGTGTTCAAAAACACATTTTCCAGACGAGAGTTGAGCTTTTTCGGTCGCAGCTTTCCGGTGTTCAAAAACATCTTTCTCCAGACGACAGTCCTGCTTTCTCGGCCGCAGCTTTCCGGTGTTCAGAAACACCTTTTTCCAGACGACAGTTCTGCTTTTTCGGTCGCAGCTTTTCGGTGTTCAAAAACACATTTTCCAGACGAGAGTTGTGCTTTTTCGGTCGCAGCTTTCCGGTGTTCAAAAACACCTTTTTCCAGACGACAGTTCTGCTTTCTCGGCCGCAGCTTTCCGGTGTTCAGAAACACCTTTTTCCAGACGAGAGTTCTGCTTTTTCGGTCGCAGCTTTTCTGTGTTCAGAAACACATTTTCCAGACGACAGTTCTGCTTTTTCGGTCGCAGCTTTTCTGTGTTCAGAAACACATTTTCCAGACGACAGTTCTGCTTTTTCGGTCGCAGCTTTTCGGTGTTCAAAAACACATTTTCCAGGCGAGAGTTGAGCTTTTTCGGTCGCAGCTTTTCGGTGTTCAAAACCACCTTTTTCCAGACGACAGTTCTGCTTTTTCGGTTGCAGATTTCCGGTGTTCAGAAACACCTTTTTCCAGACGACAGTTCTGCTTTGTCGGCCGCAGCTTTCGGTGTTCAAAAACACATTTTCCAGATGACAGTTCTGCTTTTTCAGTCGCAGCTTTTCGGTGTTCAAAAACACATTTTCCAGAGGAGAGTTGAGCTTTTTCGGTCGCAGCTTTCTGGTGTTCAGAAACATCTTTTTCCAGACGACAGTCCTGCTTTTTCGGTCGCAGCTTTCCGGTGTTCAGAAACACCTTTTTCCAGACGACAGTTCTGCTTTTTCGGTCGCTGCTTTTCGGTGTTCAAAAACACATTTTCCAGACGAGAGTTGTGCTTTTTCTGTCGCAGCTTTCCGGTGTTCAAAAACATCTTTTTCCAGACGACAGTCCTGCTTTCTCGGCCGCAGCTTTCCCGTGTTCAAAAACACCTTTTTCCAGACGACAGTTCTGCTTTTTCGGTTGCAGCTTTCCGGTGTTCAGAGACACCTTTTTCCAGACGACAGTTCTGCTTTGTCGGCCGCAGCATTCCGGTGTTCAGAAACACCTTTTTCCAGACGACAGTTCTGCTTTTTCGGTCGCAGCTTTTCGGTGTTCAAAAACACATTTTCCAGACGACAGTTCTGCTTTTTCTGTCGCAGCTTTCCGGTGTTCAAAAACATATTTTTCCAGACGACACTCCTGCTTTCTCGGCCGCAGCTTTCCGGTGTTCAAAAACACCTTTTTCCAGACGACAGTTCTGCTTTTTTGGTCGCAGCTTTTCTGTGTTCAGAAACACATTTTCCAGACGAGAGTTCTGCTTTTTCGGTCGCAGCTTTTCTGTGTTCAGAAACACATTTTCCAGACGACAGTTCTGCTTTTTCGGTCGCAGCTTTTCGGTGTTCAAAAACACATTTTCCAGACGAGAGTTGAGCTTTTTCAGTCGCAGCTTTCCGGTGTTCAGAAACACCTTTTTCCAGACGACAGTTCTGCTTTTTCGGTCGCAGCTTTTCTGTGTTCAGAAACACATTTTTCAGACGACAGTTCTGCTTTTTCGGTCGCAGCTTTTCTGTGTTCAGAAACACATTTTCCAGACGACAGTTCTGCTTTTTCGGTCGCAGCTTTTCGGTGTTCAAAAACACATTTTCCAGACGAGAGTTGAGCTTTTTCGGTCGCAGCTTTCCGGTGTTCAAAAACATCTTTTTCCAGACGACAGTCCTGCTTTCTCGGCCGCATCTTTCCGGTGTTCAAAAACACCTTTTTCCAGACGACAGTTCTGCTTTTTCGGTTGCAGCTTTCCGGTGTTCAGAAACACCTTCTTCCAGACGACAGTTCTGCTTTGTCGGCCGCAGCTTTCGGTGTTCAAAAACACATTTTCCAGATGACAGTTCTGCTTTTTCGGTCGCAGCTTTTCGGTGTTCAAAAACACATTTTCCAGAGGAGAGTTGAGCTTTTTCGGTCGCAGCTTTCTGGTGTTCAGAAACATCTTTTTCCAGACGACAGTCCTGCTTTTTCGGTCGCAGCTTTCTGGTGTTCAGAAACACCTTTTTCCAGACGACAGTTCTGCTTTTTCGGTCGCAGCTTTTCGGTGTTCAAAAACACATTTTCCAGACGAGAGTTGTGCTTTTTCTGTCGCAGCTTTCCGGTGTTCAAAAACATCTTTTTCCAGACGACAGTCCTGCTTTCTCGGCCGCAGCTTTCCGGTGTTCAAAAACACCTTTTTCCAGACGACAGTTCTGCTTTTTCGGTCGCAGCTTTCCGGTGTTCAGAAACACCTTTTTCCAGACGACAGTTCTGCTTTGTCGGCCGCAGCTTTCGGTGTTCAAAAACACATTTTCCAGATGACAGTTCTGCTTTTTCGGTCGCAGCTTTTCGGTGTTCAAAAACACATTTTCCAGAGGAGAGTTGAGCTTTTTCGGTCGCAGCTTTCTGGTGTTCAGAAACATCTTTTTCCAGACGACAGTCCTGCTTTTTCGGTCGCAGCTTTCCGGTGTTCAGAAACACCTTTTTCCAGACGACAGTTCTGCTTTTTCGGTCGCAGCTTTTCGGTGTTCAAAAACACATTTTCCAGACGAGAGTTGTGCTTTTTCGGTCACAGCTTTCCGGTGTTCAAAAACATCTTTTTCCAGACGACAGTCCTGCTTTCTCGGCCGCATCTTTCCGGTGTTCAAAAACACCTTTTTCCAGACGACAGTTCTGCTTTTTTGGTTGCAGCTTTCCGGTGTTCAGAAACACCTTTTTCCAGACGACAGTTCTGCTTTGTCGGCCGCAGCTTTCGGTGTTCAAAAACACATTTTCCAGACGACAGTACTGCTTTCTCGGCTGCAGCTTTTCTGTGTTCAAAAACACATTTTCCAGAGGAGAGTTGAGCTTTTTCGGTCGCAGCTTTCCGGTGTTCAGAAACATCTTTTTCCTGACGACAGTCCTGCTTTCTCGGCCGCAGCTTTCCGGTGTTCAAAAACACCTTTTTCCGGACGACAGTTCTGCTTTTTCGGTCGCAGCTTTCCGGTGTTCAGAAACACCTTTTTCCAGACGACAGTTCTGCTTTTTCGGTCGCAGCTTTTCGGTGTCCAAAAACATTTTCCAGACGACAGTTCTGCTTTTTCGGTCACAGCTTTTCGGTGTTCAAAAACACATTTTCCAGACGAGAGTTGTGCTTTTTCGGTCGCCGCTTTCCGGTGTTCAAAAAGAACTTTTTCCAGACGACAGTTCTGCTTTTTCGGTCGCAGCTTTTCGGTGTTCAAAAACACATTTTCCAGACGAGAGTTGTGCTTTTTCGGTCGCAGCTTTCCGGTGTTCAAAAACACCTTTTTCCAGACGACAGTCCTGCTTTCTCGGCCGCAGCTTTCCGGTGTTCAAAAACACCTTTTTCCAGACGACAGTTCTGCTTTTTCGGTCGCATCTTTTCGGTGTTCAGAAACACCTTTTTCCAGACGACAGTTCTGCTTTTTCGGTCGCAGCTTTCCGGTGTTCAAAAACATCTTTTTCCAGACGACAGTCCTGCTTTCTCGGCCGCAGCTTTCCGGTGTTCAAAAACACCTTTTTCCAGACGACAGTTCTGCTTTTTCGGTCGCAGCTTTCCGGTGTTCAGAAACACCTTTTTCCAGACGACAGTTCTGCTTTTTCGGTCGCAGCTTTCCGGTTTTCAAAAACACCTTTTTCCAGACGACAGTTCTGCTTTTTCGGTCGCAGCTTTGCGGTGTTAAAAACACCTTTTTCCAGACGACAGTTCTGCTTTTTCGGTCGCAGCGCTCTGACGTTCGTTCACTGCGCACTCTAGCGGAGGAATGAAGTGCCTCGCACGTTCCTACATTTCTCATAAATCCAAACTTATCTTCCCGAGGTCGGATATTATCGGTTGTCCAATTCGTCTGTAAATTATTCGTGTTGGTATTTTGGAACCATGACTTATTAAACCGACTGCTTTGTTCCGTAATTTTCACACCTGTCTGCAATTACTTTCTTTGGAATTATAATTACAACATTTTTCTTAAAGTCTGAGGCTATTTCCTCTCTCTCATTCATGTCTTCGCGTCTGGTTCTCCCATCGATGTCAGCAGTTCAGAGGTAATACCATCCACTCCAGGGTACGTGTTTCAACTCAAATCTTTCAGTGCTCTGTCAAATCCTTCTCGCAGTATCGTATCTCCTCTCTCATCTTCATTTACTTCCTCTTCCATTTCTACGAAACTGTCTTCAAGTTCCTTGTATAGGCCCTGTATTTACTGTTTCCACATTTCAGCTTTCCCTTCTCTGATTAATATTCGTTTTCCATCTGAGCTCTTGATAGTCATGCATCGGCGGTATCTACCTTTATGTTTCCCCGTTTCGGTCAATCTTTGTCTACCGCTGTCTCTGAAACTCTCGACAACCTGTGGTTCCTTCTGTTTATCCAGGTTTCATCCCCTCACTTTTCTACCCTTTTCCAGGTTCCTAAATTTTGATCTACAGTTCATAACCAATAACTTATGGTCAGAGTCTGTACCTGCCCCTGCAAATGTCTTACAGTTTAAAAACTGGTTTTGAAATCTGTGTCTTACCGTTATAAAGTCAATTTAGTACTTCCTGGAGTCTCCTGGTATCTTCCACAGATACAGCCTTCTTTCATGATTCTTAAACTAAGTGTTTGTGATGCAAAATTTGTACTCTGCGCAAATTTTTAGCAAGCGATCTCCTCTTTAAATCCTTTTCACAAGTCTATATTCACCTATTTTTCCTTTTCCTACGACCGTGTTTCAGTCCCCCAATGAATATCAAGTGTTCCTCTTCTTTAACTATCTGAATAACTTACTTTACCTTGTCATAATTTTTTTTTCAATATTTTCATGATCGGCAGAGCTAGTTAGCATATAAACTTGTACCAGTGTGATCGTTGTCGGCTTCACGTATATTTTGACCAAGGTAATGAGTTTACTATGCTGTTCATAATAACTCATCCGACTTTCTGTTTTATTATTCATTATTAGACATATTCCTGCAGTCCCACCATGTATTTTTTTATTTATAACCCTCTTATCACCTGACCAGAAATCCTCTTCATCCTGTCACCACACTTCGCTAAACCCCGCCATATCTAACTTCAACCTATCCTTTGCTAATCAAAATATCCACGGGTGTACTGCCGGTCTATAGTGTCCAACGAGCACAATATTTCGGCGATCATACATATTGCCATCATCAGGTGAACTGACGGACTGAGCTCCTGGAAACGAGCCGGCACGGAGATCCACACGCTACGGTTGCTCGAAGGGAACTGCGTTCTAGCCCGGTAGCGGGCGATTTAAATACCCTCGGCCCGCGGAGCGACCCCTCCGCGGTCCGCGCCCCGCGCCGCGGCCGCGCAGTGGAACCGATTGCGACGGCGTCTGAGATGACGTGAGTATGAGCGCTCTGTCCGCCATGGTCGTCACTTCGTTGCGTTTGCTAGATTTGCTCTTAATTAACCCAATCGCTGGTTCCCAAGCTTTGCTAAGATTATAGCCACAGTCACGGTATATGAGGTCGTCACTTGTGCGAATTTCAATGGCCTCTCTAACGACGCAGTCCCAGTATCTCGACGTCTGTACCAGAATCCTAGTGCGTTCATACTCCATCGCATGATTTTCCGACAAACAATGTTCAGCGACCGCCGACTTGCTCGGATACATAATCGTGTGTGCCTCTGGTGTTCAATGCATCGATCCTCGACGGTACGCATCGTATGTCCAATATATGACTTTCCTCACTGACACGGAATCTGGTACACACCGGCCTTCCTTAAACCGAGATCATCTTTGGCGCTCCCCACCAGTGCACGAATTTTATTCCTTTGCTATTTCCAAATTTTCTAAATTATCCCCCCTCCCCCTATTAAGAGATAGAACATTCCACGCTCCAATCCGTAGAATGCCTATTATGTTTCTCTTGGTGACGACATCCTCTTGAGTAGTCGTCCCCGGAGATCCGAATGAAGGACAATTTTATTTACGGAATATTTTACCCAAGAAGGCTCCATCTTTTGTGTCCCAGCCTCGTCGCCGCTTTTGTGTCTCGTTTCCGTCGTAGATGTCGGTGGCCGAGTGGAATGAGACCGACACAGGAATAAAGATAGCACGCTGGTGCAGGTACGGAGTGGAGCAGCCAGAAACTAGAAACACTAGAGTAAATTAGAACAAGATATATATTGCACAGAATTTATACAATACTTAACTTTTACATAGTACTGCAGAATGTTGATACATAGTTGAGCTAGAGTCCTGCCTAGTGCCTAACTGATAGCCAAGTCTTCACTGGTGCCTATCGGATTCCGAAGTCTTTACTGGTTGCTATCTCAGTCCCAAGTGAACGATGTCGTTCACTGGTGGCCACGAGCGGAGTTGCCGCAGAGGGCGCTCGTGGCTGTCGTCGTAAGAACGCCGCGCCGTGCGTGCATGGCGGCGCGCGGCGAAAGTAGGTGGCGCGCACTTTGGACTTGTGCGACACCACACCATCATCATATAGTCATAGAGCAGAGCTGCATGTTCTCGAAAGTGACGTCAGTAGTTTCCCCGTGCTTTCAGCCGTTCGCAGTAACTGCAGGCCAAATACACGTAAGCTGATGTTAAAAGGCCATTTCAGTCAGTCATCCAGACTGTTGCCCTGCAACTACTGAAAAAGCTGCTGCCCCTCTTCAGGAACCACTCGTTTGTCTAGCCTCTCCAGAGATACCCCTCCACTGTGGTTGCACATGCGGTACGGTTATCTGCATCGTTGAGGCACGCAAGCCACTTCATCTCGGCAATGCCTGCGGTTCATTCATACGGACACCTAAACGCCTCTCAATCACTAAGCGTGCAACTCAGGTTCCTTTCACGTGACGCACATACCGTCACCAATGTCGTGTATGACACACCAGGCGTTTTTTCCGGTTGATGTTTGCGACTCCCATTCGAGAGACACTTAATTTCGGCTGCTAATAGAGCAGTTATATAGCACGGACGTTACCCCACAACACAAAGTTGAATACACAGAACAGAAGCGTTAGTCACCGGACGGACATTTTGTGATTTTGTGAAAAACAAAAACTAAAAGTATAAAGCACGAGTCGCAGTTCAACTCCAGAACCACTTATCTACGACGGAAACTCTCTGACTGCTGCTTTATGTTGCACTTGGACCGATCACTGTTCCTCTTTCGTATGTTTCTTCACAGTTTCGAACAGCTTGTTCCTGTCTTCACGCTCGATCAGATTTTGACGGACAATCTAAAGGGTGTCTCACGAAAGACGCCTGCCAGGCGTCCGCGGATCGCGCGGTACGGCTCCCGGCAACCGCCACCACATCTGCCAGCCACAGCAGCGCCCGATTCTCGGCCTCTATAGTGCCGCTGGCGCATACACTGAGTTAAACTCTAGGAAACATTGCCATCTGAGTAACCTAAGCTTACCTTTATTTACGGTAGAGGTTCAAAATGATGTCCCTCTATGGAAAGAGCGGACTGACATCTCTTGAACACATTTGCGTACACTCGACGAATTTCGGCTGCCGAAATCTGGGAAATGACTAGTTGAATCCCGTCTTCCAACTCTTCGATTGTATGGGGATTCCTTGCATACACCTTGTCTTTTAACATTCCCCAAAGATAAAAGTCACAGGGATCTGGATCTGAAGAACGAGGAGGTCAGTCAACTATCCTATCATCAAAAACACTTTAAAAAAAATGTTCAAATGTTTGTATAGCTTATGGGACTTAACTTAGGGGTCATCAGTCCCTAAACTTACAAACTACTTATGAACTACTTACGAACTAGGACGGCACAAATATCCATGCCCGAGGGGGGATTTTAACCCCCGACCCTAGTGGCCGTGCAGACCGTGACTGGCAGTCCCCTCGGCCACCACGGTCGACAAAAACACTTCGTATTGCTGCTATAGAAGCATTGGCTATGTGTGGTCTTGCATTGTCCTGCATGAAATAACCGTACAGCTTTTCGTTGGGTGAAAGTTCTTGAAAAAATGGTTGCAGGATATTGTTCACATACCTGTCAGAATTTATTGTTTCGTGAAAAAAGATTCGACTAGTCATTTCCGAGATTTCGGCAGCCGAAATTCGTCGAGTGTTCGCAAATGTGTTCAAGAGATGTCAAGCCGCTCTTTCCATAGAGGGACATCATTTTGAACAGGTAAGCTTAGGTTACTCAGATGGCAATGTTTTCTAGACTTTAACTCAGTGTATGCGCCCGCGGCACAATAGAGTCCGAGAATCGGGCGCTGCCGTGGCCGGCGGATGCGGTGGCGGCGGCCGGAAGCCTTACCGCGCGATCCGCGGACGCCTGGCAGGCGTCTTTTGTGAAACACCCTGTACTTGATCACCTCATCACTAAATATGAAGAGGGTGCAATTTGGAGTTTCCCTTGACATTGAGCTGACACAGTACTGTGGGTCACACTCGTTCCTCTATACACTGTGATGTGATGCACAAGTGACATTTTTCAGGTCCTCGTTTTCATTCATGTGTTTTCAAAATACAACCGATCTCATTTTGTCAAATAAACGTTCTCCTCACATTTGGATGAGGAATCTCATGCTGACTTACAAGTGCGTAATTTTTTCTTCTGTCTAGATATGCAACATTCACACCTACAAGCATTGGGTGATATAAGAGTAGTGGCGAGCATGCATGGTTGTAATGGTGTGTGTAAGGAAATATTAAACTTCCGTCTTTCTAAAAGACAGACCACTATGTTTCGAAATGAGTTAAATTAAAACATCAGACTAAAACGTTAAGGCATTTTCCCCCTAAATAAAAAATCATATCAGTGGCCGGGATCTTCAGGAATGTCTAATTAGGAATAAATTTAGGATGAAATTAGTATCTCTAATGTTTGTTTCACATACTTTACATTTATCAATTATAGAATAAATTATTCTTCTAGAATAAATGTCAAAACTTTCGATATTTGTCACTCACCCTAGCCTAACGCCATCAGGACACATTGGGGGCTATGTGGTCTAAAATACACATAGACTGACAAATAAAATTGTGTTCACATTCCATTTCGTTCTGAAACGACTATGCACTTAACAAGATCAGTCATATTGGACAATAATCCATGTTAACAACTCCCAAAGACGCAATCTTGACTATACAAAGAGTGTGAGGCACTATTTAACGAGCATGGAATATGAAAACTTAGTTCTGACAAACTATCTTCAACACGAAAGTGTGTACAGAGGTACTGAAAGCATTTATATATTCCACCAGTAGAGATAGGAAATGTAATGCTCTTGGGTTCATCGTAAAGGCCACACGTACCCTAAATATAGCTTCTCGTTAAGAAACTTAAATATTAAGAATGTAATTCAAAGTTAAATATCTTAAACACACACAATCATTGACTATACAATCAATAGATGAGATAACAAACGTGCAAGAACTCTGGTGAAGGCCCTATGGTTCTCTGAAAGCAAACCATGATTGTAGTTTTAATATTTCAAGATAAATATAAAAACCATGAACTATAGTATAGCAGAGCTACGTTTGCTAATTGTAGAAAACCATGTCTGAAATACTTGTCATCAAAAGAAGATGTTCTGCAGCGGAGCGAAGCAACATCACAGAATCTGACGAGGACGGAAAGCGGAGCGACTCAAAGAGGTAGGTGCAGGACTAACGCAACATGATGCTCTAGCCAGAGATTTACACTACTTTGAGGTCCCCGCGTCCACAACCGGCAATGTTTGCGAGCGCACGGTAATGACGCGACAGCAAACAGAAAACTAACGTGCACCAGCTCCAAGCGCAAATTTTAACTCCTTATTTACACTGACCGGATCTTCATCCTTTATTTATCTGTCAAACAGACTTACAAATTCGACAGAATAACTTAAATCTAGTGGCTACTCGTATACGAACATTTTTCACGGCGAAGCTGGTTGATTGCATGATACTGTCGTGAGCTTCTACGATGGCTGCTGGAAGTATGGGGAAACCAGATATTCGTGCCAAGATATTGCACGTTTAGTCCTCATCCGGAGCGTTCGTCCATTCCCGCGCGGCATTTCTTGTTACACTTAGTAGATGTTCGTGCCCCATTCTGAACTGCGTAAACATAATTGTGGTTCACTTTCATACTTGAAGTTTTTCCCACAGAGCGACTAGGTGTTGCAGTGGTAACACAATGGACTCGCATTCGGGAGAACGGCGGTTCAGACCCATCTCCAGTCATCCTGATTTAAGGTTTCTGCGATCTTCCTGAATCATCCAGGAAAATGCCGGAATGCTTCCACCAAGAAAAAAATAAAATAAAAAATAAAAATTCGATCGTAAGCTCCGTCTCTAATGACCACGTTGTCGACAGGACGTTAAACCTTTCCTTCCTTCAATGTCTCTCCCATTAGCGAAACAATCCAGCTGAACAAATGATCACGTCATAAGGTCATAATCTTTCAGTGATATGAGGAGTATGATATTGACCTCTAGTTGATGTCTGTATCATCAAATTCAGCCGATCATGTCGTGCTGGAACGTATCTGGCCAGCAATTCTAGACTAAACATTACCATATACGCCATTTTCACCATTGTGCTACCCGCTTGTCCCACCATCAATTTCCGGAAGGAAATGCCGAAATGCGTAGAAAATTTACCGGGCGTTTATAGAGCCATCTTTACTCCAGGAAGGTAGTCTAACATGAATTACGTCTTCCTGATACAATTTCTACTGGGCAACTGCTAATTAACTTTTCCTCATTGCATCGTTAGTAAGACAGTACTACGATACAATCTTGGCTAGCTATCAGTATCGAGAAGGTCTTCGCAGTCCCCTTCCGGATCAAGGCGTACTGTAAATAAATATTCTGCTCCTTGTTATATTTGTCTGTCCTCACTGGTCTCCTGCATGAATTGGAAATATCAGGGCGAGGTATTTACCGTATGCCAATTATCCATGTGCACAAAAAATCCTCAAAAACTACTCATGGGTCATTTTAGACGCACTGATAATTACCATCCGACGTTCACCTCCTGATAAATACTTTTCAGTGACTTTTTTACTTACCCGTGCCCAGCACGGTTGCGAGTCTCCTGCCAGCAGTGGGCTGCACGTAGCCCCTTGTCCTGGGTGTCTTGTCCTGTCTTGCCGATGTTGTCCTTCCATTTTGTCCGCGGTCGTCGCCGGCGCCTCCTTGTAGCTACAGCTCCCGAAACTCATCATGGAGTATCCTCGCTTCACTCATCCTCGCTACATGTGCAGCCCAAGCCAACCTTCTCCCTTTCATTCTTTTTATGTCAGGCTGTGCGTAAAACTCTTAATTGTTATGAATGAAATAAATCGCAATTTGCGATCAGTTATGGCTTCACTGTACTAGGTTTAGATTGAATACCAAAGTGCGGCGAATGAAAATTTGTGGCCGGTCGGGATTCGAACCCAGGATCTCCTGCTTACTAGGCAGACGCGTTGACCACTCCGCCACCAAGGACAAAGTGACCAACTCCACTGCTGAGGACTCTTCCCTGCACGTCTCCCGCCACACCCAAATCTCCATTCGCCACGCTGTCTCTTTCCTATTACCACAGTCTATTTGTTCTGTGATGCTCGCAGCCACAATACTGT
The DNA here is from genome assembly GCA_026315105.1 of Locusta migratoria. Lineage (NCBI taxonomy): Eukaryota > Metazoa > Arthropoda > Insecta > Orthoptera > Acrididae > Locusta > Locusta migratoria. Next base: position 351,276,875 of record CM048755.1, on the reverse strand, counting down.
ATTCCCGCATCAGGGAGAACAGACTTTAAGGTATCGAGACACAATTAATTGTCGTGAGGAGCCCAGCCTCGGCTGTATACAATTATATATTTTTGACGACGTTACAGCGTTCAGTGAATGAAATAAATCGCAGTTTGCAATCAATTATGGCTTCACTGTACTAGGTTTAGATGGAAATATCAGGGCGAGGTATTTACTGGCTGCTAATTATCCATGTCCACAAAAACTACTCGTGGGTCATTAGATGCACTGATAGTTACCATCCGACGTTCACCTCCTGATAAATACTTTTCAGTAAACCTCATGGTCTGTTCTCCTTGATGCGGGAATAGAGTATTGTGACTGAAGGCATTACAGAGCAAATAGGCTGTGCTATAAGAAAGAGACAGCGTGCCGAATGGAGATTTGTGTGGCGGGAGACGTGCAGGGAAGAGCCCTCTGCAGTGGGTAAGGGCACTGTGTCCTCGGTGGCGGAGTGGTCAACGCGTCTGCCTAGTAAGCAGGCGAGCCCGGGTTCGAATCCCGGCCGGGCACAAATTTTCATTCGCCGCACTTTGGTATTCCATCTAAACCTATTACAGTGAAGCCATAATTGATCGCAAATTGCGATTTATTACATTCATTGAATGCTGTGACGTCGTCAAAAGTATATAATTTCTTAATTGTTGTTTCCTTTCCGATTTTGTCTGTCTCCTGATGTTGGGTCTGTTACAGGGTCATACATTTTTCTCAGAATATTTCCTTCAAAAACATGTATTTTCTCCTCATCTCTTCTGCTGCAGGTGAGCGTTTCACAGCCGTACAATACGATTGACATAATCATACGTCGACAAAACCGCATCTTATTCTCGAGAGAGATCTTTTCTTCACCACCTAATGAAGTATACCCTGTTGCCTCCAACACTTCTTGCATTAATCTCAGTTTCACAGAGGTTCTCATTACTGAAGAGACTACCTAGGCATTTGAAGGTACCGTACTTGCTGTTTTGAAACGGAGACTGTCCACTGTGAGCGAGTCCTCGTAACTTGCGGACTTGATCGGGATCATGTATTCCTTCTTATATTCACTAACATGCAGGCCAGCTCTCCTGGCGATTTGCAGTACAAGCCTGCCATTCTTTTCAGCCCTTCGCTATTCAAGTGTTTGCAAATCTATCTATCGGACCAAACTGTGTGGTCATCAGTCCGTAGCTTACAAACTACTTAAACTAAAGTAAATTAATATAAGGACAATACACACACCCATTCCCCAGGGAGGAATCGAACCTCCGACGGCGAGCAACCGCGTGCTCCGCAGCGAGGCGCCTTAGATCGCTCGGCTACTCCACCGCGGCCAATGGAGTCAATTTTCATAAACACGCGGCCTTATTTTTTCTAACACAATGTCTGAGAACTTCAAACTGTTCTGAGCTGGTCTTATCCGCAACTTGCAGAAGTTATGACTAGACATCTTGCCATTAAGCTGAGAATATTACATAAAACAGAAATTGTTTTAGTCCTCTAATTAAGGTACCCCTGTGCATTCTGTCGTATAGGATTCTTGGAAGTCAATGAAGAGCATGTGCATGTCTGTATTACACTGCCAGCATTCCTCAGATGTTTGTCGTACGGTAAATAGGTGATACAACCAACGCTTCCAGGAAAGCACTAGAAAAAGAAGAAATGGTTCAGAGACTGTGATCGTTCACAATAAATCAATGATTTATATATGCAGACTGGAACATCCTGTGGCCAAAACAGCAAGCGTGCTAGTGTAAATCCGTACTATTGTGTCTGGCCATTGTGCCACGGTGGTGTAGTGGTGAGAGTAACTGCCTAGTGAGCAGCTGACATGTGATCGTATTCCGTCCTCACTATAAATATTCGCAACGATTCTTTCAGTTTCCATATATAATTCACTGATGTTTGTATCTTGTAAAAGTTTCTCAGTAATTTAATTTAATTTGTATTGCACGCACGCACGCACACACACACACACCCACACCCACACACACGCACACTAGAGATACTCTTCGTACATGGAAGTATCTAATTAGAGAACAGATGATTTCATATGCGACAAATTAGTTTCCGGTGTGACCGAACGCTGACCGGAACATACAAGTACTGCTTGTAGCAACAGGACAGTGTATAAAAACTGTGGTCCGCAGCGCGTATTTAGCTTGGAGAAACGTGTGCGCCATCTTATCACCCCAGGGAAAGGTGTCCCTAAATATTCCTGGAGTCCTGGCGAAATAATGTCTATCGATCGGTCGCTAATGGCTCGTCTGTCCACGGGGCATTGAACACTACTCAGAATAGAAGTCTCCAAACACTGCTAACGACTCTCCTTCAGATATTTTCGTATCAGAGAATCGACCTACAAGTGCTACTGCATCAAGCGAATAATAAAGACCCTTTTACATCTGATGCAATTTTTGCAAACGAACTTCCTGCGTTCACGGGAATTTATACGTCTGTAACTGAAATTCCTGTGTTACAGGAACAAAAATGTTAATCTCCTAATACCTAAATAAATTAATGCTTGAAGAAAAAATGAAACACAATATTTTGTAACCAGTAATGAAGTGCTGTTAAGTCCATTATTATTATGTGTGTATAAACCCTGTAGGCTCGCGAAGTACATTTATAATTTGCCTTTTTAATAGCCCATACATCTTTCATACTTCCACTATGTACTTTCTCCCTTTCCTCTGACCACTTGGTCCCTGATCTTTTAGGGACTTCATTCTCTGACTGTACTACCCATCTACTTATTTTCCGACGGTAAATTTCCTGTTAGTGTGTCTGATGTTCGTATCTGTGTGTTTTTTTCCAAATGATTTATGGCTTCTTCTGTTCCTGGAATGTTCTTCAGTTTTGCAGTGCATGTCAAAATCTTGTGTGTTAGGCTTGAAGATAGTATTCTATGAATGTGCTCATAGAATTTCAGTATTCGTGTCTGATGTCTGCAGCAATTTTGGACAGTTCTTCTGTTGCTTTGCGCGATTTGAGCCTATACTCTTCTTCTGTTTCATCTGGTCCCAAGAGTTTCCTTGTAATCTTTCTTTCTTCCTTCAAGATGTTTTGCAGATCGCCCATTTTTTTTATTAAGTACCAAGGTTCAGTTCGCGTAGAGCACTTCAGCTTTAATCACTGTATTATAATGTTTCATTTTTGTATGTATGGACATAAATTTCTTGTTGTAGATATCATGAGTTCTCCGATATACTCTTTTGAGCTTTTTCAACCGAACTTTCTGTGCTTCCTTTACCAGCCCTGTTCATTCTATGATCTCACCGAGATATTTCAAGTATGGAACTCGTTAGATCAGCCCTTCTGCAGATATCTCTTATTTTTAATGTTCGTGGGGGCATGTATATTACTAAGTATGTCCTTGTTGTTCACACATTGTACACGCATTGTCATTGGTCTAATACTTATGGGAGCGACTATGCCGGCCGCGGTGGCCGAGGGGACACCGAAGACGACGTGGAATACGCCGTTAGGGAAAGTGCCAAAAATAAATCTCCAGGAGCGGATGGCATCCCAGCGGAATTCTACCAAGTGTTCTGGGATCAGATCAAAACAAAAATTACACTCCTCTGTAACGAACTGTTGGAGCCCACAAATGGGATCCCACAAGAATTTCGCGAAGGCGTCATAGTTTTGATTCCAAAAACTCCTGTTAGTAAAAAAAAATTGACAATTTGAGACCTATCACTCTTCTTAACAGTGATTACAAAATCTTTGCTCGACTTTTGGCTCACAGGCTTAAATCGACAATTAACAGCGTAACTGGACCCTACCAGACGAGTGTGGACCAAGATAGGAGACTCTTCCACACCCTGTGCGACTACCGCGACCTCATATCAACGGCCGAGGTCTGTAAACTTAAATGTGCCATAATATCATTAGACTTTGACAAAGCCTTTGACAGGGTCAATCACCAGTATCTCCTCCGTACCATGCATGCGATGGGCTTTCCGCCTCGGTTCGTAACTATTTTGCAACATATGATAATGAACAATACATCCCAAATCATCATCAATGGACAGCCTACCAGTAAAATAGAAGTAGCCAGTTCTGTTAGACAGGGTTGTCCAGTTTCTATGGCGCTCTTCTCCATCGCAATTGAACCCCTGCTTGCCACGCTGATGCAGCGTCTACAAGGGTTACAAATACATGGAAACAAAATAGTTTGCAAGGCCTATGCGGATGATGTGGGTTTCCTTGTCATCGACAGACCTGAAATAGAGACCGCTTTGCAGATCGTACAACAGTATGAACGTGCATCTGGCGCGCTGCTCAACAGAACAAAATCTGGAATTTTTAATATCGGCCGTGGTTTAGGGCCACATACATCTGGACATCTACGTGAGCTGACGGTGCCTAGGTATTGACTTTCACAATACTATTCGACGTACCATAGCAGCAAACTACAAGGCACTGTTAAATAAACTACGCGCCTGTGCACAGACATACAGTATCAGGAAACTCAATGAAATCCAGAAAGTAACAGTAGCCAACATCTGCCTAACTGCAAAACTTAATTATGTCGCTCAAGTCCTGCCCATACCTGCAAGTATGACAAAACAATTCATGTCCGCACTTGGCCACTTTGTCAGTCGTGGTCACATTTTCAAAGTGCATTATGACACCCTAACGCTTCCGCCAATAAGTGGGGGTCTCAATCTCACAGACATTGGTAAAAAGGCACAGGCGTTATACATCGCTAAAACCACTGAACAATGGACGAATTGTACCAACAGTCTTGTTGCACACTTGTTGGATGAAATAGCTCCGGCTGACCTCAGTCCACCCATCAGTGTACAACATGTCCCGAACGGACTTTATCACTTGAAATACTTTCTCTTACAGTATAGCTATTTACAAGCACGAATCCCCGATGTCAGAAATAAGAAAGTTAAAGACATATACTGTGAATTAATGAAAGATAAAAAGAAAAACAACATAGAAGACAAATACAGATCTCACAACTGGAAGATAATTTGGGAAAATATCCATTGTCGTAACTTACCTTCCACGATGAAGACTACGTGGTACTTAGTTGTAAATCGCAAAATTGCAACTAACACAAAACTTTACAACATCCACCTGGCAAACTCACCACTTTGTGTCACGTGCAATGTATTGGATACCGAAGAACACCGATTCGGATGCGACAAAGTCAAAGAAATATGGATGTATATAAGACGGAAATTGGCATCCATCAGCAGAACGTCGCCAAACTACATAACAGCTTCCGATTTTCTTTTCCCAGAAGACGTACCGTTCCCCAAAACAAAAAGAAACGCCGTCAACTGGCTAAAGGGGGCATCGGTCCACTACATTTTTTCAAACACGGACATGAAATTGGAAGATTTCTGGGTATACCTTACCACGGAGCATCACAAGCTGATGAAAACAAGACATTACAAGAAACATTATGCTAATTTCTTACTAAATACATTACCATAACAAGGAAGGAAGGAAATTTTTATTTACACAACATTCCTTATATGTTTGTTTCGAAGCAAAATTTATATATCGCCATTGCTTTACCTTTCCTTCAGTTCAGGAGTCAAAGTATTATGTTTTAATATTGAGGACAGGATGGTCCCCACGTTCTACCGAAAGATAGGACATGCTTTTAATTTCTGTTGGTTTATTTTGAACAGTTAAATGGCAACATTAACAAGAGAAAAGATTTTAGGTTATAAACGGCAATGAGCCGTAAGACCTTTCAGGTCAACATTAACATAGAGGCAGAAATACTTATTTTTTTTCTTGAAAGAAGACATTAAAAAAAAAAAAAAAGCATGCGTAGTGAGTAAGAGGGTAAGTTATTAATCTGTCATAAATCGGTTGAAATGCCGTCATGCCTACTAATTTTAATTCGTTGTAAACAAAGTATTCTTTTTTGAAGAGTCAACGTAAATGTAGCGTTAGAACTATTCATAACACATTATACATTTTGCATACGCCTTCCGATACTCGGTCGAGGAAGGCAAGAAAAAAAAATACACCTAAGTTTGAGCATTAGCTCTGCCTTCGGTTGATAATCGTTTAGCATTTTTATCTGTACCGTACTTTATGCCCTTTATTTCAAATGATGATTTCCATAGCTTCAGAAACACAACTTCTGATACTTCTTACGGCAAAAACTTATGCTATCAGACGAAAAGATTAATCTGGCCCAGACCTCAGAAAAAAAGGGGACTGAGGCGCTCCAGTCACGGTCTGCACGGCCACTACGGTCGGGGGTTCGAATACCCCCTCGGGCATGGATATTTGTGCCGTCCTTAGTTGTAGCTAGTTCATAAGTAGTTTGTAAGCTTAGGGACTGATGACCCCGTAGTTAAGTCCCATAAGTTCTACAAACATTTGAACATTTGGAGCGACTTCTTTAATCGAATCAGCTATTTTCCTGTGAACGACAAATGACATAAGCAGGAGTTGGGCGCCACCTCTTCCTATTCGTTTGTCTGTTTTATTTGAAAATACGGTAGTTACCACAGTCTAGTGTGTTTTTATCTGTAAAGTGTCTTTCCTGAAGAGCTAGTATCTATATTCTAGTAGATCTAATTCTGATATTAAGATGTGTAGCTTACCTAATTGTCGTAAGATGTTGATGTTGAAGGTCCCGATGTAAATGAATGTCCTTGATGGTAGTTTGCCTGATTGGTTACCGCCTAGGGTAATTATATTGTTCCTCTCTCGAATCATAATTGCTTCTAATCAAAGATTGGTTCAGTTTTCCCACTGGGAGTTTACAACCAGAGATTGCTAGGCCCTGGAACTGAACAGACGCTGACCACTTTGCCGTTTGATCCATAATATTAAATGTAAATATTATTTTGTTTCAGCAAATAATACACTTCCTTGAGACAAAATCGTCTCGTTATACCAAAGGTATTAAACATAAGGATAGACACTGAATTAAAATTTGTGCTGTGGTCGGGATTCGAACCCGGGACCTGCTATGTACTAGGTATGCTCTTTAGAACACTCAGCGAACACAGCGTTACAGCCAAAGGGACTACACTGACTGTCTTAAAACACGTCTCTCTCCACACCACATACTTCAATTCTGCCTCAACGTTCCCTGTAAAATGCGTATCAAATTGCTGGGGCTCTCCTATAGTGGAACAGCAGCGTTCTTTGCTAGGGTGCTATTCCAATACAGGAGAGCCCTGGCAATTTGATACGCATTTCACAGGGAACGTTGAGGCTGAATTAAAGCATGTGGTGTGGAGGGAGACGTGCTTTAAGACAGTCCGTGTAGTCGCTTTAGCTGCAACGCTGTGGTAGCTGAGTGGTTGCCGGGCGCCGTGGCTCAGCGCGCCCGGTCAGGGGGCTGAACCGCCTCTGTAATAAAAAAGCTGAGCGAAGAACACTTCGAACATCAACGAACATAAACGATCAGCGTCCGCAATGAACAGAACCACTCATAGAGGGGGGGGGAAAGTGGTCTAAAGTGCCTCCCTAGTAATTAAGAGGTCCCGAGTTCGAATCCCGGCCACAGCACAAATTTTAATTCAATGCCTCTCCTTCTGTTTAATATTATTTTGTATTCCTCACGTGTCATTCAGTGCGTTGCACTCTTTTTTACAGGCATTTGAGAAACTGAACACTTGCAACATTTATTTTAGTAGATCATTTTTACCGTTTTGATCTGAAGTTTATAGAATTTGCATAGCTATACGTGAGAAATGCAATTTGACATAATTATACATGAAATTATTGGAAATACACTGCCCAACAAAAAAGTGACGGGCCCAGATTGGGTGGTCCAATATTATTCCACGTCGGTATAATGCATACGATTCATGTGTCATCTATCCAAAAGTGTTCATATAAGCCGGCCGCGGTGGCCGAGGTGACTGAGGCGCTCCAGTCACGGTCAGCACGGCCACTACGGTCGGGGGTTCGAATCCTCCCTCGGGCATGGATATTTGTGCCGTCCTTAGTATTAGCTAGTTTGTAAGTAGTTTGTAAGTATAGGGACTGATGACCCCGTAGTTAAGTCCCATAGATTTTACAAACATTTCAACATTTGATGACCACGCAGTTTGTTCCGATAGAATTACAAACATTTGATCAGTTTTGAACGACATGTCCAACAGTTGTCTCACCCCCCTTTGCTGTTGGTCGACCATTTGGTAAACCACGAATTCGAGAACCTGCACATGTGCATTGTAATTTTTAATGTAAGCCTGTCTCTTGATAATGGCAACAAGTATTGCCGAAACTAGTAGTAAAATAATTTTGCTTTAAATGTGATCTAGGCTCTTCTTCGTTAAGAAGTGTTTCATTCTAACCATTTAAGATCACTCTCCTACCGACAAATGTCGGCTGTTATTAAAAATTTTTCTATCATAGCCCAAATCATAGAAAACAAATAATATTGTGCAAATTGTGCTCGTCTGAGTAGATATTTTGAGTGGATGTAGTGTCTTCTGAATTAGAGCGGAGGCTCATTAGCTTAGACAAGATGAGACCGGCGCAGCAGCCTCGGGTTTCGGGGATGAATAGATCGCCTAGCGCCTTGGGAGGAGCAACCGACACCGCAGCTCCCCAATCCTGCGACAAATGGGGCAGTCTACGCGGAGACCAAGCACCTGCCATCAGTCCAGGCCACGTGTACTCTCGCCTTATTATGCCCCTTAACTATGAAACATTAGCTCTCTCGAGGCTGAGGCTGATTAAACGACGGCGTGCAGTTTCCTAGTTTAACGATGTTAGCAGTGCGGAAGCCCTGCACACTGCATATCATATTTAAAGAAAAAATCGCAGTGGCGTGTTTTACGGCCCACTTTAGATTTGTAGTTTTATAAGTTTTTGCAAACATTTTGGACCAAAATACTAATCTAAATAATAAAAAATTAAATAAGAGTTTCTGAAACAGTTGTAGGAAAAAAAAATAGCTACTGACAGGTTGCGAACTACTTACCTTCAGCGTCACAGTCCAACACATTGCCCACTACCCAACTTCATTTTTTTAAGAAAAATTTTATTTACAAAATGTGTTTACACATAGTTATAATTTTGTGAAACAAGTTGTCTTACAAAAAGTGAATCAACGGCGAAAATTTTTCTCTTTTCCATGGATCGTTGAAGATTTCTCTTCTTGCACGGAGGATGTATTGTCGAAAGTCGCTCACAGATCCACCTCCCGCAAGGGCGTAGTTGATGAACGAATATATGAACCAAGTTAGAGTTCTAGTCTTGGACACTGGGAAAGCCTTGACGTCCATGTACACCAGTTTCTTCGTGTTGATGTCGTTGACACTCAGAGACAGCAATCCTGCCGATTTAAACTTGATCTATTTCCACAGATCCGCTACTCTGAAGCAGGCTACCACACGGTGGATGGCAGTATCGACCAATCCGCAGTGCTGGCAATACGGGTGACCGGTGAGCTTTATTCTGTGGCGACGGGCAGCAGTCGGGATTAAATCATTTATAAACATGTAAGCTGATGAGCGCAACGTTTAACATATCGATTTATCTGCAAAATTGGACCAGACATATTTCCAATTTAAGTCTTTGTGTTTCTTTTGGGTTGCTGGAAGATATGGAGCTTTTACACCAATGGTCTCGAGTATTTTCTTTGTCGTATAGAACGTTACGTTGGGAGATTTCTCTAAAACACATGTTGCTGTTTGGAAAGTACGCATTAGATTTGCTGGCAGCCTTCTGTCACCGCTATTGCCTGTTACGATACCCCGCTACAGCTAACAGTTAGGAATTGCATTCTTTAATTTCATACTATTGATAGCCGTTACAGCCAGACAGACATCGTCAAATCGCCTTTATTTTTGCAAATATCTCTGCAACGATGCAAGATATGAAAAAACATAATAGGGCGAAGTTGTAGAAAATTTTCCCCTCTACCAAGTTGGTTCTCTACCAATTAGGTTATTCAATTTTCGTTTCAGATGAACGGTTCGCTTGCAATTACAAATATATTACAAACGGATTTTTTTATATTACTACCGTATTTATTGTCCGAAAAATTTGAAAAAGGGAGGTTCTGGTCTCTGGCGGCCTACAATTATGAGTGCTAAATTTGGTGCTGATCGGTTGAACGGTTCGTCTTAAAAACAGGGAACATATTACGGACAGACGGACAGACAGACAGACATTCATCCAAAAATCGCCGTATTTTTTGCAAATATCTCTGAAAAGATACGAGATATGAAAAAAAAACATAAGAGAGCAAAGTTGTAGAGAAGTGTCTCCTCTACAAATTCGGTTATTCAGTTTTCGTGTCAGATGCATGATTAAGCCGTTATTTGCATTTAAATTTCGAGCTGTCAAAAGACGATCGCAAAGGGCCACTTGTAGTGTTACTACCGTAACCTAAAGTGCGCCAAAGAAGACGTGTGACATTTGCAATGAGGGGTGTATGTATTATTTTTTTCGGATGGGGGGGGGGGTTTAAGAATCCTTCTTTGGAGAAAGAGATTGTCACGTCTATCAATTACAAGGAGTTCATTTCGATCATCTACATGAATACACTACAACTTACATTGCAGTGCATGGCAGAGGGTTCATCAAACCCATATTATATTTCTCTACAGTTCCATATTCTAATAGCCCGCGGAAAAAAGGAATACCTAAATGTCCCCGTTTCGATCTGATTTCTTTTAATTTATTACGATGATCACGGCTCTTTATGTAGGTGGGTGCTAACAAAATATGTTCGCATTCGGATGAGAAATTTGGTGAAAGAAACTTCGCCGCAACGAATAACGTCTTTCTTTTAATGATTTCCATCCCAAATTTCCATGACACTCTCTCCCTTATATCGCGTTAACACAAAATATTTATTTATTTAATGCTCAGACATTTGATACATAGTCATTAATCTTTTAACTTCCCAAAACAATTGACCATCTGACATCCCGTCACAATATTGCAGTCTTTCACAGTTTCTGAGATGCTCCCAGTTCATAATGGTGTCTTCTCTTTCACATATAACACACTTCGGTGACGGTAAGATTCCAATCCTGTGCAGGTGTTCCGCAAGGCAGTCGTGGCCAGTAATTCTTCGAAATGCTGCCACAGTTTCCTTCGTGGATGTTTGGGAAGTGCGTTCTTCTCTTCTAACAGTAGAAGCCATGTTTTTCTTTGTCCTTGTCAAGTGGCCATAAAACTTCTTCTTGAAACTGTTGTTGATGAGTCTTTTAATGGAGATGTATGATAATTTTAGGCATTTTGTTTGAGAAATCTCTGTTCCTTTTTTGTCTAGAAAGTCTGCCATTTCATTGCCACGTATCCTGTATCGTCCGTCAGTCCCAATTTCCGGGGATCCCACAATGAGCAGCAATACTCTAAAATTCTAACCATGGGTGTAGTGTACGCTGTTTATTCAGCAGAACTGTTGCATCTCCTAAGTGTTCTGCCGATGAAACGTAGTCTCTGGTTCGCCTTTCCTGCAATATTTTCTATGTGTTCATTCCAATTTAAGTTGTTCGCAATTTTAATTCTTAGGTATTGTACTGAATTCACAGCCCTTAGATTTTACTAATTTATGGCGTAAATGAAATTAAGCGGATTTCTTCTCGTGCTCATATGGATGACTTCACACTTTTCGTTATTTAGGGTTACTTGCCAATTTTTGCACCATGCAGATATGTTATCTAAATCATTTTGCAATTGCTTTTGATCTTCTGGTGACTTTACTAACCGTTAAATGACAGAATCATCCGCGAACAGTAGAAAGATAAGGAACAATAGTGGCCCTATGACACTTCCCCGGGGAACGCCAGATATCACTTCAGTTTTACTCGATGACTTTCCGTCAGTTACTGTGTCCTTCCTGATAGAAAATCACGAATCCAATCTCACAACTGTGGCGATATTCCATAAGCACGTAATTTGATTAGTGGACGCTTGTGAGGTCCTGTAAAAAGCCTTCTGGAAGTCTGGAAATATGGAATTAGTATCTACATTATATGCAGATGTTTATAACGTTTAAAGGTAGAACACCAAAAAAGGACTCCTTGCATATGGCTTGACGGAAGGTAGGGTTGGATCCCCTGCTAACCCCTCCTCCCCCCTCCGCCACCGTTTGTAATAAACGTCTCTCCCTGAGCAGGAATTCCATCATAGAATTGACGAGCACTCATGGGATAAACAAACAATCATGGGTAGTAAACAATGCTGGAGACCTGCACGGATAGCTCAATAGTGAACGCGACCGCTCACGCTCACGTAAATCGAATAGGTACGGCAGTCTTGTTATATTATTATTATTATTAGTATTAAGCCTGTCTGAGAATTACGCACATCTTCCCTACATCTCCATAAGGAAGTGCCAAAAGTGTTATGTGTGCCTTATTTTGCAGTACACGGCTAGTATTTAGATACGTCCTCACTAGCTGCGGTAATGCATGACCATTCGCATAACATATTGCAGCAATTGCTCGCATTTCCGAGACCCCTCTGACAGCAAATGAACGAGTCGTCCCATGCATCCCATTTGACGCTGTCCATCTAGTTTCAAGATATGTCACTTGCCGGAGCTGTGCAGGAGTTTGAAATGCTCTCCAACAGAGAATCGGACTGCCAAGTTTGGTCGCCCGCACTGACACACTTGTTGGATAGCAGTTATTATGAGTAGCTCAGCTTATGTGAAGGAAGCTAGGCAAGTCGTTTGCATGATGGAACACATGAAACACACAGAGATGTACAGTGAAATTCACGTCATTTTCATGCTTTTACATCAACAGTTCACGAGAGTACGAGGGTAATAGGATTTTAATCGAACCTTACGTGAACATATAATTCGTTTCGTAAAACCATGTAGAAGGAAAAAAGAACTGTATCCTGAGTAACCTGTCGTGCATTCGCTAAAGGATCAAACGACTGTCATAATTCCGTTATGTGAAAGTTAAGTAAGATCGACAGTAAACTGCAGTCGAAGTGAGTGCCTATGTTGCATACGATCTGATATATGAAGAAGTTTATCATATAACATTTCGTTAATATTAAAGAAGAAAGAGAAAATAGTAAGAGAGGAAGAAATTTAAAGCATGTAAAAACTAATTGTAAACTGAATAGAATTGAGATGAAAACGTATTTGTAATACAATTTGACCAATCTAAGAGATCAGTTGGTGGGACAGACTCTGAGACATAAATAAATTACCTGTATAGTATTGGAGGGAAGTGTGTGGGTATAAATTGTAGAGGAAGACCAAGAGACGAATACAGTAAGCAGTTTCAAATACAAGTAGGTTCCAGTGGCTATAAAGTAGCATGTACAGGATGGAGTAGCGTCGAGTGTTACATCAAACGAATCTCCAGAGACAAAAACAGCAGCATTGTGATCAAAGACCGTGCTCATATCAATGCTTCCCCTTTCTCCTTCTTTCTTTCTCCTCCAACATTATTTCATGTTTTCGGAATGCTCAGACCATTTTTACCCTGTCTTCTTCTCCCTCCTGTCTTCGAGTAATTAGATTTTAACACCTTCTTTTTAAAGGTCTCTCATTCTTTTGAATCATTTTTACTTATGTTGTTTTCTTTTCAAATCTTTGCAAAATTTTGTATCGGAGCTATTGTTGACTTCTTATTCAAAATATATTTAAAAATTTGTTCGATTACCCTGATGGAGTTCATTCTGTATAAATGTCCAAAAAATAGCATTCGCCCCTTCTGTAGTCTTTTATTTATGCCTTCTATGTTACGATAAACTCATTTATTACTTCGTAATTTCCATACCTCTGTATTTTTAGTGGACGGAGTATTTTTCGAATTCTTCTTCTTTATAAGTTTTCTAATTTGTGTAAATTGTAATTCAGTACTGAACATGCACTTGCATTTTTACTTCTGAGTTATAGTGCTGTATTTTAATTTTTTTAGACAGAGACCCTTGTTTCAAATGTTCCTAGGTATTCCATATGCTCGCTTCATTTTAAGTACTCTTTCTTCTACAGCGAGTTTTTCTAAGCCATTTTCTACATCTACATCTACATGGGATACTCTGCAAATCACATTTAAGTGCCTGGCAGAGGGTTCATCGAACCACCATTATACTATTTATCTTCTATTCCATTCTCGAATAGCGCGCGGAAAGAAAGAACAGCTGAATCTCTCCGTTCGAGCTCTGATTTCTCGTATTTTATTCTGATGATCATTTCTACCTATGTAAGTGGGGGTCAACAATATATTTTCGCATTCGGAGGAGAATGTTGGCGATTGCAGTTTCGTAAGTAGCCCACGCCGCAGCGATAAGCGCCGTTGTTGTAATGATTCCCATCCCAGATCCTGTATCATTTCCGTAACGCTGTCTCACCTGTATCGTGACAAAACGAAACGAGCTGCCCTTCTTTGGACTCTTTCGATCTCCTCCGTCAAACCCACCTGATAAGGAGCCCACACTGGGCAGCAATACTCCAAAAATGGACGGACAAGCGTAGTGTATGCAGTTTCTTTTGTAGTTCTGTTGCATGTTTTAAGGGTTCTGCCAATAAAACGCAGTCTCTGGTTCAATCATTTCGCCCAAATATTTAAATTTATGTACCGTCTTTAATTTGCAAATGCCTGCTGTTAGGGCTTATGGAGTAGTTTCTTTCAATAAAACTTCTTAAAACTTCTTCGTTGGTACTTTCTTCTAATGTATGTTTCCATTGCATAGACGTGTGGGTTCGGGTTGAAAGTGGTGAACCCAAGAGACGTCCCCTGTAACAATTCGTGCCATGGAGTCCTCTCCTTCGTCTGTGTATCGAGTGAGATACCACAAGTACAGACCCATTCTGTTCATTTTTTGTTGTTCAGTCAACTGGCAGGGCACCCAACGTGCACAAACTTTACAAAACTGCAACTGCTCATGCACGATGTTCCACGTGAACAGCCTGCAGCATCCGCTATGTCATCAATCGCCACACGCCGGTCATTAGGGATGAGTTTCTCCACACGCTGCAATGTGGTTGCAGTTGACACCTCAGCAGGACGACCAGACGCTCCCCATGGTCGGGAGTTCGAATCCTCCCTCGGGCATGGATATTTGTGCCGTCATTAGTGTTAGCTAGTTCATAAGTAGTTTGTAAGTTTAGGGACTTATGACCTCGTAGTTAAGTCACATAAGCTATACAAACATTTGAACATTTGAACGCTCCCCATCTCTGATGCTTTTCCTTCCACGATCAAACATCTGGATCCAATTGAACACAGCTTTCCAAATGCTCAAATGTTTGTAAATCTATCGGACCAAACTGCGTGGTCATCAGTCCGTAGCTTACAAACTACTTAAACTAAGGTAAACTATTGTAAGGACAACACACAAACCCGTGCCCCAGGGAGGACTCGAACCTCCGCAGCGAGGCGCCTTAGACCGCTCGGCTACTCCACCGCGGCACACAGCTTTCCGTGAGAAACTTTTGTCGCCATAGACGGGACGCATATCATGGTGCCCTTCTTCTGTGGACAGTCCTTTGGCCCACAAAAAATGCCCAACTGCACGCTGTTCTTCTCGTGTATACTCATGCAAAACATGTGGCATTGTGCACTAACAGCCTCGGACTCACTGAGTCTCTGCGAGATGTCTTACGACGAGCATACATATGCTGCCATCTGCTGGCGTCCGCCTCCGTATCTTAGTGGAAGCGTCGCTGACTACCACGCAGGAGGCCCGGGTTCAATTCCCGGCAGGGGACTGGGTGTTATGTGTTGTCCTAATCATCATCATCTCATCATCATTGGCACGTAAGTCACCCACGCGGCGTCAAATAGAAAGACTTACACTCAGGCGGCCGAACAATCCCGTAAGGGATCTCACGGCCAAGAAAACCATATGCTGATTTCCATTACCATCTGCTGGCGAAACTTGCGCGCGAAATGTCAAATGGTATACGGCACACACATGTTTGCACTTATTTATTGACTTATCCTCGTA
Source organism: Locusta migratoria (assembly GCA_026315105.1). Taxonomy (NCBI): domain Eukaryota; kingdom Metazoa; phylum Arthropoda; class Insecta; order Orthoptera; family Acrididae; genus Locusta; species Locusta migratoria. The sequence continues at coordinate 351,260,987 of CM048755.1, read as the reverse complement.
AATTCGGCTGTGACATCTCCGGTAGTTTTTGGTGCTACGTTTTGGATGGACATCACTGTAAGTAAAATTTGGTTATTGGACGCCGTTTCAGTTTTAATGGTCAATAGTGTTTCATCCTCGTGGTATTCAATTTCCAGGCGTGATAAACATTACAGATAATGAAATAAAAACGTTTCTACCATCTCTCTCCAGCGTGTTAGCGAAACTCCTTTATTGCGTCTTGAGCTGCGAAATAAAGTGCCATTCCATGAAGTACTGAAAAAGAAATCCAGTCAAGGAACAAAGGAAAGAAAGCTTCTCTGGTGCCAGATAGAGTGCGCAATATGAGGCTTCTACTCGGAAGCAGATTTTTTGGTAATACTATACCGCAGCCCTAAAAGCGATGGCTGCGCTCTTTGCTTGCCTAAAATTGCCTTCTCGTCTTACTTTGATGTAGAGGTTTATTCATCTTACAGGGCGGAACTAATTTTCTGTGTGTGTGTCGACAGTACTTCCTTCCGACCAATTCTTCTTTCGTTGTGTCCCGACGTGGTTTTGGACCAGCAAGTAATTGTCACCTGACTGGAAAGTTGAAGCTAGTAATGGCAACCTGACGCTCTGCTAGTCTCGTCTGTTAACCGTGTGCAGCTCTAGTGAGCCTGACGTAGCTATCGTGTTATTTCGCGACCTTGACATTTCCGTCGGAAGGTTAACTCGAGGGAAATCTGAACACTGAGAATCAGATGGATTTCCTGTCTGGAGTGCAGACAGGAAATCTGATAAAACACAATTTACCCATGCTACAGAGAACTTACTGCTGTTGATTTTGATTTGGGTTACTTTTCTGCACTGCATACATGTGTGTTATTCTTTGACTACGGTCAACAGTAGTTATGTTCAAAATGTCGCTGAAAAATGCTGAATGACTCACCTTATTCCGAAACCAGTTTCGCTTTTATACGGGGTTGTCACGTGACACGTGAGGTACTTGCACTACCTATATTCAAGTTTGCCCTCCATCTCCCGTTCTAACTAACAACGAACTTTTAGAGGTATTGTTAGAACCCAGTGGTGGTGCAATGACTTTCATAACTTTTCTCTACTGTTCCATTCTCTAATAGCGCGCGGGAAGAAAGAACACCTAAATCGTTCCGTTTTCGATCTGAATACTCTTATTTTATTGGGATGGTCATGTCTCCCTAAGTAGGTGGGTGCTAGCAAAATATTTTCACATTCAGAACTAAAAGTAGGTGATTGAATCTTCGCAAACAGATCACGCCGCAATGAATAACGTCTTTCTTTTAATGATTTCCACCCCCATACGTGCAACATTTCCGTGACGCTTTCGCCCCGGTAACGTGATAAAACAAAACTAGCTGCCCTTCTCTGACCCTTTTCGATATCTTCAGTCAGTCCCACCTGGTGAGGGTCCCACACTGGGCAACAGTACTCCAGGAGAGGACGTACAAGTGTGATGTAGCCAGTCTCTTTGGTGTTGCTGGTGCATCTTCGAAGCGTTCTGTCAATGAAACGTAACCTTTGGTTCGCCTTCCCCACAATATTTTCTGTGTGTTCTCTCCAGTCAAAGTTGCTCGTAATTGTAACTCCTAGGTATTTGGTAGAATTCACGACCTTAAGGTTTGACTGATTTATCGCGTAATTGAAGTTCAGTGGATTTCTTTTAGTGGTCATGTGTATTACTTCACACTTTTCTTTATTTAGTGTCAATTGCCAATTTTCGGACCATGTAGAAATTTTGTCTAAATCGCTTTGCATTTGCTTTTGATCCTCTGTTGACTTCACTAACCGATAAACGACAGCATCATCCGCGAACAGTCTAAGGGAGCTATTCAGATTGTCTCCTAAATCGTTTATAAACACGAGGAAGAGTAGGGGACCTATAACACTTCCCTGTGGAACGACAGATATCACTTCTGTTTTACTTGATGACTTACCGTCAATTACAGCGAACTGTGTCCTTTCTGATAGGAACTCGTGAATCCAATCGCACAATTGTGGAGATATTCTATAAGCACGCAATTTCATTAGAAGCCGCTTGTGGGGTACAGTGTCAAAAGCCTTTCGGAAATCCAGATATATGGAATCTCGTTTTGTGCTGCGTGTGTCGCAATTGTCGACACCATGGTTTTTAGATATCGACAGAAACTAACTATGCTGACTGCTGCTGTGTGATACGGGGATTAACACTTTCATTCCCACATTATGAAATCAGCTTTGGAAAAATTAAAATTCAGTGTTTTCTGTATTAATACAGTGCACTAAACGTAAAAATATGGGTTTTAAAATATTTGATCGTACTATTGTTTCTTTATGTCACGTATTTCGTACACAACACAGACATTTGTATTGAGGTATTTTATTACTTGGGATGTTATTTTGTTGATAGTTAACACCGTCAGATCAATAATGCTAGCACAATCTTCGCCACAGCACCAAAGACAAGACAATTCACTGGTGAAATAAAATAATATGAACCACACTCGCGCTCACACGCACAGCCAGGTACAGACGGCAACGTAACACATCTCCAAGATGGACAGATTAATGCCTCAGAAGTGGCTACACGCCGTACCAAGGGGCAAAATGTCATACTAGAAGCATGTTGTTCATTAAAAACATGCGAATTCAAGGACTGACACACTAAATACGGTATAAATCAACTTTTAATGCGTTGTTGTTAAGGAACAACACCGGGAATGAAAGGGTTAACCACGCTGAGAATGTCAGTCAACGTGTTACGACCTTTTTCTGTTATTACCATGGGAGGGGTGAATGGTGTTGTTGTTTGGACGTTTTCGGGGGACAAAACTGCGAAGGTCATCAGTCCACCAAGGGGAATGAATGTATACGTGTTATTCTCTCTTTTCACACCAGCATTGCCGAGCCCTTGGATGATCAGTCACAGGCGGTCATACTTTTGCACCATTACAGAAGAATGTTGTAGGTACCTTTCAGCCAAGGCAAGAAGAAAGCTTTGGAATGCATTCTGCTTGAGAATATGAAGACGATGTCATTGTAGTAAACAAAATTAGAGAAAATACTAATTTTCTTGTTCAAAAAAATGTTCAAATGTTTGTTAAGCTTATGGGACTTAACTACGGGGTCATCAATCCCTAAACTTACAAACTACTTATAAACTACTTACGAACTACGACGGCACAAATATCCATGCCCTAGGGGGGATTCGAACCCCCGACCGTAGTGGCCGTGCTGACCGTGACTGTAGCGCCTCAGTCACCTCGGCCACCGCGGCCGGCAATTTTCTTGTTGCATGAGAAATCACACAGTAGTAATATTGCCGCAGTATGTACCGAGGACAGAAAGATTACCGGTATTATAGAAGTGAATGATGACGAAGAGGAAGATGAAAAATAAGAATCTTAAAACAATTGTTAAAGAAGAGACTTAAAACAATTTGGATGACGAATATAGGAAGACAGAAACTGAAAAATTCTTTCTGATGCCAGGTCACAAGTGACTGGTCATAATTATAACCGTCTCAGTAGCTCAATGACGCCGGCGTGGAAGCTCAGCTGGTTCGGCCCTCTTTAATAATAATAATAATAATAATAATAATAATAATAAGAAATAATGAGTAAGAATTTCATAGATCAAAAACGCGTTAACAGGATCACAGGTCTGAAAATACCCCCTGCACCTTCCACCCTCCCAACTCCTAAAAAAATTAATAAATAAGATAAAAAAAATAATTACACAGCGTCGTTGACTGCCGTGCAGGGGTCCCGGCTTCGATTCCCGGCATGGGTCTGTCATCGGCGCGGAGGTCACGCAAGTGGCGTCAAAATAAAATGCTCCTGAATATCCCTATATGTTCTGTCGAAAAGAACAGACAATATGTTTGTCCCTATAGTTATTAGCAGTCAATATAATAGGGTTTTTCATTCTTCACAATTTCCGTCGAAGTTGCATTAACCATTTATTTGGTGACTAGTTTCGGCCCACCCTGTCTATTTTAAAACCATATGCCTACAAAATGTACCAAAAATCAGAAAATTGACAGAATCGATAATATAAAATAAATATTAAATGTTGCTACGTAATAATTACCATCATAATTCAGTGACATTACATTTGATGTTACATATCTCACCATAAATGTTATATACCATGGATCATTTTTAAGCAGCAAACGGAGTACATAATTGACAAATTAAACTGACAAATTTTAGTGACCATATTTGTTTTGCATTTAATAGTACGTTGTAGACTGACACTCCACACACTACGCTACACGAGTTACGTGGTAGCCTTCATAGAGGTCGCTAATAATCAGGTGCTCTTCATTGCACGCTCCACCTTACGTAAGTTGCGTGGTAGCCTCGATAGAGGTCGTTAGAAAACACAGCGCTTCGTACAATCCGGGCCCCAGAAATAATAATACAATCCTCGACATTACAAAAGATAATAAAGGTCACCAGTCTCATCTAAATTAACCACGCATGCAATAATGTACAATTTTAGAGATAACTGTTCCTAAAATAACTAAAAGCGAACGTGGCATCAGGCCACTTCGTGTTATCACCCACAGTAATTACAAATCATTAAAATTTTAATAAAAATCGTTTATCACTGATCTCACTAACAATTTTACTCACATTCATTGTAAAACATTTTACAATCTAAACACCATGATTTTAGGGGAATTGAACTTACAATAAAGAAGAGAAAAAAATAAACACCATGTGTTACATACAGTACGTAACGTGTACTTAGGTACCTCGTATGCCAGTATCATGAATTGCAGTTACATTCACGAGGGCTCAGTCACAAAACGTGTTACCTACGTAAAACTCCACAACAGGCAGTAGAAGCAACTAAATGACCATTTCTACACCTATGTAATCAGAGTCCCATACTGAAATGATTAAATAAAAGGTATTACTAAAACGCAATACAGTGGGTACAGGCTATTACTAAATTTCACTTCTAAACAGGGGCATATAGTTTGAAAATAGACAGGATGGTTCGAAACTAGTCACCAAATAAATGGTTAATGCAACTTCGACGGAAATTTTGAAGAATAAAAAGTTTGTAAACAGTTGCTGGTCCCTCTTCCTTCATTGGCCGGCCGCGGTGGCCGAGGTGACTGAGGCGCTCCAGTCACGGTCAGCACGGCCACTACGGTCGGGGGTTCGAATCCCCCCTCGGGCATGGATATTTGTGCCGTCCTAGTTCGTAAGTAGTTCATAAGTAGTTTGTAAGTTTAGGGACTGATGACCCCGTAGTTAAGTCCCATAAGCTTAACAAACATTTGAACATTGGAACATTCTTCCTTCATTATGCTAGACTTTCATAAATATACAAAGGAGCTGACGACCATAGCTGCCAGTGAGCATTGCATTAAATCAATGGGGAGAACTGAGAATTTGTTATGAGTCGGGACTCGAACCCCAGGCCCCTTCTTTACTAGGCATTCTCTCTGACCACTATCCCACTCGGAGGCAGAGATAACGGCGATTGCACGCCTCCCGTCAGACTCAGATTCCCAACTTACCCACACACTACCAACATAGTTGCCCTGCCCATTTTCACTCATTACCCGAGAATTTCGCCTATTTATGTAATATTAATAATAATAATAATAATGATTTCGTGGGGCTCAGTGGCCTAGTGCAAGTCTTTCGATTGGACTCCATTCCGGCGACTTGCGTGTCGCTAACCTACCCCAGTTATCCAACCGGGCAAATGGGACGTACAGTTTAACGTAGAATCTGACTCACGTGTCGTTTCTGGCAACTCGTCACGTCGTTGAAAGGTTAAGTCTGGGTTAAAACGCCCACTGAAAACTTTCGTTATCCGACCGAGTATCCAGTCGAACGCTTTTACCTCGAGACCACCAGGCCTGTCAAAGTTTGCCGACCGCGGTGGCCGAGCCGTCTGTGACGCGTCAGTCAGGATCTGCACGGCCACTGCGGTAGGGGGTTCGAATCCCCCCTCGGGCATGGATATTTGTGCCGTCCTTAGTAGTAGCTAGTTCATAAGTAGTTTGTAAGTTTAGGAACTGATGACCCCGTAGTTAAGTCCCATAAGCTCTACAAACATTTGAACATTTGATTTCATAAAAGTTTGCGCCTGGTGTGCATCTGCAGTGAAGAAAGGATAATCAACTGTCTTCACCTTAAGTGGAATGAACTGATCGAATGGCGTTTACTGGCCGACAGACCCCATGTGGAGTAGTTCGCTCACATATCGTAAGGCTTTACAAAGTTGAAAATTTGTGCCGACCCGGGATTCGAACCCGGCTCCTCCTCCTTAGCCGGATACAACGAGCACCGTGACTGTGCGGGCTAGTCTAGCACTCATTCTGCCAGACTCAAATTCTGTCACCAAGCGAAGTGGCGCAGTGGTAACACACTGGACTCGCTTTCGGGAGGACGGTGGTTCAAATCGACCTCCGGTCATCCAGATCCAGGTTTTGCATGATTTTCCTAAGTCACCCCGAGCAATTGACGGGATAGTTACTTTGAAATTAGACTTGCGCATAATAGTTCGCGATCGGGAGCGCCCACTTTAGTTCGCGGCTCTGCCACGAACTAGTTCGTTCTTTTAGTTCGTGACGGCTGAGCGGCGTGGTCTGCGCATGCAGGTGGAGGGAGAAGTTCCCCCACCTAGCTGCTTCATACGCTTGCTGCTTGAGCCGCTAACGATATCACGCAAACCAAAAGAAACAGTTTGTGGATAATTTCTCGCGTTTAAGTTTAGAGTTCTCTATATCTTGGCATTATGGGATTTATTAGTCAGACACTGCAGAGTGCAGAGCAAAAACAGAAATTTTGTAGCACTGAACTATGTAATCTTGCAGGCAGATGCTCACCTCGAAATGGCTCTCATCAGCAGAAGGCAAACACGTGATTTTTAATTCTGCTGCGCGCTCTCTCGCTATTGCCCGTCGGTCTTCGGAAAAGAATGCAACGAACTAAGAAGCGAGATACGTTTGGCATAATAGTAAGCGACCGGTAACGCATATTTTAGTTCGCGATCGATTGGACATATTTTAGTCTGCGACCGATCGCGCATATTTTAGTTCGCGACCGGTAGCTCTCGTTTTAGTTCGCAGCTTGGCCGCGAAGTAGGTCACTCTTTTTAGTTCGTCCGCTCTTTTAGCTTTCGTTACAGCTACTAAAAGAGCTCTGTCTTTTGTTATGACAGCATTTTTATATAATGATCAGTATTGCCCAAGTGTGTGCTATTACCCGTATTTTTGGACAATTAGACATCAAATACTTAAGCAAATAAACCAGTTACTTACACGAATGGGTGATACAATGGTATTTAACTACTTTGCATACAGAGTATTCGTAGTATTTTATTTTTAAAATGAATTACTTTATTTATTTAATAGGTCATTGAAGGAACATTGCCAACAAAATATGCTAAATGCGTCTATTTTCGTGAATAAAATGCACTTTTGAGTTCCCTTTTCTTCTTTACACTATGGAATGAGGGTTATGGGTTATATTTAGACACTGCTGAATACATTAGAAAACAAAATTTGTGGCAGTGAACTATGAAACTACAGCTGAGCTGCATCGCAGCTCGAAATGACGGTAACTGGCAGAAGGGAATCACGCAATTCTGCGAACTCTCGCGTCCTCTCGCTGTTCCCCGTCAGTCTTCGGAAAAGGAGAGGATGAACTAAAAGCTGAGGGATCTGCGAACTAGTTCGCGTAGTTCGCCTGTGGGAGCGCTCTTCCGTACTAGTTCGTTCGTGAACTAGTTCGTTCGTGAACTACACAAGACTATTTGAAATACCATGCCCTATTTCCTTCACTATTCTTACGAAAACAATCCGAGTTTGGCCGGCCGCGGTTGTCGAAGGGAGTGAGGCGTTCTAGTCACGGTCTGCACGGCCATACGGTCGGGGTTCGAATCCCCCCTCGGGCATGGATATTTGTGCCGTCTTAGTCTTATTTAGTTGATAAGTAGTTTGTAAGTTTAGGAACTGATGACCCCGTAGTTAAGTCCCATAAGCTATAGAAACATTTGAACATTTTTTGAACAATCCGAGTGTGAGCTCCTTCTCCAATGGCCGTGCTGTCGACGGGGCGTTAAATCCGAATTTTCCTTCCTTCTTCCTTTAAGTTCTGTCCCTGTCTCTTTCAGCCTCTCCGTCCGCCTCCGTAACTCAGTGGAAGCGTCGCTGACTAGGCGAAGGAGGACCGGGTTCGATTCCCGGCAGGGTACTGGATGTTGTGTGTTGTCCTAGTCATCATCATATCATCATTGGCACGCAAGTCGCCCACGCGGCGTCTAATAGAAAGCTTACACTAAGACGGCCGAACAATCCCGTAAGGGATCTCCCAGCCAAGAAAGCCATACGCTCATTTTCATTATCAGTCTCTCCTCTCTCTCTCTCTCTCTCTCTCTCTCTCTCTCTCTCTCTCTCTGACGTCGCTTGTACGCCAGGAATCAAGTAAGTCTCTGAAATTTTTGGACAGACAGTATTTACGATCTGATCTAATCATTAGAAACCCTGAAACTTTTCTACGTAGGTTAACACGATTGTGAGAAACAGTGTTGTAAGATGAAATTCGCCCTACGCTGGTCACGGTAGCTGACTGAGTGACATTGGAGGGGAAACCGGTTATTATCGTGGCGCGCTGGAATTATTCGGAGACAATCGGAGCTCGATGAATAATTGAAACGGCTGTCTTAGACGGGCCTAAAGAACTGAATAACAGCTGGTGAATAAATGGGCGCGGCGAATGTTCTTCCGGTGCGGCGGTGGGTCGTTTGTACCTCGACAGGAAGAGCGGCCGATACAAGGCGAGGCAGCCGACACAACTGCTGCAGTAGAACAGAGGCCGCGTCTAAATGGCGACGGCCCTCATTTCCGGAAACTACGGTCGTAGCGGGAAGCCGCTATTCTTTCAGAAATGTGCGGGGGGACAAGGGAACTGCCGATGCGATTTTATACTCCTGGCCGAATTCTTGAAACTATACATAAACGACTTTTTTGCATTTCTTTTTCTAGTTCAACTATTGATTTTTTGTTTTTAAGAAAAAGGCCGTTTTCTTGCTGTAATTTATTTATTTTACCTAGATGCGTTTCGCGTCTTTTTCCTTCGTGGCATTATCTGTGGATTTTAGAAATTACACTTTTGTTTCTAGATGTATTATTTATAGATTATAAACATCAATTTAATATAAATAAATAATCCCTGAGACGGATTTTCGTCTCGAATATGTCAAAGACAATAATGATAAATCTGAAATATATAAGCTGAATTAAAGTTTGTGAAGTGGAGGGAAATCATACTTAGACTATTCCGAGGAGCCTTAATCGCTAGTGGTGTGGTGGTCTAATGGTCAACGTCACAAGTTCAGTTCGCCAAGGTTGCCCCATGTCTCTGAGCTTGTTCGCAATAGCGCTCGAACCTCTGTTGTGCTGGCTGACGCAAGACCTCGCAGGACTGCAAATACATGGCCACAAGATTATGTCAAGCTTATGCGGACGACGTTAGCTTCGTGATCAGGAACGATGAGGAATTAAGAAAGGCGCTTCAAACTCTATCGACCTATGAAGCTGCGTCAGGAGCTATATTAAACCGAAAAAAGTCAGGATTAATTCAGATCCGTCGGAGTTTTGACCTAGCGGCTGACGTACATTTGAAACGAGTGGAAACTATTAAAACTCTCGGAATAGAATGCACCCGCAACATCCGCCGCACGGCTGCCCTAAACTATAGAAACTTGTTGGCTAAAATAAGAGCCGCTATAAAACACCATACTTTACGAAATCTGTACGCTATACAAAAAGTGCATTTAGCCAACACGTATATAACAACTAAAGTAAACTACGTCGCCCAGGTACTACCAATACCTAAGGTCATAGCTAACCAGATGCAATCAGCACTCGGCTACTTTGTCACTAGGGAGCAAATCTTCAAAGCCCAGTATGATATTTTGACGCTACCTTTGGAGAAAGGAGGCCTTAAGTTAATAGACATTTACAACAACATTTCAAACATTTTCTTGTAGATCTTAGCTACGTTCAAAGAAGTGTTCCTGGGAAGGAGCGATACACAGTTAAAGAAGTTTATAACAACACGATGAATAAAAGAGGAGAAATAAAATAGAAGCCAATTACAACGAATATGCCTGGGAAAAAATCTGGGAAAATATTCAAGACCCTAACTGACCGTCCACAGTACGGTCCGTTTGGTATATGGCGGTTAACGGGAAAATTCCTACCAATTCAAAATTACATGCCAATCATCTAGCAGGGACTCACAACTGCATTATCTGTGACTTAATCGACACAGAGGAACATCGTTTCACATGCATCGCAGTGAAAGACATTTGGCTCCTCTGCACAACAAAACTAGCAATTATACTGAGAACGCCGGCCGCGGTGGCCGAGGGGACTGAGGCGCTTCAGTCACGGTCTGCACGGCCACTACGCTCGGGGGTTCGAATCCCCCCTCGGGCATGGATATTTGTGCCGTCCTAGTTAGTAAGTAGTTCATAAGTAGTTTCTAAGTTTAGGGACTGATAACCCCGTAGTTAAGTCCCATAAGCTATACAAACATTTGAACATTTTATACTGAGAACATCTCCGAGAACGATTACACCAGCTCGACTTCTGTATCCAGATCAAGTTCCCTACCCAATAACGAAGAGACGAGCAGTCAATTGGCTTAAAGGACAAATAGTGTATTATATTTTCTCAGAGAAAAACAAGAGTAAAGAAAACTATTGGATGCATCTTCTGACAGAACATGAAAAATTAAAACAAATGAACAACTACAGAGAAAAATACGCGAATTTTCTACTCAGTATATTAATATAGAAATAAAACCCGGGTATCACCCATTGATTTTTAAATTAATTTATTTATCTCTATTTATAAATACTGAAAATGGCTTAATCTCCTGTAATTTTCGAAGGGTGATACAGAGACGTTGCTGACTGATGATTCATGGTACAAAATATGTGAAATGGAAGGAAAAATATATTCGAAGATGATGACACGAGACAAACGGAATCAACTGCAGTAGCAGCATATACGAGAAGACAACCTTGAAGTTCTCGGAACACCAAATGAACTCATGTTCATTCACAGAAGTACAGGAGAAGCGAAGAGAATACTTTTCTTTTTAAATATTTTTTATGTTTAATATAATTTTAGAATAAGATATTCAGTTTAATTTATTGTGTCTTCGAAGAAGAAGATTAAGTCATTTCGAAGACGAAGCTTTCAAATTAGTTTATAAAGAAATATTTCCTTCCTTTCATGGAGACTCTAGAAGAAGGAGTCTTCAAGAAGATGTTAATTTTTTAATAATAAGAAATCCCATTTACTTAGGAAGAAGAAGATATTAATTTCTTTTTTACGAATCCAGGTACAATAGTACAGCTAATGAAGCTAGCCGCGGAAGGCTATATTGGCGAGTGTAAGGACGGGTTGTAGGGGTGGATGGAGACCCGACAAAAAAAAAAAAAAGACGGTAAGACGTCTGCCTAGTAAGCATGAAGGTCCGGGTTCGATTCCCGGCCGCATTACGAATTTTAATTCTATGCTTTAGATTATAAACAGTTCATGACTATTTTCTAAAGTAAATACGTCATTAGAAATTTCGTCAGCAGAGACCAACCCATACAGCCATGGCAGACAAGTTAATAATTGTGAATTGTTTGTTGATACCATCGGAAATACGATAGAAAAAATTGTTTTAACGGGTGTAACCATTTAATGAATGATTTTTTATTTGAAGCTATAAAATTTGTCACGATTAATATATAGTGAGTATATACAGAGGAAATATTTTAAAAAATTCATTAAAATTATTATCCACTTCTATCAACAAATAGCTCTTAGCTGGTCAGGTATATAGTGCTTCCATGAAGTACCCGGTGCAGTAAATATCATTACTGTGCCGCTGATCTTACCATTCTGTAACTCATAACGCAACAGTAGTATGTGGTTCACTACTTTTAATGGAAAAGAAGGTATACTAAAGTAAATAAACGCACATGGTACGAGCATCTTAATGCAGCTAACTGTCGAAGTGATTCAGTAGCACTCTGCGACTTATAATTTCTGTGACGTGCTTCTTGCATATGTAACACTATGTATACAAACAGCTGAAAATGAATTTATGGTAAAATGTTGATCAGTTTGAGAGATAATGGAACAAATTAGATATGTAGCTGATCAGTTACCCTGTGCATTAAGGATTAAAAACAATTCAGTTCTTCCAAAGATGTTAATTGCTGGTAAAATAACCAAATAAACGATCGCTTCGTCATCTCTACATTATTTGTATGTGCATGTCTTTCGTGGGTGCGGTCTGTTCATTTAAGCTCTACTTTCCAGTTATGAAGTGAAGAGTTCGGCAATCAATTCTTTTCACAGCGTCAACTGCGCTATATCTCCATCAAAAGCGCAAAATATGTTAAAAATCATCTCCCCATTCTGGATGCTGATGCATGAAGATAGAACCTGCAACACAGAGACGTCCGTACAACCCTCCGTAATAACAGCAAGCACACAGTGACGAAAATATGTAAGGAAGCAAGATTAGGGTTTAACGCTCTGTCGTCAACTTGGTTATTTGAAACGGACTTTACGCACGGATTATGTTGAAATGTTTGTTAAGCTTATGGGACTTAACTCCGGGGTCATCAGTCCCTAAACTTACAAACTACTTATAAACCAACTTATACTAAAGACAGCAGATACCTCCATGCCGGAGGGAGGATTCGAACCCCCGACGGGGAGCGGCCTGCGTATCGAAGCATAGCGCCTCAATCCGCTCGGCCATTCGCCGTCGGGGGTTCGAGTCCTCCCTCGGGTATGGGTGTTAATGTTGTCCTTATCACAGGTTACTTTAAGTTCGTGTAAGTAGTTTGTAAGCCGAGGGACTGATAACCAACTTACCTAAGTCCCTTGGAGTTACAAACATTTGAACAACTTTCTTTCTTAATTTGCCTAGAGCGATTTTGATAAATCACTGAAAACCTAAATGTGGATGGCTGGAGGTGGAGTTGAACCATCATCCTTCCGAATGTGAGTCCGGTGTATTACCATTGCAGCAATTCGCTCGGTGAAAAAGTTTAGTTGTTCATACATGTCCCCCTTGAGCAATCCGAACCGGCTTTCAAAATTATTAACTGCAAGGACGATAACCCAGCAATGGCCGAGAATTTTTTTACAGTGTATATGTAAATATTTGCGGAAACAGTGTTCCACATGCTGGCGGGAAGAAGACAGGTGAACACAACGAAGAGTGACATTACCGTACATGTTAAAACCATGTTCTGATACGCCTGTGGGAATAAGGAGAATGAGTATAGCACCTCACCCACTCCCCTCTTTTCTTTCTGGATCGATGAGAAACGAGCACCCCAGTCACCCAGTCTTTAAAGCCGAGAGATTCATACCACGTAAATTAGTAAGAGATAGAGCTGAGCCACCATGGCGCACAAAATAGCTCAGAACGCTGTTACAAAGCAACGAAAGAAGCGGGTCAAATTTAGAATGCCAGATACCCAAGGTTGCCAAACAGTTACAGTAGCTAGAAATCGTGGAATTCAGTGCGGCATGCTTTTAATACTCCAACAATGTAACAGTCGCGAAATATAATAAAAATTCCGAAGATATTCTGGCCGTGTGTAATGTGCACCAGTGGGAAGACAGCTAGTATCTTCATTGCACGATAGAAAAGGAAATGTTACCGATGACCGAGCATCTACATCTGGATAATTACCCTGCAATGTTCAAATGTTTGTAAATCTTATGGGACTTAACTACGGGGTCATCAGTCCCTAAACTTACAAACTACTTACGAACAACCTACCAACTAGGACAGCACAAATATCCATGCCCCAAGGGGGATTCGAACCCCCGACCGTAGTGACCGTGCAGACCGTGACTGAAGCGCCTCAGTCCCCTCGGCCACCGCGGCCGGCAATTACTCTGCAAATCACATTTAAGTGCATGGTAGATTTTACGCTATTTATCTAACGTTCCATTTCCTAATTGCGCTAGGGAAAAAGGAACACTTAAATTTTTCCGTGTCCGATCTCATGTCTCTTATTTTATTGTGATGGTCATGTCTCCCTATGAAGGTGGCTGCTAATAAATTATGTTCGCATTCGGAGGAGGAAGTTGGTGAAAGAAATTTGAAAAATATCTCTCGCCGTAACAAATAACGACTTTCTTTTAGTGATTTCATTCATAATTTCCGTGACACTTTCTCCCCTGTATCGCGATTATACGAAACGAGCTGCCCGTCTCTGAACTTTTCCTCTGTCCCACGTCAGTCCCACCTTGTGTGGATCCCATTATGTCAGCAATACTCCAAAACAGGACGCATAAGTGTAGAGTAGGCAGTTTGTTTTAGTAGAACTGTTGCATCTTCTAAGTGTTCAAAAATATTCAAATGTTTGTTAAGCTTATGGGACTTAACTACGGGGTCATCAGTCCCTAAACTTACAAACTACTTATCAACTACCTTATACTAAGGACGACACAAATATCCATGCCCGTGGGGGTATTCGAACCCCCGACCGTAGTGGTCGTGCAGACCGTGACTGGAGCGCCTCAGTCCCCTCGGCTACCGCGGCCGGCATCTAAGTATTCTGCCAATAAAACGTAGTGTTCTTCCAAAATGTTTGTAGAGCTTATGGGACTTAACTACGGGGTCATCAGTCCCTAAATTTACAAACTACTTATGAATAGCTAATACTAACGACGGCACAAATATCCATGCCCGAGGGGGGGATTCGAACCCCCGACCGTAGTGGCCGTGCAGAACGTGATTGGCGCGCCGCAGACCGCTCGGCCACCGCGGCCGGTAGTGTTCTTTAGTATTAAGGCTGTTCGTATTTTTCGCGCAAGAGAGGCCGAGCGCTATAAGGCGCCTTGCAACGGAGTGCGCGTCTGCTCTCCTTCGGAGGTACGAGTCCTCCCTCGGGCATGTGTGTGTGTGTGTGTGTGTGTGTGTGTGTGTGTGTGTGTATGTGAGTGTGTGTTGTCCTTAGCGTAGTTTAAATTAGCTTAAGTAGTTTGTAAGTCTAGAGACTGATGACCAAGTAGTTTACTCCAATAGAATTGCAAACATTAGGAAAGTGAAAAGGTGGGGTTTAACAGCTCTTAAATATTTGTAAAATGACATGTTGACCACAGCTGCTTAGTTTATTATCTCAAAGCTACCGGTTTCGGTTAACGTACCATTCTCAAGCGCCAGCAGAGCTTAGCCAGTAACATGATATGTTAAGCAACTGGCTAAGCTCTCCTGGCGCTTGAGAATGCTACGTTAACCGAAACCGGTAGCTTTCAGATAATAAATTAAGCATCTTTGGTCAACATGTCAATTTACAAAAAAAAAAAATTGCAAACCTTTGAACATTTTTTTGAATTAATGACCATGGAATGTATGATATTAACTACGAATGGGTAAAGCCGAAAATGGGTACCCACCCTGGGTTCGAACTCGGACCTCCTGGTTTCTAGGCAGTTGCGCTGACCCATACACCACTGGGAACACAGCGATCTTCACACCTGCACGGACAACTCAACCCTACCCTACCCACTATTACTCAAACTCAAGGTTTTTTCAAACTGATACTCGTACGAGTAAGCACCTAGGAGTGCTTTCGTACTGAAGAAAGGGTCATTGACCGTCATCGGCATATATATACAGGGTGTTTCAGTAAGTGTGTTTGCCTCTGTAACTTATAAAATAATAGGTGACGCGAAATTTTAATACGGTAGATCAACACAAGAAATGTTAAACTTTCTGCGAAGCTATGAACTTAGTTTATTGCATCATTTTCCAAAGAGTTACAGCACAAAGATATCATTTTTAAATGGAACAATAGTTTTTTCTATCGTGCATTGGATTCGTTGAACATAATACATGGCTGTGTGGTGCGGTTGGGGCGTCATGGTCGTCATTCGTGGTCGTCAAGGTCGCCCGATTTAACACCAGTAGATTTCTTTTTGTGGGGATATCTAAAGGATCGTGTTTATGTCACTGAGCCCACATCCCCAGATGATCTAAAACGGCGCATCGAGGACGCATGTCGCTCCGTCACACCGGCGATGTTACATCTCGTCCGCAGATCCTTTCGACGGCTCATTCCATTATGCATTGAGGAACATGGACACACATTTGAACATCTCGTGTAAATCAACTTCCCACCGGCAAAATATCCATCACCCACGACACAGCCATGTATTATGTACAGCGTGTGGTATCTGCCCCTGAAACTTTGAAGGGTTGTAGCTCCCAAATTAACAGTGATAGGAATGTAGTTTAAATTGATTTGGACGCAGCTGGTTTCAACGAATCCAATGCACGATAGAAAAAAAAACTATTATCCCATTTAAAAATTATATCTTTGTGCTGTAACTCTTTGGAAAATGATACAATAAACTGTGTTCAGAGATCCGCAGAGTGCCCCTCGGTTGCACACCGGTAGAATGCCAGACTACAAATCCAAAGGTCGCGGGTTCGATTCCCGCCAGGTCACAGGATTTTTATCTGTCACTTTCCTTTTCTTTCACCTCTGGCAGTATTGGTCATGTGAAAAATACCGAGTAGCACCGTGGTTCGGAACCCACGTTAAACTGTAGGTCCGCCTATAACTGGCTGGACAAGTCAGTTTGAAGGTCGGAGGAAGGCAACGGCATACCACCTCCAGACAGGACCATGCCTAGTAAAGCACTGTGGTGTTCAAACCAATCTTCGGATTGTTGACTGCTTTTTAGCTCCGCAGAAAGTGTAACATTTCTTGTGTTGACCTACCGCATTAAAATTTCCCGTCACCTATTATTTTATAAGTTACAGAGGCAAACACACTTAGTAAAACACCCTGTATATATATATGACTGAGCAGTGACCACTATTTACACACCAAATTATAGAATCACCGAGGTAATAAACCGATCATTTATGTGGTCCCCTCTCCCTAAACGAGAAGACGAAATAAGTCTATTACGAAGCGTTTTGCTAGGGGAAGAAGCGGCACAATATCATTGTGAGCTGATTGGCTTCCAGTAAGCAACAGAAAATGGGCCCACGCGGCAGAGATTCCCCGAACTGAGCTGCTGGCTGTAACACTGGAATCCCGAGAGACGCGGCCCTATAATCGTTAACCGATACACCACCCACACACTCCGCTCGCGTCGTTAGCTCAGCGAGCCGAGCTCAGCTAAGGCGTCACCTGCCGAAGCGAGTTCCAGCGTGTTGCAAAAATTTATGTTACAAACTCCATAAATGACTTTACTAAGGGTAGCTCAGTGAAAATGTGATAAGTGGAATGTGCGAAGAGCCAGAACCGCTGTGGCCGAGCGGTCTGCGGCGCGCCAGTCACGGTCTGCACGGCCACTGCTGTCGGGGGTTCGAATCCCCCTCGGGCATGGATATTTGTGCCGCCCTTAGTATTAGCTAGTTCATAAGTGGTTTGTAAGTTTAGGGACTGATGACCCCGTAGTTAAGTTCCATAAGCTCTACAAACATTTGAACATTCGAAGAGCCAGTAGACAATAAATAATTTCAGTGATCATTACAGGTTGAGAAAGTCAATACGAAAGTGTGAAGAGATTTATGACATTTAAAGGGTAATATCTGTGAGAATGGTATTATTGAGTGACCGGTAAATTACGGTACCGAATCAGAGGAATGTTTGGCACCAATTCCGATGCTTCTACCGTATATCTCACATACGGATGATAGAGATAATACAAGAGCAGGCTGTGTGGATTGCTCACAGAGTAGACATAGTGATCAGGCAAAACGCTCATATAATCCTTATCAATTGTATCTACCGACAGAGCTGAAGTAGCCTGTGAAATGAGTACGCGTATACGTGGTACAGTCTATAAGTTCTGAGACTTGGACAGAAACCCACACGACTCTGGATGTTGCACACGCTGCCGCATTTCAGGTTGCGGATAGTAAACGTAACACCATGTATCGTCTCCAGTCATTATCCGCTTGAAAAACTTCGGCCGGCCGCGGTGGCCGAGGGGACTGAGGCGCTTCAGTCACGGTCTGCACGGCCACTACGGTCGGGGGTTCGAATCCCCCCTCGGGCATGGATATTTGTGCCGTCCTTAGTTGTAGGTAGTTCATAAGTAGTTTGTAAGTTTAGGGACTGATGACCCCGTCGTTAAGTCCCTTAAGCTTAACAAACATCTGAACATCTGAAAAACTTCGTATAATCGTCCGCACAACTGATGAGGTCACAAGAAATCGTCATGGGAACATAACGTTCGTCTCGCGTCAGGATTCGTGGCACACTGTGTTTGGTAACACGAGACAGGTCGAGCTCGTCCGTCAGAAGTTTGTAGTAACTACCTAGGATGACCCCTACTGCTAATGCCAGAACGTCTGCCGATAGGGAACGGTTAGCTCGCATCAACGTTGTAACTTCGTGCATCTTGCGTTCCGCTCGAACTGTTCGTGGGCGACCAGTAGGCGAATAATCTACCAAACTGTCTCGTCCTTCCATAAAACGTCGGCGCCACCGAAACATAACACGGCGACGCAATGCGTCTTCGGTATACACCCGTCGCATCATTTCAAACGTTCGGTAGCGGTTCTTCCCAATTTCTGGCAGAGCTCGATGTTCGCCCGTTGCTCAGGTAACTAACATGGTACCATACCACGGCGCCACCTGTGTGCTATAGTGCACCACAGAGCCATCACTCTCAGAAACTTATTGAATGTGTAACGTATAAATGATTTAAATATAGATTGAGAAACCCTGAGACGGTTTTTCGTCTCAAATATGTCCAAGACATGAAAGATAAACGTGAAGCAATGAATTAAAATTTGTGGTGCAGCTGGCAATCGTACCCGCACCTCCATGCTTACCAGGTAGACGTCTTACCGTTACACCACCGCACCTCTAACGACTAGGGCGCCTCGGAATAGTTTAAGTATGAATTCCCTCCACATCACAAATTTTAATTATGCTTCTGTGTTCCATAGATAATTGTCACTACTGACAAGGCTCTCCATGCAGCGCAATAGTACCTCGGCAAAGGACGTAGTGGAACATTCCTGCTAAGATGATATAAATATCAATTTAAATATAGATTGAGAAACTCTGAGACGGTTTTTCGTCTCGAATATGTCCAAAACATGAAAGATAAACGTGAAGCAATGAATTTAAATTTGTGGTGCGATAAGACGTCTGCCTAGTAAGCACGGAGGTTCGGGTTCGATTTCCGGCCGCAACACAAATTTTATTTCATTGCTTCACGTTTATCTTTCGTGTCTTGTGTAAATGATTAGTAAGGAAAAGTTCAACTGTTCAATTGTTCAACTGTTTGTTACGCCTATGGGACTTATCTGCGGGGTCATCAGTCCCTAAACTTACAAACTACTAAAGACAGCACAAATATCCATGCTCGAGGGAGGATTCGAACCCCCGACGGGGAACGGTCTCGCGCATCGGAGCATCGATGCGCTCGGCCACTCCGCCGCGGCTATGTAGTGGTAATATAAAAAAAAAAAACAGCTAAGTTGCTTGAGAGAAATAGCAGCGTCGTTTCAATTGTTTCTCTTACCATCCGCACGAAAGAGGATGTGTACCGTAAATTGGAAGTACAGGTAGCTAACGAAGTTGTCTCAGTGACTAGGTTACTTGAGACCACGGTTATTCAACCACGGGTCGCGACCCCCAGTGGGGGGCGGGGGGGGGGCAAAGTCTTGCGCGGGGGGGTCACCGTCACAGGAAGAAATAAATAGGGGCACAGTAAAACAAAAACTTATATCTAACTAAAATGTATGCCGTCTTAAAATTACGGAATTCTTTGTCTAATATTCATTATGAATGGAATACATCATAGAATGTTATCTTGAATTTCGGACATCCGCAGCCAAATGTTTTCATTTTGATACCAAATCCGCTTCGGCTGCAATTAATTTTTATTTTAAAAAAGCACTACCGGTTTCTCGTCCTGTGGACGCATCATTAGGCGCTTAAAATTTCTTAGAAAAACGCATCTGCCATTTAGTCTTCCCCAGCGCTCACGTAAAATTTAAAACAATTAAAAGCTTCTTAACATTACGTCCTCATTAGAAAATATAAAACTTGAACGCTGATGCGTTAGCGCTGAGGAAGGCTAAAAGGTAGATGCGTTTTTCTAAGAAACTTTAAGCTCCTGATGATGCGTCCACGGGACGCGAAACCGGTAGTGCTTTTTTAAAATAAAAATTAATTACAGCCGAAGCGGATTTGGTATCAAAATGAGACCGTATATTGTTTTATGAATAAGCGCAAAGTCTGAAAAGGGTTTTCAGTAGCCAGTGGATAGGTAAAAGTACGTAATACAATAAGTAATTCTGAAAAATTCCCAAAGAAGCTACTTCTTTACAAATTGTCTATACAGTGGGACTTTTCTTAATGAGCATAATTCGCTTCTGAGTCTTTCCTGAAATGCGAAACACTCGCTAAGCAAAATATATTTTTCTCTTGGAAATAATGTAAAAATAGGATAATGTGTTCCATTCCGAATAATACACAAAAAAAACTTCGTCCACCAGTATAAAAAAAGCTGAAGCAAAAGAAAGAAGATTAAATTTGTCTCCTTTGAGGTAAATTAGTTTTGTTAAGGTTCATGAGGAGGGTGGGGGGAATCGCCAAAATATTTTTATTTGGAAAGGGTCACCAGAATAATTTTACTTTGAATGGGGTCGAAAATTCGTAAAGATTGAAAAACAGTGCTCTGCATGAATTGTCTACAGAAGCTACGTCTGCATTCTCGTGCACAGCTTGACATGTTCCGCCGTCCCGCAAGATTTTGCAGCAGACGATCTGCAGTCACGATTTTATTCTTAACACACGCCTTGGGGCTTCTTCTCTCGTCGTCAACGCCTCTACGTGTGCACGTCAGCGGAATCTGTCTTTCGCTCGCGTCGTCTTCACGTAGGAGTCAACAACGAGACTTTTATTGCCCCCAGGGTAGTAAAAGCACAGGGCAATAAAGCACAGAGTTTGTCTACAGTGGTACAGGGGCGCCGTTACGATGATTTAGTTTCGATTGTCAAGCCATTTTATTTTGTTGCCAGGCTTAAGAAGCTCCCTTTATACAGATGACTGAGTAGTGAAATCACTGCTGCTCTTTATTCCTTACTGTACTTAGTAGGACAGTATTTGAGAACCCATCTTCGTATAGCTTTACGTATCCGTGTGCTAACAGCTCAGAAAATACGTCGTTGCGGTGTGTACTTATACAAATAACACGAAAACGTTCACGATCAGCTGTAAACAGGAGACGACACAATGAAGATACCACCCTGTCCGTTACTTTCTCTAGCTTCTACAGGTACCAAACCTATGTTCTTCATCATGTTCCTGATGCCACAACAGCGCGATTCTGACGTTGTTACTCTGAAACTTACCCTGATGGAAGATGTCATAGTCACTGAAGTCACAAGCATAGAGGGATTGCTGGCAACAATAATGTTTATTTAGTTCAGTGCTATCATGGTGCCGTACAGTACTATCACAGGTGTCATGGGAGCCCAGATGAATGACACCCATACCATGCGCCTATGATACGTGCTGTGTGAGTCACCTGCCTACTTCCCTGACGAGGTGCATTTTTCGAGCAGCCGGACGCCAGCATGGCGGCATGACCTGACACGATCATCGATCTGATGTAACAAGAAATTTCGCCGATTCGACAAGACGATACATTTACACTGACCCAAGTTTCTATCTCGACGTATATTCTATATGCGTTGGCGGCACCAGTGGTGTGAATTATTACGTAGCTTCGCTATCTGCCTCACTATTTACACTGTCTAAGCCTTCCTTTAGACAGTACTGTGCGCATGTGCTTAGGCGATATAAGTAATCAGCTGGCAAACTCATCCAAGTAACGGAAGTTCAAATGTTTCGTTGTTGAAAATACAGAATGCTTCAAGTACGCCGCAAGCGCTAAGCGAGGCATTATGTAGGAACAAATAACAGAGACGGCAACTTGGCTCATCGCATACGGTACGTCTCAAAAAAACAAAAAAAAGTTCAAATGTTTGTAAATCTATCGGACCAAACTGCGTGGTCATCAGTCCGTAGCTTACAAACTACTTAAACCTAGGTAAACTAACCTAAGGACAAACACACACACCCATGCCCCAGGGAGGACTCGAACCTCCACGGCGAGCAACCGCGCGCCCCGCAGCGAGACGCTTTGACGCTTTAGACCGCTCGGCTACTCCACCGCGGCACGGTACGTCTTCTTCGTCACACTGTGGAAGGTGGTGTACCACGTTCAGATGTTCAGTCACACTAGACGAATTTGGGGTGGGCTTGGATTTAAATCCTAAAAAAATTGTTACACCACTTCAAGCCTCAGACTAGCTTATAGAAGTATCAGCTCACTGAATTGTACGTAAACTCAAAATGGAAACTTACAAAGATAATGTAGTGTATCGAGTTACCAATTCTTTAGTGTATAACCTATGCAGTATTAGGGTTAAAAGTTGGTGGCTTGTTGTCCGGATAATGACCGATGCTTGGTCAAAGAAACATCATTAGTGATACATTTTATTGAATAACAAACTGCATCAGTAGCAGCGATGCTGTGGATGGAAACGAGCCAATGGGCGTGTACTGTGACAATGACGAATCAGGCAGACAGCAGCCTGTTCGAAGTGGTATCATGGCAGCACGTGTTCCGTCTGCAGCTACATCTACATGTGATACTCTGCAAATCATATTTAACTGCCTGGAAGAGGGTCCATCGAACCACCTTTATACTATTTATCTCCCATTGCATTTTCGAATAGCGCGCAGTAAGAAAGAAACCCGAATCTCTCCGTTCCAGCTCTGATTTCTCGTATTTTATTCTGATGATCATTTCTACCTATATAAGTGGGAGTCAACAATATATTTTCGCATTCGGAGGAGAATTTTTCGCATTCGGAGGAGAATCTTGGCGACTGGAGTTTCGTAAGTAGCCCACGCTGCAGCGATAAGCGCCGTTGTTGTAATGATTCCTATCCCAGATCCTGTATCATTTCCGTAACGGTGTCTCCCCTGTATCGTGACAATACAAAACGAGCTGCCCTTCTTTGGACTCTTCCGATTTCCTTTCAAACTCAGCTAGAGGCAAGGTGCACTGTTAGACGCAGAAACCCGACGTGATTCTTGCAGCCTTCGACGTCCATGCCCGTGGAGATGTATAGTGTCAGGTGTAGGTGGAGGAGAAGCTGCATCACTCTATCTTCGAACGGTTGCCCTCTACAGAAAAATGGTCAAATCTTTGTAAAGCTTATGGGACTTAATTACGGGGTCATCAGTCCCTAAACTTACAAACTACTTATGAACTACTTACGAACTAGGACGGCACAAATATCCATGCCCGAGGGGGGATTCGAACCCCCGACCGTAGGGGCCGTGCAGACCGTGACTGAAGCGCCTCAGTCCCGTCGGCCACCGCGGCCGGCCCCTCTACAGAAGCAAGCTTGCTGCGGCTGAGGTGGGTCTGAAGATGGCTCACTGTCTGAAGGGCCTGAAGTTCACAGAGGTAGACTTAGCGTCGGTAGAAGGCCAAGCTTGGTGGATGCCGAATTTCATGGTGACGACTTACAGCGACATGTCCAGTTTGTCCACCCATCACCTGGTTCAGACCTCCCCTCGTTATGGTGCTGCCAGACTGCAGTCCCTGATGGTTTTACTGGTCGGGAGCCTTCTTGTATTGTGAAAGCATCTCTACTCTCTATATGCATAAAATAAACCAGTAGTTTGGGGTTGTAGTAACTGGTTTTTGATGGTGCAGTCGCTGCGCCTGACTCCTGTATTGACGTTATTGAGTCTCTGACACCTGGCTCGGCCGACTATGTAGATATCGATCGGTGGAGTTGCTGCGTTTACATGACGGTGTTTTGTTGTGCTCTACGCTTACCTACTCTTATGACCTTTCGAAAATGTCACAGGCAGTGTTGCTACATTAATCAGTATTGACGTACAGACTGGATAAGCTAGGACTGTATCATGGTAGGCTGTGAAATTAAGGGTAATGAGATGAATGCATAATTGACATCAAAGCGATTTATTAAATAGTAGGGATACGGTCGCCCTACATATAGGAAAGCACTGTGGAGAGCTTCAGTAGCTGCAAGATCGATCCGACATATTGTAAGGCCAGTAACACGGAGAGCCAGATGTGTCCCAGGCCTGCTGTAGGAAGAAATAGCCTGTTCTGATTGGAAAAAGTTCATAGGTCCCCTGAGGAGCCCCACACTGGTGGGGTGGCACGTGGACCTTCGCTCCCTGCCCCAACCTTGGGCAAAGGGTCGAAAATATCAAGAGTGGTACAAAACGTAGCAGTAATCACACATAATGTACTTCATCCCCTTCACAAAGGTCTGCGTGAAGTACTGATTTTGCTCTGATTGCGGACTTTTAATTTCAAATGTTTGTATAGCTTATGGGACTTAACTACGGGGTCATCAGTCCCTAAACTTACAAACTACTTATGACTACTTACGAACTAGGACGGCACAAATATCCATGCCCGAGGGGGGATTCGAACCCCCGACCGTAGTGGCCGTGCATACCGTGACTGAAGCGCCTCAGTCCCCTCGGCCACCGCGGCCGGCTAGGAATAAATGTAACAAAATGATCACTCTTATATTCAGGACTTAAATGAGAAGAACGTTAGAGGTTTGTTAGTATCGTAATGGCAATCATAAGACAAAATAAAGACTGTATATAATTCATATATTTAACAATGGTGTGCTGTAGGTATACATATGGATGCAGAAATAAGAATTCATGTAGGCGGACAAATTAACAGAATATTCCTAGGGGGCAGCCTACTAGCATTTGTACAGTTAACGTCTCCAAAATTAATTACACTATACGAGGTACACAATACAGCTTATTAAACAATCATAAAAATGTGTTCGGGAAAAAACCTTCTTAGTAAGGTATTCTGTAAAAACAGGCCTTCCAACTGAAACTACTGACATATATGTAATAAACTGAGTCGTGGCACTCCCAGTATAAATCTCTTACTTGTTTTATAGTAACGTATATAATATATATATATATATATATATATATATATATATATATATATACACAATTTCAACGTTTCTTGGGGATTGTAATTTCCTTCAGTGCACTGATACGACGGGACGAGAGCAGGACTGGGGGTCCTATTTTATTCTACAAGAATTAATAAAGTTTCTACTGAAATAAGGTAAACTACACCTGAGGTTATTGCAAATATGCGATATAGGAAACTACTTTATCCAACCATTGTTGCTCGTTCTGTTGTGTTATAACCGTGTCAAAAATAATGAATTCTTTATTTGTAGAATTACGAAGCTCCGGGAAAGAGCCGAGGGTGTTCAAGCAGGATATAAAAGAGGGGACAAATTTGATAAATTTATAGATTGTAAACAAGCGAAATTAAATAAAAATTGATGGCTATTGCTAATATCAGAGGAGTGTGTAAGAACGGCAGAATAAGAAGGAAGAAAATTTCGGGCTTAATATTCCGTCACAACGTGGTCATTAGAGACTGATCACAAGCTCGGAATGTTTATGTGAAAAGTTGGGAAGAAAATTAGTCGTGCTCTTCGGAAGAAACCATTCCAGAATTTGTCTGGAGCGATTTAGTGAAATCAAGACAATCCAAAATTTGGATGGCCGGAGGTTGTTTCGAACCGCTATCCTCCCTGAATGTCAGTCCATTGTACTAACCGCCACGCCTCCTCGCTACGCAACGCAGGAGAGCTTAGCTAGGACAAGGTGCAGTAGCGGAGAGTATGTTGATACAGACGTTCAAAGTATCGAGTTTACTGCGATATGATGTTCAGCTGTAAGATTGGCATCCATACAGCAAAGGAATTGTACCTTGACAATTCTAACGAGGAAATATTGTCTCATATCATTATCGATCCTGCTACTTGATGATCCAGTTTACCGATCATCAGCGAGATATGTGGGAATATACTGGAGAAGAACACAAGGTTTTATTTCAGAAGATATAACGAAATCATAACAGCATAAAAGGCAACTGGTCATATGACTGATTACTTCCTTTAACAGTTCACACCCCAATTCAAAATATTTTCCTTCTTACAAGTGAAAAAGGAGATTTAGAATGCTCCACTCATTTGTCTCAGGACTGCGCAAGTATCATATGGATTAGTCCTTCTGCCTACCAACAAATCTAGTAATATATATTCACATATGTTGTGTTCGTTCTTTCAGATGAGCATGTCACAGTTCGCCTTCTTAACTAAGTGGTCGCCGCCACTCTACCTCAGTGTGCTGGGTCCAAGGACTGCCCTTCCCCAGTAATAAACTAATTGTCAGGGTACACCATTGCCCTAGAATTCTTATGACCGGACGAAACCATGATTATATCACTCCAACATAAAAAAACACCTGTGCTATTTTCATGGGGAACGTTGAATTCTACCACAGGTGACATTTTAACAGAGCGAAACAGAGTAATAAGATATCAACCGCATTGGAGAGGAAAACTGTACGACGCAGTGGAGTGGCCGAGCGCTCTAGGGCGCTTCGCTGTGGAGCGCGCGGTTGCTCGCCTTGGAGGTTCGAGTCCTCCCTCAGGCATTGGTGTTTGTGTGTGTTGCCATTGGTTAGTTTAGCTTAGTTTGAGTAGTTTGTAAGCCTAGGGAAGTCGTACTTAGACTATTCCAAGACACCTTAGTCTGAGAGGTACGGTGGTCTAACGGTAAGACGTCTGTCTAGTAAGCTTGGAGGTCCGGATTCGATTCCCGGCCGCACCACAAATTTTAATTCATTGCTTCACGTTTATCTTTGATGTCTTGAACATATTCGAGACGAAAAACCATCTCAGGGTTTCTCAATCTATATTTAAATTGATATTTATATAATTACAAAACGACATGTTGACCATAGCTGTTTATTATTTTATTTAATAAACAGCTATGGTCAACATGTCGTTTTGTAATTATCTGAAAGCTGTTATGCCCCATCTATTCACCGTTATAAATGATATTTATATCATCTTAGCAAGAATGTGCTACATGCCCATTGCCGAGGTGCTATTCCGCTGCATGGAGAGCCTTGGCAGTAGTCACAATTATCTATGGAACACAGAAGCAGAATTAAAATTTCTGACGTGGAGGGAAGTCGTACTTAGACTATTCCAAGGCGCCTTAGGGGTTACGGGTGCGGTGGTCTAACGTCCTTGGTGAAGGAAGCTGAGAATGGAAAATGTCATATAAACTATACCAATAAATAAATAAAACAAAAATCCCAGTTCCTCACAAAAAAAGCAGACAGAGTGCCGCAGGGGATAACGTCACCGACTTAAAAATAAATAAATAAATAACGGTAAGACGTCTGCCTAGTAAGCATGGAGGTCCGCGTTCGATTCCCGTCCCCACCACAAATTTTAATTCATCGCTTCACGTTTATCTTTGATGTCTTGAACATATTCGAGACGAAAAACCGTCTCAGGGTTTCTCAATCTATATTTAATTTGAGATTTAGAAACATTTGAAAATTATACGTAATTCTTTTACGTCAGTGTATCATTACAATTACAATCGCCAGTTCTAAAACTGTGTGCTTAAATTAATTATAGTGGTGCAAAACTCACACATCCTACATAGGTGATAGTGCTTATATTAAAAGATGCGTCTGAAAAGTTTGGTGAATGGTCTCACGAAATATATGAAACAAGAATTACCAACAAAAACTTTTACTGACCTTCAAGGTAATCGCCATTGGCAGCAATACATTTCTGACATCGGTTGTACAGCTGTTGGAAACTGTCAGCAAACGCTTCTTGTGGAATCCCTCGAAGCACAGGTCACGCGTTGTTGGATCTCCGCAACCGTTACGAAGCGTAAGCATTTCAGGGCTAATATAAGGAGCGGAAAAAGAAAGAATTCTGCAGGCACCAAATCTAAAGAATGTCGTTCGATGTTGTCTGGGACTACGACTGTGGACCCGAACGTGGCTACACTTTCCTGTCCGTTTCTAAAGCGTTTAAACCATTCAAACACAGACTTTTCTTTCACTGCTTCAACACCATACACTTGCACTAATGTCCCATGGGTTTCAATCGCCGTTTTCCCTAATTTGCCAAGAAAACTTTATATTAGCGCGTTTCTTCATCTTGCGCTCCAGGTTGGAATGGCTCACTGATCAACTTAGCTGAGTTGCAACGTGTACCACCGCTTCACTGCAGTGCTTTGTACGAAAGAGGGCGCTTGTTGACATCTCCCTCAATGTGTATGCACGGCATCTCATCCTCGTCAGCGCGCTTTGTAAAATATGGGACCTTTCACTGAACTTTTCGGAGAGACCTTATAGTTCTCAAAATGAAAATGTAAAATTTAGATGAAGTTAAAACAAAGTGAAATGCGTACAGGATCATTATCCCATCTTCAAACTTTACTCTGTGATTTACAACCAGTTTTCTACACCCAAGCAAAAGGCTATGTTACAATGTGTTTGTCGAAAGGCAAGTTATCACACTGAAATCCTTATCTGCCGCGGTGGAGTAGCCGAGCGGTCTAAAGCGTCTCGCTGCGGAGCGCACGGTTGCTCGCCGTGGAGGTTCGAGTCCTCCCCGGGGCATGGGTGTGTGTGTTGTCCTTAGGTTAGTTTACCTAGTTTCAAATAGTTTGTAAGCTACGGACTGACGACCACGCAGTTTGGTCCGATAGATTTACAAACATTTGACCATTTGAATCCTTATCTCATTATTTACAAATGTAATTAGTGCGGTTTTTTATACTGAACTTCTTGAATGCGAAAGCGAATTTGAATGTAAAATTGTGAATGTAATGAGGTGTAAATATCGTTTCCTTACACTTTGGTTTAATCACTTAATCGAAAAACCGCACCTCCACTTTGGGGGCTAATATTACTTTAAATAGCGGGTTTTGGCACTATTCATAAAAAAATATGATACATGGATGTCATTAAATTACGTATAATTTCCATCATATCGTATTGACACCTAATTACTTGGTTTCTCAGTATTAAAAGGTCAGATTTGATATAATGCTACGTTTTGCATGAAAATGAAATGTACTACTTCTTTTATAAGCGGGTGTTATCGTAAGCTTGCCCGAGCGTCTGCGGTCAAAGATGTGAAGATTGCAACGACGAAATTTCTGAGGACAAGGCGACATCGACATAGTACCACTGACAAAAAATGACAAAGAAGCAGACACATAGAACGACAACATAAAAAAAGAAAGTTATCAGCGTAACTGGCTCTCATATAGAGGAACGGGAGATATTATCGGACCTGCATCAGAGCCAGTTCGCAGAGGTTTGCTGTTTTGAGCACAGAAAGTTTGAAACTGACATGCCATTTACGAGTTTCATATTTGATATAGCCAGTGGCCTCTTCGCGCTTCATATGACTGTCAATCTATTTTAAAAACCAAACTGATTGGAATAACGTGTTATTGTCTCTGTGCGCAAAGAGTGTCTAAAACGCTGAATGAGTTTATTTCCTCTCTGTATTGGATAGAGCCAATATTCCCTTTGTAGGTTGACGTTTTAAAGAAGCAAATATCGGTTTTTCCTGCTTATGAAGCTTTCTGTTTATAAATGACATTAATTTGCGATTGTTTTTCCGAGAGACCTGTCACAGAGATGAACTAAAAGGTGGATGTCAAAATTCTATACAAACGCGAGGATTTTTCCCCATCTGTCAAAGGAAGATACGACGCAATAAAAATGGCATTAACGTATAATTGTTTTGCGACACACTTTTGACGGTGCCTGTGAGTCGCTGTTTAAATTCCGATTAAATGGAAAGGGTTTTTTTCTTTGCATACGGACGAAGAATCAAACACAGTGTAATTCATTCACCCGAGGCAATAGATGAAACATTTCATAGGAGATTACATTTTATTACGAATTAATTAAGGATCCGTGATGACTTCAAACAGTTACAATATTTTCATAGAGTGAACATTGCAGAAACTAGTGCGTGCTTCCGTTTCTACCCACTAGACGTTTGTGTTCCATCAAGTTCGATAGGAACCTTAACTAGAGACACAGAAATAATTTCCGTATACGGATGGTAAATAATAACTTTGAGAGAGGATTATTTTCGGTACAGTTGTTAGCGAAACTTATTTGCTGCGGTAGATAACGTAGAAAAACAAAATAAAGTATAAAATTTTTTGTGTCTACACAGGGTGAACATTAATAAAACCAAAGATATTAAATTGAAGGAGAGGCATTGAATTGAAATTTGTGCCACGGCCGGAATTAAAACACGGGACATCCTGCTTACTAGGCAAGCGGTATAACCACTAAACCAGCGTGATCTTATGAACATAACGATTGCACGGAGTGTCTTGCGGCACCTCTCCCTCCTCAACACAAACTTAGATTCTGCCTCTTGTTCCCTATGTAATACGTATCAACGTCACCGAGCCTCTCCAATTACGTAATAGCAAAAAATATTCAAATGTTTGTTAAGCTTATGGGACTTAACTACGGGGTCATCAGTCCCTAAACTTACAAACTACTTATGAACTACCTTATACTAAAGACGGCACAAATATCCATGCCCGAGGGGGGATTCGAACCCCCGACCGTAGTGGCAGCGGAATAGCACCTCAGCAATGAACGTCAATGGGAACGGTCCCACTTATTCCTTAGATGATTAAAATATATACAATTATAAAGCAATGTCCAAAGACATATTTTGTCTCGATATATATCAAAGATATTAAATTGAAGTAGAGGCGATGAATTAAAATTTTTTCCACGGCCGGGAGACCCTCGGCAACGTTGATTCTTATTTATATAGGGGAACATGAGGCAGAATTGACGTTGGTGTTGAGGAGTGAGAAGTGCCTTAAGACAGTCCGCGCAAGAGCCGTATTCTTTAGGCGTCGGTGGCATAGTGGTTATAGCACTTGTCTTGTAGTCAGGAGTTCCCGGGTTCGAATTCCAGACGTAGCGCAAATTTTAATTCAGTGTCTCTCCTACAATTTCATATCTTTGATATACCGGGTGATCAAAAGTCAGTACAAATTTGAAAACTTGATAAATCGCGGACTAATGTAGACAGACCGCTAAAAATTGACACAATAATGAGAGTCGCAGCAGATGACAAGCTCTCGCTACTAAAATCGTTCTGGGTAATAGGTTTTCCCCTTGATTAATCTGGTATTGAATGTTTCGGCAACAGTGTATGCACCGGTGCTGTAATACAGTTGTTTAAACAAGACTGGCATTGAAATGAATCTTCCGATCGGAACTGATAGTGCCTCACCATAACTCCGGCAGTTTCAGAGTGCTGTTTACAACATTATTCCTCGCCTACAGCTATTGTTGAGGAATGATGGTGAACATATTGAGCATTTCCTGTAAAGAACATCATCTTTGCTTTCTCTTAATTTGTTATGCTAATTATTGATTTTCTGATCAGATGAAGCGCCATCTGTCGGGCATTTTTTGAACATTTTTTTTCTTTTTTTCTTCTAATAAAACCCCATGTCACTCCAAGCGTGTCTGTCAATTTTTACCTCTCTGTCTACATTATTCCGTGATTTATTAAGTTTTCAAATTTATACTGACTTTTTGATCACCCGGTATATCGAGACAAAATATTTCTTTGGACGTTGCTTTCTTATTTAATATTTATTAATAAAACCGACAAACTTCCAGGGGCTGTAGAAGGGACTCAATAGATTATGTTTAGTATAGGGATAAATGACGGGAATCTTATCCAGTCACGCTATGAGCACTTATTCAACCTCGATAATGCGAAACAAATCTGTTACACTGCAAGCTCTTCGCTTCCCATACTTTGGGAGGAAGTACTATGGACAAAAGGAAGAAAAAATGCCACTTTAACACGGTCTCTAAAATGAATACTTTGATAGCTATGAGAGCATCATCTCCGGTACTCTGATACACATCGCTTCTAATAATGTATATTGTATATGATGCGACCTTCCTATCGGTATTCCCCAGTACGAATTGGGCAATACATAACTCGGGTAGTAAAAGTTTATGGCTCGTTGTCTCTGTACATAGGGGTGATTTATGTATGTCAGCTTCTATGCCCTAAACAGCTACCCAATCTGTTTAAACTAGATCAATAATTAATCTGTAGTTTAGCCAGTCTATTAATCTGCATATGATGACGTGAAAATATATTTAAACAAACATAAATTAAACTTCTGAATAACCAATAAAGTGGATTCTAAGATAAAGAATGATTCACTCACGAAGTAATTCTTTATAAATGGAGTTTATTACTTTTATTAGACATGAAATACGGAGGTGGTCCTACTTTATACATCGGTAAATAACTGAATATTTCGCCTACTACTGTTTATGAGAGGCACAATAAGTATCACACGCGAGTCCCTTCCCAAGCGTTCGAAAAGCGTGCTCTCCCTGCTCCCAAAATTGTATCCTTCCGTGTATCCTAACGCCTCATCTTTAAAATACAATTTCCCTTTCAAACTTTTATATATTTGAATATCACAGCTGCAATCTGGAATAGCCGCCCTCGTTCAGTCAAGACAGTCGCTTTCTGTTTCCGAGCAGATTAGGGAAACCCTGACTACCTGTGTATCCCATTAACTAGGTCCAAACTGTTAGCCGCCCGGCTGGGGAACCCAACATCCTGGCAAAACCCGCCTTTCACATGGAAACAATCAGCTTCCCCTGTATCTGTAATATCACAAACATGATATGAGACTTGATCTCCTAACTGTTTGCATCAGTGCTGTTACCTGTACTCGGATTTGGAACGTCGTCCTGTAGAATGCACGTCCAGATTGCTAACCGTTGCACCACCTGGACAGTGCGCGAAGAAGGAAAGCTGCCTACACTGTAGACTCTACAGCACGTGTCTGACTTTAGAACAGCGTGATAACGACCTATCGAGACATTTCTGCTCGCATTCCTCGGGATCCTACGAGCATTATGCAAATATGGACCCACAAATGCATCATTCAACTAGGCGTAACAAGATTGACATACTCTGAGGTGGGAAACAGCATGG
The DNA here is from genome assembly GCA_026315105.1 of Locusta migratoria. Lineage (NCBI taxonomy): Eukaryota > Metazoa > Arthropoda > Insecta > Orthoptera > Acrididae > Locusta > Locusta migratoria. The sequence goes on along the minus strand of CM048755.1, from coordinate 351,227,983 downwards.
AATAGAGATTTACAAAAAGATAGATGATGGGAATCCCACGTGCACAAGGTGTAAAACTGTGGTGCATTGGCAGAGCTGTCGTTAGAACTCCGGTGTAAAATGTGAAAGTTTTTAGACTTAATTATGGGAACACAACTGGAATTAACAGACCTCATGTACGGAATGGTAGTTGGAGCTAGACACATGGAACTTTCTATTTAGGATTTCAATAGATCCACAGTGTTAAGACTGTACCGAGGACTGTACCAGTATTGTTTGGTAAAGCAGATGCCAGACTTAGATTCATTAGAATAATCCTAAGGAAATGCAGTCCGTAAACACAGAAAGTGTGTTACAGTACACTTGTTCGCCCACAGCTAGAATACTGCTCACTGGTGTGGGATCCGTACCAGTAGGAGTTGATAGAGGAAGTAGAGAAGATCCAACGGAGAGCAGCGCGCTTCGTTACAGGATCATTTGGTAATCGTGAAAGCGTTACGGAGATGATCGATAAAGTCTAGTGGAAGACTCTGCAGGAGAGACGCTCTGTCGCTCGGTACTGGCTTTTCTCGAAGTTTCGAGAACATACCTTTACCGAGGAGTCTAGCAGTATATTGCTCCCTTCTACGTATATCTCGCGAAGAGATCATGAAGATAAAATCAGAGAGATTAGAGGCCACACAGAGGCATAACGACAATCTTTCTTCCCGCGAACAATACGTGACTGGAATAGGAGGGAGAACCGATAGTGGTACTCAGGGTACCCTCCGCCACGCACCATCGGGTGGCTTGCGGAGTATTAATGTGGATGTGGGGTAGAAATGTCGTACAAAGCAGTGGTCAGCGACCAGCACTCAATGTGAGAGAGCTGGAGTTGTCACCGCTGACAGACAAGCAGCACTGCGAGAAATAACCACAGACATGAATGTGCGATTTAAGGCGAAAGTATTCGTTGTGATCGAGCGGCGCAGTTTGGCTTTATAGGGCCGTGTCATCGGAAGAGATTGTGATAATGCAAGTCAACCTATTATTGATAGAGGGATGGTTATAAATATCAGTATTGTTTGTTAAAACGTGTTTGCATTTTACAGAACTGAATATATGTACACACTTATGACGGAAAATTTGTAGAGAAATGTGTTTTGTGATTACAGACAACAGTCGTTTACAAAATAGCTGGACAAAAAGGAGGGATGATTAGGGCTTAAAGTCCCGTAGACAGAGTGGTTATTAGAGACGGAGCGCAAGCTTGGATACCGAGGATGAATCATCAGAATAAAATACGAGAAATCAGAGCCCGAACGGAGAGATTCAGGTGTTCATTCTTCCCGCGCGCTATTCCAGAATGGAATGGGAGATAAAATAGTATAACGATGGTTCGACGAACCCTCTGCCAGGCACTTAAACATGATTTACAGAGTATCCCATGTAGATGTAGATACTTTTGATAAACATGAAGGACATCTATCGCCACCTTTCAAGGGAAACACCGTAGCATTTTACACGGATGATTTAGGAAAATCACGGAAAACATAAATCTGAATGGCCATGGTGGATTTGAATTGGCATCTTCCCGAATGTGAGTCCAATGTGGTGACTATTGGCTCGGTAAATAGATGAAACTTAGCTTCCATTACTTGTGTACCTCTTTTTTACTTAGGTAATAACATTAAAAACTTCTTTTGAGATTGGTGATGTGGCAGTATTCTACGGAAATATTTTAGAATGCTTTTCTACGTAAATGTAGGCTGTCTGGTAAGGGAGTGTTCCGATCTTATTTGTCCGCTACTGATAGTAAAGTGATTAACAGAGCCTGCCACTTACAACGCTATGTTTGGCCCCTTGATTGTCTACCCCTAAAGAAATTTCACCGGTCGTCCGATTAGTTTTTCTTGTTTCATTATTTGAGTTTGCTCAAATTAAATGTTCAAATATTTGTAAATTTATCGGACCAAACTGCGTGGTCATCAGTCCGTAGCTTACAAACTACTTAAACCTAAGTAAACTAACCTAAGGACATTTTCACCATCTGTGGCCCATGATGCTACGTAAAACCTCATTTTACTTTCCATGATATTCTGATTCCGTTTGCGACCCTGTTTTCCGGAGGACTTAATGTACAATGGGAAGCCTGATGAAAACAAGACTCACGAGCGTGGTGGAGGAGTGGTAATACACTGGACTCTCATTCCTGAGGATCACGGCTTAAACACGCCTCCGGTCATCCATATTTAGGTTTTCTGTGATTTCCCTAAATCGCTCCTGGCAAATGCCGGTATGGTTCCTTTCAAAAGGCACGGCCAATTTCCTTCCCTATCTTTGAACAAAACAATACGAGTTTATACTCTGTCTCTAATAACCAAGTTCTCATTGGGAAGCTAAATCTTGCCGCGGCGGAGCGGCCGAGCGCATTGAGGCGCATTGAGGCCGTTCCCCGTCGGCGCTCAGAAGAGAAAGAAATTCGTGGCCGTCGGTTTTCTCGGAGGATGAAATACAATCCTGGGTGTAATCATAGTTCTGCAAGCAACAGTAAACATTTTTTCATGAAGACATTGACATCTTGTCTCACCGTAGGCTACATGTATTAACAGTTACAGTGAACACGTTTTAATTAATAAACAATGCACGTACTCTATCCATTTGTCTGATTTCCCTTTAAGCACTTCTTACACAAACAGGTTAATGTATCAACTGTCTGTAATAACCACGTTGTCAATGGAACGCTAAACTCTAATCTTCCATCAATGCTTCTTCCATTTTTTAAGACAAATACTATCAAAATTACCTATGACTTTTTTGTAGAAAAGACATCTTTTTTTAATATCCACCAAAGCTGCTTTTATTTGAAATGCTGACGACTAGTTTCGGGTTTTGCCCATTTTCTAAGTCACATTCATATAGATGACCTAAACAGTAACGAAATATAAATATCTATATGAATGTGACTTAGAAAATGGGCAAAGCCCGAAACTAGTCGTCAGCATTTCAAATAAAAGCAGCTTTGGTGGATATTTAAAAAAGATGTCTTTTCTACAATATTTAAGAGCTGCAAAACGCGACATATCAAAAACATTTGACCTATGACTTTGTTACAGAATGTGTTATAGTTTTCATAGGCTGGTTTTACAAAATGTCTTGAACCGAAATTATTTTGTTGCAGATTCAACAAAGAGGTTACAGGATGTACTCGACGAATGTAATGGCGACGGACCCTTGGGACGCTACAGCCTCGAAGATGTAAGTACCTTCCTACACACTCCTTACTTTTTTCAAGTACTTTGTTAATTTATTTTAAGGTCCTTATAGTAGTTTTTCCTACAGAATTGAAGACAAAATGGCGTCATTACTGTCCTTATCACGAAAACCGTTTTTGTTCAACTCTCAATGCTAGTGTGTAGCCTATTCATCCCCGATATCCTACTGTAGCCTGCCTGCTGGCTGTTGATAATCCTTGGCCTCCCTCAACATTTATATCCTCAACAGCCTTCCTGTACAAAATATGCGGTTTCAAGATGTCCCACGATATTTACTATAATCACACACTTATGCTGTTCGTCTACTACCACAAATTTCTTTTTTCGCCAACCAATTTCAATACCTTCTCGTTAGTCACTGGATCGACTTAATTAATCTTCAGCATTCTTTTGTCGCAACACATTTCAAAAGCTTCAATTTTCTTCTGTTGCATGCTTCACTTCTCTAACAGACTGCACTCGCATTCCTGAGGCCCGTGGTTCCAACCCGCCTCCGACCACCCTGATTTATTTTTTTCGTGATTTACTTAAATCATGCAAAGTATGTGCCAGATTCCTTCCTTTGAAAAGGCATAACCGATTTCACTCTCCATGACAAAAGCTATTCAGCTACTTTTCCATGCACGTTTCAGTCCATGAGAGTATTACGTCACCGACAGACCTCAAAATTAGAAATTCGTATCCCCGAACTTACGTTTCCACCGTCAATATCTCCTTTACTTCTCGTTTGTTTAACTGCGTGTGTGACATCGGAGATACACTACAACCCTGAATTACTTCCTTGTGAACTACAGCTTCCTTTCCATGCCTTCTGTCCTGGTAAATAAAGTTCGCTTTCTGTGCCACTTTTATATCATTTTTCCCTCCCTCTTTTCTACCACTGCTCCCTTTTCATCCTTAGCATCAAAATTCACTATAATCGCTATGACTAATGTCTATATCTACATCAATACTCCGCAAGCCACCAGACGGTGTGTGATGGAGGGTACCTTGAATACCACTATCGGTTCTCCATCCTATTCCAGTCTCGTATTGTTCGCGAAAAGAAAGATTGTTTCTTTCGTGATTTACTTAAATCACGCAAAGTAAGTGCCAGATTCGTTCCTTTGAAAAGGCATAACCGATTTCCTTCTGCATCCCTGACAAAAGCTATTCAGATACTTTTCTATGCACGTTTCAGTCCATGGGAGTATTACGTCACCGACAGACCTCAAAATTAGAAATTCTTATCCCCGAACTTACTACCACTATCGGTTCTCCATCCTATTCCAGTCTCGTATTGTTCGCGAAAAGAAAGATTGTTTTTTTCGTGATTTACTTAAATCATGCAAAGTAAGTGCCAGATTCGTTCCTTTGAAAAGGCATAACCGATTTCCTTCTGCATCCCTGACAAAAGCTATTCAGATACTTTTCTATGCACGTTTCAGTCCATGGGAGTATTACGTCACCGACAGACCTCAAAATTAGAAATTCTTATCCCCGAACTTACGTTTCCACCGTCAATATCTCCTTTACTTCTCGTTTGTTTAACTGCGTGTGTGACATCGGAGATACACTACAACCCTGAATTACTTCCTTGTGAACTACAGCTTCCTTTCCATGCCTTCTGTCCTGGAAGTCCTGAAAGTTCGCTTTCTGTACCACTTTTATATCATTTTTCGCTTCCTCCTCCTCAAGCCACCCGACGGTATGTGGTGGAGGGTACCTTGAATACCACTATCGGTTCTCCTTCCTATTCCAGTCTCGTATTGTTCGCGGAAAGAAATACTGTCAGTATGTATGCCTCTGTGTAGGCTCTATTCTCTCTGATTTTATCCCGATGATCTCTTTGCGAGATATACGTGGGAGGGAGCAATATACTGCTTGACTCCTCGGTAAAGGTGTCTTCTCGAAACTTCGACAAAAGCACGTACCGAACTACAGAGCGTCTCTCTTGCAGAGTCTTCCACTGGAGGTTATCGATCATCTCCGCAACGCTTTCGCGATTAGTAAATAACCCTGTAACGAAGCGCACTGCTCTCGAAAAAAAAAAAATAATAATAATTCAAATGTTTGTATAGTCCTTCCAAGGTCTGAAGCCATTGAACAGACGTTGTTCGTGATCAAATAAAACAGCCTCAATTTCATACATGGTCAGCATTTAAGGCATGCATTTCTTGCTGCGTTTCCAATGTTGACCAAAGCGGAAGTCTATTTGAATGTGCAGACATAACTTTATTCAAGAACAACGAATGTAAGTTCAAATGTTCAAATGTGTGTTAAGCTTATGGGACTAAACTACGGTGTCATCAGTCCCTAAACTTACAAACTACTTATGAACTAACTAAGACTGAGGACGGCACAAATATCCATGCCCGAGGGGGTATTCGAACCCCCGACCGTAGTGGCCGTGCAGACCGTGACTGAAGCGCCTCAGTCCCCGCGGCCACCGCGGCCGGCGCTGCTCTCTATTGGATCTTCTCTACCTCCTCTATGAACAGTTGAACTGTCATTTGACAGATGCTCCGCATTATCCTTGAAATTTCTCGACAAATCTGAGTCTTAAATACTCGCCTCCAGTAATTATAACATTGAGTAATCCATTTCATGTCGATTCTTAAAATTAACCGTAAATTCGGAAGACTGTTTTATTTCTCACATTCAGATTAGATGCGAAATTAAAAGAGTGAAACTTTGAGTTCGCTTTTCGCATGTGTGTCTCCAGTAGGCTCGTCAATTTCAGCTGTGAGAGTGGCGTCTGCCCTAAGGATGCATAGAAGAAGGGTGTCGCCCGCCAAGTGTGAAATGCGTGCTGTCATTCCATCTGCGGGGTGCCGCCTGGTTTGCATACATCCCGCGCAACGTAGCTGTCATGAGTCACAGCGGCTGTGGGTGACGTGCCGAGACTTTGAAGCACCGCGTACAGTCAGGGAAGGAGACCAGTGGAAACTAGTGATCCTGCACAGCGAGTGGATCAATGTGGTCAGCATTATCAAATGGATGTCAGAATTCGCGGCTGCATTGCCGTCTGTGAAGGTTAAACCACCCAACATAAAGGTTTTTTTTTCTGTGATGTACCGCATTAAATGTAAGATGCCTATTACTTTAATAACCTACGTTTCGGCTAACGTTACAGTGCCCGTCTTCTGGGTATACTGATGTGAGCTAATTGTTAAGAGTCACTATATTCGTTACTGTTAACTGTGACATTACGTCCTGTGCAAGCCCCTTCATCTGAGAATGCGTACGGCAACCTACATCCTTTTGAATCTGCTTATTATATTCGTCCATCTGTCTCCCTCTACGTTTTTTACCCCACACACTTCTGTCTAATGCAAAGTTGACGATTCTTTGATCTCTCATAATGTGCCTCAATTACCTATCCCTTCTCAGGATATGCCAGGAACTCCTTTTTTTCCCTAAGTCTGTCGAACACTTCCTCATTAGTTACGTGATCTACCCATCAAATTTTCATCATTCGTCTGTAGCACCACAATTCGAACGCTTGTATCATGTTTTTGTCTTAACTCCTTATCGTCCACATTTTCACTCCCATACAATGCTACACTCCAGACAAATACTTTCAGAAAGGACTTCCTAACATTTAAACAAATACTGGATGTCAACAAATTTCACTTCTTCAGAAACGCTTTTCTTCCCATAGCCATTCTGCATTTTATATCTTCCTTACTTCGGCCATCAGAAGTTCTTTTGCTATACACATTAAAAAAACTTCATGTACCACTTTTATTGTTTCACTACCGATTCTGATTCCTGCAGCATCGCCTGATTCTCTGACACTACATTCAATTAGTTTTACTCTTGTTAGTGATCATCTTATATCTTCCTTTCAAGACACTGTCGATTCCATTCAATTGCTCTTCCAGGTCTTTTGCAGTCTCTGACAGAATTACTATGCCGTTAGCAAACCGCAAGGTTTTTTCCCATCTTCCTGGACTTTAATTCCCTCTCCAAATTTCTCATTGCATTCCTTCACAGCCTGCTCAATGTACAGATTGAACAACAATGGAAAAAGGCTACAACCATGCATGTAGTCTTTCCCGGGGTATACAGCTGATGAAATCTTCTCAGGCTTGCAACCGGGTAGCTGCGATAAAATTCCACGACGTTTCGATGAGAGTCATTCTCATCATCTTCTGGCGAAGATATTTTGACACTGACATTCGCATCACACAGAGGACTATTTGCAACAAATGGTGTGGGCTGCTCGCAGAGATTTAAAGAGTTTTATTTTCATTAGCTTCGTCATCATGAGCCTAGTAGGTTACGTTTTTCACCAAGACCTGATTGAGTAACCTACTTCTTTATCATATAAAAGACATCATATACGACTTCCTAAGATGATGAGAATGACTATCATTGAAACATCGCGGAATTTTATCGCAGCTACCCGGATGGAAGCCCGAGAAGATTTCATCAGGCTACAACCATGTCTGACTCCCTTCAAAACCACTGCAACTTTTTCATGACCTTCGACTCTAAGAATTGCTGTCTGGTTTTTGTACAAGTTTAATATTACTCTTCACTCCCTATATTTTACCCCTGATACCTTCAGCATCTGAAAACGTGTATTCCAGTCTACATTGTCAAAAGCTTTATCCAGATCCACAAATGTTACAAACGTACGTTTGCCTTTTCTTAGCATATCTTATAAGGTAAGTCGTAATGTGAGTATTGCCTCGCATGTTCCTACATTTCTCCTAAATCCAATAGCTTGAGTTATTGATCTGTAAATGTAATCATTTCATGTACTACATATGCACTGTTTCAATAATAAATGTTCAGTCAACTGGAAAAGTCTAACAAGGAAAGTACTTGGGCTCGACCAAACACAAATACACCAAAATCGTATGAGAGATAATGTAAAGATCCCTTATTGCACTAGTGATACTCCCACATCTGCAAAACTCTGCAGTCGTCCGTTAGAGGCCTCTGCGTGTGCCATGCCGCATTGCACTTTGACCTGTCGGTACGCCAGTAGGGACGGTGCAATGTGCCTCCGAAGTTGCGTTTCGTGATGTTAATTGTGTGGTGAAGCGTCAGATGGGGCAGCGAATGCTAATCAATCCTGCTAATGTATTGCGATTAGTTGAGATGAAGTTACGAAGAACCCTCCTTCGTGAAGATGGTGTTAGTGTCGAAGATGAATCATTTGCATGCTTTCTCGTATCTGTTATGGTACAGAAATATGAGCATAAGTTAGATACTATTGTAACACTAACACATAATGATGATAATAGGGATGATAATGACGAAGAACTCACTACTAGCGGTAGTGCTTCAGTAAGTGCGGGAAGAGGCGATGGAAGCAGTGGCAGTGAATACCAACAGTCTTCCGCGAAGAAGGTTAAAGTTGCAACTATCATCACGGCTTTTCATGACAATATGCTAGAGAACATGTACGACGATTATTACGTAAGTTATGTTCAGATATCTGCATTACGTATGGCGTCTACAATTACATCTACAGTGCTATCTAGAGCATGGTTGCAGAGCTTTGGAGAAAAACGACAGCCACCAGCACATTGAGGTGTACGTAGAGATCCTGTAACCAAACGTTCATACAGATATGTTTGTTCGAGCCCATGTACTTTCCTTGTAAGACCGTATAGTAATTTTTAGTTACGTCGGTTTATTATAAAATGTTCAAATGTCTGTAAATCTATCGGACCAAACTGCGTGGTCATCAGTCCGTAGCTTACAAACTACTTAAACCTAGGTAAACTAACCTTACGGACAAACACACACACCCATGCCCCAGGGAGGACTCGAACCTCCACGGCGAGCAACCGCGCGCTCCGCAGCGAGGTGCTTTAACCGCTCGGGTACTCCACCGCGGCGTTTATTATAAGTTAGGACATGCGCTGAAATTCTACAGGACACGTTCCGAATTACGTGTAACTTCAGAGTCGTGCAAAGTTATAAATAGGCAAGATAGCAGCCAGTGTGGTTTAGAGGTAATGTTCAAATGTTTGTAAATCTATCGGACCAAACTGCGTGATCATCAGTCCATAGCTTACAAACTACTTAAACCTAGGTAAACTAACCTACGGACAAACACACACACCCATGCCGCAGGGAGGACTCGAACCTCCACGGCGAGCAACCGCGCGCTCCGCAGCGAGGTGCTTTACACCGTTCGGCTACTCCACCGCGGCGTTCGTTTATTATAAGTTAGACATGCGCTAAAATTCTACAGGAGACCTTCCGAATTACGCGTAAGTTTAGAGTAGTGCAAAGTTATAAATAGGCAAGATAGCAGCCAGTGTGGTTTAGAGGTAATCTTCAAATGTTTGTAAATCTATCGGACCAAACTGCGTGATCATAAAAAAAATCAAATGTTTGTATAGTCTATGGGACTTAACTACGGGGTCATCAGTCCCTAAACTTACAAACCACTTATGAACTACTTACGAACTAGGACGGCACAAATATCCATGCCCGAGGGGGCATTCGAACCCCTGACCGTAGTGGCCGTGCAGACCGTGACTGGAGCGCCTTAGTCCCCTCGGCCACTGCGGCCGGTGCGTGATCATCAGTCCATAGCTTACAAACTACTTAAACCTAGGTAAACTAACCTAAGGACAAACACACACACCCATGCCCCAGGGAGGACTCGAACCTCCACGGCGAGCAACCGCGCGTTCCGCAGCGAGGTGTTTTACACCGCTCGGCTACTCCACCGCGGCGTTTATTATAAGTCAGGACATGCGCTGAAATTCTACAGGAGACGTTCCGAATTACGCGTAACTTTAGAGTCGTCCAATAGGCAAGATAGCAGCCAGTGTGGTTTAGAGGTAAAGGCGACAGTGGGCGCTGCGCGCGGTGACTGCGGCGCGTCGTTTTAATTCCAGACACGTGCGCCGAGCCTGTTGCAACGCGTCATTTGACGTCTTGTTACGCGTGACGGCAAATCGATGGCGGCCGGCGCCTATCTCATGCACCAGTGCTCCCTCGCGCCGCCCTCCGCGCGTTCTGTTTATTCACCACGGCCTACCAAATAATGCGCGCGCCTTTTGAAGTCCCGCAGCACCGGGGCGTGCTCACAAACTAGTGTTATAATGTTCAAATGTTTGTAGAGTCTATGGGACTTAACTACGGGGTCATCAGTCCCTAAACTTACTAACTACTTATGAACTAGCTAATCCTAAGGACGGCACAAATATCCATGCCCGAGGGGGGGATTCGAACCTCCGACCGTAGTGGCCGTGCAGACCGTGACTGGTGCGTCTCAGTCCCCTCGGCCACCGCGGCCGGCACTAGTGTTATACTCAGACGCCAAATCGTACATTCGCATCACACAGAGGACTATTTGCGACAAAAGTTGTAGGCTGCTCGCAGAGATTTAATGAGTTTTATTTTCATTAGCCTCGACTTTCATTAACCTCGTTAAAAGACGGGATCGATTGGTAGGACACATTCTTAGACATCGAGGAATTGTGAATTTAGCGTTGGAGGGAAGTGTGGTATCGCACAAGTCTGAAGTGCGCGCCACGTACTTTCGCCGCGCGCCGCCATGCACGCACGGCGCGGCATCTTACGACGTCGGCCACGAGCGCCCTCTGCTGCAACCCCGCTCGTGTCCACCCAAAGACCCTGTAAAAATAACTAGACTTCCTGACGGCGCTGCTGTTGCGGGATAATTTGAACCTTCCGTTGGCCGCCATGGTAGTGGCAAGCGTCAGATAAATACGAGTGTTATTAAATCGTGTATTAAATAGCTACTGCGGGATATATACATAATTGATAGTCACGTCTGTATTTTTTGACTATTGCAGTGTGCATGAAGCACGATGGAGAAGAGCTGCTCAGCATTTAAATACGCAAATCAATTTAAGAAAGGAATAAAAAGATCGAATACTGTATTCCCATTTATAATTCTCAGGAATACTGTATTTCCATTTATATTTCTCAGGAATACAAGTAGCCCTGCTACGTGTGTTCAAAGATAGTTACTCTTGCTTAACAGACTGTTAGTCGAGACAATATAGGATTGAATGAAATACAATAACAGCCTTTTACAATACTGGTAGCTCTTAAAAAGGAGCTTCTTTAGGCAGTACTGGTGAACAGGAAGTTCAAAAAGTTTCATTTTATGATTGTGTAAAATAACTATTGGAGTCACGAAATTAGTTGCCTCACCGCAGTTCGAAATTTTGTTTTGTGAAACTAATATTAGCAACTTGTAACTCAGAATTTAAAAGTAATCTGCTTCACATACAGATATAACAACTGAAAGGGGTTTGCAGACCTCTGTATAGCCACAGTGGATGCACATTGTGTAGTTCAACCCTGTGACGATAGTTGCTGACTTTTTAGCAGTTCTCTCCGCTATAATGTATTTGGCTTACAGCATTAAAAATGCTAATTTTCTTGCTAGATAGCCCAATGCTAATGTTAGACGCCTTAATTAAGAAAACGTTATGGCATACTTCGTGTTCTTAAAAGAATTTGGTAGTGGCTGTATTCACAACGTAAGAAGCTATTTTTCAGTTATGTATCTGATGGCATATTTCACTTTCACAATCGATTTTTAACATTAGCTGTTTCAGTCAGCCCTGTTTGATTTTTTCATGCTATGAAATATCAAAATATTCGAGAATACAGCATTAAAGCAAAGACGTAAAGTGTGAAACTCTTCCGAAATTAATGTTTGTACGAAAGTTTCACAATCGTAGAATATACTGAGAAAGTGCCAAAAAATCGTGTCTGACGATAAATTCCGTTCATATGCTGCACTTAGAACGCAAAAAAAAAACTACATATTATAGTTCGGTTTCGTTAGGAAGAGGAAACGCTGTTGGCCAATTTCTAATACTGCATTCCATTATCATTGTTTTGCTCTTGTTAATGTTCATTTTATACACTCTCTTCAACACACTGTCCATTCCATTCAACCGCTCTTCCAGGTCGTTTGCTGTCTCTGACAGAATTACAATATCAGCAGCAAAACACAATGTTTTTATTTCTTCACCCTGAACTTTAATCCCTATTCCAAATTTTTCCTTGCTTTCCTTCACCGCCTGCTCGATGTACAAATTGAATAACATTGGAGAAAGGCTACAGCCCTGTCTTACTCCATTCCCAACTAATGCTTCCTTTTCATGCCCTTCGAGTCTAATAACTGCTGTCTGGCTTTTGTACAAGTTGTAAATAACTCTCCTTTCCCTGTATTTTACCCCTGCTGACTTCAGAATTTGAAAGAGTATATTCCAGTCAACATTGTCAAATGCTTTCTCCAAATCTACAAAAGCTAAAAATGTAGGTTTGCTTTTCCTTAATCTATCTTCTAAGATAAGACGTAAAGTGAGTATTGCCTCCCGGGTTCCTATGTTCCTCCTGAATCCAAACTGATCTTCCCCGAGGTCAGCTTCTACCAGCTTTTCCATTCTCCTGTAGATAATTCGTGTTAAAATTTTGCAACCATTACTTATCAAACTGATGGTTCTGTAATTTTCACACCTGTCTGCGCCTGATTTCTTTGGAATGGGGATTATTACATTTTTCTTAAAGTCTGAGGGTATTTCGCGCCTGTCTCATACAACTTACACACCAGGTGAAATAGTTTTATCATGGCTGACTCTCCCAGAGACTTCACTAGCTCTGAGGGAATGTCATTTACTCCCGGGGCCTTGTTCTGACCTAGGTATTTCAGGGCTCTGTCAAATTCATCTCTCAGTATAATATCTCGTATTTCATCTTCATCTACTTCCTCTTCCCTTCCTACAACATTGTCTCTAAGTTCATTTTCTATGTATAGCTCATCTCTCTACTCTTTCCACCTTTCAGCTTTTCCTTCTTTGCTGAGAACTGGTTTTCCATCTGATTTCTTGATATTCGTAGAGCTGTTTTCCTTGTCTCCAAATGTCTCTTTTATTTTCCCATAGGCAGTATCTACTTTCTCCCTTGTTATATATTCTTCTACAGATTTGCATTTGGCTTCTAGCCACTCCTGCTTAGCCATTTTGCAGTTCCTGTCAATCTCATTTATTAGTCATCTGTATTACATTTTGCCTGTTTCATTTACTGCATTTTCATACTTTCCCCTTTCATCAATGAAATTTAGTATTTCCTGTGATACCCAAGGATTTTTTGTAGGTCTTACCTTTCTACATATTTTGTACTTTGCTGCCTTCACTATTTCATCTCTTAATGCTACCCATTCCTCTTCTTCCATTTTATTCCCCCAGTTTCTGTCAATTGTTGCCTAAAGTCCCCATGAAATTCTTAGTAACTTCAGGTTCCCTCAATTTATCCAAGTCCCATCTCTTTATTTTCATACCTTTCTGCAGTTTTTATCAGTTTCAGTCTACAGTTCATGACCAATAAGTTATGGTCAGAGGTACAAAAATAAATTTGTTTTCCGCATGTTCCTAAGTCAATAAAAGACAATGAAATTGAATGGTAAAAATCTGGAAATATGAAGTGGACTTTTGGGTGTTACTGCGCGCCGACATTTGCCAGATCGTCAACAGGGCAAAAGGGCACAAGTTCCTTTCCCTATGCCAGCTAGCCACGATACATAATACCGACTAGCGAAAACGGTACAAGTAGATGTGAGCGCTGACATTGTTACACAGGCCGTCGCTTGACACAACATGCCTTGCCTGCTCGTGCGTGGCTAGACTACCTAAAATACTCGCACGTTGTGCCCTGTTGCCGATCTGTCCCCTTGGACAATGTCGGCGCATAGTAACACCCAAAAGTCCACTTCATATTTCCAGATTTTTACCATTCAATTGCATTGCCATTTAGTGACCTAGGAACAAGCGGAAAACGAATTTATGGTTGTAGCTCAGTGTGTGACAATTTGCACTAAATATTTTTCCTAATTTATGACTCACCCTATTTCAGCTCTGTATGTAACTTTATCTCGCTTGTTAATCCAAGATAAATAATGAAAAATAAGAAGCTTATATCTTACTTTCAAGCTGTAAAACCACGACATCCGGCAAGATGTTAAAATTTACTAATAACTGTATATTACAAACGGTATGCAAATATAACACTGAAAGTACCTTCCAAATAATGTTGTAGTACGGCACATAGTTCATGATATATGAGGTTATTAACAATAATGTTAATACAAAACCGCTCCATCAACCATGCGGTTTCGATTTACTACGTCTTCTAACTTAACGTACAACACATTTCGCAGACAGCTTCCTGATATTCCAATGTACGGAATTAATGTAGATAATATTATTCAGAAGATATTACGTCTTAAGACGTGACCTACATGAAATCGAAACTGAAATGAACACTGCGATACACAAGACGATGATCAGATGGGCTAACACAAGAATGGAATGGATAGATCCGGGCAATTCCGGGAGCTTACGCGAGTTCATAAATACTTTATGCACTGGTATCGACATGTCTCATGTTCACTGACCTTTCCAACCACGCGGGAAATTGTGCTGCAGCGTCCCTCCCTCTCTCTCTCTCTCTCTCTCTCTCTCTCTCTCTCTCTCTTTGATCGGCCCCCAAAGTTTACAATTTTCATTTTCCGTCGATATCAGATTGTGACATATTTGGATAACTCCTACGTGGTACGAATTTTTAGTGTGTATAAAGTGGCACGTCTTTCGTAGGCAAATCAAGAAGAGCTTCAGGTGTTGGTTGATAACTAACGCCACGGTGGAGTAGCCGAGCGGTCTAAAGCGTCTCGTTGCGGAGCGCGCGGTTGCTCGCCGTGGAGGTTCGAGTCCTCCCTGGAGCATGGGTGTGTGTGTTGTCCTTAGGTTAGTTTACCTAGGTTTAAGTAGTTTGTAAGCTACGGACTGATGACCACGCAGTTTGGTCCGATTAGAATTACAAACATTTGAACATTTTTGATGACTAACGGTCAAAAGAGCATGAAATACAGATTTTCCCATACTTCGCAAAGATATTTATCTAATTTAATAACGCAAAATGCTCTCAAAGTCTACTCATTATCAGCTATAACCTTACGTTAAATGTTTAACACACTAATAAAACTATCACAGTTAGCAACAGGATATAAGGACGGAGGTAGTGTTACCAACGGCACGCAAATATTCACGTTGTATTTCTTTAGTATTTGAGAGTGAGGGCATTTGGCGACTTCTGAAAGACTTAAACACATAAACTGAAACATTTACGAAAATTTTTCTCGCTGGCGTTCCTATAAAATATTTAAGGATAAAAGTTCTTCGCGTACTCTCTTTTCGCTCTTTATGTAGTAAAAATTCATTATTAGGAATCACGTCTTATTTATTACTTCTTTACTGTTAACTTTATTCGCAACACATTTTGCAGAGAGTATCCACATACACCATCTAACGTACCAGCAAAATTATATTGTTGTACTACTCATAGTTCACGAGATATTGTGTTATAAATATTAAGATGAGTGAAAAATTGTCACTGGTAAAATACCGCTAATTATCCATTCCACACTTATCTATTGTTTGACAGTGAGAACATTTAGCGACTTCCAGTAATCTCGAGATATAATTTTAATACTTAATTACACTAGTTTTCGCTTACATACTTCACTTCAAAGATATAACACATTAACTCATTTGTAAAGTAATCTACATCTACACGGGATACTCTGCAAATCACATTTAAGTGCCTGGCAGAGGGTTTTTACTTCGTTTTCAATAGCGGTATCAGATTTCCATATTGGAGAGAGAACCGCCGTTGATTTTCGACTGTAGAGCTCGTACTGCTCATCACAGGCTGAAGGCTGTTGGACGCCACTCTCAAAAATACGGTAGCATTGTGTATTCCCAATCATTTAATTGCAGAATCCATGGTTCTAATCATGCCGCACTTTCCTTGTTTCGTTGTGTTCCATTAAAATACAAAATTAATGAATATACACTGATTAACACATATCGAGTCATCATTTTGTTAAATAAAAAACGTACATCTCTTTGCCTATCCCTAATTTTAGATTATTTATAAAAGCTAGTTTATACTACACTACATTCTTGAAAGAATCTAGCATGGAGTGAATGCTGAGAAGATTACAATCAGCCAGGAAACAGTGTGGCGGTTCTTCGGTGCTGGAAACGCGCTATGGAATCCGGCAGCGTTAGCGCGTGGGTGGAGTTGGATGGCGAACGCAGGTCATGCAATCCCAGCGGATTACCGCGAGGTGCTTTATGAGCTCTGCGCCTGCACTCGATGACGTCACAAATGTGTTCGATGCCGCTGCTATCCGCCAGGCAGGACGACACGAGTCCAAGCTGAGTTCACCATTCTCCTGCAGCACATTTACAGGTGAAAATAGATACTCCCCAAGTTGAAAAGCAATTTATTTCGTCAGGTACTCTATCAGGGGGAAAACTGTAAACTACGCTGGAACATACAAATATTCCATAAATCCGTGTACACTGTATTGATTTTATAATGACGTAGCTGTACCCGGCATGTGTTGCAATGTCCGTATTAGAAGCAAGGTTATGTTAAAAATCTAAAGTCAACACGAACAAAAAATGTAAATGTTCCTAAGCGGAAATTTTAGAAGATTCGTGACCGAGTGCTTTGAAATTTTGATACAACGTTGCATTGTAAATGGTCGTTTTATATATCTTTAATTTAATACTTTTGAGAAAGTTCTAAATAACATCTTCTAATATATAAAGCAGAGTGTCCGTATATTTGTACGTGTTTCATACAAACCTACAGTTTTGTTCCAATCTTTATGAAATTTTGTACACGTAACCTTCAATCCATGAGGACGGTCACCGTAAGTGTACGAATCACATACGATATATAGTTCACGAGATATGCCGTCATGAACAATGAGATGCGCGGAAAACTGCTGCATTTTGCGACTATGCTTCTCATTTTCTCCTAAACCATTGGACCAATTTCAACCAAATTTGGTACACACATTCCTTACCGCGAGGTAACAATTTCTGCATGGTTAAGAATCACATACGGCACATGGTTCAAAAGATTTTACGTCATAACCAATAGAAATCGCAAAAAATGCCATATAATGCGGCGAGACTTCCGAAATACACTGTATGAGAATGACAGCACTTAGCCGCAGGAAATTTTACAGACAGTATACACACATATAGTTGAAGGCACCTACAAAATTCTATCACAGTGCGACACGTAGTTAATGAGATATGACAACATGAACAGTAACTTTCATGGAAAACCACCCCATCACGCACCAGTTTTTAATCTATTACTTCTTTACTACTAATTATACTCCCAAGAGATTTTACACATATACAACCCTTATACAAATGAAGATATACCTGAAAAATTGCAGGAATAAATAAATAAATACCCGGGGAGCGTCGGGTTTTCAGCTAGTTAGTAATAAAGAAGAAATAAAACAAAATGTGCCTGACACTGTGGCATTACAAGCATCTAAATATTTACGAAATATCTCCTGAAATATGTGTCGGAACATTTAGTTACGTCAATACTGTATCCAAAATATGTAGCGAACAGCGTTACTAGTAGCGAATTAATGAACACAAATTCCTTGCGTGATGCGGCAGTCTTACGGCAGGTACAGCGAAAATGTAGTAAGTGATAAACATTCTTCCTCTTATCATTTTGTGGAGGGTGCCAGCGAGAATAATTTTCGAAGAATTTTTAAATTTTGTTGCTAGTCGCTAAGTGCTCTCTTTCTCAAATTGTGGATGCATAAATCTGGGTATATCTACACGGTTGATCTAATTGTTTATGACAACATAACTCTTTTGTGGTTGGCATAGGAACCTTAGCAGCAGTAAGGAAAACAACTCAAATGCATAGAGGACATACATACATTCACTTTTATATAAAGAGAAGAGTAATTATTTGGAAGACCGAATACAAGGTGCTTGTAGTAAGTTTCGTGACCGAATCGACGTCTGAAGGGAAGAGCTTGTGCAATTTACGTAAATATTAGTACTCAGATATATCATTCTGCAATATATTGGTAGGAGCGGGATAACTTCCATAAGGTACAAGACATTACTGGTTCGAGAATAAATAATAAATCGGATCTACGGAAATCGAGCGAGACAGAGACAATGAAAATACAGGAGACGGCGTATATAGTATCACTTTGTATGCAGTAGTTCGATTACATATTAACTATATCGTCTCAAACAGAGATACGATTTATTTTATGACAAGAAAAGGTAAGCCCATAATCACAGTAGTTAAACAGAACAGGAAAGAGAGCATCAGCAATGAGTGACTGAGGTGCTATAGGGAAATCTGAGCAGCGGTAGAGTGGCCGAGCGGTCTAAGGTGCCTCGCTGCGGAGCGCGCGGTTGCTCGCCGTCGGAGGTTCGAGTCCTCCCAAGGGCATGGGTGTGTGTGATGTCCTTAGGTTAGTTTACCTTAGTTTAAGTAGTTTGTAAGCAACGGACTGATGACCACGCAATTTTGTCCGATAGTTTTACAAACATTTGAACATTTTTGGGAAATCTGAGATTTGATGTTGACACATGGCCTTCCAAGTGGAAGCAAGGAGACACGAAGCCCTTTAGAACGAAACGTAGCTGTTATTAGTAAAACACATTCGCGTTACTGATCACTGTAACAAATAAAAGGATATGGTGGAGGCGTGGCTGAGTCAAACCCTAGGAGATGTCTCCAGAATGATATTGCTAATCCTGCGAGGTTTGCAGGAGAACCTCTCTGAGGTTTGGAAAGTAGGAGGCGAGGTACTCGCGGAAGTAAAGCTGTGACGACGGGCCGTGAAGCGTGCCGGGATAGCACAGTCAATACAGTGCTTGCCCGTGAACGGTAAAGGTCCCAGGTTCGAAACCCGGTTCCGGCGCACAATTTTAATCTGCCATTTGTTTCATATCAGCGCACATTCCGCTGCAGAGTGAAAACATCATTGTGGATATTTGCTGATGCAAACACTCGAATGCCACTCAAATCCCCTGCATACTCGCCGATTCTTATACTTAACACCCGCAATAGAGGCGTCCCATGTTGCACATGGGCTGCAACAACGGCCTCACACCGCACATTATTTATGATCCCTTATATTATATACCCAGTGTAGTGTCCTATTTGCTTATTGTCTAGCCAATGACTCCCTTGGACAGAAACACATTGATTTTAAATATCTATAATTTCATAAAGCTGATTGTATGTATGTATGTGTGTATGTATGTTCCACATTCCCTCCATAACTACAATGCCGATTTCAACCAAACGTGGTACACATCTTCCATTCTATCAGACAACAATCACTGTGGAGGCAAGTATCACCTGCTACACTTAGTTCAGGAGATATGACGTCATAAACAAATGTATTCGCGAAAAACTGTTACATAATTCGACAATGTCCAAGACCCCCTCCTAAACTAACGGGCAGATTTCAAGCAAATTTGATAAAAATATTCTTCACCTTCGGGAAACAATAGCTTTGGAGGTGAAAGCACCTACGGAACATATTTCAGGATGTGTGACGTCATAAACAACGCGAGTTACAAGAGTTTTTTTCATATCTTGGAACGTTGCAGAGATATTTGCAAAAATAACGGCGATTTGACTATGTCTATCTGGCAGTAACGTGTTCCCACTTTTTAGGTCGAACCGTTCAACCAATCGGCAGCAAATTTTACATACATAGTTGTTGGCTACCAGAGACCAGAACCTCGCTTTTTGAAATATTTGGGACAAGAAATGCGTTAGTAATACCAAAAAAAGCCGTTTGTAATGTAATTTTAATTGCAAATAAACCGTTCATCTGATGCGAAAATTGAATAAACGAATTTGTAGAGGAGAAAATTCTCTACAACTTTGTTCCCTTATGTTTTTTTTCATATCTCGTATCGTTTGAGAGATATTTGTAAAAATAACGTAGTTTTGACACCCTCCATTGAATTAACGAAAACCAGCCGCTCGCAGATGTCACGTGAAATTCCTCGCCCAGAACTCTGTGGCATACGCAACCTCGCGTTGTGTATTTGATGATTTTCTTATTGTAACTTACACGTTGTCATTTCAAAGCAATGGCGCACTGAAGAATTAACAAAAACACGTCGTTCTTCGTACGATAAATGGTAATCTAGTGCCTACAAATGCCATATTGTTGTTGTTCATCATCAGTTAACAACGGCCATCAATAGTATGTGATTAATGTTAGCAGTGCGTTGGACTGTGACGCCGAAGGTCAGTGGTTCGGAACCCGCCACTACCTACATTCGTTTTCCTAAAAGCGTTTCAGACACTCTAATTAATTAATTCCCTATTATTTAGAATATTACTTTGGTCCAAAATGTTTGCAAAAACTTATAAAACTATAAATCTAAAGTGGGCCGTAAAACACGTCAGAGCGATTTTTTTTATCTATCGGACTCAACTGCGTGGTTATTAGACCATAGCTTACAAACTACTTAAACTAAGGCAAACTAACCTAAGAACAACACAAACACCCATGCCCGAGTGGGACTCGAACCACCGACGGCGAACGGCCGCGCGCACCGCAGCACGGCGCCCCAGTGCGCACGGCTAATCCGCCGCAGCGCAAAATTATTGAGGTGATATCATACCATAACTACCTAACTGGAAGAATACGAAACTGAAATGGACATAGAGAGGTGCAGAAGGCGATAGACCTACAGGAAAGAAGGAGATGACTAACATAAGAATAGAATAAATATATATCCAGCCAACGCAGGGAGAGAACGCTGCGTTTATATAATCAATCAGCCAGTTCAAAAGTTGAAATTACTGTCGGAGTGTAGTCTTACGTTAAAGCTATAAGACATTAAGTATTGTAGTTACTGACTGTGCAAGTCATTGAGCTTTGACGTGAAAAATGTTCACATATGTAATTTACTGTTTGTTGAGCTATTAGGCCAATCACTTCTGCGTCACAGACAGATACGATCTCTAGCACTCCAGAAAGCAAACAGTGGGCCTCCTTGCTCAATCCGCATGCCTGAGATGAAGCAGCTTGTGTAACAGTTAGTGGACGAAAACCCTAGCAGTAGTAGAAGGCGTGAGTCATCGTCTCTTTCTGGGCTGCACTTGATGTACATTCACTGTACCCATTCCAATTTCACCACGCCCACTCCTTGTGGCCTACAGACCACCAAGGCAGATTTCAACTCTGCCGCCGGATCTTATAAACTTTGGAAGCAAATGCACTGTTTACGTCCAAGATTTTATTTACTGACGAAGTGGGATTCACAAGAGATGGTGTTGCGCATTTTCATGAACATCCTGTGGGGTCTGATAAATATTCTCCTGCGGATGCCAAAACGAAACATCAGCAGTGTCTCGCAATTATTACGTGGTCGCATGATAGACAAAAAGAGCCATTTGTACCACTAATGAGGAGATATGTTCCACAATATCAAGAATTGTTCGCTATGTTTTGGCTCGTCGGGAATGGTTAAAGACGTAAAATGTCCTGGCTGATTGAAATTTTGCCGCGCGGAATGGCCGCGTGGTCTAAGGCGTCATGCCACGGACTTGGAGGCCATTCCCGTCGGAGGTTCCAGTCCTCCCTCGGGCACGGTTGTGAGAGTTGTCCTTAGTGTAAATTAGTTTAAGTAGTTTGTAAGTCTAGGGACTGATGATCAAAGCAGTTTAGTCCAATAGGTTTACAAACATTTGATTAAAACTGTGTGCTGCAGTGGGAGAGGAACGCATAGCCTTTGGCTAGTAGTTGATCTATGTAACGAGCTGACCAGATCAAGGAAGTGGTTAGCGCCAGTGGATGTGATGTCTGTACAGTGTCTCCTTTTCAGCGGGAGCCATCAAGTATAAAATCTTCTATCGAATGGCAGAGGCACATGCATTGGTATAAAAGAACGTTAAGTTGAAAACTACCGCTAAATTGTTCAAGTTCAAATGTTCAAATATTTGTAAAGTTGTGGGACCTAACTGCTGTGATCATCTGTCCCTAAACTTACAAACTACTTAAAATAACGTATTCTAAGGTCAACACAACACCCATGCCTGAGGGAGGACTCGAACCTCCGACGTGCAACGGTCACGCGCTCCGTAGCAGGGCACCTCAGTGCGCACGGATATTCCGCCGCAGCTTGCTAAGTTCCAGGAAATGTTATTGGTCTCATGATTTTGACTCCATGAGAGCTATCACCTTTGGAAATATTTATAACTGTACTTCCGCTCTGTACCGTCAATCATTCTCCCATGCGCCAATCAGAAACGGCAGATGGATAGGAAGAATAGCATAAACGCAAGCTAACATATACAGTCGCGACACTCACTGCTGCGAAAGTTGTTACCAACTGACAGTTGCAACGACACTAGCGCTCCTAGCGGTGGGAAAGCCGCCGAGGGAGTGACGTTTGTTCATAATTATTTTTGTACGTAATAAACGATACAGTTATTATACTTCTTGCGTT
This sequence comes from Locusta migratoria, assembly GCA_026315105.1. Taxonomy (NCBI): domain Eukaryota; kingdom Metazoa; phylum Arthropoda; class Insecta; order Orthoptera; family Acrididae; genus Locusta; species Locusta migratoria. The sequence goes on along the minus strand of CM048755.1, from coordinate 351,205,416 downwards.
ACAAGCATTAGCGAAACATCAAGAGACATGCATAATACGGAAATTAATGTAAAAACAGCCAAATTTAACTGATTCAGTGGTATAACGAACATCTCAGACATGAATAAATATTTACGAATATGTTTATATTTGCAGCTTATTCTGCTGAAAGTAAGTAGAATATAAACACAGGAGAACCATATATTTATATTATGATCTGTTCTTACAATGAGAAGCCGTTTTATTGACGTGTATCAATTCGATGTTGAGTCAAATAATTCTCACATTTTTACACCTCACTCGTCTTTCTAATACATGTATATCCTTTTGAGTGTAATTACATTAGCTTAAAAAGATATTTTTTATTATTCTTGTCGTTTGTGGTTCAGCTGTAGCCGCAATTGTGAAATTGGGATCTTCTTTGTTGGAAAACAGTTTAATTGTTTTCTCCGTATTATTGCCACGTCTGAGACGTTTTTCCTTCAGCTACCGCACTGTATATACGTTTCCTACGTACCACCTGATTTTAGAACTGTAATGAAATGTTCAAATGTTTGTAGAGTTTATGGGACATAACTACGGGGTCATCAGTCCCTAAACTTAAAAACTACTTATGAACTAACTACAACTAAGGACGGCACAAATATCCATGCCCGAGGGGGGATTTGAACCCCCGACCGTAGTGGCCGTGCAGACCGTGACTGAAGCACCTCAGTCCCCTCAGCCACCGCGGCCGGTGGAACTGTAATGAGTAAACGTTATCGTTCCTCAGTAGAAGAGCGACGTCTTTCTGCCAAAGGGCAGGTCTTCTGGTCTTTCCTAGCCATTTTTTATATTTTATAGAAAATGAAATTATTCAGTAAAAGCTTAAAGGTTACAAGATAGTTGTAAATAAACTATCCTGTAATGTACCGTTTCGTACCTTGTAAGGGAGTATAGGAAACCTAAGAAAGGCAGATGTTGAGCTATTATTACGTTATTACGAATTTTGTATGGCACTACATACTTTTACGAACGTAAAAAAGTAAGTTAAAATTAATATAAACGATTCTATTCGTACGCATCAAATGGCGTATTCAGAAATGTAGCTTTCCGACTGCTTGGAGCGCTGCTGTCGCAGTGTATAACAAAAATCTGCAGGAGTGTCGTGACTGTATATGTTACACTGTGGCATAAGTATCAGAAGCATCTTTTGCCACACATTGTAAGGTTCTTCGCGGAATACAAATGTAGATCTGCATTCTGTTTACAAGGCAAGTTTTAATAAGTAATTCACAGACAAATAGTAAGACGTAGGAGAGGCATGTCAAAGAGGCACCACAGAGCTTCCAACACCCAAAGCCTAAAGTGTACGTTACTGTGGCCAGTGCATGAAAATTAGCACGAAGTGTCACAGCGGACCGTTTCGCTGTAGTATTAATGAAATAGGAGACAGGGTATATTTGATGAAGCTGTGACAAGTGTACGGAGCAGAGGCTGTGGGCAGACAATGTGTTTACGGCTGGTGCAAACACTCTCTAAAACTGAGTCAACATGCAGCGACGGGCCAAAACATTATGACCAGTGCGAGCCGCGAGCCTGTGGCGTCACGTGCTCAGCAAAGTATACACTGGGAGGCGTTTGCTCCTATCTCTACATCGTTTTCTGCAACCGCGCTACTCTGCTAGCTACATTCTTATATTACGAATACAGTGCAGTACATACTCAATCAGATCTGTGTTTAAAACATTATTTACTTCACTGTTACATAGTTTTAAGCATTAATTTCACTCTTTGCTACATACGGACACTATACGCGACAAATGGACGAGCCGGCCGCAGTGGCCGAGCGGTCTGCGGCGCGCCAGTCACAGTCTGCACGGCCGCTACGGTCGGGCATTCGAATCCCCCCTGGGGCATAGATGTTTGTGTCGTCTTTAGTATAAGGTAGTTCATAAGTAGGAAGAAAGGGAACTTAGGGTCATTAGAGACGGAGCTAACGCTCGGAGTTTTGGGTAAGGATGGGGAAGGAAATCGGCAGTGCCCTTTTGAAAGAGAACATCCCGGAATTTGCCTGGAGTGATTTACGGAAATCACGGAAAACCTAAATCTGGGTGGTCGGAGGTGGACTTGAATCACCATCCTCCCGAATCCGAGTCCTGTGCGTTACCACTGGGCCACTTCGCTCGGTAGTTCATAAGTGGTTTGTAAGTTTAGGGAATGTTGACCCCGCAGTTAAGTTCCTTAAGCTGAACACACATCTGAACATTTGATTTGACAAATGGACGCATCGGCGGAATAGCCATGCGCACTGAGGCGCCGTGCTGCGCTGCGCGCGGCCGTTCGCCGTCGGAGGTTCGAGTCCTCCCTCGAGCATTGGTGTATGTGTTGTCCTTAGGTTAGTTTAACTTAGTTTAAGCAGTTTGTAAGATAGGGACTAAATCTTTAGCAGCATTACACGTTCCAGGTAGTTCTTTTACTTTTTTCTCAATTTCGCACAATCTACTCTGAAGCGTAGTTGTATTGCCTTTACAAGCATCTAATTCTGTATGATCATTAGTAGTAATTAATAACATAGCATTTTCTTAATCCTGCCCAATTGCGTTAATTGCTTTTACTTGAACATTAACTTCATGATTGAAATCAGATTCCTGTGACATTTCTGACGCCTGTTTTAGCCCATCTTTCCAATTACTTTCTAATCTTTCAAAGTTATCTTTTATCTCTAACAATAATTGAAACATTTCCATTATTTTTTTAATTTGAACAATCTCTTTTTCTTTGTTATTTTCCTCCGGCAAGGTATCTGCTGAAGCAGTTATATGGCTCACCTTGCTCAATAGTGTTACCTGCTCGTCTCAAATACCAGCGTCGGATTCATTGTCTCTGACGCTCGCATTCAGATTTTCCACTTCATTGTAGTTAAGAGCGGCATCATCTATATTGTTTACATTAATCTGCTCTATGTTTTGACTTGCTGTGTTCTCTACATTGTTAGAATCATCCGCAAAATTTGAATCTATATTTACACCTACAATCTTTTCTGTGTTATTATCTACATTATTTGGCTGCTGGGCAAAATATATGCTGACACTTTCTGTGTTCTGCTTAATATGATGGCTTTAAGCCAGAAATATTACACAGTTTAGGAGATATGACGTGATAAACACTGGAAAGCGTAGGGAACGGCCGCATCGTGTTTCTTCATATTTTATGCGCTGTCGTGCCTCTTTTATCAGGTAGTGATGAAAATTGCACAATTGATCTCCAACACAAGAAGAAAATCGCTGTCTACATAAACTTTCGTATGGTGCATGGCAGAGAGGACTTCAGCTACGGACGTCGAAAAAAATGTATTATTCCGATACTGATGAAAATTTGCACATTTAATCTTCCCTTCCATCGCGTTGGAGCGGCCGAGCGCATTGATGCACGAGGTCGTTCCCCGTCGGGGGCTCGAATCCCCCCTAGGGCATGGATGTTTGTGCTGTCTTTAGTATACGCTAGTTAATAAGTAGTTTGTAAGTTTAGGGGATTGGTGACCCCGCAGTAAGGTGCCATAAGCTTAACAAACATTTGAACACTTGATTTCTTCCCTTCCAAAATCCAACAACAACAACAACAACAAAAACTTAATCTTCTAAACAAGAGACACATCACTGTCTCCCTAAGATTTGATACGGTACATGGCGGAGGGTGCTTTTCAATAAACTTGGACACCACTTCCACTGGCAACCATGAAAGTTAACAGAGTTATATAATTCTTCACAGATGGAGGAGGCAATCGAATGAGGTGAAGTTCGTCAGAGAGAGCCGGAGGTGATTGGCAGAGAAAGGGAAAAGTGTAAATGGGCAGAGGGCGGGTAGCAAGAGATGAATAAAGAGAGAGGGAGAGGGGTGTGGAGGAGGCGGGTAGAGAGAGAAGGAAAGAGAACCTGTACGCAGACAGAAGATCGAAGAAGAGATGGACTACCTTAATGCTGGAACAAATAAGTACTCGGCTGACGCCGGAATTCAGCTAGTTCAATATAAGAACATCGTTAAAATATCAAGAGGATTAAGCCTGGAATGGAAATTAAGAGGCGGGTGCGACAAACCTAATTACAAAGTGGAATGAACTGCAGCAAACTCTTAACCGAGCAATAAAGAAGGCGATTCCTTTGCTGTCTGGAAATGAGATACGCTCGATAATTAACACAACTTGACTTTTAGAGTAGATAACGAGTAAAAACAGAAATAGAAAGTAAGATTGAGGTACCGTGGCCGAAGACGACGAGTTTTATTTGAAAAGGTGGGAGTGTGCCCGTTTGGCGTTGTGAGGCGGCGGGTGTTGTATATTAACGAGGGCGGCCGTCCGACTACACATGTAGGCGGGCAAGTAACGTCAGCTTGAAATGTCGGAGTTGTTCCATTAGAAGCATATCTGTGCAGCTCTCATCTATTATTTTGCCACAATCTGGCGGCGGCGCATCAAAGTTTGAGCCGCGCCGCGGCGCGCAGCTGCGCTCTGCATTATTTACCCCCTCGTGCTGCCCCATGTCACTGCAGGCTCCTCACTTCTTGCCGTACTTCCCTCGTTGTTTTATCACTCCCTCTCTCTCTCCCTCCCTCCCACTCCCGCCTCTCTCTATCTCTCTCGAATGATTTGATTCACACTTAAAGGTTGCTTGCCGGCCGCGGTGGCCGAGGAGACTGAGGCGCTTCGGTCACGGTCTGCACGGCCACTACGGTCGGAGGTTCGAATACCCCCTCGGGCATGGATATTTGTGCCGTCATTAGTATAAGGTAGTTGATAAGTAGTTTGTAAGTTTAGGGACTGATGACCCCGTAGTTAAGTCACATAAGCTTAACAAACATTTGAACATTTAAAAGGTTGCTTCAAATTTCCGCTACCAGTCACATCTACATCTACACGGGATCCTCTGCAAGTCACATTTAAGTGCCTGGCAGAGGGTTCATCGAACCACCTTTATACTATTTATCTCCCATTCCATTCTCGAATACCGCGCGGGAAGAAAGAATAAGATATCAGTATAGTGTAAAAATTGGCAATTGGCTTTAAATAATGAGAAGTGTGAAGTCGTCCACATGAGTACGAAAAGAAATCCGTTAAACTTTGTTTACAAGATAAATCAATCAAAAGTGATGGCCGTAAACTCCACTAAATACCTAGGAATTACTATGACTTCGGACTTAAATTGGAAAGTACACACAGATAATGTCGTGGAAAAGGTGAACCAGAGACTGCGTTTTATTGGCAGAACCCTTAAAACATGCAACAGAACAGCAAAAGAAACTGCATACACTACACTTGTCCGTCCAATTTTGGAATATTGCTGACCAGTGTTGGATCCTTATCAGGTGGGTTTCACGGAGGACATCGAAAGAGTCCAAAGAAGGGCAACTCGTTTCGTATTGTCACGATACAGGGGAGACAGCGTTACTGAAATGATACAGGATCTGGGATGTGAATCATTACAACAACGGAGCTTATCGCTGCGGCGTGGGCTACTTACGAAACTCAAATTGCCAACATTCTACTTCGAATGCGAAAATATATTGTTGACTCCCACTTACATAGATAGAAATGATCATCAGAATAAAATACGAGATATCAGAGCTAAAACGGAAAGATTCAGATGTTCTTTCTTCCCGCGCGCTATTCGAGAATGGAATGAGAGATCAATAGTATAATGGTGCTTCGATGAACCCTCTGCCAGGCACTTAAATGTGATTTGCAGATTATCCCATGTAGATGTAGATAACACTTGAATTTCTCCGATCGAGCTCTGATTTCTAGAATTTTATTCTGATGATCATTTCTATCTATGTAAGTGGTAGGCAACAATATATTTTCGCATTCAGAGGAGAATGTTGGCGATTGGAATGTCGTAAGTAGCCCACGCCGCAGCGATAAGCGCCGTTGTTGTAATGATTCCCATCCCAGATCCTGTATCATTTCCGTAACGCTGTCTCCCCCGTATCGTGACAGTACAAAACAAGCTGCCCTTCTTTGGACTCTTTCGATGTCCTCCGTCAAACCCGCCTGATAATGATCCCACACTGGGCACCAATACTCCAAAAATGGACGGACAAGCGTAGAGTATGCAGTTTCTTTTGTAGTTCTGTTGCATCTTTTAAGGGTTCTGCCAATAAAACGCAGTCCCTGGTTCGACTTTCCCACGACATTATCTATGTGCTCATTCCAGTTTAAGTCTGAAGTATTAGTAATTCCTAGGTATTATGTGGAGTTTACGGCCTTCACTTTTGATTAATTTATCTTGTAAACAAATACCATTTGAGTAGTAAAAAATATTTATTAGCGACATGTTTTCAAGAAGAGAACTACTCAACGTGAATGTGAGTGATAAAACAAACACCTTTGGAAACAGACTGTATGTCAGCCCATAAGGAGACATAATCATACATAGGTCATCTTCCTGCTTTCACAGGTTCATTGCCACAAACTTCCAAGATATTGTCAATTTAGAATAATGTATACCTTCAGTAACATATCTCGTATGCCTTTAGCCTGAAGTGGGTGTACAACATCGAAACATGTCGCTAATAAATATTTTTAAATCCTTTTGAAGCGACCTTTTAATTATTTACATACTGTCAAGGTCGACACAAAGTCAACATGCCTTTAAATTGATTCAGATTTGTCTGTCAGTGCAAGCTTGTTCGCATTCGCAGAACTACGACAACCTACACCCGTTTGAATCACGTAACAGTCAAGCCTTATTCTGTGTAGTCTTTTTGACGACTACACTTCCTTTCATTTCTAAATTGGCGATTCCATAACTCCCCTCACGTGTTCCATTAACTATGAACACTTCTTTAGATCAATTACTGCTACAGATTAATATTTTAAAAAGAAAATAATACTGAAGTTACTGTTCTGCTAACTTACAATCGACATTTCAAATTGATTCCATATATCTAGATTTCCAAAAAGGTTTTGTTTCCCCTTTTCCAAATGTTTATTTATTTTATTTATGCATTTATTTTACCTTGCAATATGAGGGCCTTCAGGCCCTTTGTTACACCTACTTACTCAGATTGAACAATTCGTGTAGTACATTACAGACATAACGTGTGTAAAACAAGTATTAAAGCTTAAAAAAAGGTCATTACTCGAATAATAGTAACAATAATATAAAGATAATTATAAGAATAAATAATGATAATAATAACAATGATAATGATGACTTTGTAAAGGGCAGTAGGCATGTTTCATATTATGAACATCAGCCCTATTATCATTTAGGAATTGCCTCGTTATATTTTTGCAGATTGTGAGTTATTCACATCGAGCACAGATCTAAGACAATAGAATGTGATGAAAGAGATAGAGAACAGGTAGACTGGTTAGAGGAAGAGAAATAGAATGGTAAGATTCAAAACTATGATGGAGAGAAGAGAAAAAGAACTGACCGGAGCATAACAATGGAGGATATGCCGTCGTTAATACGTAATAAATTTTGAGTTTCCTTTTTAATGTCGCGTGGTTTAGCGTAAGACGTGGATCACATGGCAGTGTCTTCCATAGTCGTACGGCTGAGATGGAGAAAGACACGGAGAAAGATTTGGTGTTGTGTAAAGTTATAGCCAAGATGCTAGATGTATCCCATCTGGTATTGCGGTTGTTAGATGATGATAGGTGTTTAATGTGAGAGGATAGGTATTTGGGGCACCTGTGGGTAAGAAGTCGATGAACTAAGCACAGTGTCTGAAAATCTCGCCACTTATGTGAGCGCATCCAACCTAGCTGGTTATATGAAGGACTGATATGATCGTACAGCCGTATATTGCCAACGTACCTAATGCAAGCATTCATCATTGACCTCGAGCATCTTAATTTTCGCTATTTGTGCCGTGATGAACTACATCACAGTAGTAAAGATTTGTCAAGACAAGTGTTTGAACTAGTTTTTGTTTAACTGATGTTGAAAATATATTTCTAAATTTTTTGATTGTATATATGTGGATGAGAGCGACTACCTGTAAAATGTTCAAATGTTTGATATCTATGGGACTAAACTACTGCGGTTATCGGTATCTAGGCTTACAGGTTACTTAAGCTAATTTACACTATTCTAAGAAGAAGAATCACACCCACGCCCGAGGAAGGACACGAGCCACTGACGGGCAGCAACCGGGCGCTGCGCAGCGAGATGCCTTAGGGTGCTCGGCCATTCCAACGCGGCCCCTTTTTCCACAGGCGCTTTCAATCTATATCTACATCTACATACTTCGCTAGCGGGTATTTTTGGACCATTGTCTCTTCGTCCTATTCCAGTCACGTATGGTTCGCGGGAGAAACGATTGCTGGATGCCTCCGTGTGGGCCCAATCTCTCTAATTTTATCTTTGTGGTTGTGCGACGAAATATACGCAGGAGGAGAAACGTCTGCTCTCATAACTTTCACAGAAGCCCTTACCGCGATACAGAACGTCTCTCTTGCAGCGTCTGCCACTGGAGTTTCCTAATCATCTCTGTGACACTTTCGCGATTACTAAATGAGTCCATGACGAAACATGCTGTTCTTCCGTTTGAACTTCTCAATGTCTTATATTGACTCTGCCTCGTACAGATACCACAATTATGATCAATACATAAGAACTGGCCGAGAGATTGTTTGGTAACCTACTTCCTTTCTTGGCGGACAACATTTCTTGGGGATTCTTCTAATGAGTACTGGCTAACATCTGACTCACTCACGATTAATTTTGTATGGTCGTTCCGATTCCAATCGCTCCTTATGTCTACAGTCCACTCCCAGATACGAGGGTTGGAACTTAAATAGTGGCAACTAAATATTCACAACCGATACAAAAGCGTTAAATGTTTGCACCTGTTACTGTCCTTCAAAGTAGTCACCAGCGTTGTGTAGAACCCATTTCCAGCGATCTGGAAGGCGTAGTATACCGTTGGTAGAACCTGTTCTCATGATGGTGTGAATGGAACGGTCTACTGCCTATCGAATCTCTGGAACAGTTCCTTCATCTTCGGAATCAAATCAAAGTCACTATGAATTAAGTCGGGGAGTATGGTAGATGACACAGTACTTACCAGTCCCATCGGCCGCACAGAGCAGCCACAGCTTGCGTTGTATGCGCCCGCCCATTGTCGTGCAAAATGATGGTTGGGTTGCGCAGAAAGTGTTGCCGCTTCTTTCAGAAAGCTGGTCGCAGGTGATGCTCCAAAAATGAGCAGTAACACTGTGTACTTACGGTCTGCCCTGGAGGAACGTAATACATTAGGATAACACCATCACAGTCGTACATGACAATCTTCACAATACTGGGGCTCTGACGCTCTTTCGACTTTCACGGCAACCCATAATGACGCCATTCGTTGGATTGGCGTTTCAGTTTTGGATCGTACGATGTGGCCCATGTCTCATCTAGTGTTACGATGCGGCGTAAGAAAGCCTCTCCTTCGCGCTCATAGCGATCCAGCATCGTAACGCATCCATTTCAGCATTTCCGTCAGTTCATGTGGAACCCATCGTAATGCAGTTTTGGCAGGCCCAGATGTTCCTTCAGAGTGCTAAGCACAGTCGTATGCGCTAATGCAGTTTCGTGGGAGAGCTCACGAATCGGCTGACGTCGATCACTGTCCACTGACGCGGCAACAGTATGCACTTTTTCAGAAACGCTAGGACGACCTGCCCGATGCATGTCTGCCCAGTTTGCCGAACTTCGTTGAAGGCTTTTACTCAACATGCCACTGTTCTGTACGGCAATGTCGATTCCCCACACGCCTCTTGAAGACCTTGATGATACTGTCGTGCTGTTCGATCTCTGGCACATTCAATCTTGATCGAACTCCGTTGCTCCTGTTTCGAAAACATAGTGACACTGTTACGTTAGCTCGCTAGCTCACAAGTGACTGTGTTTCTCTCAATTGTGCGCACGCTAATGACGTGGGACGGGCGAGTCCATTTGCTCCGAGGTAAGGTAGGTATGTCAGCAACGTGTGCTATTAGCGACAATAGTAGATTCCATTGCATAGTGTCTCCACAGTAGTGTTGCCACTATTTAAATTCCAACCCTCGTAACTGCTTCCAGTGTTTGCTCTGCTACTGCGTAGTCAAATAATAAAGAATCTTTCTTTCTGTGTAAACGCAGCATTTAATTGCGAGGGTATAGAGAATCATCGCTGTTGTGGGACTGGAGTCGCCATGACCTAATCGAAAGTTCACAGTGCGAAATAAATCATCGGTTAAAAGTGAATGTAATTCCTCTAAGGGTTTGTCAGATACGAAATACGAATATCAATACCATTGAAAACAAATAGAATCTTACGGTTATGGTACAATATGCAATTCTTAGTGTCGTAATACACATTGACATTCCTGTATGTCTCAGAGAGGAAGCGGCAGCAGTTTTTTTATGCCGCGACGGTCGAATGGTGAAATTGTGAGATGTTAGTAGATCGTTGGACACGCAGATCACGCGCTGAGGGTGCGATAAGGAAACTGCCTGTGGTAGCGATTGCTCCCCATAATGGTACTGCTATGGTAAGTACGCATCTGCACACTGCTGGCGATCCCACCGAATCGCCCATGAATGCAGAGTCCGCGATATCGCACAAGAGATGAGAGACCACATGCCGACCTCGGCATTCATCGGACTGGATGTTGGGCTCTTCTCCACTTTTAACTTCTGCCATGTGCTACACTTTTGTTCAGTTATGCGTAAATCGAAGATCGAATGAGACCACTTGATTCATACGTAGGGACGTATTCAGGCTGGGTTTCTTTTTTCATCCTAGTCGAAATTTTCGCCAAGTAAATGTTGGTTGTGGTGTAACATAACTGCTTTAAATAAAGTTGCTTATGCTTCTCTTTTCATATTGTGCCTTTATATTTACTTTGCCAACTTTCTTCCGGTGATTCAGTCTTTCGCATTTGTTTTATCTTCTAAAAAATTAAATTGGGTAAAGTATCTGGAAGGGAAATAAATTAGCACACACAACTGAATCAAACCGTGTGCTTCGTAGAAACCGAACTGTCATTGTCAAGAAACTAGTTTGTGAGAACAGAATTACTGCGATAATGATGAATGGCCGCGGTGGAGTGGCCGAGCGCTTTAAGGCGCCTTGCTGCGGTTGCTCGCCGTCGGAGGTTTCAGTCCTCCCTCGGGCACGGGTGTGTGCGTTGTCTTTGGGTTAGTTTAAGTAGTTTGTAGGGACTGATGAGCACAGAAGTTAAGTTCCTTAGATTTACAAACATTTGAACGTTTAAGTGATAAAGAAATGTTATAGAAATACAATAGAAGATTTTCTTGGACAGCTGTGGCAGGAAACCCAGAGCGTTTTGAACGTATGACTGTAACTGGGACTCTGCCGAGTATTTTCTATGGTAGCTGCGCATTAAGCAGTCACCCAGTACCAAAACTGATCCATGAAATATTTTAACACGTGTCCTCTGAGTGCGAGGCCGTAAGTTCGGCATTTGGTAACGGGAATTTTAATGTATTGTGTTAACAATTATGACAGAAAGAGTATTAGTTGCTAATAGCTTCTCATATGCAACAGGGGGGCGTTCCTAAGTGTCCGGGAGGTGGACAGATCAGCCTTCTATGGCATGTATGTATTACACTTCACAAAATGGACGTCGTAGACGTCCAATAAATGTTCCCGTCTCTAATGGCCACGCAGTTGACGGGAGGTCAAACACTAATCATCCTTTCTTCCTTCTTCCTTGTTCAAAACAAAACAAAAAATTAATTTCCATCGTGACTGCAAAACATATACCCACACTATCTGCAGTTACCTTTTAAAAGATAGGCGATTTTACTATAATCTCCACGGCAGGCTCCACCGCATTTGATTGCATACAAGTCATCAGTTCTCCATACCGCGTCCTGCACGGTTTGTACCTCCTTAGGAGTTCGACCTTAATATTGGTGGTTGCGATCCGTTGTTAACCCCGTAGTTAAGTCCCATAGACTTTACAAAAATTTATATTTTTCACCAGGTCATCCGAAGATGGACAGAGCCAGAAACTCACCATGCAAAATATATGTATTCAAAACGTCCTGTGAATACTTGTTCGCGACTTTTCAGCATTTTTAGAGTCATTGGTATAATTGTATCTGCCATGTAACAGAACCTTTCCCTGTGGTGATTACTTTTGAATAAAGAATTCAGTTATACCCACAGTGTCGTTTCGTACGTTTTCATGTGAACACAGGTCTTAATTCAGTGGCAGCAGATAACTTAGAGTACTGTAATCGGCCACAGACCGCCGGTGGGAAAGCCGACGCGACAGTTGCGGGCGACCTTTCCGAGAAAGCCATCGCCACGGGACTAATCGGGCTTATTCGAGAGCGCCAATTGCAGGTGTCTGGGCCATCCCCCTGGAAAGCTTTCGGACGGAATTAGCGCGTGCGACGTAGCCACTGTGCCGCCGGATCGGCCGTAACACCAGAGAGCGACGGCGACTAGGGCCGCGCGGCCGCAGCCGCAGCCGCAGCCGCAGCGGTATTTCAATTTGGACGCCGCGTCTCGGCGACGCAGCCGGCAGTTTTAATATGTCGCAGATTAAGCGCGCACACATGTCGACTCGCCGGGATTACTCTCGGTTAATGCTTGCGTCTCCCGCGCACCGTATGCTCGTAAACTTTTAGTTATCACATCGAAAAACATGTAGCTGCCACCGTGACGATGTTACAAGAAATGTATTCACAATTGCGAATACGAATAGCGTCAGCTGTATAATTTATTGGCGAAATGTTAAGATTTGTATCGCAACGGGATTTCGCGCTTTTAGCGTGCGGTCGCGGTAAGCCGAAGTCAAGAAAGCGACGCCGCGCTGGAAAGGCCGAGCTTTCCGAGGCAGCTGCTGGGCCCGCCGCCAACTCGCCGTAGGAGGTGCGAGTCCTCCTTCGAGCATGGGTGTATTTGTTGTCCTTAGCTACACTATAGCAGGTCAGCAGTTGGAACCAGTTAACTCAAATGTTCAAATGTTTGTAAATCTATCGGACCAAACTGCGTGGTCATCAATCCGTAGCTATACTAATAACAATTTCGTGTGACTCATTGGCCTGGTGTAAGTCTATCTATTGGACGCCACTTCGGCGACTTGCGCGTCCCTAGCCTACCCCAGTGATCCAACCGGGGAAAGGGGACCTACAGCTTAACATTGAATCCGAACCACGTTTCGTTTCTGGCGACTCCTCACATCGTTGAGAGGTGAGGGATGGGTTAAAGTGCACACTGAAAAATCCTGAGGTCCGACCGGGTTTCGAACCCGCGACCCTTCGGTTTCCAGGCGAACACTTTACCCCCAAGACCACCGGGTCCGACAGTCCTTAGCTTACAAACTACTTACACCTAGGTAAACTAACCTAAGGACAAAAACACACATCCGGCCGCGGTGGCCGAGCTGACTGCGGCGCGCCAGTCACGGTCTGCACGGCCACTACGGTCGGAGGTTCGAATCCCCCTCGGGCATGGATATTTGTGTCGTATTTAGTATTAGCTAGTTCATAAGTAGTTTGTAAGTTTAAGGACTGATGACCCCGTAGTTAAGTCCCATAAGCTCTACGAACATTTGAAACACACACACCCATGCCCAAGGGAGGACTCGAACCTCCACGGCGAGCAACCGCGCGCCCCGCAGCGAGACGCTTTAGACCGCTCGGCTACTCCACCGCACCGGAACCAGTTAACTCCATAAAGTATCTGGGAGTAGGCATTAGGAGGGATTTAAAATGGAACGACCATATAAAATCAATCGTCGGCAAAGCAGATGCCAGACTTAGATTCATTGGAAGAATCCCAAGGAAATACAGTCCGAAAACAAAGGAAGTAGGGTTCAGTACACTTGTTCGCCCACAGCTTGAATATTAGTCACCGGTGTGGGATCCGTACCAGGTGGGGTTGATAGAGGAAGTGGGAAAGATACAATGGACAGCAGCGCGCTTCGTTACAGGATAATTTGGTAATCGAGAAAGCGTTACGGAGATGATCGATAAACTCCAGTGGAATACTCTGCAGGAGAGACGCTCTGTCGCTCGGTACGGGCTTTTGTCGAAGTTTCGAGAACATACCTGTACCGAGGAGTCTTGCAGTATATTGCTCCCTCCTACGTATATCTCGCGATGAGATCATGAGGATAAAATCAGAGAGATTAGAACCCACACAGAGGTATACCGACAATCTTGCTTTCCGCGAACAATACGTGACTGGAATAGGAGGGAGAACCGATAGTGGTACTCAAGGTACCCTCCGCCACACACCATCGGGTGGCTTGCGGAGTATGGATGTAAATGTAGAAGTTAGTTTAAGTAGTTTGTAAGCCTAGTGGACTGATGATCAGAGTATAAGTCCCATATATTTACAAACATTTGCACACAGCGACAATTGTAATAAACGTCTCCAAAAGATGTTTGTATCGTCTATGGGACTTAACTACGGGGTTATCAGTCCCTAAACTTACAAACTACTTATGAACTACTTATGAACTACTTACGAACTAGGACGGCACAAATATCCATGCCCGAGGGGGGATTCGAACCCCCGACCGTAGTGGCCGTGCAGACCGTGACTGGAGCGCCTCAGTCCCCTCGGCCACCGCGGCCGGCTAAATGTCTCCTGTGTGGGCATTAGATAATGGAATGTACAAGCACTCACGGGTAGTAGGCAGTGTGTGGCAGGGAGTTTCATATCAGCGCACACTCCGCTGCAAAGTGTGTGGCTTCTGTAAGTTTGCGTCAGCGCGGCGGACGTGCACGGACAGCGTAATGATTAACACGACCGGCACTGAAAATGCGGCGAATATGAGTTCGAATCCCGGTCCAGCACAAACTCCTATTTCCCACATTTTTGCAGCTTGTCGCATTGATCACTAGCGTGCCTCTCGAACTGACCCAACCTTGATAATTTTAGATAACACTGTTCAGGGAGTTCATCGATCTTAATTAATTTATTCAGCAGTCTAAGATAATATTTTTACGTAAAACGGCCGGTTTCGGCAGAAATCTGTTGCCGTCTTCAGTTACAGGGCACCATTCGGATGTTTCTGGTGGTTTGGAGCATTGGCGTGCGGGCAGTCGCTAATCTGCTTGTGTATCGACTGCGGCTGCACTACGCTGCTCCATAAACTGCCGACTCTATCGGCAAAAGCTTTATGCCGAAGCCGGTCATTTTAAGTAAAAAACGTTGCGATCGTAGACTGCTGAAGTAATGAAGTCACCCAACCTTCCACTCTTGTCACCTATGCAAGAGTGTATATATAATTAGTTATTACGATTTAAGGGAGAGACGTTATTACAAATCTCGCGTGCCTTACTTTGGCTTAAGTACAACGAGAAGTTTCCGATGTTTTACGATCTCATCAATGCAGTGAGTGCACGTCAAAAGGAACAGATATTACGGCGATTGCAGGTCCCAAGAAATGGAGCAATGTGTTTATTTAAATAAAAACGCACGTACCTAAAAAACTTTAATTTCTAGAAATAAAAGTATTTTATTTTATATTTTCAAAATGTTCAAATGTTTGTATAGATTATGGGACTTAACTACGGGGTCATCAGTCCCTAAAATTACAAACTACTTATGAGCTAGCTAATACTATGGACGGCACAAATATCCATGCCCGATGGGGGATTCGAACCCCCTACCGTAGTGGCCGTGCAGACCGTGACTGGAGCGCCTCAGTCCCCTCGGCCACCGCGACCGTCTTTATATTTTCTGTTTAAAATTTCGTACATTTTAAATTATTGAAAAAATGCGCATTTCATGTGAAAGCCAATAAAGAATTAAAAAGGTGTCTCTCTTAATAAAAAAATCAATATTCTTTTAATAACGTAATAAATGCACTTGTTAATAAGTCTGTCTTTTTGTTGAGGTCTTCAGACCACAGAATGACCTGATGCAACTCTCCACGCTATCCTGTACTGTGCAATCCCATTCATCTTATGAACGGCAAACCACATCCTTTTGAACCTGCTTACTGTATTCTCGTCTCGGCCACACTCTGCGGTTTTTATTCTACATACATCCTTCCAACGACAAACTGATTATTCCTTGATGGCTGAGAATGTTTCCCACCAATCGATCCCTTCTTTCGTCAAGATATGGTAGAAATTGCTTTCCTTCCCAATTCTGTTCAAATGTTTGTGAATCTTAGGGACCAAACTGCTGAGCTCGTCGATCACTAGACATAAAAACCACCTAAACTAACTTACACTAAGGACAAAAAACACACAGCCATGCCCGAGGGAGGAGACGAACCTCCGGCGGGTAACGGCCGCCCAGTCCGTAGCATGACTGTGACAGAGGACCACAGTGGCTTAGTCCCATACATTTACAAACATTTGAACATTTTTATTCACTGTTTCAAAAATAATTCTCCAGTGAATAGGAAACTCTAAGAGGGTGTACTAATTTTTGCTTCCGTGTGTGGTATTTGTTGTTTCGGATATGCCAGAAAGAACACACACTATTTTTTTTTTCCTGTAACCACTATGATAAAAGCCAGAAAGGTATTTACGAAATTGCCTGCTGGTGGACACTGAATTAAATCACAGAAAAAATATTTTGTCGGTGTATTACAGCCCACTGGTCGCATTAATTAACGATAATATTACCATTAATTAATGCAACCAGTCGGCTGTAATGCACAGACTAAGAAAAACCTCTGACAAAAAAGTTCAGTGAATACTCCCGTAACATTGACATACATGAAATGTGAACTACAGTCTTTCGAAATGGTCACCTCCGATAACTATGCACCGCTAAGCCCTGCGCTACATGTCCTAGAAACTTTGCTCGAAGTCTTCCGTTGGCATATTGTTCAAAACCCTCGTCACGTTTCGTTTGACGTCAGGAATATCGTCAAATTTATTTACTTTCAAACCGTGTTTCAGTCTAGGGAATAGGAAGAAGTGTGGTGGATTGAAATCGCTGATCCTAGCAAAAAAGGAGGTGGTGTATTGTGTTAAAACTATAACGTAACATCACATATTTTAACGGGAAGATTAAGCCCGAAAAAGTGGCGCAAGATTTGTGACAGTGTTGAGTGACACCGTGATATAATTGTGCTTACTGCCGGATTGCAGTGTTTGTGATTCATTTTTCGCGGTCGCCAGCTGCTCGGAATGGCTGTCTGCACACTCTCTGCGTGGACCCTGCAGCCGGTAACTGTGTCCAGTTTATAAGAGATCAATATTAGCAACAATAATTCTAGGTCACCAACAGGCACCGCCGACGAGTACATACGCGTGCTGAAAAGCATCAGCCATTCATCGGAATCGCATTGTGGGCCTTCCAGAGGGTCGGTTTCCAGGAATTCTGACGTCACACTACTGGTTTGGCCCACCATACTTCATGAATGTTCGGCTCAGTCCTGGACTCGCACATTAGGTCAGACACCAACGCAAAGGAAGCCACTAAAGGTATCCACTGTATGGTGCTTTATCGAGGATTTTCATGTACTTAAATATGCAGCTAGGAGTTATAAAAATGGTCGAATAAGAACTCGCTCCGTGGCGGACATAGTAGCTGGAAGTCGTAAGATCTGCAGTGTCACGTGATGTGACGTGCGCGCCGCGGGTCTCGGGGAGGCAGGGTTGGACGTATAGTCGCTCAAATTGCTCAGAATGCAGCGGTATTGACCAGCTGCTATCAACAGTTGCCTAGTCGGCTATGGAACATTCCCAGACCTCTAGACCAGGTTCAAAAAAAATTTCAAATGTTTGTAAATCTATCGGACCAAACTGCGAGGTCATCAGTCCGTATCTTACAAAGTACTTAAACTAAGGTAAACTAACCTAAGGACAACACACACACACACACCCATGCCCCAGGGAGGACTCGAACCTCCACGGCGAGCAACCGCGCGCCCCGCAGCGAGACGCTTTAGACCGCTCGGCTACTCCACCGCACCGGAACCAGTTAACTCCATAAGGTATCTGGGAGTAGGCATTAGGAGGGATTTAAAATGGAACGACCATATAAAATCAATCGTCGGCAAAGCAGATGCCAGACTTAGATTCATTGGAAGAATCCCAAGGAAATACAGTCCAAAAACAAAGGAAGTAGGGTACAGTACACTTGTTCGCCCACAGCTTGAATATTGCTCACTGGTGTGGGATCCGTACCAGGTGGGGTTGATAGAGGAAGTGGGAAAGATCCAACGGCGAGCAGCGCGCTTCGTTGCAGGATATTTTGGTAATCGAGAAAGCGTTACGGAGATAATCGATAAACTCCAGTGGAAGACTCTGCAGGAGAGACGCTCTGTCGCTCGGTACGGGCTTTTGACGAAGTTTCGAGAATATACCTTTACCGAGAAGTCTTGCAGTACATTGCTCCCTCCTACGTATATCTCGCGAAGAGATCATGAAGATAAAATCATAGAGATTAAAGCCCACACAGAGGCAGACCGACAATCTTTCTTTCCGCGAACAATACGTGACTGGAATAGGAGGGAGAACCGATAGTGGTACTCAAGGTACCCTCCGCCACACACAATCGGGTGGCTTGCGGAGGATGGATGTAGATGTAGAAGTTAGTTTATGTAGTTTGTCAGCCTAGTGGACTGATGATCAGAGTATTTAAGTCCCATAGATGTACAAACATTTGAACACAGCGACAATTGTAATAAACGTCTCCTCCTGTGTGAGCATTAGATAATGGAACGTACGAGCACTCACGGGTAGTGGACAGTGTGTGGCTTGAAACTTCCTGGCAGATTAAAATTGTGTGCCGGACCCGGGTTTCGAACCTGGGACCTTTGCCCTTCGTGGGTAAGCGCTATACCGTCTGATCTATCCCTGCGCGCTTCTCGGTCCGTTCTCACAACTTTGCTTCTGCCCGTACTTTGCCTTCTACTTTCCAAACTACAAAAATTCTACTCCGAACCTCGCAGATCTAGCATTCCTGGAAGAAAGGATATGGTGGAAACATGACTTAACCACAGCCTAAGGTATGTTTCCAGAATGAAAGTTCTCACTCTGCAGCGGAGTGTGCGCTGATATGAAACGTCCTGGCAGACTAAAATTGTGTGCCGGACCCGGAATTCGAACGTTGTACCTTTACCTTTCGCGGGCAAGCGCTGTACAAAATAAGCTATTGTGAAGTTTTGAAAGTAGGAGGCGAGGAACTGGCAGAAGTTCTGAGGACGGACCGTGAAGCGTGCCGGGATAGCTCAATGCGAAGAGCGCTTGACCGCGAAAATCAAAGTTCCCAGGTTCGAATCCCGGTTCCGGCACACAATTTTAATCTGCCAGGAAGTTTCATATCAGCGCACACTCCGCTGCAGAGTGAAAAGTTTCATTGCAGAAATATCCCTAGGCCGTGGGTAAGCCATGTCTCCACCATATCCTTTCTTCCAGGAGTGCTATTCCTGCAAGGTTCGCAGGAGAGCTTTTGTGAAGTTTGGAAAGTAGGAAGCGAGGCACTAGCAGTAGTAAAATTGAGAGGACGGACCGTGACGCGTGTCGGGATAGCTGAGTGCATATAGCGCTTGCCCGCGAAAGTCAAAGATCCCAGGTTCGAATTTCGGATCCGGCACACAATTTTAATCTGCCAGGAAGTTTCATATCAGCGCACACTCCGCTGCAAAGTTGGAAGTTTCGTTCTAGTGTGTGTCTTGTGTAAGTTTGAGTCGTCGCGGCAGACGTGCACGGACAGCGTAATGATTAACACGACCGGCCGCGAAAATGCGGCGAATCTGAGTTCGAATCCCGGTCCAGCACAAACTCCTATTTCCCACATTTTTGCAGCTGCTCGCATTAACCATTAGCATACCTTTAGACCGATCGGCTACTCCACCGCGTCAAAGTTTCATATCAGCGCACACTCCGCTGCAGAGTGAAAGTTTCATTCTAGAAACATCCCTTTGGCTGTGGCTAAGCCATATCTCCACCATATCCTTTCTTCCAGGAGTGGTAGTCTTGCATGTTTCGCAGGAGAAAGTTTCATTGTGGTATGTTTTATTATGTAATTATACTCTAGTTAACAAAAAAAGTTGAATGTAGAAATTATAGAAAGTGCGTTTCGCGCCAAAACTGTTGGTACGCGCGACGAGCACTGCCCAGTTCCAGGCAGTCCAGCACAGACAGCTCTCGCGTGAACAGCTACGACAATCACGCTCTTAAGATAGTCTGTCAGGCAGTTCAATCTTAACGTCTTTCAACTTCTGTAATTATAATTCAAATTTCCAGTTAACTGACCGCACATATGTACAAAAGCGCGTATGTTAGCTTATCGCCATCAAGTGGCCAAGTTATGATACAATGTGGCGGGTAGCTTGCGTACCAAACCGATAGAGGTCAAACATTCTACACATTATACATATAGAAGAGTTAGAAATTTTTAAAAACTTGTCCTTACATGACGGACTATAATTGAATGAACAGGTGCAACTTCGTGGTAGAGGTTTTTTTAAAGGCATCAAGCCACTACTTTAGATAGTCAATTTAAGTTTTAAACATACGCGCTTTTGTACATATGCGCGGTCAGTTAACTGTCACCGTTGGCAGCGTAAACATTGCAGTCATTAGTGACTGTTCCGCCTGTCTACAAATATTTACTTTTTAGGTATGACTATCTGATTATGTCAGATATATTTTTTGTATTTTAAATTTTGACATGTAGGTTTAACATATTCAGCTTCGTCTGAAGAAGGTGCCCATAGCGGCATTGAAACCTGGTAACGATTATTTTCGTACTTTGCGACTGTATTTATAAATTTAATTTCATTGTAACAGTCGCTGATTCACAGCCATGCACAAAACTGTCCTGCGACATCTTTCTATATTAGAACTTGATGGAAGTCTCAAATATTGTAACAGTACTGAAGAACGGGTCGTACTAGTGTTCCATAAGCGGTCTCCATTGCAGATGAAAAACATTCCTCAAAAAATCTAAGTCCTCCATTCGCCGTTTCTACATAAATTGCAAAGTTCAAAAAATACATATATCAGTATGTCTAAGATCTGTTATTTCCAATGCTGTCTTATTTATGCACACATAAACATAAAAAAGGGTAAATATGTTCACTAGCAAAGGAGAAGAATTTAGTTTTCTCCCCGAAGAAAAAAAATACATAGCGTAGCACTTAACTTGTGCTATTTGTACTGTATGGATAAAAACATTCTCTACCTTCTGAGAGGGTTCGCAGCAAATGAATTTCAGCTGCAGGATGGTTCGCTTCCACTACTTGTCGTCCAGTTTCTATTGCGGATGTGTGCCATCCAATTACATTAACAGCAGAGGTACTTCAAGAAAATGCAGCGCACAATCCGCAGAGTGAGTGGAGAGTCCACCGAGAAAATGTGAGCCGCCAGCACGAGGCTGATTCTAAGAAACTAGCCCCAGGTACTCAAGATAGCCGCCAATCCAATGAGGGAATCTATTCGCCCGTTTGCTTCAGCCTTTATCAGCCGAGGCTTACTTGTCGTTGGAAGAGTGCAGGGAGAAATTGAAGTAGGCCCCTGTGAGGAGACGGACTTCTGTGAACTAGCTCTACGTCTGCAACTACATTACTCGATAGTTCACTGATAAGTGATTGTCAGATGATGGAAGACACCACTTCTGACCTATAGGAACTACCGCAATGAGCAGAACTAAACAGCAGAGCGACGTACCGAAGCGTACCTGTTTAGTATATCGTATTTGAACTGCAGCGGCTCGGCAATATCTAGCAAAATATTCATGTTAGTGCTTCAGCAAACTCCAAAATGAACGAAAGTGCCACGTTTATGATACTAATACGTTGCTTTTTTAGATGCAGACTATAACTATATATGTAAGCGTCGATTTTAGCGGCCGTTGTTACTGTCAATAAAATTTACCAGGTTGTGGAACTATATTGTCATTTTTTACAACTGTCCGACGTTTCGACCACTGTTGCAAATGCCCTTCCTCTGGATGTAGTCTTAGATCTGATATAATAGTGCAGAACAGTGCAATGAGGAAGAGAATGAGGGATATTGGGTATTCTTTGTTGGTGTTTGTAATATTTCAAGCCAAAGGTGGAAATGGGAGTCCTCGATTGGTGTTTAAATGTAGTATTGATTTTATTACTGGCGGTGACATCATTTCGTCTCGGTGGTGAAAATAGACATCCTTAATTGGTGTTTGTTGCTTGACTGAAATAGCCGCATTTGGAAAATGAATGCCACACCTTGAAGTATTTTATACAAAATGTAAATGTGAACGCTGGTGACTTTGGAAAAGAATGGCGATGCAGGTGTTGATTATTCGCGGTTATATTTAGGAACAAAATGTAACCATATACACTGACTATACCAGAAAATAAAATTACTATAAACAATAGTTCGACAGCTGTACGTCATTGTTAGAGTCGAAGATTTTTCATTAATAGTTTTTTATGCAACCTTAGATGACCTATCGAATAAAAATTATAAGGTTACAGACATAACGCAACCCTAAGAGTATTAGAAGGAATATTGTGCCTAAAAATTTAGATTTACTATTGCAACGTATGTCTCAGTCCGAAACTGTAGACTGGATTGTTGTCATTTGAGTGTTGTTGCACAGTTTTCTCAGAGACGATAGGGTGTTGTTAGACAATTGAGAGAATGAAGAGATTCAATTACGAGACCATCATTATACAGGGCGCCAATTTGTAAATACCCCCAAGGTAGTTTGGTGTGGCTAAACGACCATGTCAACAGGAGATGTCGAAGATAAAATGAGTAGTAATAAAATGAAATAAGTATCTACCCCTAAAAATAAATACCCAGTTGTCCGTTTCACAAAACTATGAAAAAGTATTCTTACGTTATGTTTGACAAAACCGGCCGCCAGTGCTGCTGTAGCAGTTTTAGTCATTCAAAGAAAGTCTACGCCAGGTGGTACTTAGGTATACGGGCCATGCAATATTAGTCGGGGGAGACTTCAACCTCAAGAGTATAGATTGGGACCTCTCTAGTTTCATTTCAGGCGGTACAGACAAGCAGTCTTGCGAACTACTATTGGACATGTTTTCCGAAAACTGTCTTGAGCAGTTAAACTGACAGCCCACACGCAATGGGAATATTTTAGACCTTATAGCTAAAAACAGGCCCGACCTTATTAACGACGTTATTGTAGAGACATGAGTTAGTGATCATAATATCGTCGTAGCGTCAATGCTGACCAAAGTTAATAAACCACTCAAGGAGGCTAGCAGCGTGTTTTCGTTAGAAAGAGCCGATAAGCAATTGTTAGTAACACACTTCGAAAATGAATGACATCGTTTAGTTCCGGTACAGTGGATGTAGAGGAATTGTGGGCTAAATTTAAATGCATTGTAAATAAACTACTGGACCAATTTCAACCAATCTTGGTACACATATTCCATACTATCGCTATACCACCTAATATAGATAGTTCCGGAAATTTGACGTCATAAACAATGAGAGCCCAGAAACCTATCATATCATGCACCATAACTTTATTCATATACTATTTGAGAATAAGAGAATCTAGCTATTTTCAAAAGACTTTACTCATAATTTATAATCTTTACGAAAGTTTCTCGCTGTCACCCCCAGTAGAATGATGAAATTTAAGAAGTTTATCACTTACTACATTTCCGCTATTCATACAGTGAAACTCCAGCATTCGGAACGACGTCAGAATTTATTACTTCTACGCTATTAATTGTACTCGCAAGTCATTTTACAGACAGTATACACATGAACCACTAAATGTATCTTCGAAATGATATCATAATTCATGAGATATGAGGTCATAAACAATTAGCATCCCGAAAAACTGCTCCATCACTCATGATTTTCGATTTATTACGTCTTTACTACTAAAAATATTCACGACATATTTTTCAAACAGTATACACGTATACTACTGAATACCTTCGAAATGGTATCATAATACGTCACATAGATCAGAAAATAGAATTAAAGGCATGGAAGTTCAATCCATCACGTTTGAGGTTGTACTTCATTATATCTTTATTATCCACTCCGTTCGAAAAACATTTCTCAGGCGGTTTCCTAATAGCCTATTTTAGTCTACGAATTTGTAAAATTGTATTATTTTAGGATGCATAGTTCAGGAGATATGACATCGTACTGACTGCCCTGCATATAAACGAAACTGTAATGGATACGAGTAGGGAGAAGACATTGAACAGAGAGGATAGAAGGATATGGACTAACGTAAGAAAGGAATAAATACGCCTGCGTAACACCGGCAACTAATGCCAGTAAGAAATTAATAAATAAAATATATACTGGTAGGTATATATCTTAAAATATTATAGTTCTCAACCACGAACCCCATCAACCACATGACATGAATAAACTAACAGTTGTAGATTGTTGGTTAGATGTTGCAGTGGAAGGAGAAAGGAAACATGGGGTCTAACGTCCTGTCGACAGCGTGGTGATTAGAGACGGTGGTTTTGGGGCTCGCCGTCACCACACTAGTCACAGCGCCAGACGTAACATAGCCATGACAACCTGACCACCTGTTGCTGCTTTTGCGTGCGTGCGTTTGTCTCCGCTGGCGATCGTTCTCTCTATGCACACCCTCACACATGGCATTGCCAGGAGAGTCTTCACAAGAGGCTCTCATAAAGTTTCAAAATATAAAGATGTTTACCATTTGCATACACCTAACAGAACCCCCTAAGAGTGGCTATCTCTTTCAATTATATGCTGCACATTGTAACGCAATTTTGTATATGACTTTTACGAGGAAAATTAGACTTTTCAGTAAAGGATCTGGAAGAGCAATAACACGGAATTGACAGTGTCTCGACTGTAAGGAATAAAATGAACATTAATGAGACTAAAACTAGCGTAATGGAATGTAGTGTCAGAAGTTGTCAAAAGTTTTTGCTCTTTGGGGCCTGCAGCATAATAAAGGTCATATAATGACATTTTACTAAAGAAATTCCAATTTGCTGCTAAGTTAAGATATTTTTATTAAGTCACAACAGACTGTTTCGGCGCATTAATGCCATTTTCAAGTGACCTGCAGATATAGGTAATAATTTTTACATAGTTTTCGTAGTTGTAATTATAAATCTTATTCTTAAAATAATAACAAAGGATTTTTACTTACGTCTAGATGGAATGGCGTCATCGAATCTGACTGTCTTCTGGTGTTATAAATTTTTTTTAATATATTTTAAATTATGTTTGACAATTCGATGATATATGTTTACATATTATCTTTTAATGGTGACAAAGATGATCTTTTTATCGCTATCAGTTGTAGTTGCGATCTCTGGTTGTTGCATTACGTTTAAGTGCACAGATTTTGCAATTAATATATCGTATATAAACGTCGTAAAATCGGCGAAAAGTAGATGTTGCTGTTCTGTAATGCTATGTGCAAACTTTTATCGTATTTCTAAAATTTTTTGGTGCTATAATTTCGTATTTTTCGCTTGTTGATATAACAGTGTTATTATTAGTCTAAGTTGCTGTTTTATTTAATGACTTAGAGATTTTGATAAGGGTGATCTTTGGTTGATTAATGGCTTCATAATTTTAGCCTTTTTCTTTTATGAGAATTTCAATAAAGTTTTTAATGTATTGTTGGTGTTTAAGCTCTGTTTGTTCGTTCAGGATTTCTTGGGGTTGGTTTTTCATATGTATATAAATTTCAAGCTCCTCAAGAATGGTCATAATAGGACCTTTTGGAATTTTATGTAGGACTTGTAATGCATTCTCAATTTCGCTTACAGTGTGATGGTGATTTTTTAGGTGGAGGAAGAAACTTGACTGGTTATTTTCACTATCTCTTATGTGTTCCTTAAATCTTATTTTAAAATGTCTTCCAGTTTGGCCTATGTAAAAACAGTTACAATCTTGGCATGTGATCTTGTATATACCTGGGTTAGTGTACATTGATGTATTCGTGTAATTTGATCTGAGTTTCAACCTAAGGCTGTTGGTGGTACGGAATGCTAATTGTATGTTGGTGGCTTTAAAAAGTGCATTAATTTTGTTGGAGATTCGCCCTAAATACGATTAACAAGAGAAACAGTAACTAAACAGAAAACTAAGTACATACCCACCGCCTATTTAGGACGAATCTCCAACAAAATTATTACCTATATCTGCAGGTCACTTGAAAATGGCATTAATGCGCCGAAACAGTCTGTTGTGACTTAATAAAAATATCTTAATTTAGCAGCAAATTGGAATTTCTTTAGTAAAATGTCAGTAGTGTCAGAAAATCAGGCGATGATGCAGGAATTAGGTTCGGTAGTGAGACAATAAAAGTGGTAGATGAGTTTTGTTATTTGGATAGCAAAATAACTTCTGATGGCCGAAGCAAGGAAGATATACAATACAGAATGGCTATTGGAAGAAAAGCGCTTCTGAAGAAGCGAAGTTTGTTGACATCCAATATTAATTTAAATGTTAGGAAGTCTTTTCTGAAAGCATTTGTCTGGAGGGTAGCATTGTATGGGAGTGGAACGTGGATGATAAGGAGTGCAGACAAAAAGACAGAAGCTTTCGAAATGTGGCGCTACAGATAAATGATGAAGATTATATGGGCAGTTCACGTAACTAACGAGGAGGTGCTCAACAGAATAGGAGAGAATAGGAGTCTTTGGCATATCCTGACTAAGAGAAGGGATAGGTTGGTGGGACACATTCTGTGTCATCAAGGAATCGTCAACTTAGCATTAGAAGGAAGTGTGTGGGGTAAAAATCGTAGAGGGAGACCGAGGGTCGAATGCAGTAAGCAGATTCAAAAAGATTTAGGTTGCCGAACGTATTCTCAGATGAAGAGGCTTGCAAAGGAGAGGGTAGCGTGGAGAGCTGCATTAAGCCAGTTTGCGGACTGAAGACCACAACAGCAACAGTAATTTTCAGAGTCATCAAATGATGGTTCGTTGGTTTGGAGAGAGAGAGAGAGAGAGGAATATAGGTTCTCAGTACCTCGATCTAGAGATGTCATCTAAAGATCGTGATGTCAGTAGAAACTTTGCTCGAATAGTAATGATACCAAGAAGATGTAAAATCAAGACATTTAAAGTTGCGTTGATGCCAGGGAAGTGATTTAAATAAAATAAATATAAAAGTCGATAGTCTGGCTCGTATTCATGTCAGAGAGCAGACACTGCCGCAGGAGTGACATTTGAATAACACATCAGGAAGGTCGATGAGTCACTTACAAACAGCATAACAAACGTTTTATCTTAGCCAAGAGAGTCGCGAAACCAACACCCGCCCGAGTGGTACAAGTGTATGCGAGCTTGTCCCGCAGATGATTTGAAAAGTTGATAATCAGATAAATTAAATTATTCAGTGAAAGGAGAGATTAATATTTAATTTTGGTGGATGTATGAAAACCGACAGTAGGAAAAAGAAGAGAAGGGAAAAATAGTTGACTGACATGGACTGGAGAAAAGAAATTAAAAGAAGGGAGATTTCCAGGGGCAAGTATGGACTCTGAGCGTGATGTATTGGTAATTATTTATAGATTAAAACTTAAGGAATTTCGAAAACATAGAAATTTAAGGATATAAGAACGAGATAAGGAACGAGATGTTGACAGTTTTAGACAGAGAATTATCCGATGTTGGGCTGAACTCGTGGAAAGGATGGAGCATAAGAAGAAATATCGATCATTTACTGTTCATTGCATTATTAAAATTTGGTAAATTAATGGATTTATTCCCTGCCGACTACCAGCCACATACCACCCAGACTTTAATCCCATAGATATAAATCCAAGATAACTAATCTCGAATACTGGAAATAATTATATCTATAGGAATCGCAAAAACATGGCTGATTCGTGTGCTACTATGACATCAGTGTAGAAGCAACTATGAAAAATAAATAAGAATTGCTAAAAGATTGGGGAAAAGCGATTTCACGTTAGTATTTAATGACTAGGGGAAGGAAATTATATTTTTGTTGAGTTAATGCAGAAACAGTCGTCTTAGAGCCAAGATTCATTATTGTATGTAATTTAACAGCAAACAACTAAGAGCAAAGCTAAAGGTGGTAGCGACATTACTAGCAAAGCCTCGAGAATAGAAAAAGAAATATAAAAGTTCTGCACGTCATTTTTCTCCTGTTCTAAACCAGCATCAAATTCATTGACGTTTATAGCAGAGTAGCGAAGCGGTAAGAGGCTTTGGCGGATCAGGTCTATGAAGGGCGTTGGCGTATAGACCTCTGTACTTGTGGGGCGTAAGTGGAATGCTATTACTCTGGACAAGTCTTTCTTTCGCTTGGCTGGGTAATACCGGCGTAACCTGATATCAGCCAGTGTCCGTGCCCTATTTGACCGTCGTCGAAGCAGCGGGCTAATGGAGCAGAAAGGGGCAGCTGTCTGCGGTTGTGGCCTATGGCAGACATCAACTAACCTTGGGCCACACGAGAGTCAAATGCTCAGTCAGCCGGCGAAACGGTTTGTCGGTTAGAACCTGGGTTTAGTTGTTTTCCCGAACGTGTTGGCGTACCTCAGTATATGTTTAAAGAAAGCCACAACTTATAAAGGATGATGACTTCTAGTAAATGTATATAGAGGAATTTGTCGTGAAATCTCAAAACTGATTCCGCTTCCGCGCTATCATTCTTGCTATTTAAACTTCAAGATGAATGAATCCTAAAAACATCCAGTAAAATATTTCACATCTTTTCGCGATATTTTTTTTTTTCATATTACCAGCTACTGTCAGAAAACTGTGAAAATGTGAATATAGACGTAATTGATCGTTATCTAGCAAATAGTAAAATAATATGTACTAATTTCACCCAACTACAATCTCCCAGTATTTATACCGTCAATATTAGGAACACAGTCCAAGGTGGTCCATTAGCACATTTTGTGATTAATAAACACATTTTCCAATAGCTTTGTGTATTTCATTATAAGATAAGGGGCTTTGTTCCCTCCTCTTCCATCTTTAACGAAAATAAATTTCGGTTGCCACCCTTCCCCTTTATCATACTTTATACATACATCTTCCACCTCCCTCCCCACCACCATCTTTGATCATCTGTATGCTCATAATTTTTTTAATGACAAAAAAAAAAACAAAAAAAAAAAAACACACAGACGCGTTGGATGTTGCCACAGAAACGCATAATGACATCCAAAAAAGAGATGAATACATGGGTTCATATTTTTATTGCCTCCCTTAAAGGATTTACCAATAAATAAGAATATAAAAGGTGTGAAATGCGTAAACTTTTTATGTTCAAATACTGTAATCATACTCTACATTCATTTTTCGTATCCTTGTCAGGGTAAGCTTCGATTATCACTTACAAATTTATCTGAAAAAAGATTTCTGTTTTAGTGTACATGCCTTGTTGTTCCTGTACTTCATGTTAGTAGCGGAACTTAATATTACCCATGTGTAGATAGACTGCTCACTGATCTGTCTTGACCAAGTGTAATTATGAATAATACAGCAGTAAAAATCCGTTTGTGATTTTTTTTTCTTTTTGTGATTTGGGAAATCATCCACTTGTAAAAATTTTCCAAAGACAGTGTACTGGTACTGGGGGTATCTGGGCATGATAATCAGTGTGTCTCTGCATCTCCTAGAAAGTTTTAACTGTAACGCGTAGATTTCCATGAATATAAAAAGTTTATTCTTAGTTCGTAGTACAAATGGGCTGCCTGAGTTGTGAAGTCGTTAGCTCGTTATATCGGTCATAACTTACGTAGTGGAAATAAAGTCTGCGAAAGACAGAAACGAAGGAATGACATGGTTCGTCGTTAGGAGATGGGGGCATTATGAGTGTTCAGCCCCGACTCGATTTACTAGTCTGCAGGCAGCACTCATCCCGTGCTATCTTTCCCATGATACGTAGCGGTTACTTTCAGTGGGTGCAAATATGTTATGTTGTCAGCAGATCACGTTCCACAGGGACAAATTCGTCTCCTAAAGTGATGAACCTATCGGCACGTAGGTCACAACGAACATTTCCTGAAGCAGGCCGCGGTGGCCGCGGGGACTGAGGCGCTTCAGTCACGGTCTACACGGCCACTACGGTCGGGGGTTCGAATCCCCCTCGGGCATGGATATTTGTGCCGTCCTAGTTCGTAAGTAGTTCATAAGTAGTTTGTAAGTTTAGGGACTGATGTCCCCGTAGTTAAGTCCCATAAGATTTACAAACATTTCATTTCCTGAACATTCCGAATTTTAAACATAAAAAATTATTTTCGATTCGTTAATACTAATCTCAAGCGACCTGAAATACACAATCAGTAGTTCTACAACCTATAGAGTTGTCGCTAAACCGATTTTTCAAATCCAGCAAAGCATCATCTTTTACTTATCTCCTCCTATCTAATAAAGATAAAATGTGCGTCCCTTCAATTACTTAACGGAAATTAATAACTCCATCCCGAAAATTAGAGAGTATAATTGGATTTCCGCTTGAGTTATCATTTTCATTACTCTATGGATTTCAACTGGAAGCGCGTTTGCTGCAGATAGAACCTTCCAGTTGTTCACGATTGCTCCGCCCCCCCCCCCCCCCCCCCACCGCAAAGCATAACAGCGAGCGTGGCTGTGTCTCACAAAGTTCTGTTGTAACATCAGCGGTATTTTTTGGACAGTAAACGCAGAAAGCGATTTTCTTTAGATTTATATATATATATGGACATGCCCGAAAGAACACGCACTATTTTGATCATGCAGTTCAAAATGTTCAAATGTTTGTTAAGCTTAAGGGACTTAACTGCGGAGTCATCAGTCCCTAAACTTACAAACTACTTATGAACTACCTTATACTAAAGACAGCACCAACATCCATGCCCGAGGGAGGATTCTAACCCCAGACTGGGAGCGGCCTCGCGCATCGGAGCATAGCGCCTCAATGCGCTTGGACACTTTTCCGCGGCGATCATGCAATCATTATGAACCAAGCCACAAATGAATTAACATCATTAATTGCCACTGGGCTTTGGATATTAGTAGTGATGTTAGAAAAGGGATTCGAATCAGTGTCCCCTGCTGACTTGACAGCTGCGCTGAACACTGCGGCATCCGACACACTGGTCACCATAACTGCACGTACTACCGTAGCACGTTTCCCATCGTACGCAAATTGTCAACCTATCCACACACAACTGAAATACTTGTTACTCGCAGCTTTTCGTTGATTGCCGTATGAGTTGCAACATGCTGTTGCCTTCACCTTATACAAGGATTGAAACGTAAATAGTGGCACCAACTATTTATCCAGAACCGATACAAAAGCGTTGCTGGTTTGCACCTGTTACTGTCAAAAAGAAGTTCAAATGTTTGTAAATCTATCGGACCAAACTTCGTGGTCATCAGTCCGTAGCTTACAAACTACTTAAACCTAGGTAAACTAACCTACGGACAACACACACATCCATGCCCCAGGGAGGACTCGAACCTCCACGGCGAGCAACCCGCGCGCTCCGCAACGAGACGCTTTAGACCGCTCGGGTACTCCACCGCGGCCTGTTACTGTCCTTCAAAGTAGTCACCAGAGTTGTGTAGAACCCCGTTGCCAGCGATCGTGCAAGGCGTAGTATACAGTTAGCAGAGCCTGTTCTGTTGATGGTGCGAATGTAGAGGTCTACTGCCTGTCGAACCTCTGTAACAGTTCTGAAGCGAATGCCACGAAGTGGTTCCTTCATCTTCGGAATCAAATCAAAGTCACAAGGACTTAAGTCGGGGGAGTACGGTGAATGTTACAGTACTTCCCAGTTCCATCGACGACAGAGCAGCCACAGCTTGCGCTGTATGCGCCTGTGCATTGTCATGCAAAATTGTTTGCGGGTTGCTTAGAAAGAGTTGCCGCTTCTTTCGCAAAGCTAGTTGCAGGTGATGCTCCAAAAACGAACAGTAATATTGTCCATTGACGATCTGCCGTGGAGGAACATGATGCACTAGGATAACATCATCACAGTCGTACACGAGAATCACCGTAGCTTTCACCATACTGGAGCTCTGATGCACTTTTGACTTTCGCGGCGACCATCATGGCGCCATTCGTTGGATCAGCGTTTTCAGTTTTGCCTCGTACGACGTGGCCCATGTCGCATCCAGAGTTACGATACGGCGTAAGAAAGCCTCTCAGTGCTCATAGCGTGGGTCCGACCATTTCAGCATTTTCGTCAGTTCACACGGAACCCATCGCGAAACAAATTTTCGCATGCCCAGGATGCGAAGCAGTCGTATGCGCGTGGGCGAGCTCACGATTGTCCACTAACGCGGCAACATTTCTTCTCAGAGACGCTAGGAGGACCTGCCCAATGCATGTCTCCCACAGTTTTCCGAACTTCGTAGAAGGCATTTACCCAACGTGCCACTTTTCTGTATGGCAATAAATTAAAATGTTGTAAAGTTTATGGGACTTAACTGCGGGGTCATCAGTCCCCAAACTACAAACTACTTATGAACTAGCTTATTACTAAAGACGGCACAAACACCATGCACGAGGGGGAGATTCGAACCCCCGACAGGGAACGGCCTCCCGCATCGTAGCATAGCGCCCTCAATGCGCTCGGCCGCTCGCGCCGCGGCTGTATGGCAATACCAATTCCCCCCCACGCTCTTGAAGATACTGTCGTGCTGTAAGACCTCTGGCGCATTCAATCTTGATCCAACTCCATTGTTCGTATTAAGAAAACATAGCGACACCGTTACGTTAGACCACTCGTGCACAATCGATAGTGTTTCTCTCGATTGTGCCTGTAACCGTTTTAGTGGCCAGGAGTGTATATACCGCGTGATCAAAAAGTCAGTATAAATTTGAAAACTTAATAAACCACGGAATAATGTAGATAAAGAGGTAAAAATTGATACACATGCTTGGAATGAAAAAAAAAGTTCAAATAATGTCCGACAGATGGCGCTTCATCTGATCAGAAAAGCAATAATTAGCATAACAAATTAAGACAAAGCAAAGATGATGTTCTTTACAGGAAATTCTCAATGTGTTCACCATCATTCCTCAACAATAAATGTAGTCGAGGAATAATGTTGTGAACAGCACTGTAAAGCATGCCCGGAGTTATGGTGAGGCTTTGGCGTCGGATGTTGTCTTTTAGCATCCCTAGAGCTGTCGATCGATCACGATACACTTGCGACTTCAGGTAACCCCAAAGCTAATAATCGCACGGACTGAGGTCTGGGGACCTGGGAGGCCAAGCATGACGAAAGTGGCTGCTGAGCACACGATCATCACCTAACGACGCGCGCAAGACATCTTTCACGCGTCCAGCAATACTTTTTTTCTAGTTCTAATAAAATCCCAGTCATTCCAAGCACGTTTGTCAATTTTTACCTCTCCATCTACATTATTCCGTGATTTTTAAGTTTTCAAATTTATACTGACTTTTCATCCGGTAAATAAAGAAATTCAATATGTCACAGTTTCCATGCTCTTCTAATGTTGCAGTTCGTGGCTAGCAGGAGCCACGTACTGTTACAAGAAACTGTTGAAATACGAAAACTTATAATTTAAGATACCGTAAAGCTGATTCTGTGATTAAAACTGTTCAAATGTTTGTAGAGCTTATGGGACTTAACTACGGGGTCATCAGTCCCTAAACTTACAAACGACTTATGAACTAGCTAATACTAAGGACGGCACAAATATCCATGCCCGAGGGGGGGGGGGATTCGAACCCCCGACCGTTGTGGCCGTGCAGACCGTGACTGGCGCGCCGCAGAGCGCTCGAACACCGCGGCCGGCTTCTGTGATTACTGTACTCATTTTAGTTTCTTGTTTATACTATAAATCTGGATTCAGCCCTAATTGCGGGAAAACGCAAGCCTAGCGATACTGAATGGAGAGTACTGGGTAAAAGTAGTCAGCTGTTGTTACCGTCAGTGGCGATACTATGGGGGGGGGGGGATGAGGGGGATAGACCCCCCAGAACCCGAAAAAGAGAGACAGAGAGAGAGAGAGAGAGAGAGAGAGAGAGAGAGAGAGAGAGAGAGAGAGAG
Organism: Locusta migratoria; assembly: GCA_026315105.1. Classification (NCBI taxonomy): domain Eukaryota; kingdom Metazoa; phylum Arthropoda; class Insecta; order Orthoptera; family Acrididae; genus Locusta; species Locusta migratoria. Next base: position 351,171,545 of record CM048755.1, on the reverse strand, counting down.
AGAGAGAGGGAGGGAGGGAGGGAGCGAGAGAGGGAAAAAATCGTATAACAGCAATCTGGTAAAGGTAAAGATTTGAAACTTGGGGTGTTTTACCATAAGCTTTCATTGGAAGGGAGTGAATTATTTTCTTCAACGGGAGTGGTAGATGGTAGTCTGTCTGGAAACTGACTAAAATTTTGCTCGTCAAGCAGATCTATCCCCCCCTAAAGCCAAGTCCTAGTTATGCCACTGGTTACCGTTAAATCGTAAAAATATCCGTAAAAATATCTATGGAGTGCCCTTCCCCAGTAATAAACTGTTTAAAATGTTTGTGTATCTATGGGACTTAACTACCCAGGTCATCAGTCCCTAGGCTTACAAACTACTTTAATTTATGCTAAGGAGAACAAATACACCCATGCCCAAGGGAGAACTTGAGCCTCCGACAGCGAGCATCTGCGCACTCCGCAGCAAGGCTCCTTGCAACGCTCGGCCACTTCACCGCGGCTCGTAAAAACACCGTCGTTCCAGGAGCAGCGGGAGGCAATGTTGCCGAATTTCGCGTGAATTAGCGCTGCAGAATTTCACATTTACAAATTCACGAATTTTTAAATTTCGTATTTGACCTCAAAAATTAAGGTGGGTACTACAGGCGGTGGGGTACTGTAGCCGAGTAAATACGGCATTTGCCTGCTGTACTTTTCCTAAGATGAACACATTTCTTATAAGGGTATTAATTTGTGTAAGAAGGTAATGGAGAGAGTTTGGCAGCTGTTTAGGGACAGCAGACGTAATAAATAAATGTTTTGGCGGCGCGGCGAGCGCTCATAAAACGAAGAGGCGGCAGCTGGCGGGAGCACGCCACGAAAAATAAACCCAGCGCCGACCCTCTCTGCACGTCGCATCGCAGCTACTAACTACAACGCTGTGTACCACAACTCGAAATACAGCAGGCCAGCCCGAAATAGACGCCCGCCACACCGCCTGCTTTAGTCATATTCTGCCACTTTCTTCTGTAAAGCACGCCAGGCCGTGTTAAACGCCGCACAACGGCGTCTGGGGACGGGTGTAACAGATGAAGTAGCAGCGTACCACTCATAAAGAATTGTTGCTGGATTTTGTTATCGTGACTGCAGTCTTCGTCCGGAAAATAGTTTGATGAAGCTGGTCTTGGTACTCTACCCTACTCAAGCCTCTCAATCTATGCGGAACTATTACAGCTACAGATTGGAACAATAGTTCCTTTTACGGAACCGTTCATTTCTAAATAGTTCTTCTTACAGAACTAGTTCAATGTTTTGCGTCTCGTTTCCGCCGATTGTCGTAGGTGTCGGTGGCGCAGTAGAAAGAGACCGACACAGGAATAAAGGATGCACGCTTGTGCAGGTACGGAGGTGACCAGCCAGTGGGACAGCAGAAACTAGAACACTAGGCTAATTTAGAACAAGATATATATTTCGTGGAGTCTTGGTAATACTTAACTTTTACATAGTTCTTGACTGCAGAATGCTGATACATAGCTTATATAGAGGCCTTTGCAAACTTTGCAAACTTTGCAAACTTTCGTCAGTAATGGAATAAAACTGGAGGTAAGTGCATATATTTCATATTCAGCTTATCATCAAAGCCAACTGAGGACTGTTCATGTCGTGAATAACTCATTAATTGTACAATATGTGGTTAAGTACAACTGGTTCACTTTAGCTGAAAATACGGGTTACTTGAGTCCAAGACCACCATACGAAAAAGAAAACAAAAATTGGAAGACTCCACATCAGAAGAAGATGACACATGCAGTCAGTGGCGTAACTAGGACTGGGCTTTGGGGGGGGGGGGGGGATAGATCTGCTTGACGAGCAAAATGTTAGTCAGTTTCCAGACAGACTACCATTCACCACTCCCGTTGAAGAAACTAATTCACTTCCATCCAATGAAAGACTATGGTAAAACACCCCAAGTGTTCAATCTTGACCTTTACCAGATTGCTGTTATACGATTTCTTTTCTTATTTTTTCTTTTCTCTTTTTTTCGGGTTCTCGGGGGGGGGGGGGGGTTCTAACCCCCTCATCCCCCCCCCATAAAAATGGAACGAGAAGAAATACCTAGGTGTTATTCTCCTTATAGAAGTAGAATGTATTACAGTCGACTGCATGGAGCCTACACTAAATGCCTGGAGGTGGCCCAAAAATAAGGATGTCTTGAATAAATTTGAAGATGTGGTAATGACAATAGAACCCCCAAAATCAATAAAAAAGTTTTGTTTTCTTTAATTCGACTCTAAACATTGTTATATCCCTACAGTCTGTTGTTTGTACAATATTTAAAAGGTGTTGTTCAAAATTAATATTTGTCCTTAAAATAAACGTTTGGAAGTTCACTGGATGTTCAGAAATTATGTTATTCAAATAACCATCAACCTAATAGGACCCAAACAGCCTTCAAGTGGTAGTATCTATGGGAATTACAGTTTAGGTTCACGTAAATCAACCGTAAGGTTAACTTGAGCCCAAATAACATAGAAAAATAAAAATATTTACTATGTCATAAACAATGCGTACTGCACATTGAAGTATCCATAAGAAACTATAGTTTAATAATATAAGGTGAGTATGTCGGTGAAAAAAATCAGGGCTCAAGTAGCCGCGTGTACGGCACGTATTTTTTAATGTCTGCCCAAGATGATCCTGACGTCCTTCCAGAAGTATGGTGTTTCGTAATTTTAAACACCTTCTCCAACATCGGACGCTCAATTGAATGACATGCAAATACAAACAATAATTGTTTCAGCACGTTATTCCATGTTAGTCATCTTTGAAGATAGGGATTCACAAGCAACGTATGACTTAACTCATGATGTTGGGTGAGTAAGTACTTACACATCAATTTTGTTTTTATTATTCAGAAACATATGGATGGCTTTTCAATCAGAATGTTATATCTAATACGTAATATTACTATTTTCATTTTTACTTCGTTACAGATGGACGGCCTATTATGCCGAGACTGAGGGTGCAATTCGTGTAAAATCAATGTAGCAACATTTTTTTTAACCAGAAGTAACCAAAAAGTTCAGTAATCTCAATTTTCTTAGATCTAGATGCAAAATTACGTTAATAGAAATACTTTTCACCCCATTTATATTCGAAGATTATTAAAAAAAAAATCTATATTGTAAGTCAAATAGCAGAACTGTATCGGCCTTCCGATTTGACGTAGTTGGCGCAGTTCGGGAAAAGTTAATCAGCTGAACTAAGTGAACTATTACGGTCCTCCGTTCCGCATTTATAAGTTAGGGCTCCTCAAATACAAATACAGACTATTAAGTCCTTTGGGTGGGGAGTTTTCAGTATCAATGGAAGGTAAATTTCAGCATGTGCCTTCTAATTTCCAGTAGATCGGTAAAGCAAACTGTACAAGAATTGCGGTTCATCAAAGTGAACTGAAATGAACTATTCGACCTACACCTGTTAGAATATGCAGCCTTGGTTTTCCTCGCGCCCCACCTTCCCTCTTTGTAACACTGCTGCCTTGAGATGTCGACCATCAGCTAATCCTTCTTTTAGTCATGTTGTACTATGAATTTATTTTCTTCCCGATTTGAAACATTCTTTCTTCACTGTTTTTATAGCTGCTTATCTAATCTTCATAACTATTTTGTGCAAGAGTGTAGATGAAGAGGAGGGGTACAAAATCCCCCCCCCCCAAAGCCATACCCATGGGGCTTCTTTGTTGTTTCTTATTTTTATTTATTTAGTTTATTTAGCCGATTACAATGTGATCTCTGTTCCCATTTTGAAAACAGAAACGGTTAAACAACTGCAGATGGTTTGAATACTGATGTGAACGAATTTCTTGAGAAGGATCAGGCAGGTGCTAACAGTCTACATATTTTATATACCTTAGTACGCAGTTTGCTTTGACCAAATAACACCGGATGAAATTCTTTCATACGGGCTTTTAAACAAAATGTTAAAATGTCTGTAAATCTATCGGACCAAACGGCGTGGTCATCAGTCCGTAGCTTACAAACTACTTAAACCTAGGGAAACTAACCTAAGGACAACACACACACCCATGCCCCAGGGAAGACTCGAATCTCCACGGCGAGCAACCGCGCGCTCCGCAGCGAGGCGCTTTAGACCGCTCGGCTACTCCACCGCGGCAGCTTTTAAACACTTACATCGGTTGTTCCTGAATAAAGTTATGTCTGCACATTCAAATTGACATCCGCTTTGGTCAACATTGGAAACGCAGCAAGAAATGCATGTCTTAAATAAATTTAGTCGCTAACGAAGTATGAAATTGAGGCTGCTTTATTTGATTACGAACAACGTCTGTTCAATGCCTTCAGACCTTGCAAGGGTCCGTCGTGGTCACAAGAGAGTTTGTGCGGTTATCAATGCATTATGCCGGAGTTAAGTGAATTCCACCGTGGCGAAGTTGTTGGTGCTCGTATGGTGAGTGCTTCCGTAACTAACCTAGCCCAACTTTTAGTTTTCCAAGAGCCACCATAACGAAGATTAATTTCTGTCTACTGGGAAGGATAAAAGCTTCATTTGCTAACTAACAACGTGACTAAAGTGCATGGTTAGTGACGGAGAGTCATAGAAGAGAATTGTGAAGGCGGCAGCTGACAAAGTCATTGCAGAACTGAATTCAGCTACCTTATGGTAACCTGTGGATTATGTACGTAGAGTTTTAACCAAATGACGGCGACAGAAACCTGAGAATTTTTTTATTCTGTGTTATTGCTGCTAGACTCTTCATTGTTATATTATTTATTTAGATGTAAGTAAACTCTTCTGCTTTACAGATGGAGACAGGTACGCACACCATTCAAAAAATGCCAGTTCAAATGTTTGTTAAGCTTAAGGGACTTATCTGCGGGGTCATCAGTCCCTGAACTTACAAAGTACTTATGAACTACCTTACATTAAATACGACGCAAACATCCATGCCCGAGGGGGGAATCGAACCCCCAACGACAGACGGCCGCGACGCACATCATTCTTCACAGTCACACCCTTAATACATAACACCCCGAAGTACAGCTTCCATATACTGCGGATTACATGTCTCATTATGCCATCTGTACATTCGACTCCTTGAGTTATTTGAAGAGAGACAAAATCGGAACTTTGAGACCCACACCACCCATTTCCAATCGACTCTTGATCATTGTATGGGTTATTTGGCCCACGAAGTACATAAAACCTTACGTGTTAGTGTTGGGAAGACGTTTGTGTGGTACTTAATTCCATGTAGGCCTATTCTACATTCAGTAACAGCAGTAATTCATGTTGCGTCAGAAACCCATAATTATTGACAAGTCGGGACGCTTCACTACGGTCATTGGTGATTAGAAACCTACAATCACAACTCTAACGCGATGCTACGTGGTTGCTTACGTTTCGTTGGCACAGAAAAGGGTGAATTATGCTGCCACAAAAGTCTCTCGTCACCTACCAAACAGCATCAAAAGCCTGACAGATAGCCAACTAGCATTTAAAAATAAATTAAAAGAATTTCTGAATGGCAACTCCTTCTACACTATAGATGAATTTTTAGATATAAATTAGTAAATCTGAATAATAATAATAATAATAATATTTTTTAAATGTGTCATTTAATATTTAGTACAAAGTAATAATTTGTAAAGACACCTTTCATTAACCTGACACGTTCCACATCATAACGAAGTGTCGTATTCATGATCTATGGAACAAGTACTAATATAATCTAACAACTTTGCATTAGACACTCAGCAGAATCAGCGTTGGTACATCAACAAATCGTAGAACTTCGTCCACGATGGGATCATGATAACGTGCAAAAGCGATAGCTCGTTCCCACCACACTAACTCACATGTATGTGGGCTCACTGTTCCATAAAACCGACTGTCACTTATACACCACTTCACTGTTGATTTAAGCCACCAATGGAGGTCATAGACTGTCAAAATTGTGATTTTATAGGGGTGCACTATTACTATTGCCGCTTACATAGAATTTTTATTTTCTGTATCTGAAATTTAATTCCATTTCTAAATGTTTATTTAGTTGATTCCAAGAAAAACTGCAACCGGTCGTCCTTTATTATTTTTTATTTATATCTATTTACAGTGAATGGTTTCAAACTACCTACCAGTTCACCGTAATTTATATACCGTCAACGACGCTTCAAAGTGAGCCGGCCGCGGTGGCCGAGGGGACTGAGGCGCTTCAGTCACGGTCTGCACGGCCACTACGGTCGGGGGTTCGAATCCCCCCTCGAGCATGGATATTTGTGCCGTCCTTAGTTGTAGGTAGTTCATAAGTAGTTTGTAAGTTTAGGGACTGATAACCCCGTAGTTAAGTCCCTTAAGCTTAACAAACATTTGAACATTTTGAAAATTTGCTTCAAAGTGAACGTGTGTAATGTGGAAGTCATTAACCTGCGGTAAATTATATCAAAAGAAAAAAAAAGACTTACTTCATTGATTTGAGTATTGTTAGCACTGTGTCGTTTGATGATAGACCACAGCAGTACACCTACACCAAAGTTTGCCTCCGTAGCTCAATGGCAGCGTCGCAGACCTCATATGCAAGGGGCCCGGGGTCGTTTAGCGCTAGGGGAGTAGGCTTTGTCCGTTTGTCCTCATCATCACATTCATAATCATCATCATCGACAGTAAGTCGGCGAAGTAGCCTCAATAAAAAGATTTGCAGTAGGCGCCCGAACCTCTATAGGAGATATCCCGGCCACGAGAAGCCATACGATCATTTCATTTTCATACTGCACCGAAAACGTTGTACGAAGTTCGCACGTAGGCCTGGTCGAGAGTGCATACTAATCTATTCGGTAGTTTTAATCACCTCGCTAAAGCACCACTTTTGTACTTAGCTGACGAATAAACGATGAAAGTACGATAACACAGCGGCTCACATTTTGAGAATTATAACCTTCCAGCAATATTTTTTTCCGATTAATACCTCATGAACAACTCTTGTGACACTACTGGCTATGTATCGAGCAAAAAGGTGCAGCAGTGAGCATACTGGATTCGCATTCGGCAGGGCGGTGGTTCAAATCCGTCTCTGACCAACGAGATTTAGGTTTTCCATGATTCTCCCAAATCACTCCAGGTAATTGCCGAGATGCTTCCTTTTCAAAGGGCACTGCCTAATTCCTTCCCCAGTCGTAACACGGAGAATCCGAGCCTGCATCAGTCTCTCATAACCACGCTGTTGATGGTACGTCAAGCCCTAATCCTTCTTCCTTGTATTGCACATAATTATGTGTCAAGCGGTATTATATTTATTCACGAACCTGAACTTGTGTAATATTTGGATATCTTAAGAGTTAATCGGAGACTGCGAGAAATATTAAAGTTCTACGAATGTTTTGCATGCATGGTAGAAGGGACATATGTCCACATTGAATTTTTTTTCCGTTTGATTATCTCGAGGAGATGTGATCTTCCTGTGTGTGCAATCTGATTAACACAGGAAAGTGATCGAGTGTATTAGAGCAGTGAATTTTAACCTTTACTCAATAGTGTAAGGGTAGCTCACAACGCCAACGCGAACTTTTGTTCGCACAAAAACAGAACTTGATTTTTAGATTTCCTAGTGGCTTCTTAAACATTGGACTAAGAAGTTCATTATGTCAGAATCACAGTTTACACTCCCAAACGGTTTTATACGTGTACATGCAATGTGTGTTCAAAAAAGAACGGAAAAATGGTAATTTTGAAAGAATTTCTTTATTCGGTTATACCTATCTATCTTCTTCAAAAAATCCCTTTACGCATTATAAAATTATACCACCGCTATTTACAATGGCCGAAACACATTTGGAACTTGGAATCATTGGAGTAGCTTTCAGCTATGAAGCGATAGAAAGTCTATGAAAGTCTATTTGAACAGCAAAGTTTTATAATATGAAAATTTATGTAGAAAACCCATTCTGAGCACGAAAGCAATGTGGGTAATACCGTCCTCAGGGCGATACGAGAACAACGCAACCGAAACATTCGTTCAAATTCGGACATGGCAACGCCGCGTCCTCTTCCATTTGTTAAAATTTCACATGGGTAAACATCCGTTGGTTTATTCTGTCTCCGATTGCGAGAGCATACCTGATTTGCGTGTTCTTTAGCGGGTGTATCCGGATTCATGGTGGCGGTTTGTTTTATTTTATACTATATTTCTATTTTTTATTTATGTCACTATGCACGCATGGGTTAACATCGCCATGGTCGCGTCACGAGAAGGAACATTTGTGGTCGCGTCGTATCTGTGAGATACAGGGTCAACATTGCACCGTTAGCTTTAATTTGCAGTGAATAAGTAAACAAAACGAGGAAAAAACCCCTAAGTATTACAATAGTAGGAACTGAACATTTATTTTATGAATATTGACAGTAAAAACTTTAGTTCAGTTGACGCGTGAGTTGCCTATTCCGGGAGAGACCATTGCAGTGTCAACACTGAACCGTCCATCTCGAGTGGCGAGGGACAGTATCGGGTGTTTACAAATAACGCCTTGTAGAATTTATGCGAAACTACAGTTTTTAGTTTGATGTTTGTAAGAAAAAATAAAGGAAAAAGAAAAGAAATTTAAAAAGCTTTGTGTGCTACACGATTTTCGCCTAAGACTAACTACTTTCAATGCACCTATAGAAAGTATTAACACAATACAACACACTCTCATAAATATCATTGAGTTTCAAATTTGTTTAAGATAATTTTCATTGGAGAAATTGTAATTTTTGTTTTAGAAATTGCCATTCAGTCAGTATATACAGGGTGGAGAAAACCTGTGTCATGAAATTTTAACCCTGGATAGTTGATGCCACTAAGGAACAAAAATTATTAATGTTGTGTCTGCCGAAAACGCACCATTTTTGAAATACGGAATCTTGGAGTCAGACACTCCGATTGGCCACGAGATTGCCATGTTGCCGGATGCTCTGGATAACATATGGCCTCATCCAATCGGAGCACCAAGATTCCGTAGTTCGAAAATGCTAGGCTTTCGAAGTACACAACGTTAGTAATTTTGATTCCTACTGGCATCAGCTGTCAGGGTCAGAAATTCGTGACAAGTTCTCTCCACCCTGCGTACACGGTGTATCAAAAAGGACAGCGCAAACTTACACGGTTGTAAGTAACAGAAGCACTAATGTGTGGTTCCAAGCATCCCACTTACGTCATTGTAAACGTCGTCCTAGTTGGTACACATTAATTTGCAATTTAGACTTTACTATTAAAATTTACATCGCATTTAGTTCACATTTCTCGTATGGATTACTTGTTAAAGGTAGTGTTCGAAGTGCATTCTTTGCATCTGGATGCAAGCATGTTCAACTCTCCGCTCCAGTTCTTCAACCGTGTTATCGGATGTGCTGTGCACTTCGCTTTTGAGATGACACCAGATAACAACAAAAAACAAAACAAAAAAACAACAAAAAGACAAAGAATTTAGATCAGGTAATCCGCTTCGACCTGCCCATCTTTGGACGTATCCGTGGGTTAGATGCTGTCACAACTAAGACGATTTTTAGAATTAAGTCAGTGAAATGTGAACTAAATGTTCAAATGTTTGTAAAGTTTAAGGGACTTAACTGCGGGGTCATCAGTCCCTAAACTTACAAACTACTTATGAACCACCTTATATTAAAGACGGCACAACGCGGCGCTCCAGTACGCGCGGCGAAATGTGAACTAAATGCGATGTAAATCTTAATAGTAAAGTCAAAATTTCAAATTAATGTGTACTAATAGGACGATGTTTCCTACGCTGTCAGTGGCGGCTTGGAACCATACATTCGTAATTATCTGGGACATTTTTGCTACTATTATCGTGTACGTTCAACCGTGTACGTCTGCGCCGTCCTTTTTGATACACCTTGTATATGGGTCACGAAAATTTTTCCAGAAAGACTGTGCGTCCTATTATAAAAATTGTTAGGAACTAGTGATTTAAATAATCTAACCCCTCCACCTTTCAAATAAAAATTGCTTAAACGTGGTCCAGACTGTTCTTTTCTATGTCTTTTTCACCAGTTATGTTTTAAAAATAACGCAAGAAGTAATTAAGAATGGTAGTAGTTGTCAGTCTATGCAACTACAAATAAAATGCGATTTTTCTCACCCGACGCGTTTCGTTTTAATGACAATAAAATATCTTCAGTGCTCTGTAATAATAGAAATCTATACTTTGTTTTGTTTTTAGGTCGAAAACAGTTCGTTAGCGAAAAATGTAAAATAGGCCTAATATTTTGTTAGTTACGGAAATTTTAGTCTTGTTTCGCCTTACATCATGGAATGCCCGTCTGTTTCATGCACTACCGCCGATTCTTCTTGCTGCATCATTGTTTTTTCCACTAACTTCACTGTCACTATTGCACTGTCTTTAATTCTTTTTCACAGATCAGACGCGTTTCTTTCGATCGTGAATGAGTCTGCACTGTGTGTTATTATAGTGTTGACAACATCACAATTGTATTTTTTTAAATAAATTACGTTATAGTATATTTAATTTTGATGTGGAGCAGTGATAAAATTATAATTCTGTGAAATGGGAATGGGTGTTTTTATTTTATTTTTCATTTTTTATATTGTGATTTTGTTTTGGGGGGGGGGGGGAGGAGTGAGTGGCAGGGAAAAGCTGACTGAAGGGGGGTTGAATGTGGTATCGGGAATAGCCGAGCGGTCTGGAGCGCCACGTTACGGATTGCGCGGCCTCCCGCGTCGGGGATTCGTATCCTCCCTCGGGTATGGATGTGTGTGTCATCCTTGGGTTAGTTTAACTTAGTTTAAGTAGTTTATAAGACTAGGGACTTATTACCAAAGTAGTTTGGTCCCATAGAATTACAAAGATTTGAACATTTTGAATGTAGTAAGTGGTGGGATGTAAAGTGAGATGGAAGACAAGAGACGCCGGCCGAGCGGTCTGCGGCGTGTCAGTCACGGTCTGCACGGCCGCTGCGGTCGGGGGTTCTAATCCCCCCTCGGGCATGGACTTTTGTGCCGTATTTGGTATAAGCTAGTTCATAAGTAGTTTGTAAGTTTAGGGACTGATGACCCCGTTGGTAAGTCCCATAAGCTCTACAAACATTTGAACATATTTGAACACAAGAGTGATGGTCAGGAGATGGAGTGGTGGTTAGGAGGGGGGAGAAGTTTGACAGTTGGCTTTTATTAAATAATTAATTTACCGTATATTTACTGTGAAAAAGTAACAGTAATACTGAAACTTCTGGGTGGTGGTAATCAAGTAGTGTGTGTGTGTGTGTGTGTGTGTGTGTGTGTGCGGGAACGGGATTGGGTGTTATGTTTTTAGTTGAATCTAGTCTGTGATGTGGGATTACAAGGCGAAAAAACACTAAAATTTCCGAAAGTAACAAAACATTAGACCTACGTTATATGTTTCGCTAGCGAATTGTTCTCGATCTAAAAAACAAAACTAACTGTAGATTTCTATTATTACAGACCACTGAAGCTGTTTTATTTTCAACACGGATTCAGAAGGTATGGCTATTGCGAAACACAGCTTGCCCTTTATTCACATGAAGTGATAAGTGCCATCGACAAGGGATCTCAAATCGATTCCATATTTCTGGATTTCCGGAAGGCTTTTGACACTGTACCCCACAAGCGGCTTCTAATGAAATTGTTTGCTTACGGAATATCTCCCAAATTGTGCGACTGGATTCACGATTTCCTATCAGAAAGGACACAGTTCATTGTAATTGACGGTAAGTCATCGAGTAAAACAGAAGTGATATCTAGCGTTCTCCAGGAAAGCGTTATGGGTCCCCTACTCTTCCTTGTGTTTATAAACGATATAGGAGACAATCTGAATAGCTCCCTTCGACTGTTCGCGGATGATGCTGTCGTTTATCGGTTAGTGAAGTCAACAGAGGATCAAAAGTAACTGCAAAGCGATTTAGATAAAATTTCTACATAGTGCGAAAATTGGCAATTGACACTAAATAAAGAAAAGTGTGAAGTAATACACATGACCACTAAAAGAAATCCGCTGAACTTCAATTAAGCGATAAATCAGTCAAACCGTAAGGTCGTAAATTCTACCAAATACCTAGGAGTTACAATTACGAACAACTTCGACTGGAGAGAACACATAGAAAATATTGTGGGGAAGGCGAACCAAAGGTTACGTTTCATTGGCAGAACGCTTCGAAGATGCACCAGCTCCACCAAAGAGACTGCCTACATCACACTTGTGCGTCCTCTCCTGGAGTACTGTTGTCCCTTGTGGGACCTTCACCAGGTGGGACTGACGGAAGACATTGAGAAGGTTCAGAGAAGGGCAGCTCGTTTTGTTTTATCACGTTACGGGGGGGAAAGCGTCACGGAAATGTTGCACGAATTGGGGTGGAAATCATTAAAATAAAGACGTTATTCATTGCGGCGTGATCCGTTTGCGAAGTTTCAATCACCGACTTTTACTTCTGAATGTGAAAATATTTTGCTAGCACCCACCTACTTAGGGAGACACGACCATCCCAATAAAATAAGAGAAATCAGATCGAAAACGGAACGATTTAGGCGTTCTTTCTTTCCGCGCGCTATTAGAGAATGGAACGGTAGAGAAAAGCTATGAAAGTGGTTAATGAACCCTCTGCCAGGTATTTAAATGTGATTTGCAGAGTATTTATGTAGATGTAGAATGAAAGGCGACTGGTGAGAAAAATCGCATTTCATTTATAGTTGCATAGACGGACACGAATTATATACAGAAGGATGGAAAAGCTGGTAGAAGCCGACCTCGGGGAAGATCAGTTTGGGTTCAGGAGAAATGTAGGAACACGGGAGGCAATACTCACTTTACGGCTTATCCTAGAAGATAGATTAAGAAAAGACAAACCAACATTTCTAGCTTTTGTAGATTTGGAGAAGGCTTTTGACAATGTTGATTGGAATAAACTCTTTCAAGTTCTGAAGCAAGCAGGAGTAAAATATAGGGAGCGTAAGGTTATTTACAACTTGTACAAAAACCAGACAGCGGTTGTCAGAGTTGAAGGGCATGAAAGGGATGCAGTGGTTGGAAAGGGAGTAAGACAGGGTTGTAGCCTTTCCCCAATGTTGTTCAATTTGTACATTGAGCAAGCTATAAAGGAAAGCAAGGAGAAATTTGGAGAAGGAATTAAAGTTCAGGGTGAAGAATTAAAAACATTGCGTTTTGCCGACGACATAGTAATTCTGTCAGATACAGCAAAGGACCTGGAAGAGCAATTGAACGGAATGGAGAGTGTGCTGAAAGGTGCATATAAGATGAACATTAACAAGAGTAAAACTAGGGTAATGGAGTGCAGTGTAAGAAAATCAGGTGATGCTGAAGGAATTAGATTAGGTAACGAAACAATAAAGGAGGTAGATGAGTTTTGTTACTTGGGCAGTAAAATAACAAATGATGGTCGCAGTACAGATGATATAAAATGCAGAATGGCAATGGGTAGAAAGGCGTTTTTGAAAAAGAGAAATTTGTTAACATCGAATATTGATTTAAGCCTAAGGAAGTCCTTTCTGAAGGCATTTGTATGGAGTGTTGCCTTGTATGGGAGTGAAACATGGACGATAAGCAGTGTGGACAGAAAAAGGATAGAGGCTTTTGAAATGTGGTGCTACAGAAGAATGCTGAAGATTAGGTGGGTGGATTGCGTAACTAATGAGGAGGTACTGAACCGAATTGGGGAGAAAAGAAATTTCTGGCATACCTTGACTAAAAGAAGGGGTAGGTTGGTAGGACACATTCTTAGACATCAAGGAATTGTGAATTTAGCGTTGGAGGGAAGTGTGTGGGGTAAAAATCGCAGAGGGAGACCAAGAGACGCGTATAGTAAGCAGATTCAAGTGGATGTGGGTTGTCGTTCTTATGAGGAGATGAAAAGGCTTGCTCAGGATAGAGTAGGGTGGAGAGCTGCATCAAACCAGTCTCTGGACTGAAGACCACAACAACAACAGACGGACAAACACTACCATTCGTAATTATAAAAGCACCTACGGACATCATGGCCACACAAACGAAGAACGCGAGAAGTGTCTGAAATTCAATAAACTTCGAGAGTTTTCATAACAAACTACGCCGCACGCGGGACTCGAAAAGAGCATCAAAGGCATCGGTACCCTGGTGGGCAGTCGGCCGGTGGCACTGTGAAGTTGGTAGCAGTGGGTGGACGTTGCAAGAAAGGGTGGCCAGAGGCGAACTCTGTCAAGTTTGTATTGGTGGCGGGCGGTGTTGGTGGCTCTCCTTTGTTTCGTGCAGTGCTCTCGTGGGAGGGGCCCCTTGTTATAGGTTTTCCCCTCTCCAGTCGAGTGTCGCCCGCCTCCTATCGCTCGCTCCGCCAGTTCCTCACCAGACGCACATTACTCGTCCCCCGTTTCACGACGCCCTTGTCTCAAACGGAATTGTGTCTAACTGCCAGACTGGCCGAAACATTAGTACTCACCGAATATATCACGATAATGACTATGTCGTTAGGCAAGAAAAGCCGTCCACAGTTTTATTCGGGTATGCCATATCTAGATTAACAAGGAGACCATATGGGTATCGGATTTTAGAATTTCTTTATATTTACGGTACGTTCAGTCCAGAAGTTAAATAACGGTCAGCCAAAGCCATTTGACGCAACTCTAAAAAATTATCGAGGAAATCGAGTTTTACGTTTTGCAACTACATATAAGTACAAGTAATCAATACAGTTGCAGCATATGACGGTATAGTTCAGATGGCAGTGTTATGCCTTCACAACCACACAGTCGATGGTTCGAATCCCCTTGTGCCATATATATATATATATATATATATATATATATATATATATATATATATATATATATATATAATACGAATTCAGTTATATAAAACATTTTGAGATCTTTAATACCATGTGCTCTGTCATATTTTGTTTATGTATATGTAGACGAGCTGAACACCTTGTCGTCATCTCAAATGATGGTTGAGTAGGTGAAAATGTTCAAATGTTTGTAGAGCTTATGGGACTTAACTACGGGGTCATCAGTCCCTAAAGTTACAAACTACTTATGAACTAGCTAATACTAAGGAAGGCACAAATACCCATGCCCTAGGGGGTATTCGAACCCCCCACCGTAGTGGCCGTGCAGACCGTGACTGAAGCACCGCAGTCCCCTCGGCCGGCTGATCTGTGATCTACTTGGAAAGCCGTTAATAACTATGGAGATGTCATTCCAAAAACAGCGTCGCAGACAATACTGTAAAAAATGTAACTTATGTTTTTTTTCTGATTGAACCCATCATTATTAACAACTTTTTATAAAATATAGAAAATTACTAATATACAAAAACATGTGCATTTTAGTAAAAATTACCATTAAATATTAAAACTGTTTAAGTATTCGATCAGAACGAAAAAAAACAATCTGTCATGACCGGATTCGAACCACCGACACTATCGTTGTAAGCCCATAACGCTACGATCTACACCGACAGATGCCTTAACTGATTCAATTACTGGTACTTACGTGTACTTGCAAAACTTCAAAGTCGATTTTCTCCATAATTATTGAGAGTTGCGTCGAATGGCTTTCGCTGATTATTATTTAAGTTCTGAAAATCTCGTACTATAAAAATCAAAAAACAAAAATTCGCCGCGGCGGAGCGGCCGAGCGCGTTGAGGCGCTACGCAACGATGCGCGAGGCCGTTCCCCGTCGGAGGTTCGAATCTCCCCTCGGGCATGGATGTTTGTGCCGTCTTTAGTATAAGCTAGTTCATAAGTAGTTTGTAAGTTTAGGGACTGATGCTCTACAAACATTTGAACATTTTCAAAACTATTCTAAAATCCGATATCCATGTGATCTTGTAAGACTAGATCACACACAGATTCGAGACTAACAATGAGATTGTCTGACATGTGGGTCACCGTTTTCGATGGAATTTTGCATGGACGTTCTGTAAGTAAGGTAAAGCAGTCAACAATCCGAAGATTGGTTTGAACACCACAGTGCTTTACTAGGCATGGTCCTGTTTGGAGGTGGTATGCCGTTGTCCTCCTCCGACCTTGAACTGACTTACCCAGCCACTTATAGGGGGACCTACAGTTTAACGTGGGTTCCGAACCACGGTGCTACTCGGTATTTTTCACATGAGCAATACTGCCAAAGGTGAAAGAAGTTGAAAGTGACAGATAAAAATCCTAGGACCTGGTGGGGATCGAACCCGAAACCTTTGGATTTTTAGTCTGGCATTCTACCACTGTGTAACCGAGGCGCACACTGGACGTTCTGTATTGAATATAAATAGACACGTGTTTCGTCTCTTTGCTAGACACACAGCGGTTTTTGAAGAAAAGAAAAAAGAAAGAGTTAAAGGTGAAGGTGCACCGAAAGATCGTCTTAGAATGAGCATTTTTTACTAATATATATGGGGTCAAAATTTAATGACTTTGGAGTAATTAACGTTTCATGCTATAGTGTCATTCCGAGTGGTGCAGGACAAAAAGTGTCGAACCGTGGACAGAAATTTGAAACTCCATCATGGCAATTTTTTGTTAGAATTTTTCCGATGTATTTGTTAATATTCCCATATTTGTAGTAACTTTTTTTGCCTTATTTAGAAGTAGAGCATCGGGAAGTGTGATTAGTATACAATTAATGGTATTATCTGTTTACAGCTGTTTTATTTGTAATACACAGTGCAAAAACAAAGTAAACAAAAAAAGCAGAAAGAAATAAAATAAAAACTTCTAAAGTATATTATTACGTAATTCCAGTTAGTGGCCGTCTATTCGTCAGTTTAGTATTATACTTTAGAATTTCTTTTTTTTTTTTAATTCAAAAGAAAGATATATTATTAGAATAATATTAGGCTCCAAAATTAATAATGGAGAAACTTATAAAATGAGAAGTAACAAAGAAATACATGAATACACAGACATAAATGGTGACAGGAGAAAAGAAAGACTTAAATTTTATGAGTACATTTAAATAATGGCACCCACTACAGTGAGAAAACAAATAGTAGTATGCTAAGAAAACAGAACTAAGGCGAAAACTGAGACAATTAAATGGACCGCTGCGATTAAGGATGGTCTTAAACTAGCCAATATAACTGAGGCAGATGTTACATTTAGAAAAACAACCAGACCAAGATATTTTACTGAAAAGTTACTCAGAGGGAAATTACAGAACGGACTGGAATACCGTGATATGATACACGGTTAGTAGAAGTCAATCTGAAAGGCTGAAACAAATTTTGACACAAAGTAAGGCCAACCATCAACAGCGATAATGATTGCTTATCCTTAGTGTGGTCCTATTTGGTCACTACATGAATAATAATAAAAGAGATTAGTACGCGTAGATGTGCGTTTCAATAGTCATTTTTTTCCCTTGACCAATACGCGAATGGAACAGGAAAGGAATGTAAAAATGTTGATACGGGGACCTCCATTATGCACTTGTACAGTGTCTTGCGTAGAAGTTACTTTCAACTCAACTGTTTGTAAATGTATGGGACTTGAATTCCCTAGGCTTACAAACTACTTAAACTAAGTTAAACTAACCTAAGGACAACACGTACCCCCATGCCGGAGGGAGGCTTGTTGCCTTAGACCGCTCGGGCACTCAACCGCGGAAGAAGTTTCTTTCATGAAGAATTCATACTTCGGACTGACCCCTCAACATCATTAAAAGTACCTAACGAGGTCTTGGCAATCCAGCAAGCTGAGGGGGACTTGGAGGGCAGGATGAGAGCGAGAATAAGGAAACTAAGCAATAATGGCACTATAAATAAAGTAGGAATACTTTTAGTGTCAAGAAAAATTATAAGCAATTAAAATGATATATTTAACTTGTTTAATAAAATTTAGTTAACCCTGAGTTACTATCGATTTTTTCCTCTATCTCAACTAATATCGTTGGGTCATCAGTGACCCCAAAAATTATTAGTATTTCCACTTATTTGGACTCAATTTTTCATTTCAACTTGTTTGCAACTGCTTTAATCTAAATATGAGACATAAGACAGCCAGACACTCATACGAAACATTCTTATAATTCCCAACGCATAGGTAATTTTAATGTAACAAATTGGTAATTATAGTAATAAATCTTCTTTTTTGATTCATGTGCCATGTTGATTGAGGTCCAAATTAATCTCTGAAAGCCGGCCGCAGTGGCCGAGCGGTTTGCGGCGCGCCAGTCACAGTCAGCACGGCCGCTACAACCGGGGGTTCGAATCCCCCTCGGGCATGGATACAGGATTGTTTGTGTCGTCTTTAGTATAAGGTAGTTCATAAGTAGTTTGTAAGTTTACGGACTGATGACCCCGCAGTTAAGTCCCATAAGCTTAACAAACATTTGAACATTTTTAATCTCTGAAAGCGGAAATGTAATTTTTAATGCGTAGTAAAGAAATTAACAGCCATGAACAATAATATTAGAATTTCTCGCTCTAGACATACTGGGTAGGTTCTACGACCATTTGAACCCGTTTTTCCCACTGTAGTAACTACTAGAATCTTTTTCCGACATTTTCTCTTCTGAGACATCCAAATCAAAAATTGTTGTTTCTGTCAGTACGGTGTTCACCCACACAATCACTTGTATTGGAATTATGTTCCTGGCTTCTTTTCTCTCTTGCAGATTAATGTTCTATATTATCTAAATAAGCCATGGCGTTTGCTATCGTCACAACATGTTCGTCTATGCGAATAGATTCACTACACATTGTTAGAATACACACGCAAATCAGTAACAGATTGGAATATTGAGAAATAATTTTCACGTAACTACTATCCTGCGGTCTTCAGTGACCCCAAAATCCAATTACTTCGTAACAAACAATGTAACATTTTACACTACGACGTTTTCTTGACGACAATTCTAAGTTGTTGTTGTTGTTGTTGTTGTTGTTGTTGTGGTCTTCAGTCCGCAGACTGGTTTGATGTAGCTCTCCACGCTACCCTGTCCTGTGCAAGTCTCTTCATATGAGAATACGTTCGGCAACATATTTCATCTACATCTACATATATACTCCGCAATTCACCGTAAGGTGCGTGGCGGAGGGTACACTGTACCTGTACTAGGCATTTCCTTTCCTATTCCACTCCCAAATTGAACGAGGAAAAAAAGAATGCCTATATGCCTCCGTACGAGCCCTAATTTCTCTTATCTTGTCTTTGTGATCTTTACGCGAAATGTAAGTAGGCGGCAGCAAGATCGTACTACACTCAGCTTCAAATTCCGGCCCTCTAAATTTACTTAACAGAAATTCACGAAAACAACGTCGTCTTTCTTCCAGCGATCCCCAATTGAGTTGCCGGAGCATTTCCGTGACACTCGCGCATTGGTCGAACCTACCGGTAACAAATCTAGCTGCTCGCCTCTGAACCGCCTCTATGTCTTCCTTCAAACCGATCTGCTGCGGGTCCCAAATACTTGAGCAATACTCAAGACGTGGTCGTACAAGCGTTTTATACGCGGCCTCCTTTACAGGTGAAGTACATCTTCCCAAAATTCTCCCAATAAACCGAAGTCGGCTGTCTGCCTTACTCACAACTGTCCTTACATGCTCGTTCCATTTCATATCGCTCTGCAATGTTACGCCTAGATATTTGAACGACGCGACAGCATCAAGAAGCTCACTACTAATGCTGTATTCGAACATTATGGGATTGTTTTTTCTACTCATGCGCATCACCTTACATTTTTCTACATTGAGAGCTAGCTGCCATTCTTCGCACCAACTAGAAATTTTGTCTAAGTCATCCTGTATGCTATTACAGTCAGTTACAGACGACACCCTCCCATACACCACAGCATCATCAGCAAACAGCCGCAAATTACAACTTACTCTGTCCATCAGATCATTTATATAGATAGAAAATAATAGCGGTCCTATCACACTCCCCTGGGGCACGCCTGACGATACACTCGTCTCTGATGAACACTCGCCGTCGAGAACAACGTACTGCGTTCTATTACTTAGGAAGTCTTGCAGCCAGTCACAAATCTGTGAACCTATTCCATAAGCTCGTATCTTCGTTAGCAGTCTGCAGTGTGGCACCGCGTCGAACGCCTTTTTGAAGTCGAGAAAAACACAATCCGCCTGTTGCCCTTCGTCCATGGCTCGCAAGATGTCATGTGAGAAAAGGGCAAGCTGAGTTTCACATGAACGATATTTCCTAAACCCGTGCTGATTCATGGAAAGAAGCTTTTCCGTTTCAAGGAAATTTACTATATTCGAACTGAGAATATGCTCCAAAATTCTTCATGAAACCGATGTCAACGATATTGGCCTGTAATTCTGTGGGTCAGTTCTCTTTCCTTTCTTATACACGGGAGTCACCTGCGCTTTTTTCCAATCACTAGGAACTTTGCGCTGAATTAAAGATTCGCTATAAATGCAAGCTAAGTAGGGGGCCAATGCCGCAGAATAGTCTTTGTAAAACCGAACTGGTATCCATCCGGACCAGCAGACTTTTTCGTATTTAGCTCTCTCAGCTGCTTCTCTACACCGGAAATACCTATTGCTATGTCCCCCATTTCGGAATTAGTACGTTGATCAAATGATGGTATATTTGTGCGGTCCTCCTGCGTGAAAGATTTCTTAAAGGTTAAATTTAGAACTTCAGCTTTCCGTTTGCTTTCTTCTATTACTGCCCCGGAATGATCAACTAGTGACTGGACAGTGGGCTTTGACCCGCTTATCGATTTTACATAGGACCAGAATTTTTTCGGGTTCTCGGAAAGATCTTTTGCTAAGGTATGGCTGTGATAATTATTGTATGCTTCACGCATCGATCTTTTTATAGACGCACGAATCTCTACTAACTTTTGCCTGTCATCATTTGCGTGTTCTTTTTTGAATCGAGAGTGCAACAGCCTTTGCTTTCTCAGCAGCTTTCTAACATTATTATTATACCACGGTGGATCTTTTCCATCCTTAATCGTCTTTACTGGCACATATTTCTCTAACCCTTTATTAACAATGCACTTAAATTTAGTCCACAATTCCTCTACATCCATAGTCCCGGAATTAAACGATGCCCATTCATTTTCTAAGTGCGATCGTAACATTTGCTTGTCGGCTCTTCCCAACAAAAACACGCTCCTAGCCTTCTTGACTGGTTTATGAACTTTGGTCACCATCGACGCTATGACGATATCATGATCACTAATTCCTGTCTCTACACAGACATCGTTAATAAGGTCAGGCCTATTTGTGGCTATAAGGTCTAGAATATTTCCATTGCGCGTGGGTTGCCGGTTTAACTGCTCAAGACAGTTTTCGGAGAATGTGTCCAAAAGTAGCTCGCAAGACTGCTTGTCTGTACCGCCTGAAATGTAACTAGCGAGGTCCCAATCTATACTCTTAAGGTTGAAGTCACCTCCGACTAATATTACATGGCCCGGATACCTATGCACTACCTGGTGTAGACTTTCCTTGAATGATTCTAAAACCTCTACAACAGCACTGGGGGGCGGGTAAAAACACCCAACTATTAACTTTACTTCTTTTAGACCTGTTATACGTGCCCAGATAACTTCACAGTTACTTTCAACCTCGATCTCATTAGAAACAATATCTTTGTCCACAGCGATGAACACTCCTCCTCCAGTTGTATCAGATCTATCTTTCCGATATACATTCCACGCTTCGCTAAATATTTCTGAACTTGCCACATCATCATTTAGCCAGCTTTCGGTGCCTACAACTATCTGAGCGCAATAACTTCCTTGCAGCGCTGCAAATTCGGGAACTTTGTTTCTAATACTCTGTAAGTTCGCAACTAATATTTTTATGTTCGAATTTTTGTTCCGAACGTGGCATGAATTCGCTGTTTGAATGCTGACAGGCGAGTGCTCATCAGAGTTAGCGCCTAGCCTAAAAAAAACCCATGTGCACTCCACAAGTACTCTGCTACCCGAGTAGCCGCTTCCTTAGTGTAGTGCACCCCTGATCTATTTAGGGGCACCCTACAATTCTCCACCCGATAACGCAGATCCAGAAATCTGCAGCCATGACTGTCACAGAGTCGGCGAAGCCTCTGGTTCAGACCCTCCACTCGGCTCCAAACCAAAGGACCCCGATCAACCCTGGGAACAATGCTGCAAATCGACAGCTCTGCTTGCAACCCGCGTGCGAAGGCTGCTCCGCCAGCCGCTCGTAGGACCTGAGGATGTCCTCAGAACCCAAGCGACAAGCGTCATTGGTGCCGACGTGAGCCACGACTTGCAGTCGACTGCACCCCGCACCCTCGATAGCCGCCGGCAAGGCCGCCTCCACATCTCGGATGAGGCCCCCCGGCAGACACACCGAGTGCACGTTGGAATTCCTTCCAGATCTGGACGCTATCTGCCTAAGGGGCTCCATCACGCGCCTAACATTGGAGCTCCCAATAACTAATAATCCCCTCCCCCCGTGCACCTGCTCGGACCCTGCTGAAGGAGTGGCCACACTTTCACTCACAGGACGAACGGGCGCGGACGGACGTCCAGCCTCCACATTGACCTTCCGCCTCGAGCGACGCGAACGCCGTACAACCCGCCACTCCCCTTGCGGAGAAGGCGGCTCGACGACGTCCGGTACACCTGAAGGTGCCTCGGTAGCAGGGGCAGAGAGCGAAGCGTGAGACACCTGAGGTGTCCCACTCGACGCTCCAGACTCCCCACCATCGCTGCACCCCGAGACAGCAGCCTGGAGACGGCTGACCGTAGCCAACAGCACGCTCAGTTGTTCGCGAACCGCGGCCAACTCCTCCTGCGTCCGCACACAGCAGGCACACATCCTATCCATCATATCGATACAATTAACTGGAATTAACAACTTTAAAGAAGCCTATTACTCTAATGAAGGCGGCTGGCTGCTGACTTAACTGTGGTCAGTGGTAGCTACACTGTTAAATCAACAAAACTGAGTCCGGCAGTTTGGAGCTGTTAAAGCTGCGGCACTGGTGACAGCTGGCACTGGACTGACTGATAACTAGCTTTAGTAACGGTCTCTGACTTGTTTTGAAATACACCGGTCAAAGACGAAGACTAAACACAACGGTATTTATCAAATACGATAGAATAAACTATTAAAACAGTAGTACAAACGAAATCTGCAAGTACGCGGGAATAAACCTCTTAAAACATAGTACTAACGAAAATGAACTAGACTCTCAAATTAAATTTGACACAAATTAAATTCAGATACTTAGCGCTGTTTAGGATGCGGCACTGGTCACAGCTGGCACTGGACTGACTGATAACGAGCTTTAGTAACGGTCTCTGACTTGTTTTGAAATACACCGGTCAAAGACGAAGACTAAACAACGGTATTTACCAAATACGATAGAATAAACTATTAAAACAGTAGTACAAATGAAATCTGCAAGTACGCGGGAATAAACCTCTTAAAACAGAGTATTCGTCCCTTAGCCTCCCTCTAAGATTTTTACCCAACACACTTCCTTCTAATGCTAAGTTGACAATTCCTTGATGTCTCAGAATGTGTCCTACCAATCTATCCCTTCTCTTAGTCAGGATATGCCAGAAACTCCTTTTCTCCCCAATTCGGTTAAGCACCTCATTAGTCACGTGACCTACCCATCTAATCTTCATCATTCGTCCGTAACACCACATTTCAAAAGCTTCTATCATCTTTTTTTCTGAACTCCTTATCGTCCACGTTTCACTGCCATACAATGCTACACTCCAATTCTAAGAAAATATATAAAATCCTTGGTACAAAACAGGCACCGTTGCAGAGATAAATAAGGTATTTATTCTGGTGTCAAAAATGACTCCACGATAGTTACTGAGGGTTGGCAATCTCCTAGAATTTTTTGTAAACTCTTCCAACAGTTATTAATAAGGATCGACCGAATATTCGATTTCGATTACGGCCAGTTTCAGCCAAAATATTGGGTTCGACTGCAGTTCCTGTTTCGGCCAGAAACTAGCCGAATCTTCGGCTTGGCCGAAATTAGCTTGCTTGAAGTTACTGATGAAGTGCGGTCGCGTTCTGGATGGCTGATGGCTTCAGTCAACAATAACGCTTTACCTCAGTTGACGGTACGCCGTTGAACTGCAAGGAATCTCTTATCCCGCGTAAAAATTGTGGGCCTGTTGTAGTTAAGCACAATATAAAACAATCGTATCTTATAGTGATAACCTTTTACGGAGTTTAGTAACAATTTAACTTATGCAATATTGTACGTAATGGAACGGGTTAGCATATTGTTATACTGTAAAGTTTTACTGATAAGTTCCCTTGAAAGCGAGGAGCTTATTCTAATAATTAATATGGGTTTAGGAAAAATTGATCATGTGGTACACACCTTTTCCTGTTCAGTCTGCGTAAATTTATACTGACAATAATCATACTGTTAGTCGAAACTGTGACTTTACATTTCTAAGGTACATCATTCAAAAGTGAAGGCCGTAAACTCCGCAAAATATCTAGGAATTACTATTACTTCAGACTTAAACTGGAAAGAACACGTAGATAATGTCGTGGGAAAGGCGAACCAGAGATTGCGTTTCATTGGTAGAACCCTTGCCGGCCGCGGTGGCCGAGAGGACTGAGGCGCTTCAGTCATGGTCTGCACGGCCACTACGGTCGGGGGTTCGAATCCCCCCTCGGGCATGGATATTTGTGCCGTCCTTAGTTGTAGGTAGTTCATAAGTAGTTTGTAAGTTTAGGGACTGATGACCCCGTAGTTAAGGCTCTTAAGCTTAACAAACATTTGAACATTTTTGGTAGAACCCTTAAAAGATGCAACAGAACTACTAAAAAGACTGCATACACTACGCTTGTCCATCCTTTTTTGGGGTATTGCTGCCCAGTGTGGGATCCTTATCATGTGGGTTTGACGGAGGACATCGAAAGAGCCCAAAGAAGGGCAGCTCGCTTTCTACTATCACGATACAGGGGAGACAGCGTTACGGAAATCATCCAGGATCTGGGATGGGAATCATTACAACAACGGCGCTTATCGCTGCGGCGTGGGCTACGTACGAAACTCCAATCGCAAAGATTCTCCTCCGAATGCGAAAATATATTGTTGATTCCCACCTACATAGGTAGAAATGATCATTAGAATAAAATACGAGAAATCAGAGCTCGAACAGAGAGATTCAGGTGCTCTTTCTTCCCACGCGCTATTCGAGTATGGAATGGAAGGTAAATAGTATATAGGTGGTTCGATGAACCCTCTGCCAGGCACTTAAATGTGATTTTCAAGAGTATCCCATGTAGATGTAGATGTAGAAATACTTCCTGTAGCACTGATTGAAGCTGGTATGTGTCCAGGAATGCCAAATTGGAGATATGTAAAATCGTTTGTCGATTTCAAGAAACGGAAGTTAAGATGGCAAAATAAAGCTACCGCTCTGAAGAACAAAATCATAAGGGCTACTTATGGAAGCAAACAAATGATTGTTTTCTACGTATTTTGTGTTTTGGTATTCATTTTGGGGCTCTGTCATTTCGTAGTATGTATTTGGCATGTTTGTTGTGTACCTGAAAACTATTTTTCTACATGAAGGTATACAGGACTGTAGAATTTGTGGTTGCTATAAGTAGTCTCGTGTTCGAGATGAACGGGTCCGGGATCACATCGAACTATCGAATTTTACGTGCGAAAAACAAGAAAATCGACCTTGAAAAGAATACAAGTGTAAAAAAAGTATCACCTCTTTTAAAACAAAGTTTTTAAATAGTGATTTACATTGGCAGAATAAGGGTTTTTAAGGTCTTTTCAGCCTCGGTTGAGTAACCGAGCGGTCTAAGGTGCCTCGCTGCGGAGCGCGCGGTTGCTCGCCGTCGGAGGTTCGAGTCCTCCTTGGGGCATGGGTGTGTGTGTGTTTGTCCTTAGATTAGTTTACGTTAGTTTAAGTAGTTTGTAAGCTACGGACTGATGACCACGCAGTTTCGTCCGATAGATTTACAAACATTTCAACTTTTTTTAAAAGTCTTTTCACTGTTTACTCTGCATTATAATGGTGGAGTGCTTTTTTCTGTGAAGATAGAAGGTACCCGCAGTTGTTTTGTTTCATGACGGTATTTACGGTAAACTCTAAATATCGAGACTTCACTGCATCGAGTTCAGTTTACTTATTATTTAACTTCATTTAATTTTTCATTTTTAGGTAGAAAATGTCACAACGAGCAGAAAAGAATCCAAATTGGAAGCTTTTTTTAAAATAAAAATAGGCTACCGTCGATATGTCTAAATCTGTTCGCCTTCCATGTCATTTTGTACGGACTTCTGGTTAGGCTTACACACACTCAAAAAGGCTTAGTACAGGGACGGGATCTTGAAAAATGTGGAAAAACTAGTGGTTTGTTGTGTAACGTCAATATACAGAAATTTCAACTTAATTACGCAAGTTTCGGTTTCGGCCGAAACTACAACAGGAGCCGAATCATCGGTTACGGTTCGGCTTCGGCTACAAACAAGGAGGTTAGAATAAAGGGGAAGTGGCATTATCTATGCAGAGCACATACGTCAGTTGCAACCTGTCCGCCATCTTGGTCAGTGCTGGATTGCTATTCCCTCCCCCCCCCCCCCCAAAAAAAAAAAAAAAAAAATAAAATAAAAAAAATCCACTAACGCGGCAACATTTCTTCTTCAGAGACGCTTGGAGGACCTGCCCAATGGATGTCTCCCACAGTTTTCTGACCTTCCTTGAAGGCTTTTACCCAACGTACCACCGTATGCCCCTACATCTGACAAGGAAATCTAAAAAAAAATTCCAGAAAAATAGAAACACCGCAATAACAACTTACGGTGTCACACCACGGAGAGCGCATTGTAAGCTTTGTTTACCATTTATACTGTCTTCTTAACGCAAAATAAGCCCATGTTCCATTATAACCGTTTGTAATTCTGCCTTGTAATTTTGTGTAATTTCTCTCACGCAGATAATCTGAAGATGCCCTGCTAAAGGGCGAAACGCGTCATTAACTAAAAAAAAATTTGCAATCAAGACGGTTTGAAGGAATATTTATTCTGATTCCTGTACACCATGGATTGGAAATCATTTTAAACTTAGCAATATGACGGAAGCAGGCTTCACTTTTTCAGCCTAACGGCGTCTCCCTGTATTCCAACCTACTTGGTTACAAACCATGTTTCGGCCGGTCTCTGGTTATTAATATCTTTGAATTTCCACGGGGAAGGGACAGCTGTCTCCGCCCCACCACGTTCTCCTTTGCCGGCATCTGGCGACGCCCCTGGTACAGAGCGAAGAAGACGTTGTGTGGTGTGGACGCTTCCGCGGCGTGTGACGTCACGGGCTGTGATAGGACGCCGCAGCCGCAGCCGCAGGAAGTATTGAGCACGCCAGCCGGCGGCCGGACGTGTCGCGACCACAAATGCTGCCCGCTCTCACACCTCCCGTCTCCCGCCATTTATTCAACATTTACGCCTCTTATTGCTTTCTGCACCATTCTGAAACTGGATCACGTGCACACGGGATCGCATATCCCAGTGCCGGGTACATCTGCCGAGTTTGCATTCGCGTCTCCTTTCCCGCGCCCACGTAACTACTCGCGAGGCAAACTTCCATATCGCACCACGCTAAGATTGAGTGGTAATACGGTGCAGTGAATCGCCGATCAAAAACTGAGCACCGATGACGTATGAAAACATGAAGAAAGGGTAGAGAACTGTAGAAGAGAAGGAAAATAAAGCCGTGAACATTCAAAGTGCTTGTTGTGCAACTTTTTGAGGAAATGCATACTGTAAACCATCAGCTGTTTATTATTTTTCCAGACTTCTACCGGTTTCGGTTATAAACCATCTTCGCGGAAGAGAACTAGACAGACTGGTTTAAACAGGTGCATTATATGCCTCCTTCATCTACATCTACATACATACTCCGCAATTCACCATAAGGTGCGTGACGGAGGGTACACTGTACCACTACTAGGCATTTCATTTCCTTTTCCACTCCCAAATAGAACGAGGAAAAAAAGAATGCCTATATGTCTCCTTACGAGCCCTAATTTCTCTTATCTTGTCTTTGTGATCACTACGCGAAATGTAAGTAGGCGGCAGAAAGATCGTACTACACTCAGCTTCAAATTCCGGCCCTCTAAATTTACTCAACAGAAATTCACGAAAAGAACATCGTCTTTCCTCCAACGATCCCCAATTGAGTTGCCGGAGCATTTCCGTGACACTCGCGTATTGGTCCAACTTACCGGTAACAAATCTAGCTGCTCGCCTCTGAACCGCCTCTATGTCTTCCTTTAAACTGATCTGCTGCGGTTCCCAAACACTTGAGCAATACTCAAGACGTGGTCGTACAAGCGTTTTATACGCGGTCTCCTTTACAGGTGAAGTACATTTTCCCAAAATTGTCCCAATAAACCGAAATCGGCTGTCCGCCTTACTCACAACTGTCCTTACATGTTCGTTCCATTTCATATCGCTCTGCAATGTTACGCCTAGATATTTCAACGACGCGACTGCATCAAGAAGCTCACTACTAATGCTGTATTCGAACATTATAGGATTGTTTTTTCTACTCGTGCGCATCACCTTACATTTTTCTACATTGAGAGCTAGCTGCCATTCTTCGCACCAAATAGAAATTTTGTCTAAGTCATCCTGTATGCTATTACAGACTGTATGCTATTACAGTACTTAGGAAGTCTTCCAGCCAGTCACAAATCTGTGACCTATTGCATAAGCTCGTATCTTCGTTAGCAACAAATGAATACTGACATGCATGTCACACAATAAAAATAAATAAGACTTCACTAAGCATCAAGTCTTGGTTAAAAACATAAAAGCACTGCCAGGCTGTGTGATGGTGAACCAAGGTCTATTACAAGAGAACCTAACACAACTATTGAACACATAAATGAGATAAAATTAGCGATGATGAAAGTATTACTTCTCATTTATATGTTCAGTAGTTGTGTTAGGTTCTCTTGTAATAGACCTTGGTTCACCATCACACAGCCTGGCATTGCTTTTATGTTTTTAACCAAGACGTGATGCCTAGTGACGTCTTATTTGTTTTTATTGTGTGACATGCATGCCAGTATGCATAAGGAGGCATATAATACACCTGTTTAATCAGTCTGTCTAGTTCTCTTCCGTGAAGATGGTTTATAACCGAAACCGGTAGAAGTTGGGAAAAATAATAAACAGCTGATGGTTTACAGTATGCATTTCCTCAAAGATCTTACGGCTGTTGAACCTCATCTCAATAAAAATTTGATAGTTGTGCAACATTGAGCGTTTCACCGTAGTTATTGCGTCGTGGTGTGGGACTGTAGACGTGGGGGATCGCTGTTCGAATATCCCTCGTGCTCTATATTTTTATGTGGCGAGGGGCCTTATCGACTATACGCCTGCTCTACCAACCTCTTTCTGTCGAGTTGGCTGTTAGTCCAGTTGATGTCGCTGTTTATCCTGGCTGTGTCTTCTCGAAAGTTATCTCGCCACCTGCTTCAGGGTCTGCCTCTTCCTCTCGATCCAGCTATTGTTCTGCTGAATGCCATTCTGTTTTATTGTTTATTGTTTTTTTTCTGTTCCATAGGACCCAACTGAGTTTGTTTGTATAGCTTATGGGACTTAACTACGGGGTCATCAGTCCCTAAACTTACAAACTATTTACGAACTAACTTACACTAAGGACGGCACAAATATCCATGCCCGAGCGGGGATTCAAACCCCCGACCGTAGTGGCCGTGCAGACCGTGACTGGCGCGTCGCAGTCCCCTCGGCCACCGCGGTCGGCTACCCAATTGAGGAGTGAGACTCCATGGTCATGAAACAAGTCAATACAATAATTGTTACACAAGAATGGTAATAGAAAATTTTGAAGTACTCCTTTGCACACGACAATCTTCAGACAAAGTGAAAAGAATCAATAAAGAAAAAATGAATTAGCTTAATTGTTTAACTATTCTAGGGGTTCCTCGACAGAATAAAAGGAGTGAGCCATGAGGTAACTCTTCAATTTAGATTTGAAAGCGTGTGGATTTGTGCTAAGATTCTTAAGTTCTTAAGGCAGCTTATTGAAAATGGATGCCGCAGAATACTGTACCCCTTTCTGAACAAGTGTCAAGGTGGTGTGATGCAAATGTAGATTCGACTTCTGTCTAGTATTCACCGAGTGAAAGCTAATAACTTGTGGGAATAAGCTGATATTATTACAACAAACGACATTAAAGAAAAAAACGTATTGTGACGCCAGAGTCAAAATTCCCAGACTACTGAAAAGGGGTCGACATGACGTTCGCGAACTTACACCAGATATTGCTCGAACCGCCCGTTTCTGAACCAGAAATATCCTTTTTGCATCAGGCGAGTTACCCCAAAAAACAATGCCGTACGTCATAAGTGAGTGAAAGTAAGCGTAATAGAATACTTTTCGTGTTGAAAAATCACTTATTTCACATATTGTTCCAATGGTAAATATAACAGAATTTAGTTTTGGAACAAGATCCTGAACATGGGCTTTCCATGACAGCTTACCGTCTATATGAACACCTAGAAATTTGAACTGTTCAGTCTCACTTATATCTATCTTCTGCCATTCTGGCTATATGGCCTGTCCATTTCAGCCTTCTCTTATTGAGCACTTCGACGATGTTATGACGCTTGTACGGCTGTCTTAGTTCTTCATGTTTTCTTATTTTCCACTCAAAGTTATTTTCATCATATCAGGTCCAAATATTTTCCTTGGTACTTTTCTTTCGGATGTTAACAGTTTTTCTTCACCTTTCTTTCTAAATGTTAACATGTTAACGTTTCACATGCATATAGCTTCACCGGTATAATGGTTGATTGATATAAGCGGATTTTGAAGTTAGTGCTAAGTGATATTTTCCTTAGTATTTTGTGGAAACTAAAAAGCATCTTGTTCGCTGTCGCTAAATGGGCATCTATTTCAATATCTATTCCATTGTTTTTAGTGGAAAGACTCCATAAGTACCTGAAGCGCTCAACAGTATTAAAAGTGAATCACACATCACATGTTGACATGTTTCTAGAGCTTATGGGGCTTAACTACGGGGTCATCAGTCCCTAAACTTACAAACTACTTATGAACTAGCTAATACTAAGGACGGCACAAATATCCATGCCCGAGGGGGGATTCGAACCCCCGACCGTAGTGGCCGTACAGAACGTGACTGGCGTGCCGTAGACTGCTCGGCCACCGCGGCCGACAAAAGTGAATCCATCTACAGTCAAAGGTGCCTCTTTTCTCCTTTTCTTACCTATGACCAGGTATTTTGTCTTTTCTTCATTAACATGTAATCCGGTTTTCTTGGCAATTTTGTAATAATTTTACATCATTCTGATTAATTCTGTTTTGGAACTGCTTATTAATGTCACATCATTTGCATAGACAAGTCTAGTAATGTTACTGTTCTTTAGTGGGATCCCTTGTGGATTAGTTTTGGTAAATTCTCAATAGATCTTCTCTTGGACGAGGTTAAATAAAATGGGTGAAATGGCATCCACTTGTCTTATTAATTATATGTGACAAAATTATGAAATGCCTATCTGGTCAGAGACGTGTCTGTTCTCATTTTGTACTGTACATTATTTACAGAATATGAGTCATGTTGCAAGCATATATCAGCGCCGCAAGTAAGTTTAATGAACAGTGAGTGTAGGTGAGATGCCGCGTAGACTTCTCGCAGACATGAAAACAACAATTTCGCCATGCACTTTTAGACATCTGTGGTGTGTCGCCTGTTTGTTTCGTTCTGTTTCGAGGTTTGTTTAGGGGTAGCGTTCCCATTCTAGTGCGCGGTTATCTCGCTTCTTAACTAATGCTGCTAATAGGGTTGAAACACAGGCAGATCTCGTGTGTTTCCACCAGTACTCCACACTGGGATCACGTTATTACAAGGCGATGAACATCCACACTTTTATACCTCAGGTTTCTTCTACATTATTATTATTCTTGCGTTCTCCTCTGTAGATATTTGACTCTCGAATTCCTTTGTTATAACGTAAATCACACCCTTATTTGTCAAATATGTTCATAATGCTGCACTGCGAAGCGGAAGATGTGTGGGCAAATCTCCGTCGTGCAAGATTTTTTTTTCTTTAAATAGAAAGTACTGAACTGTCTGTCTAATCATTGAGAACTGTGTTCTCTTCCTGTAGTCTTGGCAATCGTTATACTACATGATGGTTATAGAATATGGGTTGTGTCGTAAGAATATATTACAGTCACAAGTAAATATATTGTACAGTGTAACTATGTCAGGTGGGAGATCCGTGTTAAAATGTACCTCTTGCTCTTTATTTTTCGTTTGTCACAAAATTATGACGTGTCTCATCTGTTGTTGTGGCCTTGGAAATTATCATAACATACATTAGTTACAGAATGTGATTATGTGGTAAGAAGAATCCCATCTCCACAATCCTGTATCATGACCACATAACCAGAAGACCATGCCTGTGGCTATCGGCTCACAGCTGCACATATCGGACTGATCTGCACTTACTGTATGCGGCAGCGTGTCAACTTGTGTACTTGTTCAACCCCAGTCGTAACAAATTCTAATCATACGCAGGGTATAAAGCTGGGACGTGGAAAGAAAGGAGGATTAGGGTTTAATATCCTGTCGACAATTTGTTGTTTAGAGACGGGATGAGGCATGTTTGCTCTGTGGGCTAGAAGAAATGAAGTTGGATGCTGATAATATTGCCATGACCGACTCACCTGTCTTGTACAACCAAATAGTTAATTTTCATATATGTTCAAATACCTGGATTCGAAGGAGAAACTCAACAAAAACCATGTTGTCCCACATTTGCATTCACCAGCAACCTGAAAGGCACTGGAATAACTTATGACGAGTTTTCTTCTCGGTTACAAGCCGCGTCCTGTGGTTTACTGCCCACGAGCTTTCGACAGAGAACTCCTCTGCCATTGTCAAGTGAATGACTGTCATTTCGCCGCCGCTGCCGTGCTTATATAGCCGCGCCGCCGCCAGTGACGTCACTGGTGCCCAGTTCCTTGACCATATAAGGCAATGTTTTGGTCGCGCGTACGCCGCGCCCGCTTCAACTCCGCAATTACGGGATCCCAAGCCGTACTGAGCTGCAAACCGCCGTCTTTATTGAGGGTGTTTTCAGAAAGTTTGATCTCTACTGCCTCATTTATTACGCTATCCCAGAAGCTTTTGGTCCGTTTAATAATAGCAATTCAGTGTCCGTAATCCAAAGCATGTTCCACCACAGCTGACTTTTCGGAATAGCGTAATCGAAAACACAGCTAGTGTTCTATGCGTCGCTGTTCAAAAAAAAATGTTCAAATGTTTGTAAATCTTATGGGACTTAACTACTGGGTCATCAGTCCCTAAACTTACAAACTACTTATGAACTACTTACGAACTAGGACGGCACAAATATCCATGCCCGAGGGGGGATTCGAACCCCCGACCGTAGTGGCCGTGCAGACCGTGACTGAAGCGCCTCAGTCCCCACGGTCATCACGGCCGGCCGTTAGTGATAAAATCCGTTAACAAAAGTATAATGTTACGTAATGTAGATTCAATGTTTTTTATGAACAGAATCAAATGTTCAAATGTTTGTAAAACTTATGGGACTTAACTGCGGGATCATCAGTCCCTAAACTTACAAACTACTTATGAACTAACTTATACTAAAGACAGCACAAACATCCATGCCCGAGGGGGGATTCGAACCCCCGACAGAGTACGACCTCGCTCATCGGAGCATAGCGCCTCAATGCTCTCGGCCGCTCCGCCGCGGCTACGAACAGAAATGGTTTAACAAAATTGTTGTAGAACATATTATTATTGTTATGGTAAAACAGTTTCGTGTTACATTGCAATAATCGGTGTATATATTCGTGTTTTTACATACGTAAAACCTCGTTTACTTCTGGTATCCTGATCTGCACTTATCTAAACGAGTTGAATCCTGTGGGGTATATAAATTACAACCTGAATGAGCAACCAAAAAATGCTAGGCAGGCATCCATATGCCCCGATTTTGAGGAGCATGCTGAATTATAAATGAATGCAGATGTACGTCTGCTCACGAACATCATTGACAATTCCGTACTGTACAAGAATGCCTGTGCACATACTGCCAGGATTTTTATGGGATGCGATGTTGAGGTAGACGCTTGTCATATCTTGGGATTAGATCGTTATCTTGTCCACGAGAGGTTATTTCTTGTCGGTTACAGTGTTATCACCTGCAGTGCTGGCCGCCTGCTCATCTTGTCTGTGTACTCTTAGTAGACCTGCATATGTACTAAACACACTTCGTTTTGTATGCAGTGGGAATACTACACAGTAGACTGCAGGGAAATGGATGGAGAACAACAAACATGCAGGCACTACATTAAAGTAATGACAAATTCTCAGCACCTCGCGATGGAGGTAAATGCATGCAACGTTATGTAACAAAACGAAAAAGTACCTGCTGTGGAAACTTCATTATTTAAATTAACAGGGAAGAGTTAAATTAGTCCATATGTTCGTGCGTTCTGGTGGAAGAATCCTCGCATGTCCCAGCGACAACGTTAGCGATTTTATCGCGTCGTGGAAATTCACAAAAGCACAGGTCGTCGTGCCAGTATATGTGTAAGATTGCCTAATATTATCCACAATAGATAAAATCAAGATTGCCTAATACGTTTCGCTGAATACTGAAACTTAACCAAATCCTTCAGTTACAGAAGCTGCATTGATCTTTGTCGGATAAGTCCTTTCAAATCCATTTACGACGTACGTCTGATCTACGTCTTGCTATTTGACGTATTAAATTTATGCAAATATTTCAGTGTCTCACATCTGAGATTGTGCAACAATGTAAACTAGATAAAAGGATGTTTTTAAACCTCAAAGGGCATCAACGATGTGGTGCTCTTCTCTTTCCCGACCACATAACGCTCTAATACGAAACTTTTCTGCCAGTGTCGGCCACGAAAACGAAATGATCATCTCTCTCATGCTCAAACTCTGCTGAAACAAATCGCAATTCAAATGATCACTTTTAAAAAGCTGAATGGTTGCTTGAAATATGCAAAATTGTGGTAAACTTTTTTATGTTTCGTCGTCATGACGCGTTTCGGGATAACCCATCTTCTGATGATCAAAACTTATAAAAAGGCGACACGGTGTTAAAGTCGCAGTTGTGCACAATTAATACCAGGTTAAATGTTGTCTTAACTGTACATGGTCATATGCAGTAATTACTGGAGTAATATGCTCTTGTGTCTTCGTACCTTTCTCCAGGAAATCAGACTGACCTCTGAAGAATTCACCGGATTTCAGTAAATAATTCGTGTAAACATGTGTTCTTTATTTGATGGATCAGTAGTGTTATCTGTCAGTACCTACCTTCTCTGAAAAATAATTTCAAAAGTTTGAAAAATGTGCTGCACACAACCACTGTTCTGTTAATACATGGCCCAGAAAACAACGCTGAATTCATTTTACTAATAGTGTCGAATCAGTGCTTGTAGTGTTGTAGTGTTGAAGCATTCATTTTACGTCAAAAATATAATTATTTCTTCAAACTTTTTATTCCATAGAAATAAGTAAGTCCAGTGCTTCAACTGCAAGTTGTTTTTCTGCGGCGGAGAATTCACGTGTATTCTGTTTTTCGTGTTTGCAGGACATCGACTTCGAAGGCTTCAGGCTGTTTATGGACACATACCTTGAAGCTGAAACGCCTGAAGAATTGTGCAAACATCTCTTCTTGTCATTCGTCAAGACACCACATCCTAAAGAGCAGCCGCGTGGGAGTGATGAGGTAAGTGGATATACATCTGCACGTTTATGTAAGTTGACAGGCATTTCAAGGTAATCAAAATGTTTCAAATGTTTGTAAATCTATCGGACCAAACTGCGTGGTCATCAGTTCGTAGCTTACAAACTGCTTAAACTAAAGTAAACTAACCTAAGGACAACAAACACACCCATGGCCTAGGGAAGACTCGAACCTCGGACGGCGAGCAACCGCGCGCGCTGCAGCGAGGCGTCTTAGACCGCTCGGCTACTCCACCGCGGCTCAAGTTAATCATATTGAACGTTAACATCATGCAGGAAAAATCCGGATTTGCGATTAACTCAAACAGACTTCTAGTGAAAGTTTCATCACACTGATGTGTCTGTATACACATAGAATAGCCCGTTAAACAATATTTTGTAGCCAATGGAAACAATGCAAAGCATTTCGTTGAAACTGGATGCTATATGAAAAACCTGACAGCTAGTTTTTGATTGGCCTGCTATTTTCAGTGTATCCGTGTGTTTCTGTTTCATACAGATGTAGAATTTTGCTCCGATTTTGATGAAATTTTTCACTCTTGATCTTCAAAACAAGGGAAATGTCACTGCCTGCATAAAATTTCGTATGGTCAATGGTTGGAGGGTACTTTTCTTCTGATATTTGACAAACCTCAAAGGTAGAGGTACCGGTAAGACAGGTATGTAGTATAACGTTAAAATTCGTGCTCTGCCGATGGAAACTACCTACATTCAAAAATTTTACATCACCTTTCCCTGGAGTGCTGAAGCCGTGTGTGTAATAGCTAATATATAGATTCTCTATTTCCCTTCGGCAAGCCATAGCTTGAGAAAGGCTCGATCGATTTGGCTCTTCTTTTTTGTTGACTGAGAACGAGGTTTTTACGTAACAAAATTAAACTTTGAGAAAACTAATACTACGTTTTTCAGTGTATCCGCGTGTTTCTGTTGCATACAAATCTATAGTTTTGTTCCGTTGTTGATAAAGTTTTGCGCGCTTCATCTTGAAAATGAGAGGAAAATCACTGTTTACATAAAATTTCGTCCGGTGCATAGCGGAGGGTAGTTTCATTGTGTATTAGGTCAAAATCCACAGTTTTGCTTCGATCTGGATGAAGTTTTGTGAACTTCACTTCAAACCAATAGCATGCTCACTGTCTATATACAGTTTTGCGTGGTGACGGGCACTTTACACACGAACTTTGACCAAATCGATACCACGGCACCGATCTTGATTACTTTTTCCACCTTTTCACATTTTAACCAAAAGGAAGGCCTCACTGCTTACAAAAAAATTTTACGGTGCATGACAAAGGGTACCTTGCCAAAACTTTTTACTTTGTTTCACTGACCATCACGAAAATTGATAAATATGCGTTTTACTAGATTTGATGGGGGGCAGGAGATGAAGCAAGGAGGCGAGAGAGAGGAAGGTGAAGATGAACATGGAGATGGAAGAGCAAGAGGTGGATGGAGAGAGCGGAGGGGAGGGGAGATGGACTACAGGAGTACGGAATAAATAAATACCCAGGTGCTCTGGGCTTTCAAGTAGTCATACATGTTTTCTTAAACGCTACCACTGTCCTGAAGATTCTTAGCAAACGCAGAAAGTACATAGAACATTCCCACGTCGAGGATGCTACATTTCCACGTTGCAAAGAAGACTATTCACAATGAGGCCCAATATTCAGCCTCATTCTGTGAATAGCAGCCGACTCTACAGACTGTACACTGTACCTCACAAGCGTCTACTAATCAAACTGCGTGCTTATGGAATATTGCCACAATTGTGCGATTGAATTCGTGATTTCCTGTCATTAAGGACACAGTACCCTGTAATTGACGGGAAGTGATCGAGTAGTACTGAAGTGATATCTGGCGATCCCTAGGGGTGTTATAGAGCCCTTACTGTTCCTTATTTTTATAAACGATTTCGGAGACAATCTGAGTATTTCTCTTAAGTTGTTCGCGGATGATGCTGTCACTTATCGCTTAGTAAAGTCACCAGATGATCGAAAGCAACTCCAAAATGATTTAGATAAGATATCTGCATGATGCAAAAAATGGCACTCGACCCTTAATAGCCGTGGCAGATTAGCCGTGCGCAATTGGGCGCCGTGCTGCGGTGCGCGCGGCTGTTCGCCGTCGGGGGTTCGAGTCCACCCTCGGGCATGGGTGTTTGTGTTATCATTATGTTAGTTTACCTTAGTTTAAGTAGTTTGTAAGCTACGGACTAATAAACCAACAGTCTGATAGATTTACAAACATTTGAACATTTGACCCTTAATAATAAGAAGTGTGAAGTCATCCATATGACCACTAAAAGAAATCTGTTAAACTTCTCTTCCACGATAAATCAGTCAAACCCACAGGTTGTAATTTCAACTAAATGCCTAAGAGTAACAATTGCGAAAAACTTAAGTTGGAAAGAACACATCGAAAATATTGTAGGGAAAGCAAACCAAAGACTACGTTTCGTTGGCAGAACACTTAGAAAATGCAACAATTCTACTGAAGAAACTGCCTACACCAAACTTGTGCGTCCTATTTTGGAGTATTGTTGCGCACTGTGGGACTGACAGACGATTTAGAGAAAGTTCAGAGAAGGGCAGCTCGTTTTGTATTATGGCGACATAGGGTAAACAGTATCACGAAAATCATGCACGAGTTGGGGTGGGAATCATTAAAAGAAAGTCGTTACTCGTTGCGACGAGTTCTGCATGCGAAATTTCTTTCACCAACTTTCTCTTCCGAATGCGAACATATTTTGTTAGCACCCACCTACATAGGAAGACATGATCAACAAAATAAAATAAGAGAAATCAGGTCGAAAACGGAAAATTTTAGATCTTCCTTTTTTCCGCGAGCTATTAGAGAATGGAACTGTAGAGAAACGTCATAAAAGCTGTTCGATGAACTCTCTATCATGCACGTCAATGTGACTTGCAGAGTATTTACGTAGATGTATATGTAGAATGTATGATGCCTTTCACTTCACTTTCGAATGTTTCAGTCACATTTATGTACATGCAACATTGTGACAAACGATTCCTTGCTTCTTATGTCAAGGGTTATAAATTTCATCATACCGCATAAG
Organism: Locusta migratoria; assembly: GCA_026315105.1. NCBI lineage: Eukaryota > Metazoa > Arthropoda > Insecta > Orthoptera > Acrididae > Locusta > Locusta migratoria. The sequence continues at coordinate 351,132,713 of CM048755.1, read as the reverse complement.
AAACCAGTCGCACTCACGAGACATCACGCAAATTCATTGTAACGCTGTCTATGGTCATGATAACGACTTCAATCGAATGAAAGCATATTGCTCAAAGGTTCCAAATTGACGGTAGTGATTGCTAACTATCACATGCTGGTCCAAATAGTACCACAAGATTTGTATCCGTTTAATACTACTTCACTGGGTGATTCAGTGGGCCAGTTGAGATGGGAGAGGGTGGCTGACTCATAAGTTCTAGGACGTTGCGTGCAGCCGTATGGCTGTGTGTGTGTGTGTGTGTGTGTGTGTGTGTGTGTGTGTGTGTGTGTCCTTAGGTTAGTTTAAGTAGTTTGTAGGCGTAGGGACATAACAAGAGTAGTTAAGTTAGTCCCATAGATTTACAAACATTTAGGGAAAAGGTAAAACCTGGTCACCGAGAATTTCAAAACAAACACCTTGTTAATCTAAGTAATGCCAAAATGCTGCTTCACTTTATAGATGTTAAAAATTGTTTATTATTATAGCAATAGGCCTATTTCGGCACTGTGGCCATCATCAGGCTATCTGCAGACAAATATTTAAGATTAAAATGAGTGAAATAAAGATACAATTTTGATACATTTTCCGTGACATCATATTCCAGACTTACTTCCATATGGCATCGTGGAGGTATAATTCATTATAATAACTGCATATAATTGCAGTATAAATGCTCTTTAGACGGTATATATATATTACGTTTATCATGTATTAATTCATTACTGCTAATCTGTTAGTTTGACATATCCTCCAGCGATGCTCTATGGTTACAGTTTGTTTATGACAGCATATAGTGGGATCTTTGGTAGTGTGGCGTGATCTTTATTATGTTATGGTATTACGATACATATCTTTGTTTTAACGCGATTCGAAAATTTTAATAAAGTTGTCTAGATAACGTTTGTGTTTTAGTTCGGTTTGTTCATTTAAAATTTCGTCAGGGCTTTCCTTCAAATGTGTATAAATTTCTATCTCTTCCAGGATGTTCATATGATAACCTTTTGTTGTGATTAATTAAATAAATTAATACCTGATAAACGTAATATATATACCATCTAAAGAGCATTTATACTGCAATTATATGCAGTTATTATAATAAATTATACCTCCACGATGCCATATGGAAGTAAGTCTGGAATATGATGTCACGGAAAATGTATCAAAATTGTAAGTATCTTTATTTCACTCATTTTAATCTTAAATATTTGTCTGCAGATAGCCTGATGATGGCCACAGTGCCGAAAGAGGCCTATTGCTACAATAATAAACAGTTTTTAACATCTATAAAGTGATGCAGCATTTTGGCATTACTTAGATTAACAATATGTCCTTAAAAGACATACACAATGCTGCAGGCCCAAATGAAATGGAAAAAAAAAAAAACAAAAAACACCTTGGTTCATGATCAGGGAAAAGTGAATTTCTGTCATCAAATGAATGTACGAAATATACCTCCAAGATATGGCAAGGAAGAAGGAAGATTAAGGTTTAACGTCCCGTTCACAGCGTGGTCAAGTTCATCATCAGCATACAAAATAAATTCAGATATTTTCGTATGTGTATGGTTAAAGAAAGTATTTATTTTATGTGCATTTTGTTTTCATTTATCTCTCTTTTGTGTACGATGTTTTCAGTGTTGTATTTAAATCATTGAAAATAATAGAAGCAGGCAGAAGCTGTCAAATTCGTGTTTTCTATTCGGGTACTGATGTAGGAGAGTTGTCGGATTCGAGTGTTTGTTTCTCTAACAGCAGGTAGAAGTTGTCGAATTCGTGTGAGCCGTTCGAACAGAATCTTTATGATCGCACCTTGTGGTGTCGTAAAGAGCAGTACCGAAGATCGACACAGCGATATCTGCAGTCCCGAAAAGAAAGCAGAAGCGATATCACCTTTAGTTTTTTTTTCCAAATTCCACCACTAGCCTCCGTCTTCGAACAACGCAACACGGAGACGAGTTCCTGCTAGGCCTGCAAGGCCAGCTCTACAGCTGAGGTCTTCTTCGTACTTCGTGATCCATCGTGCCTAGCAACAGTACTGCGGCCAACTTAGACGACAGTTTGCTTAGCTGTGCGTCGTGTCCCAAGTGACACTTTCGGTTGGTACTGGAGTGACAGTAGTAGACAGTATAATTAACTGCTGCGTTTATTCTTCATACTCAAACAGGCCGTCGCGCTATAAGACTGACTTTTTAGTATCTAAGTAGCCGAGTGTCAGAACAGCAAGATTCGCTTTTGTAAATCTAAGCGACGTAACTGCTGGGCTTATCTGTTCCTAGACTTACGAACTACTTAAACTAACTTTGCTAACGACAGTGTACACTCACTCATGACCGAAGAAAGACTCGAACCTCCGACGGCGGGCAACCGCGCACTTTGCAAGCAAGGCGCCTTAAAGGGTTCGGCTACTCCACAGCGGCAAAGAAGAACATTTATACTCAACTTGCAAGTGCGGTTATTTACGTTGTATTCTGTTCTATGCACAAAACCGAAAATCAAACGCACAATGAAAATAAAAATATGAGGTACTTTACATTAAACACATTTTTTTGCCTAAAATGTTTTTGCTTTTTATTCGTGATAGCGTTCACCTGTAATCCATAACAGTCTGTCAGTGAGTGCGTCCATCTCGTTCACCTTATCCTGTTATAATACATGTACCTATTTATTCTGGAAAACCGAGCGAGGTGGCGCAGTGGTAAGACACTGGACTCGCATTCGGAAGGATGGTGGTTCAAATCCACCTCCGGCCATCCCGATTTAGGTTTTCCGTGATTTCCCTAAATCACTCCAGGCAAATGCCGGGATGCTTCCTGTCAAAGGGCACGGCCGATTTCCTGCCACATCCTTCCCCAAAAATCCGAGCATAAGCTCCGTCTCTAATTACCACGCTGTCGACGGGACATAAAACCCTAAGCTTCTTTCCTTCCTTCCTATTCTGAAAATCACACTTAAGTGCAAGACAGAGGGTTCATCAAACCGCTTTCATAATATTTCTCTACCGTTCCATGCTCTAATCGTTTGCAGGGAAAAGGAACATATAAATCTTTCAGTTTTCGATCTTATTTCTCTTATTTTAATTTGAGAGTCATGTCTCCTTATATAGGTGGGTGATAGGAAAATGTTTGTATTCGGAGGAGAAAGTTGGTGAAAGAAATTTCACAAATAGATCTCGCCGCAACGAATACAAACCCTTTTTTTAATGATTTCCACCCCCACTCTTGCATCATTTCTGTGACACTCTTTCCCTTATCGCGATAATACAGAACGAGCTCGTATTCTGTAATCTTCCTCTATATTCTCCGTCAGCCCCACCTGGTGAGGATCCCACAATGCGCAGCAATACTCAAAAATAGGACAGACAAATATAGTGTAGTGCTAAAACTGTTGCAACTTCTAAGTGTTCTGCCAGTGAAACAGAATCTTTGGTTCTTTACAATTTAATTTGTTCTTAACTGTAATTCCAAAATATTTAGTTGAATTTACGGCCTTCAGATTTCATTGATTTTTCGTGGAAATAAATTTTAACAGATTTTTTTTTGGTGCTTATATGGATGATTTCACACTTTTCACTATTTAGGATCAATTGACAATTTTCGCAACATGCAGATATCCTATGTAAATCATTTTGCAATTACTTTGGTTACTTTACTAACCGATAAACGACAGCATCATCAGCTCAGAATGTCTCCTAAATCGTTTATGCAGACAAGGAACAGTAGGGGCACTATAACACTTCCCTGGAGAATCCTACGAGTATTCCACGTTACCTTAACCATGTATTCACTACCGTGTCGTCAAGAATATTATTATACCTCTTATACTAAAGTCATTAACTTGAAATCTGAACTGTTGTATCTATTTGAGTGTTGCAACACATTTTGTTACAATATTTGTACTGAAATGGACAAATTAAAGCCGCAGTATGTTTATCGATCCTACACGCCCTGCGCTACACAAATAGCAAGTGACCAGGAAATTCAAGCTACGTACCTGTCCATACAACGTATTGACTCTCCGGTCAATACTGCCTCTGAATTAATGAATAAGTATTGTCCCTCAAAAACTTCTTTGATGGCTGAAAAACGTCTAGTGTAGATCTTTCTTGTGAATTTTAGACTGGCATCTGCTTACGTAGACAAAAAATTCAAATGTTTGTATAGTCTATGGGACTTAACTACGGGGTCATTAGTCCCTGAACTTACAAACTACTTATGAACTACTTACTAACTAAGACGGCGAAAATATCCATGCCCGAGGGGGGATTCGAACCCCCGACCGTAGTGGCCGCGCAGACCGTGACTGAAGCGCCTCAGTCCCCGCGGCTTACATAGACCTCACATATGTTCAAATGTTTGTTAACCTAATAGACTGAACAGCTGAGATCATCGGTCCTTAGACTTACAAATTACCTAAACTAACTCACCCTAACGACAAAACACACACACACGCACACGCACGGGCGCACGCCCAAGAGAGGATTCGAACCTCCACCGAGAGCGGCCGTGCAATCCGTAACATGGCGCCCTGGACCGTGTGGCCGTTCGCAGCCGGATTACTCGGTTTGACTGCCTGCGTGAGTGCTGCAATTCAAATCAAATTTTGTAAATATAAGGAGTTTGACTCCTTTGGTTATCAGTCCCTAGCGTTAAAGACTGCGTAAACTAACTTAAACTGACTTATGCTAAGCACAATACACACACCTATGCCTGATGGAGGACTCTAACCACCGACGGCGAGCAACCGCGCGCCCTGCAGCAAGGCGTCTTAGAGCGCTCGACCACTCCACCGTGTCAAGCTGCAATTACGCTGCAGCCGTCATCGCGATTCTTATGGAAACGCCCTCGAGGTGGTTCGCGTGTATTTCTAGATTCTTTTCATAAATTAAGAATATAGTACCTTCAGCACTCTATTTTGACTCACATTATTTTAGTTTCACTGTTTCAGCGATTCATGACGCCATCTTCGTGCCCCTGTGTGAAATTACACTTATGACAGCATAACACAGAACAAGAAGTAATGTCGAAAAAAAATGTTTAAATTTTTGTATAGTTTATGGGACTTAACTACGGGGTCATCAGTCCCTAAACTTACAAACTACTTATGAACTACCTAATACTAAAGACGGCACAAATATCCATGCCCGAGGGGGGGATTCGAACCCCCGACCGTAGTGGCCGTGCACACCGTGACTGTAGCGCGTCAGTCCCCTCGGCCACCGCGGCCGGCAAGTAATGTCGGTATACAACATGAAAGATTAGTTACAAACAGCACTGGACGGTAAATATTTGACAGTTGCTAAAACTAGACAACGTGAGACATCAAAGTCAATATAACATTCAGAAATACGACTAGTGAACAGCTGAAAAGTGTAGGGTAAACACATGCATGAATAAAAATTAATATGTGTTGTACACAAGTAACGTGAACTTAAATACTGTATACTAATTGCAGATAACTGCGAAGTTACATATTTTAACCTTACTTAGTTCAAGACCAGCCAGACCTCACGTACTGTCAGATTTACATCGTCGGGACACTATTGTTTAAAACGAAAAAAAATAAATAAATAAATAAATAAATAAAAAAAATAAAAGCTTGATGTGACGTAAAGAGGGACGCCATTAGCATCTGGAAAACGATGACTATGAATAAATGATTTGGAGTGATAAGTAATGCCCTGTTGCAATAAGATAGAGGTGTTTGGAAAATACCTGGAGGACTATACATGACGTGTTGGTATAATGTTTACGGTGTAGTCCACTTACAACGTTTAACAAAAGAGCGAGAGCTGAAGCATATGAAAGCGTTCCACAGTACAGCATACTGCATACAGTAGCGGGGCAGTTACGAGATGAGATTTTGTAACAGCACGTCAGGCACCCAAGCAAAAAGCAGGTTCTGGCAATCAAAGGCTTGTGGAGAACATTCCTAAAATGCTTTAGATTTTCAAGAGTCCAGATCTGATTCTAAAGAAACACCTCGGGGATGAAATAGAACGTCGATTTCCCTCGATACCCCAAGTGCACCATCGTTACCTCCTCTTGCGTCGGCTCTTAGGGACGAATGGTGCCTCACTGAAAGTTTTCTAAACTGTCATAATGAAGTGTCGATACCCCCTATGTTAATGTCGACTATAGGGATACTTTTGATTAGGTACAGAAGGAGGGAAGATTAGGTTTTAACTTCCGTCGACCACGTTGTTATTCGGGACGGAGCATACGCTCGGTTAGTTTTTGTCAGAGAAGTGGAAGGAAATCGGCCGTGCCTATTGAAAGGAACCATCCCGGCATTTGCCTGGAGTGATTTAGTGGAATCACGGAAAACCTAAATCAGGCTGACCGGAGGCGGGTTTGAACCGCCGACCTCCCAAATGCGAGTCCAGTGTGTGACCACTGCAACATCTCCCTTGGCTTTTATTAGGTAGTGTGTATTCATTTATGTACCCCTGTCTCATCTAGTGATGATAATATATAGCAATTTGTAGTTAAATAAACGTAATTAGTAACAAGACAGCACATAAAATAGCTTCCTCTACATTAACGAACATATTCAGAAAAATAGTTAAGACCTGGCAACCTATCGCGATTCATATGTGGTAAAGGGTTTACATGGCGCGAAAACCATTTGTGAGGAACAAAATCGCGGCAACCAAAACCGATTTCCTAAGACCAACATCGGAGTGTTTACGTTTATCAACCAGAAGCGATATTGGGGGAATCTGTTTACTAACAGCCAGATATGAGAGCCCATGTAAACTTAATGAAAGTTAATAATCGTTTACTCTAACAGCAGCCGTGTTTGCGGATTATATAATGGGATTCTGGGCCGCCTATTATGTAAACAACTGTTCGTTTCCATGCTTGATCATACTTCGATAATTTTGCACGCCCTTCTGTGGGCCTTTTCTGTTTGTTTTACTGTCTCTAGGCTGCTACGTTACATAGGATCATCTTTTTGTTATTGAGTAGCTTATCACAGTTATTTTTGTGGTATCTATCATAGTCTGGATACACAGATTTTTTTTAATAACTGTTCAAGCATATCACAATTCTGAACTTCAGGAAACTACCGTGTGTTTGGTCACTGTTGATGGAGACACAGTAGTAATAAAACAATTGTTCACATATAATATTATAAAGGCGCAAAAACATGTTTAGGCATGTTTAGGTTATTTTTTTCTTGCAACAATATTTCCACCCAAATTGAGGTGCTCATCAAAAGATGTACTGAGGTTTTGGCCTCTTATATATAAAAATATATCGCAGATTTTAACACCACTTTATTCACTAAAAGTCGTATGAGTGTATTAAGAGCATAAAATCAGAACACATGTCTATGCTCTTGTAAGGTTCATTGTCATCCTCACCTTAGGTCCAATGTTTAATAAGAATGTTCATCATATTTCTTTCCATAAATAAGTTTTTTTGTTTTTTTTGTTTTTTGTTTTTTTTTTTTTGCGCCCACGACTGCATTTATGATGTCCAAATGCAACAATCAGTGATTAATTTTGTAAGAAACTGCTTTATATTGCAGATGTAGATTTCGGCAAGTGACTTGCCATTATCAATTATTGAAAACAACTGAACTGTGAGAAGCGATAACGCGCTTGATAGTCGTAGGTGATTTGCTTGAGGAATGAATGCAAAGGCTCGCTATTGACGACATTGAGAATAGCAATTCACTTGCCGAAATCTAGATCTGCAAAATAAAGCAGTTTCTTTCAAAAATAACAACTGATTGCTCAAAAACACCCATTTGGATATAATAAGAATGTGATTTCGCAGTTGAATTATACTGTAATATATGCTGTATGCCTAAAGCCTGATGATGCGCAGCATCGACACATACCACTATTAAATTTTTAAACACTTTAAATCACAGTTGTGTGAGGTAGCGGTAATTTCAAGCAACCTAAAAAATTAATATACTGTTTAGTTCAACCTATGATCCTATTATCAATGAAAGTTTCAGATATACTGAATTGCCTCGCACCCGCGTGGACCGTGAGAAATCATAGAGATAGGAGCCAGAAATGGTGATGTGGAAGTACGGAGAACCTACATAAGAGAGACTGCGTTACTCTATGAACTATGAGTTTTTAATTTGGGATGACGAAATCAGCTGTGATGTTCGTATTTAATTGAAACATGAAAAATTTCAGGTATCGACATGAAATAGTAGTTTCTGAATAAAAATTACAAAATGTGATATCTTTCCCACGGATTTCTCGCGTAAAATTGCGTGGTATACTGCACCGAATTCTGTCGCAGCGTACTGTATTTTGTCATTGCTTCTCAGGGCTTCCGAGCAACCACTGAATCAGCCCCTGAAAGAAATTCTGAAACGATTAAATATTCTAAAAGAAACTGAAATTTTATTCCATCGTTTATATCCTGTCAAGTGGGTTGGTGTGTACAGTCATGAATATAAGGCTTTCAATACGTCAGCATTAATCCTCACCTTACATCTATTGTAAAAATACTGATTTATTGTTCGTACATATTTTTGTTCAGCATAAAAATACAAATTTTGATGACAAATAACAGTTGTGTCAATCGAAAACTATGTTTTTTTACAAAACTTTTGGAGTTAAAATTAATTCCGCCAACTAACAGTATATTTCGGCGAATGCCACACATATTTAATCTGATTTTTAGATCGATTAAGGGCAAAACTTTACGATTTTGCAGTTGGAACCTTTTTATTGATCGATGTAGCCTGTCCGACTTTAATAATATAGGGCAAGCATTTCATACACTCCAGTTAAACATTTGATGGACTTGATTTTTTATGTCTATTTTCACGTGAGGAGTAGCTGAGGAATCATCTGAAGCCGCGAAATCGGTTACGCTATTGATAAGCCAATTTCATCAGCTGTCAGCAAAATTATTTTCTGCACCAGTAGTAAATGCGTTTTGGGCAATAAAAATCTGACAGTGACTAAAGTAGCAATAGTAAGAATAGCTTCTTTGAAAAAGAGGTATTTGTTAGCATCGAAAATAAATTTAAATATTAGGAACTTTCGTCAGATGCGTTGCACGTTCGAAAATGTTTGTGAAGCTTATGGGACTTAATTGCGGGGGTCATCAGTCCATAAACGTACAAACTACTTATAAAGTAACTTATACTAAAGACAACACAAACATCCATGCCCGAGGGACGATTAACTTCCGACGGGAAACGGCCTCGCGCATCGGAAATAGTGTCTCAAAGCGCTCGGCCACTACGCCGCGGCTTTTTGTACGTGATAAGTAGTTCTCGCAGGAGTAAAATATAACAGAATAGAATAACTAATAAGGAAGAACTTTACTAGGGAATAAAAAAATTCATGGAATCACTTGAGTAAAAAGAGAGTATCAGTTGTGCGCGCAGTAAGGATATTCAGTAGATGTAAATAGCGGTAATTATGCAGAGATGAAGGAGCTCGTGCAGTAGAAACTAACGTGGAAGCTGCATCAAACTACCCTTCATACTGAAGAGCAAAACAACAACGATCTAAAAAATGGGGGCATAATACAATAAATCACACTGAAAATGTAATTATTTACTACAAAGTCATGTTCTGAATTTGTTGTAGAACGTATAAATTTTTAGAGAAACTGATTTGACGAAAGAGCTAAGTGGCTTCTAGCATTCCGGTGAAGGGCAGTGAAGCAACCCGGCAGATTATCCGCTGCTCTTAGATAAAACGAGGATCGAGAAGAGCGGATGCAAAATTTCTGAGTGCAATCAGTTAAGCGCATGCACGGAGGAAATGGCTGCAGTCCGCAAGCACATCCATCGATCATTAGCACAGCCCGAAGGTCACAGGTCCCACCCGGCGCTCTGCAAAGGTCACGGAACACAGGCTGCCAGCTACGCACCAGTATGTAGCCGCCTCTTCAGCGCGCCATCATCCCTTACATTTTCATCTTGTTTCTCCTTATCGGACACGTTTATTGAGAAACAGAAAACAATAGCTTCATTCAGCGTTCTTCTTAGGACAGTTCTAGCGTATACTATGCACAGTTAGTCACACAAATGAGACAATACACTAAATTTTTGCAATTACACTGTAGGGAAAAAATTAGGACACGTGGAAAGACGTAGACGGTTTTGATCTGATGACTTCAGGTGCCACCTGGGGGATAGCAGGTATACTGATAATTGTTTCAATGTCGTCGGCCAACAAATAGCGTAGTGACGTAAGTGGCAGTCCGCCATCTGTGTGTATCCATTAATAGGAAATGTTCACAGCCATAAGACTCAGGTCGATATTAACGTATGAAGCACGAAAGGGGCCGCACCACGGAGTCTTACCCGTGCTTCCTACAGCCAACAGAACGAATCTGACACGGTCCAAATTGAGGCATTCGGAGAAATGCCACACGTGTTGAACATAATGAGTCAGTAATGAAACGATGCTAGTTACAATGGTCACGTGAACATTATTACTGAAATTTTCCTGGCTATTATGCCGTGGTCTTATGGATTTGTTGGCCAGCCGCGGTGGCCGAGGGGACTGAGGCGCTCCAGTCACGGTCTGCACGGCCACTACGGTCGGGGGTTCAAATCCCCCCTCGGGCATGGATATTTGTGCTGTCCTTAGTCTTAGCTAGTTCATAAGTAGTTGGTAAGCTTAGGGACTGATGACCTCGTAGTTGAGTCCCATAAGTTCTACAAACATTTGAACATTGTTTATGGATTTGTTACTGAAAACCAACGTTTCGTCCCCATCCGCGGAGGACATTTTTAAGGGGGATAGTGGCTCTATTTTTACTTCAGATGCACATCCTGGCTCGTTACTGATTGCAGCCGAATTCCGTTTACGAGTACTCGCGCGCAGAGGTGTGACATCAGCTTTTTTGGATAGGCGCGCGCAATTCGTCATTGCCGATTGCTATCGTTAATATCGTCCCGTGGTGGAGGACTGTTACATTTCTTCTTCAACACCAGATTCCAGATTTCATTCAGTTTCTACATATCTATCCATACTCCGCAAGCCACCCGATGGTGTGTGGCGGAGGGTACCTTGAGTACCACTATCGGTTCTCCCTCCTATTCCAGTCAAGTATTGTTCGCGGAAAGAACGATTGTCGGTATGCCTCTGTGTTGGCTCTAATCTCTCTGATTTTATCTTCATGATCTCTTCGCGAGATATACGTAAGGAGGGAGCAATATACTGCTAGACTCCTCGGGAAAGTTATGTTCCCAAAACGTGGACAAAAGCCCGTACCGAGCTACAGAGCGTCTCTCTTGCAGAGTCTTCCACTGGAGTTTATCGATCATCTCCGTAACGCTTTCTCGATTACCAAATGATCCTGTAACGAAGCGCGCTGCTCTCCGTTGGATCTTTTCTACTTCCTCTATCAATCCCACATGGTACGGATCCCACACCGGTGAGCAGTATTCAAGCTGTGGGCGAACAAGTGTACTGTAACCTACTTCCTTTGTTTTCGGACTGCATTTCCTTAGGATTCTTCCAATGAATCTAAACCTGGCATCCGCTTTACCTACGATTGATTTTATATGGTCGTTCCATTTTAAATCACTCCTAATGCCTACTCCCAGATCATTTATGGAATTCACTGCTTCCAGTTGCTCACCTGCTATTGTGTAGCTAAATGATACAGGACCTTTCTTTCTATATTTTCGCAGCACATTACACTTATCTATATTGAGATTCAATTGCCATTCCCTGCACCATGCGCCAATTTGATGTAGACCATCCTACATTTCAATACAATTTTCCATTGTTACAACCTCTCTATATACAACAACATCGTCCGTAAAAGCCTCAGTGAACTTCCGCGAGGTCATTTATATATATCGAGAACAGCAACGGACCCACTACACTCTCCTGTGGCACACCGGAAATCACTTTTACTTCGGAAGACTTCTTGCCATTGAGAATGACATGCTGCATTCTGTTATCTAGCCTATGAAATTATTGGGGTGTTTTACAATTTCTATAGCCTCTCGTACAGTCTTTCATTATATCCATTTGTTGCTGCCAAGACCTGAATCTTATCAAATTGAATAAGATTGCCCCCTGATTGAAAAACATGTTGAAAAACAGCTGATCTGTCAATCTCTCCCCTAGTACAGTTACCCTGGTGTGCTTCTAGTCGTTTTTCGACTGTTCTTTATGTGGTACCCACGTACACGTCACCACACCTAAACGGAATCCTATAAATTCCTGCTTTTTCCGGCGGTTTGCGACCATCCTTTGCCGATTTCAGGTGATCCTGTATCTTCCGAGCAGGTTTGTATATAACGGCGACGTTCCGTTTTATCAAAAATTTACCGATGCGGTCGGTGACACCCTTAATAAAAGACGGGAACACTTTAGATTTCACAGGAACCTTTTCATCGTTCTGAATTTTACGTGGCTGTCTGAACGCTCTCCTAATCTCTATGGGCGAGCCCTCGTAAACGGAATTCGGTTGCAGTCAGTAACGAACCAGGGTGTGTATAGGACTTACAAAAGAGCCACCATTCCCATTAATAATGTCCTCCGCATATGGGGACGAAGCCGACCGCAGTGGCCGAGCGTTCTGCGGCGCGCCAGTCACAGTCTGCACGGCCGCTACGGTCGGGGGTTCGAATCCCCCCTCTGGCATGGATGTTTGTGTAGTCTTTAGTATAAGGTAGTTCATAAGTAGTTTGTAAGTTTAGGGACTGATGACCCCGCAGTTAAGTCCCTTAAGCTTAACAAACATTTGAATATATGGGGACGAAACGTTGGGTTTCAGTAACGAATGCATAAGACCACGACATAATAACCCGGAAAATTTTGGTAATATTGGCATTTTCGGCCGTGAAAGTTTACATTTTACTACCACGTGAGCATTGTCACTCCCGCAGACGAGGTCCAGGCAGCACATACATCCGCCAAGATCGTCGTATTGTGGGAACACTAGCGGCAGATCGCACATCTACCACAGCGCAGATAAGCTGGTTTATGAGCCCAGAAGTGTCAACACCAAGTGCTGTGAACTGGTTACTAGCAGTGGGTTACGGGCATGCGCAACTGAAGCCCATCTTCCACTCAAGCTAGAGCATCAACTTTTACGGCTTGACTATTGCCGTTAGAGAGTTACTTGGAAGATTGAATGGCGGACCGAGGTGTTCAGCAATGAAACCAGATGCTGCCTGCACCGAAAAGGTCGTTTGCGCGTACGAAGTAGACCAACGCCACCTAGATACGAGGCCTGTGCGCTGCCTGCCAAGGGTAGTCATAACACAAGCAAACTATTTGTCTTACGTAGCGTTGTGCTGAGTTTGGGAACACATACAGGTTGCACAGTGTGTTTCAGAAAATTCTTAATGTTATTTGTGTGATTCACAGACTAATTTGTGTTTGTATTACATATTTATGAACTATTAGTAAGATATCTTACCGAACTTGGTATCCGACAATATAAGGCATTTTGTCTCATACCAGCAAAAATCTGCACGGAGAATCACATAAATAACATTAAGAATATTTTGAAACACAGTCTTCAACGTTTTCGTATTTCCAAACTCAGAACAACGCTACATAAGACAAATAGTTTGCTTGTGTTATGACTACTCTTGGCAGGCAGCGCACAGGCCTTGTATCCTGGTGGCGTTGAGTAGACCTGGCGAGTGTAGGGTGCATTCGTTCAAGACACGAGCCTTACGGTCTAGAATACGATAAGTTACAACTCTCGTTCACGTTTGATATTTGTTCTGGAACTGCTGACCAGCGCGCGGTCCGTGCAGTATGTTGTAAGACCCGTTCTTTTGCCATACTTCCATCGAGACATGGTGCCTGTAAATGTAATCATTTAACGTACTCCATACGCACTGTTTCAACAATATATCTTGAGTGAAATCGAGAACTCTTATGAAGGTTTAGTAACTTTTATTTCAGACAGTGTATATGATTGGTTATGATCTCAACCAATTCCACTCACAAGGAGACTAGATGGGTTTCGGATTTTAGATTTTTTTATATATATATTTATGGTACTTGAAGTTCAGAACTCAAATAACAATCAGCCAAACCCATTCGATGCAACTCTCAAAAATTCTCAAGAAAATCGACTTTGAAGTTTTGCAAGAACATGTAAGTACCAATAACTATAACATTTGCAGCATCTGTTGGTGTAGATTAGTTGGTAGCGTTCTGGCCTTACAGGCATAGGGTCGGTGGACCGAATTTCGCCGTGACAGATTTTTTTCTGTTGTGTTCGAATAATTACATAATTTTAATATCTAATGGTAATTGTATCGAACTTTATTCAATTATTCATCAGCATCTGTCCTCTCCAGTCTTCAGTGAAATGATCAGGTATGCGTGGTTCGCTTCTAACCTGTGCGATGCAAGAGAAATCTTCATGAACATAAATGAAATTTGCTTTCCAGTTGGCACTCACTCACACACACACACACACACACACACACACACACATGCGACTGAAAAAATACAGTATTTTTGCGATGTGCTCGATGGTATTAAAATTATTGTTTCCATGTTTTCTCGATGCTTAACAGCCTGGCATGTGCGAGACCACAACGAAATGAATGATTTTATTTTTTGTTTTTCAGTATTGTTACAAACATGGAAATTGCAATGTTTTTGTGTTTTCTTCTTTTTTTATATAAAATCATCATTATTGATAACCTTTTATATAATACAGAAAATTACGAATAAACAAAAATACTTGTAATGTTCCTAAAATTTGCCATTAGGTTTTAAAATGACACCAGTATGCGACAATGAAACAAACGTCTGTCACAGCGAGATTCGAACCACTGACTCTACGATTATGAAGCCAGAACGCTATCACCTAAGCTACATCGACAGATCCTGCACCCTTTCTAATGATTAATACTTACAGCTACTTGCAAAACTTGAAAGTCGATTTTCTCTAGACTTTTTTAGAGTTGCGCCGAATGGCTTTGGCTGATTCTTATTTAAGTTATGAACTTCACGTACCAGAAATATGAAACAGTTCTAAAAACCAGTACACGTGTGGTCTCCTTGTTACACTCTGACATGGCTCGTATTCCCACAAGTTACTGAATACTTTATACCCAATTAATTAGTGGTGCTGCCGTTAAGTCGGCTAGGTCGCAATTTTTTTTTTCATCACAGGTCACATTACAAGTACACTTTAATAACGTGTTTCGGTTATGTCCATCATCAAATTTTCATCTGTTTTTGACGACAACCACACGTTTACATACGCATATACACGGATTTTGAAAAAGATCTTTGTTATACACACATATGCAGACGTAGTAGTCGGGGATGAAATATTCTAACAGTCTTATGGGTGAGTTGCACATTTGCTGGGGAAAACTCGCTAAATCTCTCGATCCAAAGTGCCTAGAAACCCATGTCAACTCCGAATAATCCCGCTCACTAGAGTTTTCAGACTTCTCTTGCTGGGACACTCACAGAAGCCCGCTACAAGTTCTCTTTCATTCTGCCGGTTCTGCCATCGCTGACACTTCGGTAGAAATATATCCACTGATTCTGTTCCTTCTCTATGAAGAAGTTGTTCGCTGTTGGTAAATCCTGTCTGATATTGGCTGCGCTGACATTACTGTGCCTAACGCAGTGTGACATCTACGCTGTTGCCCACCGAACTAAGTGGATGAGTCCTTAGCACACTTGACTGGCATTCGGGACGGCGATGGTTCAAATCCCCCTTCGGCCATCGAGATTTAGGATTTCCCTTATTTTCTTAAATCAGTCCTTGCAAATGGCAGGATGCTTCCTTTGACTACATTCCTTCCACATCCTAATCACAACAATCCGAGTTTATGTTCCATCTACAATGACCACACTGTCAACGGAACGCTAAATCCCACTCGCCCTTCTTATTTGTGCTGGGCCCATCGATTCTCTCGCTTTGGGATATTGAAGTAAAAGGAAGACTACCCATGACTGTTAGCTCTTGAATCAACAACTTTGCCGCTAGCTCAGACTGAAGTTAAATAATAGGACTAATTATTGGATACTTACCAAACATAAATAAAAACAATAATAAGAATTATATAATTTCAACTCTGCATATCCTTAATTCGTATTAGTTACACTATAAGCTTATTTCGACTTAAAAGTCATCTTCAGGTGTTACGCCACATTCTGTTATGATGTACATTTCGATAAATCACGTCACAATAATATCGAAATGTACAGCATAACAGAATGTGCCGTAACACCTGAAGATGACTTTTAAGTCGAAATAAGCTTGTAGTGTAACTAATACGAATTAAGAATGTACAGTGTTGAAATTATATAATTCTTATTATTGAAATGTCGATGTACGATGTCACTAACAATGTGGGCCCTGCAGATAACAAGCTAAATAAAAACGTTAATTTGCAATAAAATATTATGCAGCTAATTAATCAAGATAAAAACTATTCCAGCTCTGAAGTTGGACCAAATAACACACTGTACAAAATTTCATTAACCTCAGATGAGTACTTTCAGAGTTCATCGCGGACTAACATCGTGACATGGGATAAAGGCTTAGCGGGAAATGGTCCTTTCTTCAGTGCGAATGCACGCGAGCCCGGAACTCTTACGGGAATCTGTGAAATGCCGCTAGTAATGATGCGAAACAGACAGGGGGCACTACGTCACTAGTGTGTGGATAAGCTAAAAATTTATAGAGGCGTGCTAGGGTAGTCCTCATAATCATGGCGATCACAGTGCGCCATTGACGTGGTCAGTGCAGCTGACTATAGTTGGCGTCATGTAGGAAGGCGCTTCCGCGCATAGAGGCGGATCTACGAGGTGCATTCAAGTTCTAAGACCTCCGATTTTTTTTTTCTCCGGACTGGAAAGAGATAGAAACATGCGCGTTGTTTTAAAATGAGGCTACGTTCATTGTCAATACGTCCCAGAGATGGCAGCACCGTACGGCAGATAGAATTTTACCGCCAGCGGCGAGAATGAGAACTGTTTTAGATACTTAAAATGGCGACGTTTTCCTTACTTGAACAGTGTGCAACCATTCGTTTTCTGAATTTGCGTGTTGTGACACCAATTGAAATTCATCGACAGTTGATGGAGACATGTGGTGATGGACTTATGGATGTGTCGAAAGTGCGTTCGTGGGTGCGACAGTTTAATAAAGGCCGAACAGTGCTGAAAAATGATGGTGTCTATGTTCTGAGACAGCGAGGGCGTAATCCTTACCCATTGCGTTCCAAAGGGCACTACGGTAACAAGTGCATCCTACGAAAATGTTTTGAAGAACAAATTCCTTCCTGCACTGCAACAAAAACGTCCGGGAAGGGCTGCGCGTGTGCTGTTTCGCCAAGACTACGCACCCGCACATCGAGCTAACGTTACGCAACAGTTTATTCGTGATAACAACTTTGAAGTGATTCCTCATGCTCCCTACTCACCTGACGTGGCTCCTAGTGACTTTTGGCTTTTTCCATCAATGAAAGACACTCTCCGTGGCCGCACATTCACCAGCCGTGCTGCTATTCCCTCAGCGATTTTCCAGTGGTCAAAACAGACTCCTAAAGAGGCCTGCCCGCTGCCATGGAATCATGGCGTCAGCGTTGTGAAAAATGTGTACGTCTGCAGGGCGATTACGTCGAGAAGTAACGTCAGTTTCATCGATTTCGGGCGAGTAGTTAATTAGAAAAAAAAATCGGAGGCCTTAGACTTTGAATGCACTTCGTATAGAGGAAGCGCGAAGGGGAGGAGCTACGGCCGAGCGCCGACAGTGGAGCCTGCGGGAGAAATATTGCGCAACTCGCAGTCAGCCACGCGCCTAGAGAATGAATATCATTGTCTGCCAGTTCGGTAAGATGCGCACGGTTGAAAACTGGGATGCCTTCCTACGTGAAGTGGACCATCATAAACACGAGACTTTCAACATCGATTTAAATCAGTGCCTACTGGCAGCTGAAGTCCTAAATCCCTTTGTTCCTTTATATTCATTAATGTTGAGGGCCAACTAAGTACGCCTCCGCCGAGCGCCAATCCTCTTAATGTATTTCTGCGTTTCACTAGAATTCTCCAGCGTTGAGACTTCTCTGTACACAATAGAATAGTCTGTGTCCATATACAGTGAGTCCTGCTTAAGTTTTTAACCCCAAATATCTCTGGAACAACAATGGAAATTGAAAAACAACTTTCAAAGGTATGAACGTGCTGCAGGGGCTTATGAAAGGAAGTTTGGTAAGACATTCTTAATGGTTAACAAATATTAGTTTTCACATAAACTTATATTTTTATTGGATACCGCAAATAATATATTATGCAATAAACATTATGAAAAATCACAGAAAGTATGGTGATGGTAGCATCGCAATGTGCTAATTAAATCCCGATAAATTGCGAATAGAATTTACGATTCACATAAACGCAATGCTTCCCGAGACTCAAGCGTGATCCTCACCCTGCCCGTAATTGGGTAGTGTCTGTGCGCTTCATTTCTGTCAAGCGTCAAATTCGCTTTGCAGTTTCTCGGGATGTAATTGATGTATTTTTATGCTACCAACGCCATTTTTTGTGATTTTTCATGCTATTGATTGCAGCAATTTTTGTTGTCTAACCAAAAAAAGTACGTTTGTGTTAAAGTTTGAAAATGTTTCACAAACCTTCACTATTCGTTTATGTCTGCGAAATTCGGTTTTCAATTTCTGCTGTGCGAAATGTTTAAATGGGACACCTAGTATATACAGGGTGCCTCGAACCTTTTGTGTGAAACTGAAACAGGTGATAGTGAGTCTACAACTGATAGTATTGAGATATCAAAGAATTGCCGCAAATGCATAATTGTGTTAAGGACAAACACTCTTTTTTCTTTTTAGCTTATGGGACTTAATTACGGGGTCATCAGTCCCTAAACTTACAAACTACTTATGAACTATCTAACACTAAGGACGGCACAAATATCCATGCCCGAGGGGGGATTCGAACCCCCGACCGTAGTGGCCGCGCAGACCGTGACTGGAGTGCCTCAGTCCCCTCGGCCGGCACAAACACTCGTGTTCCACATAACGCCACAACTGATAGTAAGTGTTCAGCCCAACGACCGGCAGTCTTATTGCATGTATTGCATTATCTGGACTGAAGATAGCCGCCACGCCACTGATATCGGTGGCTGCCAGCAACAATTCCCTGTTACCGTATGGGCTGGCATTGTCCAAGATCAGCCAATAGGAGCTTATTTCCTGCCTCCCCATCTGACTGGTCCATGTTACCCGGTGTTTCCGTGACATGTGCTGCCACAGTTCTTGGGGACTATACCCACTGTCGCCCGCAAGACGATATTGTTTCGACACGAGAGAGCGCCAACCCACTTCCACTTTCATGTCATAGTACCTGAACAGCAAGTACCCCTGTTGGATTGTGGATTGGAAGGAGAGCTCCTGCTCCATGAGCAGGGTGACCGCTGAATCTCAAAACTCTGGATAACGTGAAGTCTTTGCAGTAGGAAATCCCTGTAGAAACGGCTGAAAGGCCACTCGTAGGGTCCAAGCTGACTGTTTCGTCATACACCAAACATCAGGGAGCTTTGAGAGATTGTAGAAAGACTTCATGTGCCGTTGTCATGCATGCACTGAGACTCATGATAGTCACTTTGGACAATTACTGTAAGTTTATATGTTGTTATATTGTGTACTACATGTATGAACATAACACAATAAATATGCATTACCGACCATTATTACCCGTCTCAGTACAATCGGTCATGGGTCCACTGTTTTCTGGCTTCTAACCCAAAAGGATGCAGTTTATACAGGATGAATCACCCAACACTTGAACCACACTGCCGCTACGGTCTGGGGTTCGAATCCCCCCTCGGACATGGATGTTTGTGCTGTCTTTAGTATAAGGTAGTTCATGAGTAGATTGTAAGTTTAGGGATTGATGACCCGCAGTTAAGTCCCTTAAGCTTAACAAACATTTGAACTTGCACCGCAAATATTGCGGAAACGGAAAGTGCGATTGATGTGCGGTTATTACAGAATAGATTGATAGTCAAGGACTCGTATTGTTAGCCAATAAACAGATTGTAAAAATACCTAGAAGGTGTATTTTTATGCAAACACACAATTTTACTAATGGAACAATGGTTGTTTCTATCATGCTCTGGAATTTTTGACACCAGCTGTGTACAAAGAATATTGAATGACATTGTTATCACGTTTTTGCAGCTACAACAATTCAAAGTTTTGGGGGCGGAGGCTATGACAGCGTAGTAGCTCACTGGCTGGTGGTCATGAGACAGTGGGCCGTGCCCCAGGGGCTAGCCACTCGGCCAGTCAGCTACACTATCGCAGCCTCCGCCCCAGAAACTGTGAACGGTTGTAGCTACCAAACTAAACGTGATAAAAATGTCATTCAAAATTCTTTGTACAAAGCTGGTGTCGAAAATTCCAGTGCATGATAGAAACAACCATTGTTCGATTTAAAAACTTGTATGTTTGCATAAAAAGTACTCTTTCTAAGTAATATTACAATCTGTTTGTTGGCTAAATATACGAGCCCTTGACTACCAATCCTTTCTGTGAAAACCGCACATCAATCGCACTTTCCGTTTCCGCAATACTTGCGGTGCAAGTGTTAGGTGAGTCACCCTGTATAACACTCATCGCAGATTCGCAGTTCGCCGGGGGGAGGGGGCTCTCGGTTCTTTTGTGAGTACGTGCGTGGCGACCACAGGCCCCCGTGCTTATGCAGTCTTTCTTCCTTCTTTTCTCCCTGGACTGCGTTTCCTTTCCCTTCCTCTCCACTCCTATACTCACTCCTCCCCCCCCCCCCCCCGGGGGGACTGATGACCTTATCAGTTGGGTCTCCCTGTCCCAAACAACCAACCAACAAACGTCTGTTAACAGTCACGTGACAGTACCAAGTACTCCTCAGTTCAGTCACGAAACTGGTCTGGTAATCCACACGCTCACTTTTCGCTCATTCGGTAACATTGCGGTTCTGCATTGAGCGACTTCCGGAAATAGAGAACAAGACGTTCACCTGTTCACCAGCGTCTTCTACCTTCTGGGTCTGGTGGATGAACGGAACGAGCTCCCCCACCCGCCTCCTCTCCCTCTAGAGATAACGGTATAAGCGCACACAGAGCAGAGGTTATCTCCCACGTCTTGCAAGCGCTGCGTCAAAGGAACAACTCGCCGCTTTATATAATGCTCAAAAGAAGCAGTTCCCAGAGGAGAATTTTCCATCCACGGCACGATATGATTTATGTTGTCCCGCAAGTATGTAGCGTAACGCAACATTACACTAGACACTGAGCTGATCTTCTACAATGAAAGACTGCTTGCCTCGTACGTTTCGATTCCACCGATAGTTCAAAGCTATGAGATCTCAGAGCATTGGTAAGACAGACCGCGAGTGACGTCATTATTTTTAAACGAATATCCCTATTAATGAATAAACGTTAATTTTTATTTATTGGATTACTTTTAGTGATGATTTTTATTGCAGTACTGAAGTCTTTTGCAATGTTTGGTGGCGCCGAAATATATGTGGAAGGAAGTATTATTTTCATTGCATTGGCAAATTTGTTTCGATATTCTAAAAAAAAAAAAAAAAAATTAGGAATTTTTCGAGGCCAAGCCAGACATCTCGAGATTGAAGTTGAGTAATGTCATTACTGAGCAGAAAACTTAATGTGTCCTACAAAACTGATGTTTTTCAGTCAGTCTGTGGATAGTGTGAATCAAATTAATGAGAATTAACACAATGACACTTTCTTGCATGTAAAAGAAATAAAACTGCTAGAAAAAAAGTCGAAACGCAATCTCAGCACACACATAGGCGAAAAATAAACAGAAAACGTCATAGTTAAGTTAGAAAGCATTTTCATACACAACACAGAAATGAAATAAGGGAGGTAAACGTTAGACGGGTAAGAGAGCTACTAAGCAACCAAATTACAAACACTGCTGAAAGAAAACACCAGAAGTCAGGACAATACTGACTCAAAAACACTCAAAAACTAAGATATAAACTATGAGATAACAAGAACATATTTACTCTCGCACATAATGGAAACAGATTCGTTCTGAAGGATAGGAACCAATATAGCAATGGGAAACAAGAATTCATCACAAAAAAAAAAAAAAAAAAAAAAAAAAAAAAAAAAAAAAAAAAAAACGAAACTACAATCATATGCAGCTACCATTTTTCAAACGAAATTTAGACACACACTTGAAGACAGCAAATATACTATAGGAGATAATGAACATAGTAATCTGTCACTAAAAACTCCCAGCGCGCCCTCTCTCCGAGGCCAGTAAAAGATACACAACAGAGATTTACCAATTAGAGTAATTGGGAATTATAGAAAGAACCGCTTTCAAGTAACATATTAAAATCTTAACACAAAACTACAAATTGGATTATGAAGGAACCGTAAGAAACACCACACTACTTTGTCGTCGCAGGTCCCAAACACAAACATTCTCCTCTCGTTTTGATGTAGGGAAAGTGTATTATACCAGTAACTGAAACAATGAACTTTATTCCAAAATCCTCGCACAGAGCACACTTACATAGGAATACATCAAAGAAACAGTCAAGATGTTGAGTTAATGACAGAACTATTTCCAATTCTATTTGCTAAGTGAAAGGTTACCCAATATCATTTTACCAAACAGATTCAACATTCAACATAGGGTTAGATACATGGCTGACATCCTTTGCATGTAGATGAACCAAGCTGCAGAAATGACCACTTACTTACAGACATAAACTCTGTTAATGATTATATCAGACTTGCAGTAGAAAAGGGAAAAATAGGTACACTTTCGAGCAAAAGATGCGCCGATATGTCGCAGTTTCAGTCGACATGAAAGTCAGCAAAAAATTAAAAAGGAAAACGTAGTAGGATCCAGAACATGTAAATAAGACATAAGTAATTAACATGCCAAATTTATAAATACGCAACAACACGAAAACTTCTAATCTATATGAAAAGCAAGAATATACACACCTGTGTACACAAATTTAGAGAACCAAATGAGATACTTTGTAACTACAAAACGAAACACGCCTGGCATAAAACAGTCCGTAATTACAGTGAGCTTAAGACAGAAAAACCGATAATAATTAATTTAGCACCTTTTGTGGAAGATCATCACACAAACAAACATAGTAACAATAATTTAATTTCTGTTTGTTACGCTTACATCTGATGGAAACATCAAAATAGTATTGGAAACTTCACAGCTATTACGTTAACTGCTGTTTTACGTGTATAATGCCAAAACAATACGTCACTAAATTGTTAAAATCAGTGCTTGCTTTCAGCGTATAATGAGAAAAGTTTTAACCGTCCGCTCCACTTCGCATAGCGCGTGATGATTGTGACGACGCTTTAATGCACCCGTTATATTAAATTTTCTTCCATGTTGGTTTATAGCTTCAGCACGTCAGAGACAGGTGTTTAAGCGGTTTAAATGTATCTGAAGAATGAGTATTATCCAGTTTAAAAGTAAATTTTACTTGATTCACAAACTGAGAATTAATTCCTATGATACGTCGGGCTAAGTACATAAAAACGTAACTTGTGGAGTGATTTATTACTTAAATTATTAATAACACATTTGCAGGTATTTGGGAAATATAAGTATTACAAGAAAATACAGAAATAGTGTGTGTGATTTGGCATCCCAATTTCTATTACGGCTACTGAACAAAGGTAGGTATTTCCAGTCTCTCTCAGCCATAAATGTTATTTTGTACTACGTTTCAGTTCTAAATGTTTATGTTCCACTTTCATAGGCGCCTGATTTTATGCGAACACCTTCCATATGACGTATCTGTGCGCGCTATCACGTGCATATGTCAGTTTCAAAGATCTACAGTCTGCTAGCTTGTGTCCTGGGTAAATAGTGCTACGTAAACAATTTGATCGAAGTTTCAAATGTTTGTATAGTCTATGGGACTTAACTACGGGGTCATCAGTCCCTAAACTTACAAACTACTTATGAACTACTTACGAACTAGGACGGCACAAATATCCATGCCCGAGGGGGGATTCGAACCCCCGACCGTAGTGGCCGTACAGACCATGACTGAAGCGCCTCAGTCCCCGCGGCCACCGCGGCCGGCTTTGATCGAAGTATCCAGACATCTGTACGTAATGCAGAATAGACTACCAGATGTCACGAGACGCGATCCAGCAAGCATAAAATAACGCGAGGAGTATCGTGTTTTGAAAAAGGAAAATAAGGGAATGCCGGCCGCGGTGGCCGCGGGGACTGCGGCGCGCCAGTCACGGTCCGCACGGCCACTACGGTCGGGGGTTCGAATCCCCCCTCGGGCATGGATATTTGTGCTGTCCTTAGTATTAGCTAGTTCATAAGTAGTTTGTAGGTTTAGGGACTGATGACCCCGTAGTTAAGTTGTTTGTTCCAATATTTTTGTAAATCTATCGGACCAAACTGCGGGTCATCAGTCCGTACCTTACAAACTGCTTAAACCTAGGTAAACTAACCTAAGGACAACACACACATCCATGCCCCAGGGAGGACTCGAACCTCCACGGCGAGCAACCGTGCGCTCCGCAGCGAGACGCTTTAGACCGCTCGGCTACTCCACCGCGGCCCGTAGTTAAGTCCCATAAGCTCTACAAACTTTTGAACACTTGAATTAGGGAATAACGGCCCGTCTACAGCGTGGTCATTAGAAATGGAATTGCGCTGTGAGTAGAGAAGAGGTCAGTGTCTTCGAATGTGAACAAGTCATTGGATAACATCCGAGTGAAAGGTCTGTAAGGTAATAAATCTAAAAGGTAATGTAAGTTAATAAATTCTTAAACTTTTAGAACGACATATTGACAAAAGCATGTGCCAGCAGTC
This sequence comes from Locusta migratoria, assembly GCA_026315105.1. Classification (NCBI taxonomy): domain Eukaryota; kingdom Metazoa; phylum Arthropoda; class Insecta; order Orthoptera; family Acrididae; genus Locusta; species Locusta migratoria. The sequence goes on along the minus strand of CM048755.1, from coordinate 351,107,877 downwards.
TGATTATTTTTTTTTCTTTTTTTCTTTCTTTTTACTATTTCGCAACTGGTATCAGTTAGTTAACAGACCATCATCTCGTGTACACCTTACGACATATGTGGTTGACTGGCGAACAAGTTTAATTCATGTATTGTGGGGTGACTATTTTTTCGGTCATGTCCGAAAGACACCGTACAATACGTAAAATATGTATATTTACGTGAAGATGGCGTCAGGGGAGAATTATTATCTCCGCAGATACAATAAAATCGTTCGACCACATGCGGGAATCCGGATGGGGCGCATAGAGTAATATGAATGATAGGGAGGTTACGTCTGTAGCGTCCGACTAATGAGAACCTGGGTATGACGGGAGGATAAACGAGAAGTTTGCACTGGACGCCTTATCCCGCTGACTAGTAGGCATCAAGCTTGTTACGTTTTAAGGGGAAAATGAATGTCTAGGGCAGTCTAGGGCACTGAAATGATTCGAGGGAAAATTATGCCGGACCGGGGTTCAAACTCGGAATTCCCATTTTGTGCTAGCGGTCCGTCTTATGTTTCTAGAATGAATCAGTTCCTCGTGGACGTGGGACATTGTTTGTCTGTTCTTGATTTGTATGACATCTTGATCCCATTTTTATTTATTTATTATGTTATTACCAAGCGTGGGTAGTCCTCTGCACTCTATAATAAAAGAAACTGAGTCAAGATTTCATAGATCAAGAACCAGCAAACACGATCCCACGTCCGCAAGTACCGTAACCGATTCGCCAGAAGAACAAAAATAAATAAAATAAAAAAAAGAGATTAAGGTTCACATTGTCAACGGGACGTCAAACCATATTCTTGTTTCTTTTCTTCTTCCTTCTAGGGGAGTAAAATGCTTCGAACGTTTTTTAATCATTGCAAAAAGCCTCCGTTAGATATCTTCAACCGTTTATGAAATATTGTTATCTTTAAATTTTTTTGAAAATATTGCTATTTTTATGATTTGCCCAAGTTCTTAAGCTAGTCCACCTCTTCTTTCCTTTTCTCCCGCTGTCCATTTCCTTTTTCCTTCTCTTTCTGCCCATCTCCCTCTCTCTATATTAATCTCCTCCCCTCCTCTCCCTCTCTCTCCATTAATCTCCTCACCTCCCTCCCTCTGTTCCTCTCCTGCTACCACTCTCTGCCCATCTCCACCTTCCCCTTTCTCTGCCCATCACCACGTCTCTGTCGACATCTTCCTCCACATCCTCAGATATTCAGATGTTTGTTAAGCTTACGGGACTTAACTGCGGGGTCATCAGTCCCTAAACTTACAAACTACTTATAAACTAGCTTATACTAAAGACAGCACAAACACCCATGCCCGAGGGAGGTTTCGAACCCCCAACAGGGAGCTGCCTCGCGCATCGGAGCATAGCGCCTCGATGCGCTCGGCCACTTCGCCGCGGCTCACCTCCTCAGCCCATGATTTTTTCAACTTTCATGGTGATCAGTGAAGTGGTGTCTAAGTTCATTGCAAGATACCGTCCACCATCCACAGTACGAAATCTTAGACGGTGAAGTTCCTCTTGCTTGGAATGTAATCTGTGCAAAATTTCATCAACATCGGTATGAAGTCGTACATTTTGTCAAAAGTTTTAGGTACATTACCCTCCAACATGCACCATACAAAATTTAACATGGACAGTGACTTTCCTCTTGTTTTCAAGACCAAGTGTGGAAAGTTTCATCGGAATCAGATGACCGATAAGGTACTGCATAAAATACCATCAAACATGATACTGCAGTTTCCCACGAATCTCAGTGTTCATGCCGTCATATTCCATATCGCAGTAGCGTAATGAAATAATTTTGTGGGTCTTTTAATTTGCATAAATGGATATTTTTTGGAAAATATGTTGACTATAGATTTAGTAGCAATTATTTAAATGGTGTCTGCCCTATCCGTGTGTCCGAAAGAACAGACACCATTTATTGACATTAACGGCCGTAATTTTACGAATTCGAAATATTTAAACATTACGACCGTTTCAGGGTATTGAAATAAATCAAATGGCAAAGATGAAAATTTGTGCTGGACGGGGATTCGAAGCCGGATTTCCCGAGTTAGGCCAGTGGTTGTACTAACCAATTAGGCTATACTGGTACGCCTCCCATCAAAACCAAATTCTCATCTTGTAGCACACTACGATCTCAGTGCCCCCTGCCCATTTGATATCGACCGTTAATGTTAACAAATGGTGTCTGTTCTATCGGACATGTCCGAAAAGAACAGACACTATATACATAATTGTATATCTGCCGCAATAGGCAATTAACAGTTTCAATGCGGGCGCATTAATACGCTCGATGCCTTGCGGGAATCCAGTATAGGCTGCGAGCAAGTGGAATCAAATGGGCAGGGGGCACTACCATCGTAGTGTGCTACAAGGTGAGGATTAGGATTGGAAGAGAAGCTTGCCTGGATAGCCTAATTGGTTAAGGCGACCGCTGGCCCAAAGCAAAAATGAGAGTTCGAACCCCGGTCCAGCACAAATTTTCATCTTTCCCACTGGATTTATTTCAGTGCCCTAAAACGGTCGAAATGTCTAAATATTTCGTACATTTAGTAGCAATGAGTTAATATAGTTAAACGTCATTCACAATTCGGGAGTCTGTCATGCTTATCAGTGTTCGTGGCGTCATATCTTCTGAAATGTCTGTCGTACAGTGATATAATCGTACCTGTAACCTTCACGAAATTCAAGCAATATGTTGACAAAGTTTCGTTGCAATCGGATGAACGGTACAGCAGCACATAAAATACGAACAAATATACGAACATTAATTTTTTTCATATTACCTGCTTCCCAATGCATAGAGACGCAATTCGACGACTTGCGCCTTGGATATAAATTGCAATATCTCGAGAATGAAAAGATATATCATGCTGCATCCAATTATAAATGCAATTTCAATACGTTACCTACATTACGTGTACTGCACGGTGAACTAAAATCAGCCATCCCCAAAGCCAATAAAATATTTTTACCTCTACAAATCCATTAAAATGTTTCTACATCTACATCTATATACATACACCGCAATCCACCCAAAGCTGCGTGGCGGACGGTACTCAGTACCACTACCAGTTACTTGCTTTTCTGTTCCACTCTCATATAGAACGAGGGAAAAACGAATGCCTGTATGCGTCTGTACCATCCCTAATATCTCAAATCTTATACTTCTGGTCTTTACGTGAAATGTAGGTTGGCGTCAGTAGAATCTTTCTGCATTGCGCCTCAAATTCCGGCCCTCAATGTTTCTCGAAAAGCTACTCCCATTTGAGTTCCCCAAGCATTTCAATTACATTCACGCATTGATCTAATCTACCCGTTACAAATCTACCCGCCCGCCTCTGATCTGCCTCTATGTCCTCCTTTAAACCGATCTGACAGGGAACACTTGAGCAATACTCAAGACGGGGTCGTACAAGCGTTTTATATGCAGTCACCTTCACAGACGAATCACACTTTCTATAAATTCTTCCAATAAACCTATGTCGGCCATTCGCCTTCTCCTCGTCTGCCCCTATATGCTTGTTCCATTCTATATCGCCGTGCAGAGTTACGCCTAAGTATTTACTTGACGCAGCTCTGTCAAGCAGCACAGTAGGAATAATGTATTCGAGCATTATGGGATTTTTCCTCCTACTTATCTGCATTACCTAATATTTTTCTATATTTACCGCTATTCCTCACATCACCTACAAAATTGGTCCACGTCATCCTGCATCCTGCTACAGCCATTCAATGACGACACCATCCTGTACAATACAGCATCCTCAGCAAACAGTCGAAGATTGCATCTCACTCTGTCCGACCAATTATTTATAGAGATGGAAAATAATAGCGGTCCTATCACACCTCCCTGGGGCACTTTTCGCGATATCCTAGTCCCTGATGAACACTCGCCATCGAGGACAACGTACTGGCTTCTATTACACAAGTATTCATTACATATTGGGCTACCTGTTCCATACTCTCATACCTACGTTAGCAGTCTGTAGTGCGGTACCGTGCCGAACGCCTTTGAAAATCGAGAAATATGCAGTCTGCCTGTTGCCCTTCATCCATGGCTCGCAAATTGTCATGAGAGAAAATGCAAGCTGATTTTCGCACGATCGATGCTTCCTAAAGCCGTGATGATGCATGGACATAATCTTTTCCGTCTCAAGGAAACTGACTATATAAAAACAGACAATATGATAAAGAATTCTGTAACAAAAGGGTGTTAATGATACAGGTCTGTAATTTCGTGGGTCCGTTCTGTTGCATTTTTTATTCATGGTAATTACCTACGCCTTTTTCCAGTCGCTTGGAACTTTGCGCTGGATCAAAGATACGTTCAAACTCAAATGTTTGTAATTCTAAGAGACCAAACTACGTTGGCCATCAGTCCCTAGAGTTACAAACTACTTAAACTAAGTTAAACTAAAGGACAACACACACATCCATGCTCGAGGGAGGATTCGAACCTCGGACGCGGGAGGCCCCGCGACCGAGAATGCAACTGCCTTTGCTTTTTCAGCATTTTTCGGATATTATTATTAAACCACGTTGGGTCTTTCCCATCTTTAATCCACTTTGTCCATACTCCAGCGCTTTATTTACAAAAATGTTCAAATGTTTGTATAGCTTATGGGACTTAACTACGGGTCATCACTCCTAAACTTACAAACTACTTATAAACTAGCTTACAATAAGGACAGCACAAATATCCATGCCCGAGGGGGGATTCGAACCCCCGACCGTAGTGGCCGTATAAACCGTGACTGGCGCGCCGCAGTCCCCTCGGCCACCGCGGCCGGCGGTTTATTTACAACGCATTTAAATTTTGTCCATAATTCCTCTACGTCCACCGTACCGGAAACTAACAATTTCTTATCTGCTCTTTCTAGCACAAACACTGTGCTAGGCTTCTTGACCAATTTATTACCTTTGGTGGCCATTGTCGCTATGAGCCTGTCTCTACAGTGACATCATTGGCAATGTCTGGCCTGTGTGTAGCTATAATTTCTACAATATTTCCAATGCGTGTGGGCTGGTGATTTAGCTGCTCAAAACAGTGTTCGGAAAACGCGCTCAACAATAGTTCACAAGACTGCGTGTCTGTACCGCCTGTAGTGAAAGCATCGGCGCCCCAAAATATACTCAGCAGGTTTAATTCGCCCCCAACTCATAATGCATGGTCCTTGGTGTTACTGGTCGCAAAATTTCTTTCAGTGACTCTAGCACCGTGATGGTGGAACCGGGTGGCCGGTAAAAAACACCCAACCATTAACTCGATTTCGCCTATAGCTGTTGCACGCGTCCAATTAACGTCACAGCCGCCCTCGACTTCTACCTCAGTACAAATAATTTTTGTGGACTGTAATGAACACACACCCTACGATTGTGCCGGATCTACCTTTGCGATATACATCCCATTCTTCGTTAAATATTTCGGAGCTATCAATGTCCGGATTTAGCCAACTTCAAACCCCAGGATTGAGTGCGACAACTTTCCTGCAATGCAGTAAATTCGGGAACTTCGTTTCTAATACTTTGAAAATTTACTGCTTTTTTTTTCTTTTTTTGTCAGAAGCGATATATATACATGAGTAGAACAGACAGAAATTAATTAGACACATATAAAATACGAATCTATAACCAACAAACGGAAACATTTTATACATTTGGTCCCAAAGCCTCCACGAAGAGTTGGTGAATTGTAACACACAAACTCGGGCGTCCCTTGGACAAAGGTCGTGCAACGGCTGATCCTTTCACTCCAGAAGCAACATGCTAATATTTTGACAGTTGAAGAGTCCTTCTCAATGCGGCCTCATTTCACTATCTGCGTATCCATACATAGTTTGATGCAGCATAGCAGCTGTGATATATAACGAAAAGAAATATAGTTCCTTAACGAGCGAAGGTATGGAACTGTAAGATTCGCAAAGTTTTTCGTCAAACAGTTTTCTTAAAACTGCTGAGTCCGTTCGGGTAGAACTTACCACAATTCGCGCGACCGTTCGTTGGATTCAAAACGCTATATCTCGAGAACGAAACTGGATATGCACTCTAAGGCGCCTTGCTGCGGAGTGCGCGGTTACTCCTCGTGGGAGGTTCGAGTCCTCCCTCGGGCATGGCTGTGTGTGTTGTCCTTAGGTTAGTTTAAGTAGTTTGTAAACCTAGGGACTTATAACCATAGTAGTTATGTCCCAGAGATTAACAAATATTTAAAAATGGATATTGGTCTGCTCTCAGATTTATATGACATTTCTATATATATGATCCACATTTCAAACACGGCCATGTATAAGCTAAAATCGGTCTCATGCGAAGTTGACGAAATGCAATTTTACGCCGACAAATTCTTTAAAATGTTCCGCAATAGTTTCATAATTTGGCGCAGCACAGTAACTGTCTACATTTACATCTGCATGGGATACTCTGCAAATCACGTTTAAGTGTCTGGCAGAGGGTTCATCGAACCACCGTTACACTATTTTATCTCCAATTCCATTCCATTCTCGAATAGCGCGCGGGAAGAAAGAACATCTGAATCTCTCCGTTCGAGCTCTTATTTCTGATGAGCATTTCTACCTATGTAAATGGGAGTCAACAATATATATTCGCATTCAAAGGACAATGTTGGCGATTGGAGTTTCGTAAGTAGCCCACGCCGCAGCGATAAGCGCCGTTGTAATGAGTCCCATCCCAGATCCAGTATCATTTCCGTAACGCTGTCTCCGCTGTATCGTGACAATACGAAACGAGCTGCCCTTCTTCGGACTCTTTCGATGTCTTCCGTCAAACCCGCCAGATAAGGATTCCACACTGGGCAGCAATACTCCAAAAAAGGACGGACAAGCGTAGTGTATGCAGTTTCTTTAGTAGTTGTGTTGCATCTTTTAAGGGTTCTGCCAATAAAAAGCAGTTTCTGGTTCGCCTTTTCCACGATATTATCTACGTGTTCTTTCCAATTTAAATCTCAAGTAATAGTAATAGTAAAATAAATTGAGACGGGTATCGAGTGAAGATCACAGGCAGTAAGATGTGAGGAAATACTGTTTTTCGCAGTGTGGCTTTCTTAAAATTGTATAACAAGTATTTTATGGGAGGCGGAACCTCATCCCTCAGCTCAAACAACAGGGCAGTGAGCTCAGCACGGAAAGGCCGAGTGCACATCTCTAGCAGCGAAAGAGCTACCTTCTCTGGTTTCGGCAGCCATTCAGACATCTCATCGGAGGTGTCTCCAGCAGAGTTAAAACCGGCATATTAATGTCCGGTAATGTGTGTCCGCATACATTTATCGGATGGTGTGCACATAATTGGTGGCGACGTGTAACGGTTATGCTGGCGGCAGTCGTTAGTCACGTCATCAAATCAGTAAGAGCAGGAGGCAGCGGCTGGCTGGCGGGCTGCCAGAAACACCCACACTCGCCTGCGCTGTGCGGGGGCGGCACCATAGACGGCCTTTCCGAATCGATCGAGGTGGCGCACATCGTAAACCAGACAACTTCCAGAGTCCGAGCAACACATCTCCGCCACGTCATCTCGATATTTTATATTTTCCCTCAGTTCAAAATGTAACTTAACTGCTGTGGTTATCAGTCCGTAGGCTTACAAACTCCTTAATTATCTTATGCTAAAGACAACACACACAGACCGTATGCCATAGGGAGGACTACATCTACATATTTACTCCGCAATCCACCGTAAGGTGGCGGAGGGTACACTGTACCACTACTAGTCATTTCCCTTCCTATTCCTCTCCCAAATAGAACGAGGAAAAAAAGAATGCCTATATGCCTCCGCACGAGCCCTAATTTCTCTTATCTTGTCATTGTGATCACTACGCGAAATTTAAGTAGGTGGCAGCAAGATCGTACTACACTCAGCTTCAAATTCCGGCCCTCTAGCCGCGGTGGAGTAGCCGAGCGGTCTAAAGCGTCTCGCTGCGGAGCGCACGGTTGCTCGCCGTGGAGGTTGGAGTCCTCCTTGGGTCATGGCTGTGTGTGTGTGTTTGTCCTTAGGTTAGTTTACCTAGGTTTAAGTAGTTTGTAAGCTACGGACTGATGACCACGCAGTTTGGTCCGATAGATCTACAAACATTTGAACATTTTTCCGGCCCTCTAAATTTCCTCAATAGTAATTCACGAAAAGAACTTCGTCTTTCCTCTAGCGAACCCCAATTGAGTTGCCGGAGCATTTCCGTGACACTCGCGCATTGGTCGAACCTACTAGTAACAAACCTAGCTGCTCGCCTCTGGACTGCTTTTATGTCTTCCTTTAAACTGATCTGCTGCGGGTCCCAAACACATGAGCAACACTAAAGTCGTGGTCGTACAAGCGTTTTATACGCAGTCTCCTTTACACATGAAGTACATCTTCCCAAATTTCTCCCAATAAACCGAAGTCGGCTGTCCGCTTTACTCACAACTGTCCTTACATGTTCGTTCCATTTCATATCGCTCTGCAATGTTACGCGTAGATATTTGAACGACGCGACTGCATCAAGAAGCTCACTACTAATGCTGTATTCGAACATTATGGGATTGTTTTTCCTACTCATGCGCATCACCTTACATTTTTCTACATCGAGAGCCAGCTGCAATTCTTCGCACCGACTAGAAATTTTGTCCAAGTCATCCTGTGTGCTATTACAGTCAGTTAAAGACGACACCCTCCAACACACCACAGCAAACAGCCGCAAATTACAAGTTAGTCTGTCCATCAGATCATTTATATAGGTAGAAAATAATAGCGGTCCTATCACACTCCCCTGGAGCACGCCTGACGATACACTCGTCTCTAATGAACACTCGCCGTCGAGAACAACATACTGTGTTCTATTCCTTAGGAAGTCTTCCAGCCAGTCACAAATCTGTGAACCTATTCCATAAGCTCGCATCTCCGACGGCGAGCATTTCCGTGAGTACCTTACATCGCGTGGTGGGAATGAAGAGAGTATGCGTTTGATAGAACTGAATTTCTTCGCCATCTCTTTCCTTTCAAAGACCAAGCTCGCTTTCGGAAACAGTAATCGCTTACACAGCTGTCAATTATTATTACAACAACATCAAGATGGCGTGGAAAAAAGTCCTGTTTTGCGCGGACTGTAATACGAGGCGCGTCTAGAAAGTAAGTTCCGTTTGGCAATAAAATGAAATTGTACACAGATGCAGAAGAAATTTTTATTGCTCAAAATTCTACAACTCTTAAACTACTTTTCCACGTCACTGCCGAAATTTTTCAGGCATTTGTCATAGCGTGGCACCAGGTTTTGTATACCCTCTCCATAGAAATCTGCCGCCTGGGTCTTCAACCAGTTGGAAACAGTGAAATTTGGGGGAAGTCCATAGCACTCCTGGAAGAAAGGATATGGTGGAGACATGGCTTAGCCACTGCCTAAGGGATGGTTCCAGAATGAAACTTTCACTCTGCAGCGGAATGTGCGCTGATATGAAACTTCCTGGCAGATTAAAATTGTGTACCGGAAGCGGGACTCAAACCTGAAACCTTAGGCTGTGACTAAGCCATGTCTTCACCATATCCTTTCTTCCAGGAGTGCTAGTCTTGCAAGGATCGCAAGAGAGCGTCTGTGAAGTTTGGAAAGTAGAAGGCGAGGTACTGGCGGAAGTAAAGTTGTGAGGAGTGTGAAAGTTTCATTCTACTTATAAACTAGCTTATACTAAAAAACAGCACAAACATCCATGCCCGAGGGGGGATTCGAACCCCGACGGGGAACGGCCTCGCGCATCGGAACATAGCGCCAGAAATTCCTTTTCATCCCAATCTGTTGAGTACCTCCTCATTAGTTACGTGATCTACCCATGTAATTTTCATCATTCGTCTGTAGCACCACAATTCAAAAGCTTCTATAACCTTTCTGTCTGAACTCCTTATTGTCCATGCTTCATTTCCATACAATGCTGCACTCCAGAGAAATGCCTTCAGAAAGGACTTCCTAACATTTAAATTAATATTGGATGTCAACAAGTTTCGCTGCTTCAGAAACGCTTTTCTTCCCATAGCCATTCTGCATTTTATATCTTCTTTACTGCGGCCATCACAAGTTGCTACCCAAGTAACAAAACTCGTCTACTACTTTTATTGCCTCATTACCTAATTTAATTCCTTCAGCATCGCCTGATTTTCTGACGCTACATTCCACTATTCTTGTTTTACTCTTGTTGATGTTCATCTTATAACCCCTTTTCAAGACATTGTCCATTCCATTGAATTGCTCTTCCAGATCCTTTGCGGTCTCTGACAGGACTACTATGTCATCGGCAAACCGTAAAGTTTTTATTTCTTCTGCCTGAACTTTACTTCCCTTTCCAAATTCCTCCTTGCATTCCTTCACTGCTTGCTCAATGTACAGACTGAACAACAATGGCGAAAGGCTACAACCCTGTCTTACTCCCTTCCCCACCTCTGCGTCCCTTTCATGCCCTTCGACTCTAAATAACCGCTGTTTGGTTTTTGTATAAGTTGAGTATAACTCTTCGCTCCCTATATTTTACCCCTGCTACCTTCAGAATTTGAAAGAGTGCATTTCAGTCGACATTGTCAAAAGCTTTCTCCAAATCTAAGGTAAAAAAGGTAAAGCAGTCAACAATCCGAAGATTGGTTTGAACACCACAGTGCTTTACTAGACATGGTCCTAGGTGGTATGCCGTTGCTTTCCTCCGATCTTCGAACTGATTTACCCAGCCAGTTATAGGGGGACCTACAGTTTAACGTGGGTTCCGAACCACGGTGCTACTCGGTATTTTTCACATGAGCAATATTGCCAGAGGTGAAAGAAGTGGAAAGTGACAGATAAAAATCCTAGGACCTGGCGAGGATCGAACCCGATGTAGTCTGGCACTCTACCACTGTGCAACCGAGACGCACCAAATCTATAAACGCTAAAAACGTACGTTTTCCTTTCCTTAGCCTATCTTCTAAGATAAGTCGTAATGTGAGTATTGCCTCCCGTGTGCCATCATTTCTCCCTAGACGTACAAAACTATTAAACTAACTTACGCAAAGGACAACACACACGGATACACAACAACATACACATACTCATGCCAGAGCCAGTACCCGAAAGTCCGACGGGAGTCGCAGCACAATTCGTGACATGGCACCTCAGACTACATGGCCAATCTCGCGCGGCCCGGTACCCTAAAGGACCAAACTGCTGAGGGCATCGGTCCCTAGACTCACACACACTTAAAACTAAATTTTGCGGACAACCCCTACACGCTACACAACATGTAGAAGGCGACTGGTTGCCGTTTTTCAAGTTCCAAAAAAATTTTCCTTTCCGTCTACGTATATCGAAGTCTCCACTCTTTTCTATGTCACGCCATCTTTTTGTTTCACAAATTGACGGCAGCTTTTTGGGGAAAGAGTTTGAGCCGGTATAGGAGCTGTCCGGACCTAACTTGCGACACTGGCGCGAGAGTGTGTAGTGTGGCGAGCCATTTATTAGGTCGGCGAGTGCGCCCTCAATGAGGAGTCTTCTTTGTGGCCGGAGAGTCAACAGGGGGCGGCCTCGGCTTTCTGCTTTCTGGCGCACTCCGCCGCGGACGGCTACACCGCCCCCAGAGCACTCTCCCCCGCAATAAGGGCTGCACGCACCACTGGACCGTATCGTCGCATTTCACCTTTTGCGGTCACTTTTCCGAGAACGCACGGCTCTCGCTGTAATTGCTTATGGACTTAGCGTCCGATGTATCGAATGTTAACACGAGCCCGAAATGAGCTCCAGCCTTACCTGGAAAGTATCTCAAGGCACCCGTTTTATAAAATCTTTCCCGGAAAATTGTATTTGCGAGCGTTTAAACGATACAGTCGACGTTGTTTAGCGTCACTAGTATTATTGTTACAGCATTATGAACTACCGATAATAGTTTTATTTACATTAAAAAGTAAAGCAGTCAACAATCCGAAGGTTGGTTTGAACACCACAGTGCTTTACTAGGCATGGTCCTGTTTGGAAGTGGTATGCCATTGCCTTCCTCCCACCTTCGAACTGACTTACCCAGCCAGTTATAGGGGGACCTACAGTTTAACGTGGGTTCCGAACCACGGTGCTACTCGGTATTTTCCGCATGAGTAATACTGCCAGAGGTGAAAGAAGTGGAAAGTGACAGACAAAAATCCTAGGACCTGGCGGGGATCCAACCCGCGACCTTTGGATTTGTAGTCTGGCACTCTACCACTGTTCAACCGAGGCGCACTTATTTACATTATCTGATCGAAATGTTCAAATGTTTGTGAAGCTTAAGGGACTTAACTGCGGGGTCATCAGTCCCTAAACTTACAAACTACTTATCAACTAGCTTATCCTAAGGACAGCACAAATATCCATGCCCGAGGGGGGATTCGAACCCCCGACCGTAGTGGCCGAGCAGAACGTGACTGAAGCGCCTCAGTCCCCTCGGCCACCGCGGCTGGCCATTATCTGATCCAGTATGCTCTATTGTGCATTGTTTCGAACTTCAAAATAAAATGTTCAAATGTTTTGTAAATCTATCGGACCAAACTACGCTGACCTACGGCGCCGGCGACTCTGGGGACACGGCGATCACCACAACTGCACGAACTACTCGAGCACGCCGCCCCGGACCCCCAGATACAAATTCTCAACTTCACCCTCCCCACTATTGCTCAAATTCACGGTTTTTTCCAAGCGGATTCCCGCAGGACTAGGGGCCTAGGAGTACTTCCGCACTGAAGAAAGCATCATTGGACGTCATCGGCATATTTCATATATATATATTTGCCGAGCTTGAGGCTATTCATGGATGAATGCATGTTTACTAGTGACGGAATAGTAAACGTGTACAACATGCATGTTTGTGTGGAGGAAAATCCGCATGCCCAGGTGGTTCACAATCACCAACAGAGGTTCGATTATACCATCTGGGCCTGGATAATTGGTGACCATATCGTTGGGCATACCTACAGCCAAACAGAGTGAGAGGCCGATCTACCTCACATTTCTTCGAAACATTTGGCTTACCCTGTTGGACGCAAAAAAAATGTTCAAACGTTTGTAAATCTATCGGACCAAACTACGTGGTCATCAGTCCGTAGCTTACAAACTACTTACACTAAGGTAAACTAACCTAAGGACAAACACACACACCCATGCCCCAGGGAGGACTCGAACTTCCGACGACGAGCAACCGCGCGCTCCGCAGCAAGGCGCCTTAGACCGCTCGGCTACTTCACCGCGGCATTTCGAGCTTCCATCACAATATTGCCAACAGATATAATTTTTTACATCTGCATCGTTATTATGCAAATCAGACTGCAGTGGATGACATACTATACAATAAGAAGTTTCAGCTTGGTGGGCGACATGAAATATTTGTGTTGTTGTTTTTATGGTCTCCAGTCCGGAGACTGGTTTGATGGAGCTCTCCACCTTACTCTATCCTGAGCAAGCCTTTTCATCTCCTCAGAAGAACGGCAACCCACATCCATTTGAATCTGCTTACTATATGCGTCTCTTGGTCTCCATCTGCGATTTTACCCCACACACTTCCCTCCAACGCTAAATTTACGATTCCTCGACGTCTAATATTTATTTTACAAAAATTCACATATAGATTTCGTTCATATGATGCAACATCATCAGTGGAGATTTCAAGTCATGATGACTCATGCACTCTGCATAAAACAATCAACAAAAGGTTTAAAACATGTTCATATGTTTGTTAACCTTATGAGACTTAACTGCGGGGTCATCAGTCCCTAAACTTACAAACTACTCATAAACTAACGTATACTAAATGAAACACAAACATTAATGCCCAAGGGACCTTTCGGACTCCCGACAGGGAACGGCCTCGCGCAACGGGAAATAGCGTCTCAATACGTTCGGCCACTTCGCCGCGGCAAAAGGTTTAAAATTGTTTTATGGACATGACAATTGATACTTATATGCAGCTACATGAGTCATCATGACTTACAATCTGTACTGGTGATGATCCGTCGCCGGCCGCGGTGGCCGAGGAGACTGAGGCGCTCCAGTCACGGTCTGCACGGCCACTACGGTCGAGGGTTCGAATCCCCCCTCGGGAATGGATATTGCCGCGAGAAATTACGAACACCAACTGCCAGCGTGGCGCAGGGGTAGCGTCACGGACTGCGGAGCAGAAGGTCGCCGGTTCTATCCCGCCCACCGGCAAAAATTTATTTATTTACAATTCCAGAAGGTTCTACATCTTTCTTATGTTCACTTGTAAATTCTTCTTGTTTCTTATGTTAACTGTTCTTCTAGTTTCTGGTAAATTCTGTCTGTGTATAAAGAGCAGAGCCCTCTGCCTGAGAGGCAGTCAGTGCTGCGTGTATGTTGAGTTCGTAATAAACGTGCTTTCAGTATAAGTGCTGTGTTTTGTTGCCTTCGAAGTCAAGCATACTTCCATTGCAACGTGACATTGTTTGGTGGAGGCGCCGGGTACACAGTGCAGCAGCTGCATCACCGTGGCTCCGATTAGGCAACGTAAAAGCCGTCGCTTACACGGACTAGAACCGGAATACAAGGGATACACCGAGTACATCCTTCCAAAAGTCCGTATTATTAGAAGAACGATGGAGACGAAACCAGCAATAAGCCAGCTGCACATCAGACACCCGTCGGTGTTCTCTGGAGATGCTGGACAGAACCCCAACAAATCGCTAAAAGGGTTCGACCGAGTCGCCAAGTACAACAGGTGGGATCATACGATGTGCTTGGCCAACGTTTATTTCTACCTGGATGGAACAGCCCAGCAATGGTTCGAAAACAACGAAGACAAGTTGAATGACTGGGAGACGTTCCAGGAAGAACTTAAGAAGACGTTTGGAGACCGCCAGCGACAAATCCGCTCGGCGGAAGAACAACTGAAGAACCGGGCCCAAAGACATGGTGAGCCGACACAATCGTACATACAGAGCGTTTTGGCCCTGAGTAACGTAGTCAATCCAAACATGACTGAAGCGGACAAAATCACGCACCTGATGAAGGGAATTGCAGAAGATATGTACCAAGCTCTTCTGATAAAAGACGTCGCTACGACAGAAGAGTTCATCAAGTGGTGCCAGCGTATTGAAGAGATGCAACAAAGGAGGGTTGGACGCAAGAAGTATGACAGACTACCAAATGTAGTCCCTATGGCCGTTGTGGAAGAACAGCAGGACTTGGCTTCTCCCATACGACAAATCGTGAGAGAAGAATTACAACAGTGCATGGCAGCCGGGGCTATTAGACCGAGCGAGCATCAGATTATGGCCATGGATGTGAGCCCTGTAAGTCACGAGGTAACCGACGCCGCTGAAGACGAGGTATTTCAAACATTAGCTCCTGTCTGCCCCGTCAATCGCACCCGACGTGAAGAATGGCGTCGCCCTACTATGACTTACGCTGCAGCCGCCAAATGGCAGCCCATGAACCGACCGACGCGACCACAGCCAACTCCCTCGGTAATTATGACGCCCCGCAGAAGAACAGACGTCTGGAGGACAGAAGACAACACACCACTGTGTTTCCACTATGGATGCCCTGGACATGTCGTACGCTACTGCAGAGAGAGGAGGCGAGTATTCGATGATTATTTTGCCGCAAGACGTCAGCCGTCGGAGCAGTTCTATCCAAGGCAGTAACCTACTGATGAGTTCAGTCGACCTATAGGAAGAAGCCCATCGCCGTATCCTAGACGAGGTCGCTCCCCGACGCGCCGCAGCCGTTCACCGTCGCCGTACAGAGGCACCAGCCGCTCCCCTAGCCGCCGCGCCCAGGAAAATTATGCGAGTCGACCATCTACGGAGGTGAGGCCGCCGCAGATGAAAATCCTCCATGGACGACAGTCACCAAGATGTCGGGAAATCTCATCGACGTCATAATCGACGGCCAGCCTGTCCGGGCACTTGTTGATTCAGGAGCCTCTTTTTTTGTATTATCGGATAATTACCGCCGCACACTAAAGAAGACAATGTTCTGTGATACGGGAGCAACTGTGCTGAAGGTCGCGAATGGAAAGTACGTCCATCCAGCAGGAACTTGTGTCGCAAGAATAACCATCAACAACAGGACCCAGCCGTTTGAATTTGTCGTGTTAACAGAATGTAGTCACAATGTCATCCTCGGATGGGACTTCCTTCAGGCATCCCAAGCTATCATTGACTGTGGAAGATCTGAGCTGCAAATTGAAGAAGTTGTTCCGCCAGATACACGTAATACAGAATTTTCTGGGAAGTTATTCGTCGTTGACAATGTGACGATACCGCCGTTGACAATGAGAAGAGTTGCAGTCACAAACACAGATGACTGGTTAAACTGTGAAGTTCTGGTTGATAGTAAAAAGTTTATCAGGCTCACAAAAGAAATTTACATACCAGCGGCTATCATAAGCATTACCGGTGGTCAAGGAGAAATTTGGATCACAAATTGTCACGAGCAGTCACAACTTATCCCCAAGGGAATGTGTATCGGGACAGCTGAACCAATCCAGGGCGGTGAGCTCAACGTCATCAATGAAGACCCATGCCCTTCTATTAGTACAGACAACACGCTGGAGGAAACAAACGTGGAACTGCCAATAGGGCCTGGACTGACCAAGGAACAACGCCAGCGGGTGTTAGGTATACTACGCCAATTTTCGGGTGCATTCACACCTCAGCAGGGGAAAAGTCAGACGAAACGGCCCACGATAAAGCACCGTATCGATACTGGGGACCATCCGCCAATTAGCCAGCGTTCGTATAGAGTGTCGCCAGCTGAAAGACGGATAATTCGGGAGGAAGTGGAGAAGATGTTGCGAGATGACATTATTCAACCTTCGGAGAGTCCTTGGTCGTCTCCGGTGGTCCTCGTAAAGAAGAAGGATGGCACGTGGCGATTCTGTGTCGACTATCGGCGGCTGAACAGTATCAAAAAGAAAGATGTCTACCCATTGCCGCGTATTGATGACACCTTAGTCTGCTTGAAAGGAGCTACATACTTCTCAAATATGGACATGCAGACAGGTTACTGGCAAATCGAGGTTGACGAAGCTGACAGGGAGAAGACGGCTTTTATTACACCTGACGGTCTCTATGAATTTAAAGTAATGCCATTTGGATTATGTAATGCTCCAGCCACATTCGAACGCATGATGGACAACTTGCTTCGACACCTTAAGTAGACGACGTGTCTCTGCTATTTAGATGACATTGTCGTTTTCTCGAAAACATTTGAAGAACATCTGAGTCGCCTGTCAACTGTGTTGAAGTGTGTTCAGGCTGCAGGTCTCCGCCTCAATCCAAAGAAGTGCCTCTTCGTCGCCAAAGAGATAAAAATCCTGGGGCACCTAGTCAACGGAGATGGTGTCCGTCCTGATCCAGATACAATACGGGCAGTCACAGAATTTCCAACTCCTCGGCACATTCGTGATGTGAGAAGTTTTCTCGGGCTGTGCTCATACTACCGACGTTTCATAAAAGAATTTTGTAACAAGGCACGTCCATTATAAGAACTTCTGCAGGGAGACGCCAAATTTTACTGGGATTTCATACCGCCATACAAATAGTGTACAACGCCATATTTGCACCTGGTGTCCATAATCCAGCATCAATTTGCTCCGCCTAACGCGTTAGCCTATCTACCAAAGTTCCGCCATCGTACGGACATTATAGCCTACACTTGACTTTTATGGGCATCTGCATTTTAAGTATCACTGCCCAGCAAAAGAAACACTGCTCATTGTGGTCTTCAGTGCGGATACTCGACTGATGAACCCGACGCATGCGCATTGCAACGCTGCGGCCACTGCCGTCTATATTAGCAGCCGCGCTACGATTCGTATACGTGCTGTCTTCGCGACGTAAAACGTTTCTCATGCGATAAAAATACTTTGAATGTTCACATAAAATGATCTGATAGAAGAACGAAACGAAGTGCCATGGTTGAAGGGCAACAGGCGGATTGTGTTTTTCTCGACTTCAAAAAGGCGTTCGACGCGGTGCCACACTTCAGACTGCTAACGAAGATACGGGCTTATGGAATAGGTTCACAGATTTGTGAGTGGCTGGAAGACTTACTAAGTAATAGAACGCAGTACATTGTTCTAGACGGCGAGTGTTCATCAGAGACGAGTGTATCGTCAGGCGTGCCCCAGGGGAGTGTGATAGGACCGCTATTAGTTTCTATCTATATAAATGATCTGATGGACAGAGTAACTTGTATTTTGCGGCTCTTTGCTGGTGATGCTGTGGTTTATGGGAGGGTGTCGTCTTTAACTGACTGTAATAGCATACAGGATGACTTAGACAAAATTTCTATTTGGTGCGTAGAATGGCAGCTAGCTCTCAATGTAGAAAAATGTAAGGTGAAGCGCATGAGTAGGAAAAACAATCCCATAATGTTCGAATACAGCATTAGTAGTGAGCTTCTTGATACTGTCGCGACGTTGAAATATCTAGGCGTAACATTGCGGAGCGATATGAAATGGAACTAACATGTAAGGACAGTTGTGAGTAAGGCGGACAGCCGACTTCGGTTTATTGGGAGAATTTTGGGAAGATGTACTTCATCTGTAAAGAAGACCGCGTATAAAACGCTTGTACGACCACGTCTTTAGTATTGCTCAAGTTTTTGGGACCCGCCGCAGATCAGTTTCAAGGAAGACATAGAAGCAGTTCAGAGGCGAGCAGCTAGGTTTGTTACTGGTAGGTTCCACCAATGCGCGAGTGTCACGGAAATGCTCCGGCAACTATGTAAATGTTTGTAATTCTGTCGGACCAAACTGCGTGGTCATTAGTTCGTAGCTTACAAACTATTTAAACCTAGGCAAACTAACCTAAGGACAAACACACACATCCATGCCCCAGGGAGGACTCGAGCCTCCACGGCGAGCAACCGCGCGCCCCGCAGCGAGATGCTTTAGACCGCTCGGATGCTCCACCGCGGCGCTCCGGCAACTCAATTGGGGATCGCTGGAGGAAAGGCGACGTTCTTTTCGTGTATTTCTGTTGAGGAAGTTTAGACGGCCGGAATTTGAAGCTGAGTGTAGTACGATCTTGCTGCCGCCTATTTACATTTCGCGTAGTGATCACAAAGACAAGATAAGAGAAAATACGGCTCTTACGGAGGCATATAGGCATTCTTTTTTCCTCGTTCTATTTAGGAGTGGAATAGGAAAGGAAATGCCTAGTAGTGGTACAGGGTACCCTCCGCCACTTAACTTACGGTGGATTGCGGAGTATGTTTGTAGATGTAGATATGATAGTTTAAAAACACTTTGCCGCGGTGGAGTAGCCGAGCGGTCTAAAGCGTCTCTCTTCGGAGCGCGCGGTTGCTCGCCGTGGAGGTTGGAGTCCTCCTTGGGGCATGGCTGTGTGTGTGTGTTTGTCCTTAGGTTAGTTTACCTAGGTTTAAGTAGTTTGTAAGCTACGGACTGATGACCACGCAGTTTGGTCCGATAGATTTACAAACATTTGCATTTGATTTGAAAAACACTTTTTACTTTATATATTTACTTTTATTTCACGGCGCGATTTTTCCGGGGGTTCACTGAACCAGTGAACACATAGGACACGCCGCCACTGCTGAGGATCAAAGATTATTTGATTTTCACTTGTTTATCGAACTAACTCCCAAATTAAATTTAATGTGTGGCGCACAATGTGATTCGAGGTTGCGAGTCTCCCCGGCGCCGGGCGAAAGTGCGATGCAGCTACTGCGGCGTGGCGGGTGGCCAGCCTGAAGTGAGTCGTTTAGGGGAGGCTAAGTGCGGCCCCGCTGCCCCCTGCGGTGCTTGCGGCCGCCCCCCGCTGTTAACGACCGCCACGCCCCCACCCGCTATTACATCAAGCTGCGCCCGTATCAGTGTTAACACCGAAACGTTATCGTCACCACCGCCACGCCAACCTCGAGGGCGGGAGCGAAGGAAAGTGTCTGAGCCGTGGAGTCGACAAACGGCTGCGTAAGAACACAAGAGCACTTTAACACCCTAACATCTGACACCTTGCCTATATATTGAATGCTATGGTCAATAAATTTTGAACATAGCTGCTATCGTCAGCGACCGCTAAAACGTCAAAGGATAAAAAATGCTGCCCTCGATCGCAAAATTAACAAATCATTTAACCTGGTTTCCTTATTCGTATGTTTATCCTTACAGAGAACGATCTGAAGACATTGTACCACGCATAGACCAAAGATATGGTCTGTGGCATCACGTTTCGCTTGCTATAGAGTCGCGAACGTCTACGCTGGCCTTCAGTCCGATTTTTTTTTTTATAATTTGACGACTTTCAACCACCATATCTGCCACTCCTTTATAGCTATCGGCATGGAACTGTTATGGTGTACAACAATTACACACAGACCATTCGTTTACGTTCTGTAGTTTTCGCTGCAGAGCGAAATATTAACACACAAACACGTAGAATTTTATATACACCGATAACTTTCCATCCCAATATACTCCACCCTTTTATCATTATCAACCCTCAAGCAACAATGCATCCAATAAAACCATTTTCAAAGAGTAAATATAATTTTCAAAGAGTAATTATTGTTCCGCATTTTGCGTTATATACTTCAAATTATTAAATATCCATCAGATCTCTACAAAACCGTGCCTAAAACCTTCCTCAGGTATAAATTAGTAACTGTACAAATATTTAAGTCTCTGCGTCTTGTCGTTCGGACGTGATAAGCGTACACCGAACACACATTCACACACACACACACACACACACACACACACACACACACATATATATATATATATATATATATATATATATATATATATATATATAATGCTACCCGATCGCCATAAAACCGTGCTTAAAACCTTCCCCGGGTAGACATGAGTAACTGTACAAATTTTTAGCTCGTTATGTCTTGTGGTTCAGACGTGATAAACGTACACCGAACAGACATTCACATTTATAGATATAGAAGATTTCATTCCAAAGGGTTATATATTATAGAAACAAAATTAGTAAAAAAATTTTGAACTTTACTGCTATCGTCGGCGACCGTAACAACGTCAAGGGATAAAAATGCAGCCCTCGGTCGCCAAATTAATATTAATTAACCTGGTTTCGGCAATAACTATGACTGCCTCCATCAGAAATTATAAATTAAAACAAGTCACATAATAAAAGTTACAACTCAGCTGTAAAGCTTACGTCACAATTTAAAAAGAAATTTTTAGAAAGAGCTAGCCACTATGAGCTGCACTATGGGCTGCACGCCTGCACGGAAGCATCAGACTGGCATGTGCAGCCCATAAAAATTGTTCAAATGTTTGTATAGCTTATGGGACTTAACTAAGGGGTTATCAGTCCCTAAACTTACAAACTACTTACGAACTAGGACGGCACAAATATCCATGCCCGAGGGGGGATTCGAACACCCGACCGTAGTGTCCGTGCAGACCGTGACTGGAGCGCCTTAGTCTCCTCGGCCACGCGGCCGGCAAGGAAATATAAGAATAAATAAATAAAGCGGTAAAAAAGAAATTTCTTTTAATACATCTCTTTAAAAATAACTGATTTGTCGGTTCGCGCATTATCTATCATAATCAACCAACACGCGAGCGGAGCCGCGGGTTTAAGCTAGTATACTATACTGAGTATAAGTGACGTTTGCAATGCTAATAGTAGCACACGGCTGGCCGCGGTGGCCGAGGAGACTAAGGCGCTCCAGTCACGGTCTACACGGCCACTACGGTCGGGGGTAGGAATCCCCCCTCGGGCATGGATATTTGTGCCGTCCTAGTTCGTCAGTACTTCATAAGTAGTTTGTAAGTTTAGGGACTGATGACTCCGTAGTTAAGTCCCATAGACTATACAAACATTTGAACATTTTTAGTAGCACACGATATTACAATGTCCATTCATTGAAAACCCCTACCGAAATCATATCGTGGCTACGCGTATGGTACTAATCAGTGGCGTAAACTATGGAGCGGATAGAACCCCCGCCCCCCAGAACCCGAAAAAAAGGGAAAAAGAAAGAAGAAAAAAAAAAAAAAAAAAGAAGAAGAAAGGAAGAAAAATCGTATAACAGCAATCTTTCATTGGATGGGAGTAAATTAGTTTCTTCAACGGGAGTGGTAGATGGTAGTCTGTCTGGAAACTCACTAAAATTCCGAGCGGTCTAAAGCGTCTCGCTGCGGAGCGCGCGGTTGCTCGCCGTGGAGGTTCGAGTCCTCCCTCGGGCATGGGTGTGTGTGTTTGTCCTTAGGTTAGTTTACGTAGGTTTAAGTAGTTTGTAAGCTACGGACTGATGACCACGCAGTTTGATCCGATAGATTTACAAACATTTGAACATTTTGATTTGACTAAAATTTTGTTCGTCAAGCAGATCTATCCCCCCCCCCCCCCAAAGCCAAGTCCTAGTTACGCCACTGGTACGAATTACTTATTCGTAACCGCAGGCCCGCGTCGGCGTCAGGGAGCGCAAGACGGCAGCGGGTGGGCGGTTGTGCGCATGCGCGGCTCGGGCGCAGACTGGCTTAATTAGGCCATATTGGCCCCGCGGCCGAATAATTAGCCTGTCAGTTGTTGCCTGTCCGCACGCCGCCGTGCCCTCAACTGCACCGCTAAGGTTGTGACACCGGCCCGCCGGTATGCAAATTGCCATAAATAGCATTAAGGGTCCGGTCTCTGACACTGCCAAGGATACCCGACGCTCAGCAGTATCGACTAGCAAGCAGCCCAGTGGGTAACAGTACGTCTGTGACGTGTCCCCGCAAATTGCCGTAACCTGATGATAGGTGGACAACTAGGACAGTGCCGGCCGCGGTGGTCGAGGAGACTAAGGCGCTCCAGTCAGGGTCTGCACGGCCACTACGGTCGGGGGTTCGAATCCCCCCTCGGGCATGGATATTTGTGCCGTCCTAGTTCGTAAGTAGTTCATAAGTAGTTTGTAAGTTTAGGAACTGATGACCCCGCAGTTAAGTCCCATAGAAAAAAAAAAGTTAAGTCAAGTCCCAACTAGGACAGTGCGGGGAAAATATAGTACGCTCGGAAAGACGACTTAGATTTTATTCAGACGACGGCAGGCGTCACTTGGGGGATAGTAGATGTGTTGATAAACATTTCAACGTCTTCCGCCAACATATAGCGTAGAGACATAGCTGGCAGAAATCCATCTGTGCGTAAGATTTAATAATGAATATTTGCAGCCATGATTCTCAGTCTGATATCAACGTCTGAAACATATAGCTAACTGAGTGGGTTTAAAAGGTATCAAGATTAGATTAGATTAATACTTGTTCCATAGATCACATACACGACATTTCGCAATGATGTGGAACGTGACAATTTAGTAAATGCTGTCTATACATGACACTCAATATTTTAAGGATTTTTTTATTCTTATTTTATTTTTTAATTTGTTTAATATTTAAGTTTTATCTAAAAATTCTTCTAAAGAGTAGAAGGAGTTGCCATTCAGAAATTCCTTTAATTTCTTTTTAAATACCAGTCAGCTATCTGTCAGACTTTTGATGATACTTGGTAAGTTCAAATGTTCAAATGTTTGTATAGTTTATGGGACTTAACTACGGGGTCATCAGTCCCTAAAATTACAAACTACTTATGAACCAGCTAACACTAAGGACGGCACAAATATCCATGCCCGAGGGGGGGATTCGAACCCCCGACCGTAGTAGCCGTGCAGAACGTGACTGACGCGCCTCAGTCCCCTCGGCCACCGCTGCCGGCACTTGGTAAGTGACCGAAGACTTTTGTGGCAGCATAATTCACCCCTTTCTGTGCCAAAGTGAGATTTAACCTTGAATAGTGAATATCACCCTTTCTCCTTGTGTTGTAGCTATGCACACAGTTATTACGTTTGAATTGGGTCGGATTGTTAATAACAAATTTCATGAGTGAATATACTGGGTGATCAAAAAGTCAGACCTCAGACCTTGTGATAATTGTCTTTGGGGTTACCTGAAGTCGCAAGTATATCGTGATCGACCGACATCTTTAGGGATGCTGAAAGACAACACCCGACGCGAAAGCCTCACCATAACTCCGGACATTGCACAGTGTTGTTCACAACATTCTTCCTCGGCTACAGCTATTGTTGGGGACTGATGGTGAACATATTGAGCATTCCTTGTAAAGAACATCATCTTTGCTTTGTCTTAATTTGTTATGCTAATTATTGCTTTTCTGATCAGATGAAGCGCCATCTGTCGGACTTTCAAAATGTTCAAATGTTTGTAAATCTTATGGGACTTACCTACGGGGTCATCAGTCCCTAAACTTACAAACTACTTATGAACTACTTACGAACTAGGACGGCACAAATATCCATGCCCGAGGGGCGATTCGAACACCCGACCGTAGTGGCCGTGCAGACCGTGACTGAAGCGCCTCATTCCCCTCGGCCACCGCGGCCGGCTGTTGGACTTTAACTTTTATTTTATTGTTCTAATAAAACACCATGTCATTCCAAGCACGTGTGTCAAGTTTTACCGCGCTATCTACATTATTCCGTGATTTTTTAGGTTTTCATATTTATACTGACTTTTTGATCACCCGATATATATTATGAAGCTACAGTGAAGATCCCTAAATCCTTAAATAAATGTCTGCAGGATGAATTTGGGTGGGCTCTAGAAATTATTCTGATTACACGCTTTTGTGCAATGAATACTTTTTCACTCAATGTTGAATTGTCCCAGAATATGATCCCATATGAAAGCAGTGAATGAAAATAGGCATAGTAAGCTAATTTACTGAGATGAGTATCCCAAATTTTGCAATTACAGTGATAGCATTAGTAGCTGAAGTCAAACGTTTCAGCAGATCTTCACTGTGTTTCTTCCATTTCAATGCAAACACCTAAAAATTTTGAATATACTTCCTTAGCTACAGATTTCTGTTCAAAGTGTAAATTTATTAATGGTGCCATGCCATTTACTGTATGAAGGGTGAAGGCCGTAAACTCCACAAAATACCTAAGAATTACTATTACTTCAGACTTAAACTGGAAAGAACACGTAGATAATGTCGTGGTAAAAGCGAACCATAGACTGCATTTTATTGGTAGAATCCTTAAAAGATGCAACAGAACTACTAAAGAGACTGCATACACTACGTTTGCCCGTCCTTTTTTGGAGTATTTCTGCCCCGTGTGGGATCCTTATCAAGTGGGTTTGAGGGAGGACATCGAAAGAGTCCAAAGAAGGGCAGTTCGTTTTGTATTGTCACGATACAGGGGAGACAGCGTTACGGAAATGATACAGGACCTGGGATGGGAATCATTACATCAACGGCGCTTATCGCTGCTGCGTGGGCTACTTACGAAACTCCAATCGCCAACATTCTCCTCCGAATGCGAAATTATATTGTTGACTGCCACTTACATAGGCAGAAATAATCATAAGAATAAAATTCGAGGAATCAGAACTCGAACGGAAGATTCAGGTGTTCCTTCTTCCCTCGCGCTATTCGAGAATGGAATGGGAGATAAATAATATAAAGGTGGTTCGATGAACCCTCTGCCAGGCACTTACATGTGATTTGCAGAGTATCCCATGTAGATGTAGATGTATAGAGTGTCACCGAAATTATACACGAGCTGGGGTGGAAATCATAAAAAGAAAGGCGCTCTTCGTAGCAGCGAGATCTACTTGCGTAATTTCTTTCACCGATTTTCTCCTCCGAATGCGAAGATATTTTCTTTGCACCCACCTACATAGGGAGACATGATCATCAAAATAAAATGAAAGAAATCAGATAAACAACGGGAAGATTTAGGTGTTCGTTTTTCTCCGCTTGCTATTAGAGAATTGAACGGCAGAGAA
Source organism: Locusta migratoria (assembly GCA_026315105.1). Classification (NCBI taxonomy): domain Eukaryota; kingdom Metazoa; phylum Arthropoda; class Insecta; order Orthoptera; family Acrididae; genus Locusta; species Locusta migratoria. Next base: position 351,082,076 of record CM048755.1, on the reverse strand, counting down.
CTATTATGAAAGCGATTCGATTAACCCTCTGCTATGCACATCAATGTGATTTACAGAGTATATATGTAGATTTTGATTTTCAGACACCGCTTTTGAATACTACAATACATTTCCTCTACCTTTGGAAACTACACACACACACACACACAAATGCATAGGGGTGAGAGAGGGGGGGATACACGTGGAATAATTAGAGCATGAATAAAATGCACAGATCAAACCTACAGCACATCATGCAGAAATCTCACCCGGTTGCACCAAACAGAATGCTGGAAACCACTGAATGGCCACCTACATCCTCATAATATGAGAAACAGCGACAGAAGGGCCGCATCACATAAAAGCAGGAGCAAGAGTGGCCGCTTTCTGCTTCAGAGCATGCTAGCTCAGCTGAATTTTGGCGGTCGGTGCTCTTAATTGGCTCCCACAAGTCAAAGTCCCCGTGGAAACCGAGACACGCTAGACGGCACAAAGATAACACGTGCCATCCACGCGACGCTTTGAAAACAAACGAATTGCAAGGAGAGTGCTTGCTAGCAATATTACAAAGAGAGACGTGTACTGCCCCGGCTTGTTTCAGGTTTGTACTCTCGTAGGTTGTAACGCTCTATCGTCCCGTTTTTCACGAAATTGTCAAATATTCAGCAGGTATTTGTCTCTTGTAGTGGCTGCTTTGTAGTTCCTGGTGTATCCTGTGCTCTCAAATGTTACCAGATTGTTTGAGCAGACGAGATACTGTATCGAACGCTTCGGTATATACAGAAATATGGAGCCCGTTCAGACGCGATTAATGTTTACCCAGTCCTAGCATTGGCCTAAAAGCATCAAACCATGCCATTTGATATTACACTCCACTATTGCTTGTGTTTTAGTTTTCTCTCTTGAGGCATGTCAAAAATTAAATGAAATGTTTGTAATCCTAAGATACCGAACTGCTTAAGTCATCGCTCCCTATACTTGCAAACTACTTAAACCAATAATAATAATTAACCAAAACGGTGGTATTTGGTTCTTAATACTATTTATTTGAACACGACGGTCCAGTTTCGGCTTAAACTGCCGTTTTCAAGTGACGGTTATATCTAGATGGCCTGACATACGTAAGACATCTAAGGCGCCTGTATACTGTCAAAATTGGTTGGTACTTTTAATTCTGATTTGTTATTTTGACACAACCACGATGTCGTATCTATATGACATCGTGGCTGTAACTGTCAAAATACCAAATCAGATTTTCCCATTGCCTGATCGGGAACCAACATATAGGGATAATCCGAGTTCTGCCAACAAAATGAATCAAATCGGACAATACACATATTTTCAGTGCAATAGTGATACAAAGATAATTTTTTCAATATTTCCTTCCCGTTAGTGTAAGAAAGACTAACATTTAGATCAGTCTTAAGTATTACGGCCGCGGTGGAGTAGCCGAGCGTTCTAAGGCGCATCGCTGTGGAGCGCGCGGTTGCTCGCCGTCGGAGGTTCGAGTCCTCCCTGGGGCATGGCTGTGTGTGTTTCTCCTTAGGTTAGTTTACCTAGGTTTAAGTAGTTTGTAAGCTACGGACTGATGACCACGCAGTTTGGTCCGATGGATTTACAAACATTTGAACATTTTTTGGAAGTATTACGTTGGATCTCACACCTACAGGAATAAATTGCCAAATATCTGAGTAATATATACAGTTATGAAGATAAAATAGTAGTACTTGCAACAACGTTGAATATTTCTCTAATTAACTTGCATCCTTATCAACGTCTGTCGCCTAGAAGTAGTTTCAGCATTTCCTTAAGTCTCCAGATTAAGCCTCGCCTTAGATTTAATGAGTAACCTCGCTATTGTTGCATTTAAAGCGGATTTATGCGAGGGACTTTTCTGGTAGTAAAGCGGCAGTGAATAATTTATACCGGAAAAGCACGCTTCCGCTCATGTTTACCACGTCTTATTCTGGAACGCTGTTCATAAATTCTAAAAGAGTTGTTGCACGTAAATTGCGAGGGGAAAAGAAATATGATTAGCTGCTGGCAGAAACTGTTTTAGCATGCGGAAGCCGCCCATACTGCCTGCTCATCCATCACCAACTTCGGTGTGGTTATAAATAGCGTGCCACTTGCGAGACCGCCTGTGTCTTCATCCAATTTTGGTCCCCACTTCATAATTACTTCAGCGATGGACTTTCTCCGCAAAGAACAGGACACGTTCATCAGTCTTTATGAGTTATTCGATTAATTGTTCGTAGCTGTCTTGATGTGTATATCGCCCCAAATTTGCGACTGGATAGAGGATTTCCTGTAAGAGAGGACACAGGTCATAGTAATCGATGGTAAGGCATCGACTAAAACAAAGGTGATATCGGGCGTTCCACAGGGTAGTGTTATTGGTCCTCTGCTGTCCTTATTTACATAGACGTTTCAGGGGAAAATCTAAATAGCTCTCTTAGGTTGTTTGCAGATGACGCCGTGATTTACCGTCTAGTAAAATCATCTGAAGATCAAATCTACTGCAGAACTATCTGAATAAGAAATCACTATGGTGTAAAAATTGGCAGTTGAGTCTAGATAATTAGAAGTGTGAAGTCGTCCACTTGAGTAAGAAATCTGCTAAACTTTGTTTACAAGATAAATCAATCAAAAGTGAAGGCGGTAAACTCCACAAAATACCTAGGAATTACTACTACTTCAGACTTAAACTGGAAAGAACACGTAGATAAAACGTGGGAAAGGCGAACCAAACACTGCGTTTTATTGGCAGAACCCTTAAAAGATGCAAATACTAAAGAGGCTGCATAAACTACGCTTGTCCGGCCTTTTTTGGACTATTGCTGTCCATTGTAGGATCCTTATCAGATGGGTTTGACGGAGGACATCGAAAGAGTCCAAAGAACGGCAGCTCGTTTCGTATTGTCACGATGCGGGGGAGACAGCGTTACGGAAATGATACAGGATCTGGGATGGGAATCATTACGACAACGGCGCTGATCTCTGTGGCGTGGGATACATACGAAACTACAATCGCCAACATTTTCCTCCGAATGCGAAAATATATTGTTGACTCCCACTTACATAGGTAGAAATGATCTTCAGAATAAAATACGAGAAATCACAGCTCGAACGGAGAGATTCAGGTGTTCTTTCTTCCCGCGCGCTATTCGAGAATGGAATGAGAGATAAATAGTATAACGGTGGTCCGATGAACCCTCTGCCAGGCATTTAAATGTGATTTGCAGAGTATCCCATGTAGATGTAGATGTATTTCGAACAACAGAATGCTTGTGTGAGAATAATTACTCTAGTACTATTCCGTAATATGGGTTACCGGCAATTATTTCGAGATGGCCACACGGTTTTAAAAACATCTTGCCATCCCTTACTACATTGCTTTCCGCTGCTACATGTAGTTCCCTCAACGCATGTCCTATCATTTTGTACAGTCTTGTAATCAGCATACATTGAGGTAACAAATGCCATGATATAGAAATACGCACAGCTGACTGTAGTATCACGTTAATAAGGCATAAACGGCGGTGAAATGGTAGAATCGACATTTGTACTCCGATGATCCATGTGAAGAGGTTTATAACATGATGTTAGCTACAGGACGGTAACTGACTTTTAACGCCAAATTGTTGTTGGAATCTGATACATGGGACATTTAATCTCGAAAAACTGTAGAAATCATATAACGAAGTCTTTCACGGCAGGAGTTGTCATTATTTGAAACTTCCGGGCCGAGATGCCGTGGTACACGCATAAAACTTGCCTTGAGATTTCTCCTTCGACTGCGGAAGGCATCCTCGGAGGGGAAGCGGCAAACTGCAAGTACAGATTCGTCGTTACTCTTACTTTGTGGCCTCTTTCCTGAGTGCCTGTTTTTGTGGAGGTTGTTGACTTTTGACAGTTCCTCCCTCCTATATGACCCTTTAAGGTATTTTGTCTTCCTTCTGTATAGAGAGTACGTTATTTCTTTGATCCTGTGGGGCAGTTGCCGGTGTACTTATGCAATTTTTAATTTGTTAAAAAATTCCATATTTGTCATGTATTTATTTATTTATATTTTTATATTAATTTTTATTATTATTTTTATTCTTTTTAATATCTGGTTTTTACTTGTGATTTTTAATTTTTTCATTACTTTTTTTAAGTTTTATGATGATTTTTATTTATATATATTTTAATATATATATATATTTATTTAGTTGCCTTCCTAATCATCGGGGATTAGGAGTTTTTGTCTTTTGGATCTAAATAGCCTAGGGTTGTACTGCCCTAGTCTATTAATGAGGTTATTTTGGGACCTTTCAGCCAGTTTGTAAAATGCCTTGTCTATCGTTTTGTATCTGTCTTTTAGCATGGGTATCCCTGTTACCTCATGCAAATCCTTTGTGGGGAAACGTGAGTCTAGGTGGATGGCTCTCCTAAGTGCTCTGTTTTGTAAGGTCTGTAATTTTTTGAGGTGTGTTTTTGCAGCGTATCCGAAGACGGGACAAGAGTATTCTAATGTTGGGCGCACTAGGCTGCAATATATTCTGATTCCTAGTTCGCCAGATATGCTGCTATTTAGTATTGGATATAGTGCTTTGTTCTTAAGGTCGGTGATATGGGGTTTCCAGGTAAGTTTTTTTTTTTTATCAAGGGTGACCCCTATGATATTTTACTTGGTTTTTTCCACGGAAGGTTTCTGCCTGGAAGGTGAGTACTGGGAATGGTGTGTTATATGGAGCTCTTTTACCTAATTGCCTTGTGAACATAAATGCTTTTTTTTTTAATTTTTTTTTTTTTTTTTTTTTTTTTTTTTTTTTTTTTTTTTTTTTTTTTTGCATTTAGCGTTATTCTCCATTTTTGGCCCATTTTTCTGTTTTGTTTAATACGCACTGGAGGCGTGCTTTCACTACGTTTCCTCGACCACTAAGGGCTACAACCGCGGTATCATCTGCAAATTATCCATTCTTAACATGTGGTACTGTTGGGATATCCGCTGTGTAACAGTTGTAAAGGGTTGGCCCAAGGACCGATCCTTGGGGGACCCCCGCGGGTATATACCGCTTGGTAGAGTATTTGTTGTCTATTTTGACCACAAAACTTCGTGCAGTAAGGTAGCTGTGGAGTAGCTTCACTATAGACCCTGGGAAGCCATGTGTGTACAGTTTGTATAGCAATCCATAGAGCCAAAATGTCTCGAAAGCTTTTGCCACATCTAACAGGACCATTCCACAATACATATTTTTGGAAACATTTTCGTTTCACTATGTTTGGGTCAACTTCACTCTTATTTAAATTTATGAATAAAGAACAGTCTAGAATGCAATAATTTATTTCATTCAACTAGTTTCAGTCTTATGTAGACCATCTTCAGCAATTTTGACTCCATAGACGTTGTGGAGCTGGCAGGTAGCTGGGAGCCTTCCAGTGAGCAGTGAAGCACTGGAAGGCTCCCAGCTACCTGCCAGCTCCCCAACATCGATGGAGTCAAAATTCCTGAAGATGGTCTACATAAGACTGAAACTAGTTGAATGAAATAAATTATTGCATTCTAGACTGATCTTTATTCATAATTCCACAATAGCCTTTATAACTTTGTGCTAGAGTGGCGGCTTCTACCACCCCATAAGTTGTTGTATGGCGGAGTGTTTCTTCCGAAAACCAAATTGTGACTCGGGAATTATTAGTGAGCGCCGTATATATAGGCCATCCAGAGGGAGCCACTATTAGTCACTTAACATCGCCTGCTCTATCGTCTCTGATATTGCCAATATTCTCGATTGAAAATAATCATGTGTCGTATTCTCACTGTAAAGGTAATATCCAAATTTTATCCAGTTTGACACCTTCCTCTTTCCTGTTAAATTTATATCGGTTGTTGAAAATTTCTATGGCCTAATTGTACATACGCGTATAATAATGTGGTGTATTTGCTATGACGCTCATCTCGTTAAACTTTATTTCATGGTGCCGGTCGCGGTGGCCGAGGGGACTGAGGCGCTCCAGTCACGGTCTGCACGGCCAATACGGTCGGGGGTTCGAATCCCCCCTCGGGCATGGATATTTGTGCCGTCCTTAGTATTAGTTAGTTCATAAGTAATTTGTAAGTTTAGGGACTGATGACCCCGTAGTTAAGACCCATAAGCTATTCAAACATTTGAGCATTTGTATTTAATGGTCAAATTCGTGAAAAACATCTTCCGCTACGGCCGATTTATCGGTATGTCGTAGGGCAGTAGTGGAACATTTTTTTTTTTTTTTTTCAATAAGGTGACCATGAAATAAAGTTCAACGAGATGAGCGTCATAGCAAAGACACCAAATTATTATTGCGTATGTACAGAGAGGCCTTAGATATTTTCAAACACCGAAATGATTTTAACAGGAAAGAGAAAGATGTTACACTGGATAAAATTTCAGAATGAAACTTTCACTCTGCGGCGGAATGTGCGCTGATATGAAATTTCCTGGCAAATTAAAATTGTGTGCCGGAACCGAGACTCGGTAGAGCACTTGCCCGCGAAAGGCAAAGGTCACAGGTTCGAGTCCCGGTTCCGGAACACAATTTTAATCTGCCAGGAAGTTGGAAAAATTTTGGGCGCCAACATTGCAGCGACAATATGACAATCGCTTATTTTCAGTCGAGAATGTTGGCAATATCAGAGACTATAGAGCAGGCGATGTCAAACGATTAATTACAATTATGTCGAAGTTTGATAACATCGAATATTAAATTTAGTGTATCAAGTCCTTTCTGAAGGCATTTGTGTGGAGTGTTGCTTTGTACGGGAGTGAAGCTTGGACGATAAATAGTTTAGACAGGAAGAGGATAGAGGCTTTTGAATTGTGGTGCTGCAGAAGAATGCTGAAGTTTAGGTGGGTAGATCGCGTTACTAATGAAGAGGTACTGAACAGAATTGTGGAGAAAAGGAATTTTTGGCATACTTTGACTAAAAGAAAGGATCATAAATTTAACATTGGAGGGAGGTGTGTGTGGGGAAAATCGCAGAGGGAGACCAAGAGATGAATATAGTAAGCAGATGCAGATGGAAGCGGATCACCGTTCTTATGATAAGATGAAGAGGCGTGCACAGGACAGAGTAGGGTTGAGAGCTGTATCTAACTAGTTGTCCTATATAGGACAACTGTTTAGGTGTGTTTAGCGTATTGCACGTTAAAAAGACTTTAAATAATAATTTCGAAAACAGTGTATAATTTTATATGCCATCGATTTTTTAAAAAAAATTGCAAATATTTACCGAAAGTGCCACGGAATCCTCAAGACGCCGCTCTGGATCTGCATTTAATCGCTACAACAGAAGGAGAACCATCTATTTGAATCGTGAAGAACTAGTCTCCGGACTGAAGACCACAACACACGTAGTTTGTAAGTGTAGGGACCGATGGTCTTAGCAGTTTGGTTTGATTTTGAAATGCTGTGTGCCGAGATGTATGGGGACGAGCATTGACATGGGTCAGCATAACACCTGCAGTAATCATTCCATGCTTCTTGTTCTGAATTCACGTCACAGTTTCCGAGTTGTTTGACAGTAATGATCAGCGATTTGACAACGTCGAAGAGCTCAAAACAAGTGTCAGGCACTGGTTTAATTCACATGTGGCATATTTCTGCGACACAGTCCGCCTCCGTAGTCTAGTGGACAACGTGGTGTGTAGATATGCAGGAGGCCCGGGTTCGATTCCCGGTAGGGTCAGGGTTTTTCTCCGCTCGGGGACTGGGTGTTGTGTCGTCCTCATCATCATTCCAGCATCATAGACACGCAAGTCGCCGAAATAGCGTCAATTCAAAAGACTTGCACGAGGCAGGCTGACCACGAATCCGGCTGGCGTCTAAAATATGCCACACGAAATTCTCATCATCTACGACACAGGAATACTAAAGCTGTTGCCACGGTATGAGAAAAGACTCACAAGGAAAGTACTTGGACTCGAACAAACATATCTGTATGAACGTTTGGTTACAGGACCATTATGTAACTCTCCATGTGCTGGTGGGTGTCGTTTTTCTGCAAACCTCTGCAATCATCCTCTAGACAGCGTTGTAGATGTAATTGTAGACGTGATACTCATGCAGAAATCTTGACTATAAACGTAAATTGGGAATGGCAATAAAATGCTCCGAGCAAAATGAATGACTGCAAAACGCACAGTGTAGAAATGCATGTTGATCGCTTGGCAAACATGCGAATGATTCATCTTGTACACCAATACCATCTTCACGAAGGGTGTTCGTAACTTCATCCCAAACAATCGCAATACATTAACGGGACTCATTGCCAATCGCCGACCCATCTGACGCTTCACTACACAAATAACGTCCCAAAACGCAACTTCAGAGGGACACTGCACCGTCCCTGTTGGTGCCGAGTGGCGTACCGGCAGTCAATGTGCAATGCGGCATGGCGCACGCAGAGGCCTCTAACGGATGAAATCAAATGTTTGTAAATCTATCGGATCAAACTGCGTGGTTATCAGTCCGTAGCTTACAAACTACTTAAACCTAGGTAAACTAACCTACGGACAAACACACACATCCATGCCCCAGGAAGGACTCGAACCTCCACGGCGAGCAACCGCGCGCTCCGCAGCGAGACGCTTTAGACCGCTCGGCTACTCCACCGCGGCCTAACGGATGACTGCACAGTTTTGCACTAGTGCAATAAGGGACCTTTGAATTACATCTCACACGATTTTGGTGTATTTATGTTTGTTCGAGCCTAAGTACTTTCCTTGTCAGTCCTTTCTGGTGACTATGTCGATAAATTTCTCAAGCAAAGTTGTACCTGTTGCCCATAAAGTTTTCCGTGTAATTGTATGGTCTCTGTTTTTAATAAAAGGGAAACTTAGTTTCTGGATGTTCCTCGTAAACAGCAGCCCCTCAGACATGGTACAGTATCCTGGCGGCAGGCCGTGTGGAGTGGTAGCTGGGCGCCGGCTACCCTGTGGAGGCGCGGCGCTGTCATCCGTCAGCAGCCGAGTGCAGGGAACAAAAGCGTCCGCCGTGACGTGCGAATTCCGCTCGGGGCGGCACTATCGGCTTTCGGCACATCAGCCGAGTTGTGAGGAATAATGATGCCCCACGAGACGTCAAACGCTCGCCCTTATCGCGTTATCGGATTTGGCGCGCGCCAGCCGAAGGGCCTTTCAATCTCCGTTGAAAGACCTCTGCCGAACAGCTCGATGGCGAAAACGTCGCTTCTTCTCCGCCCTTCCCCCGTGTGTATAGCTCCAAATAAAACCCGAACGCGTTTCCCGAATGTTTACGCTGCTACGTGGCTCCGCCGAACTCGCTTCCGTATGATTGGAGGGACATCCATATTTATCGACGGCGTAAAATATTCCGAAATTTTTCTCCTAACTACATTTCTTAGAATAACTTCTGGTGCTCGGGGTCCGCAGTCAAATTGAATTTTTTAGGAACGTCATCTTTCTGCCGTAGGCTGAAATATTTCACTTTTATTTAGTGCTTTCACTTCTGCCACCAGCCGTATAAAGGATACTAAAATATTAATTGCAGCAACCGAACAATTCTCCTTAATAAGAGACACATTTTAATAAAGAGCCACATTAAAATACTCCGAGGAAAGTAATTCACCGAGATATTTATTTGGAGCAGGTTAAACTACCGCTGTGAAGGGTCGTCTCTAGGGATGAAAGCATTTGAAAAGAAATTCACGCAGTAGAAGTGTAAATGTGGAGAAGATGAAAAGAAAATTGCTGACGGAAAGGAAATATAACGAAGAAATACTGAAGAAAATTGAAGAGGAAAGACTACGACCAACACGGTTCTGAGATGAGAAATGAGATTCACTGAACAGCTAAGAAGGAAATATCTTGGTAAAATTCAAGGGGCAATTTCAGAACCTCATTATTATTCATTATCAGAGGAACGAAATGCGGCAACTGTAACGAAAGGTAAACATGGCCAGAGATAACAGAGGAATGGAAGCATCAACAAGATGTGATATCTTGTGTCTGATGACAACTCACATCATAGAAATCGAACACAAAGTAATAGACTTGAAATCTGCACTTAAGACACTTAACGCAATGAAAGGTGAAGCAAACGAATATACAGGGGAATTTGAAATATAGTATATAGTCACCTCAAGACCAAAGCTAAGGATATTTACAACGAATAGCCAGTTTAAGAGAAAATTTCTTGATAATTTCCTCTTCAAATGTTTGTTAAGCTTAAGGGACTTAACTGCGGGGTCATCAGTCCCTAAAGTTACATACTACTTATCAACTACCTTATACTAAAGACGACACAAACATCCATGCCCGGGGGGGGGGGGGGGGGCGGCCGCGGTGGCCGAGGAGACTGAGGCGCTTCAGTCACGGTCTGCACGGCCACTACGGTCGGGGGTTCGAATCCCCCCTCGGGCATGGATATTTGTGCCGTCCTAGTTCGTAAGTAGTTCATAAGTAGTTTGTAAGTTTAGGGACTGATGACCCCGTAGTTAAGTCCCATAAGCTGTACAAACATTTGAACATTTTGAACATGCCTGAGGGGGGATTCGAATCCCCGACTGTAGCGGCTGTGCAGACTGCGACTGACGCGCCGCAGACCGCTCGGCCACTGCGGCTGGCAATTTCCACTTCCTACGTCTTGTCCTTAGGTTAGTTTAAGTGAGTTTAAGCAGTTTGTTGGTCTAGGGACTGTCAACCTCAGTAGTTATGTCCCATAGATTTACAAATATTTGAACATTTGAACTCCTAATGGACATTAAATTGTTACGCTTCTACACCTTGCTATTATCACGACTTGAACTTTTCTCAGGACGAATTTATCGCGCTGTCCGTGAAATAATACTAGCCCATTCTTCCTCAAGCGTCGAAAGCAAAGAAGGAGGTGAAATTGGACAATGGGAACTGCAGCGAAGTCGACATTCTAACTCATCCTAAAGGTGTTCGAATCGTTTAGATGTTCTGATGTTTGTAGAGCTTATGGGACTTAACTACGGGGTCATCAGTCCCTAAACATACAAACTACTTATGAACTAGCTAATACTAAGAATGGCACAAATATCCATGCCAAAGGGGGGATTCGAACCCCCGACCGTAGTGGCCGTGTAGACCGTGACTGGCGCGCCGCAGTCCCCTCGACCACCGCAGCCGGCTCGAATGGTTTAAGGTTCGAATTTTGGGCAGGCTTGTAGATTTCATAATTATTATTATACAGTCTATTTTCTTGCTGGAAATTATTTATTTTACCCTGACGCGTTTCACCGTTTTTCACTCCAAGGCATCAGCAGTGGGTTCTAGAAATTAGATTTTTATTTTTAAATGTTATTTTTGCAACTTTTTTTGAACTTTTGTGTTGTATAGTTCTATGGACGCCCAGGTGAAGTCTTACTTTGCGGCATAGACCACATGGAAAAGGCTGAAAACACAAACGAACTTCCAAAATGATATTTTCCCTCTGCAGCGAAGAGTGCGCTGATATGAAATTTTCTGGCGGGTGAAAACTATGCGCTAGAACCGGTATTCCAACCTGGGACTTTTACCTTTTGCTAACAAGAGCTCTACGAACTGGGTTATCCCGGCACGTTTCACGGTTCGTCCTCACAGCGTGCCGGGATAGCTGAGTCGGTAGAACACTTGTCCGTGAGAGGTAAAGCTGCCAGGTTTGAATTCCGGTTGCGGCGTACAGTTTTAATACGTCAGGAAGTTTCACAAACAAACTTGTTATTCACGTCATTCCAGGCGTTTCCATGTGATATAAACCGAAAATTCAGAACTCTTCACCGGAATGTATGTAAAAAGATACACACCCACAAGTTCAACAGCGTACGGAAATGTAACATCTAAAAACAAAAATGTAGTTGGGAAAAAAACACTAAACATGCATTGAAGTAGAAAAGAAAAGGCGAAATGCGTCTCGGTAAAATAAATACGTTGCATCAAGAAAGCTGCGTTATTATTCCAAAAATAGTGCCAGGTAACGTTCACTAGATATCCCGAAAGCCCGAGATCTTCCATTAAATTGTCACAGGATTATGGCGTGATTCGCCATCACAAATCATTAGTTTCCAACCGTTCATAGTGCAACTGCGTTGGTCTTTAGACAACTTCAAGCGTCACTTATACTGAATACAGAAATGCGTGCCTTATCAGGCATTCATTTTAAACTACCAGTGCTCACTCATTGTGCTAGCTGGTAGCATTTTATAACTCACCAATGACTTCTTGACGGTCCCTGTACGTCAGAACATAAAGTATAGCAAAAGTATACAACTGCTCGGTCGACAAAAGGTTCGTGCCTAACGACTATAAGTTCTCTCGAAATTATAAGTTCTCTCCAGAAGACGATTGTTAAGCTGAACACAAAATCTTGACTCATCTGAGCACAGAACCAGGCGCCATTCGTTACTACTACAATCCTGATGTTTCTCTGGCCAGTTTATGCGGGCTAAACGGTGTCGTAGTTTTAATAGGACACAAACCACAGGCTTCCGTGCGTAGAGGCCACATTTCCCAAATCGATTTCGGAGTGACTGTATTGATAATGCGCTTAATGTTTCTGCCTAGAGGTAGCAATGCAACTAAATTGCATTCAGCCTCCTGTGTCAACGGGCTGTTAACCGGAGATAACGGTCACGTCTTTCCGATATTAATGCCCATGAACGATCTTAGATTTGCCTTCTTTTGACGGTTCCTACTGTCTGAAAATGCGTCCGGGTCCTGGAAATTACACTTTGTGCCACTACAATAGCTGCAGCCACCTCTCTCTGTGTCTGTGCTGGCCGCGGTGGCCGCGGGGACTGAGGCGCTTCAGTCACGGTCTGCACGACCACTACGGTCGAGGGTTCGAATCCCCCCTCGGGCATGGATATTTGTGCCGTCCTTAGTCTTAGTTAGTTCATAAGTAGTTTGTAAGTTTAGGGACTGATGACCCCGAAGTTAAGTCCCATAGACTATACAAACATTTGAACATTTTTTTCTGTGTCTGTCCCGCTTCCAACCTTCCTATGGCTCTCCATGCCATAGCTTCGGGTAACTCACGTTGATGCTGCATTGCACTACCTATCTGCTTGTGAAATTCGTTTGATAAAGTAATCTCAAGTCAACAACAAACTCTTCTGCAGCAACTTTGTTATTACCACTGCCTCGGTTGTCGTAATGTTGTCTACACACCGCAGAACCGACAGAAAGACGTCAAAATATTTTTAAAATATTCAAATGTTTGTGAAACGTAAGGGACTTAACTGCGGTGTCATCAGTTCCTAAACTTACAAACTACTTATGAACTAACTAAGACTAAGGACGGCACAAATATCCATGCCCGAGGGGGGATTCGAACCCCCGACAAACCATTTTAGTTAATTCCGCCGATGACAGTACTTCAGAACCTAGATACCTCGACTGATCCTCAAATTGTTTTGACCGTTTTATTCAACTGTGATTCCGCCATTCAGGTGTGACACACGTGATGGTGTTGGTAATATGCGGCCTCTGACGGACAACTAGGAACTAGTACTACTAACATTTTCTGTTTCCGTTGCCGTATCGATAGTCGTGTAAGGTTTCTTAGGTCTCATCAAAGAACTCGACATTACACCTTGTAGTCCTTTCAAGAAAGCGAGGGAAAAATAGTGAGGGTCGACGTCACGCGGATATTTACTAATGTTCCTTCTTCCTATTCACGGCTTGAACGTTAAAAGGGAATGGGAAAGTGGTATACAAAAGTATCTTCCGCCTCGAATGACAACATTTGTCGCGTTTTATAACCATAAATAATGTGCACGTAGTAACAGAAGGTTGGCTATGTAAGGAATTTGACTTTCAAATGTTCGTATAGCTTATGGCACATAACTACGGGGTCATCAGTCCCTAAACTTACAAACTACTTATGAACTACCTTATACTAAAGACGGCACAAATACCCATGCTCGAGGAGGGATTCGAACCCCCGACCGTAGTGGCCGTGCAGACCGTGACTGGATCGCCTCGCTTCAGTCACGGTCTGCACGGCCACTACGGTCGGGGGTTCGAATCCCCCCTCGGGCATGGATATTTGTACCGTCCTTAGTTGTAGCTAGTTCATAAGTAGTTTGTAAGTTTAGGGACTGATGACCCCGTAGTTAAGTCCCATAAGCTCTACAAACATTTGAACATTTGAACTGGATCGCCTCAGTCCCCTCGGCCACCGCGGCTGGCGTTAGACTTTCATGTTCAAAATGTTCAAATGTTTGTAAATCTATCGGACCAAACTGCGTGGTCATCAGTCCGTAGCTTACAAACTACTTAAACCTAGGTAAACTAACCTAAGGATTTAGACCGCTCGGCTACTCCACCGCGGCTTGACTTTCATAAGACTCCTTTTACACGATAATATTTCTGATGATATCTTTGACAAAGAAATATCATAAAATATTTGAGAAATTTTTCTAACATAGGTTTTAAAAGATATTTTACAGTGTCATCATATTTCAAGGCATCGGACAGTAAAATTTGTAACGATCTGCAGTTGGTGGTAGCAGTAATCAAATTTTTGCACAGTTGGAAACAGAGGAGCGAGGGAGGAGGGATGTGCTTGGGTGAAACCGTGGGTTTCACATGTTGGCAACAAAATTATACAGAAAAAGTTTTATATAAATTACCTGAGAATGGACGACTCAACGTTTCAGTATTTACTGAGGCCAGACGATCCTCATACCACAAAGAAGATTACGCACATCAGAATATTGAAACGTTTGTAAATCTATGGGACATAAATACGCTTATCATTAGTCCCTAGGCTTACAAACTGCTCAAATTAACTTATGCAAAGGACAACAAATACACCCATGTCCAAGGGAGCAGTCGAACCTCCGACGGCAAGCAGCGGCGCGCTCAGCAGCTAGGCGCATCGAAACGCTCGGCCACTAAATCTACAGCTACATCTCTGTAAATCACATTTAAGTGCCTGACAGAGCGTTCATCGAACCACCTTTATACTATTTATCTCTCATTCCATTCTCGAATAGCGCGCGAGAAGAAGGAATACCTGAATGTTTCCGTTCGAGTTCTGATTTCCCGTATCTTATTCTGATGATTATTTCTACCTATGTAAGTGGCAGTCAACAATATATTTTCGCATTCGGAGGAGAATGTTGGCGATTGGAGTTTTGTAAGTAGCCCACGCCGCAGTGATAAGCGCCATTGTTGTAATGATTCCCATCCCAGACCCTGTATCATTTTCGTAACGCTGTTCTCCCCTGTATCGTGACAATACGAAACGAGCTGCCCTTCTTTGGACTCTTTCGATGTCCTCCGTCGAACCCACCTGATAAGGATCCCACACTGGGCAGCAATACTTCAAAAAAGGACGGACAAGCGTAGTGTATGCAGTCTCTTTAGTAGTTCTGTTACATCTTTTAAGGGTTCTGCCAATATAACGCAGTCTTTGGTTCGCCTTCCCCGCAATATTATCTACGTGTTCTTTCCAGTTAAGTCAGAAGTAGTAGTAATTCTTAGGTATTTTGTGGAGTTTACGGCCTTCACTTTTGATTGGTTTATCTTGTGAACAAAGTTGAATGGATTTCTTTTCGTACTCGTGTGGAAGACTTCACACTTCTCATTGTTTAGAGTCAATTGTCAATTTTTACACCATAGTTATAGCTTATTCAGAACGTTCTGCAGTTGGTTTTGATCTTCAGATGACGGCGTCATCTGCAAACAACCTAAGAGAGCTACTTACATTTTCTCCCAAATCGTTTATGTAAATAAGGAACAGCAGAGGACCAATAACACTACCCTGAGGAACGCCCGATATCATCTCTGTTTTAGTCGATGCTTTACCGTCAACCACTCCACCGCGACGGCTCATCACAGACGCTGTATCTGCGGAATAGAGGGTTAAAGTGACATTGCAATTTCTTGCTGAACAGGCAGGCCGTATTTCGCTGCTAATGACCCCTACCATTTTTATGCCTCTGTAATGTTCTTAATTTACTTTAGTAATCAGGATGCTTTACATCATACGACGCCTCATCTACTTTATACAATGTCGAGGTATGTCGAAGTTCCCTACTACACTATCAAATTTATAACATGTCCGAAACAACATACACGATATAAGTAATCAGTAAGTATCTAGTTTCTTTGAAGTAAGTATTTGACATGTGAACTTTGACAAAGCAATAGGATGGTGTAATACCGGCATCTACTGGTGTGTGGTGAGGGAGTGCAGCCTGGTGAGCTGTGCGCTGGCGGAAGCAGTGTCTCCCCCGCGCCGACACGCCGCAACATGGCCGATAATGGAACCTCACACACTCACACAAGCCTCCCTGCTCCACAACAGCTGCCCAAGCCGCGCCACCCACACACACGGAGCCAACTCTCGCTTTCACAATTTCTTTGCACTCTTTGCAGCATATATCACAAATACACTAGTCAAAACAATTAGGGGATCACTTGAGATATCTAGGTTGTGAAGCATGCTATCGCCAAAATCATCTAAAATGATTCGACGACACTCTGTCGTTTCTGCGGAGTGGAGACAACAACATTACGGGAACTGAGATAGCGTTAATAACTAGACCACGGATTTTTAGGTCGTAAAAAGTGTTTCTTAGGCACCTAAAATAGGCCCCTTCAGTAGTTCATTTAGGCTATATAAAACCTAAAATAGACTCTAATAAAAATGATTTAGAGAAAATAAAAATAAATTAAAATACACAGTGTTGACAGTATGAACATCTTATTAGTCATTAAAACAAGGAGAATGAATATTTACACAGTTACAGAGTACAGCAATGTACAACATTAATGTTGAACATAACTCATACTATTTTTGAGTTCCTGCAAGATAAAGATCTCCGTAAAAAAGATGTGGCAATGGTTTAATTAATACATTCGTAGTTTCACATATTCTGACCATAGTTGGCTTCACAATAAACAACCAAACTCTTTTCTAGGTTTTCTAGCGAAAAACTGTGGCGCTTATCTGTCAGAATCAATTTATATGCTGAAAAAGAACCGATGTGACAGGGGCGTACTTCATTTTCGGCACATGTTGGACAGCAATGCTGCAGTCAGGAGTGCTGGATTTTCCACTAAGTATGTCGACAGCTGCACACAACTCCTTCAGGCCAGTGTTCTTCTGCAAAACCGTTTTCATTTTTGCCCGTACTTTTTCCCCAACTTCACCTGGCGCTTCATTAATTTTCATTTTGACTTCTTCAAGCAAATAAATATTGTCGTAGTTAGGTCTCCCTGAGCCTTCTAGTTGTAAATTATTCTTGCCATAAATGTGTAGTGAGCCCTAATGTAAGATAAGTCCCGTTTTAAAGAAAAATCTTTGAGTAACTCCATTGCTGCAGTTACGGATGCAGAATCCTCCGGTATATTTTCATCCACCTTCTGGACAGCTGAGAGATGCGTACTATAGTACACTGGTGCTATCAGGCACGTGCCCCAGCGGGTGACGCATAAGTACAAAGTTTTATGCAAATAGGAACAAAATAGGTTTTTACCTAAAATCCGCGGTCTAGTAATAACAGAACGTTGCTGCAGAGAGGTTTGGTGTTGACTTGAGGTTACTCTACCAAACGAATTACACAAGTAGTTGGGTTCAGATAGTGTAGTGAACAGGTAGGGCCATGCAACGACAACGTGACTTAGCCGAAGCAATGGCACGGAGACAGTTACAGGAAAGTTGGAAGCGGGGCAGACACATAGGGGGTGAATGGCTGCAGTTCTTGGAGAGTCATGCGGGTATCGCGCGGTTTAAACCGAGCGCTCTGAGCCGCAAAATGACGACCCGTGTGTTCAGACAGGTGCTCTCCGGCCGCGGTTAGTGTGCGTTTGTCATTCGCAGTGTATAGCGGGAATTGACAGTGTCAAAATTGAAGTTCAAGAAGAAATATTGTGTTTACTCTGGTTGCTTAAAAGAAAGAGAGCGAGAGTAAGAAAAAAGCAGTAAGTGATAGGCTCGTACATGGCCAATTCGTAACATTGTATCCTACATTAAAAATGTATGGAGATAAAGTCTTTGACTATTTGAGGATGTCAATAAATTCTTTTGACGAGCTACTTCAATTAGTCAGGGAAGATATTTCAAGTTCTGAAACACACATGAGACCTAGCGTGTCACCGGAAGAGAAAATCGTAATAACTTTGAGATAAGATATTTATTGCCGTTCATCAAAATTAGCATATACATTGTTAACAAATGTAGAGGAATGCGAGCTAGAGTTTGAGCTAAATTGGGCTGCAGGAGACGGTGATGCTGGCTCTATGACTGTAGCAGCGGATTCAGGTGCAGGATAACATCCCTGTCCGTGTGAATATCATGCGAATTGTTGTGAAGAGAGGATGGTGAAGAGTATGAAGATACTTTATATACTGCACTAATGGATAATCTAAATACGTATCATTCAGGAAGAGGGACACCTTCAGCTTTGAATGTTAGAGATAGATACGCTTATTTCTTTGTAAGTGACAGGCGTGTTCGGTGGCAAGATACACAAATATGTTTCTATGTAAATTAATTTTGTTCAGTAAACACCTACATACAAAATATATTCCTTTTTTCCAACGTATCTTCATCATTTCTAAATATATCCACCAACTCTTGTCAAGCTTGTTTTTGGGCAGTTTTATTAGAATATTCATAGCTCTGAAGATCCCAAAATGCATGTCGTTTCTCCACTTCATCAATAAATAATTCGGTGTCGATGCGATCAATTGCAATCTTGTGGCACTGAGACGTCCGAACCGCGCGGTACCCGCAACCAAACTAAACGCTCCTGCAGGGTTCCACAGAAGTAGAACAGCACGGGCGCCGCGCCATTCTATTTTCCGGCGGTTGTAACGCAGTTACTGCGCGATTGGAATGGCCGCGCGGTTACGTGTGAACAGTTACGACGATACACAAGTAAATAAAACCCGCGCGGGCACCGGGCGATTCTGTAACCGGGCGATTATCGCCGTGTCTGAACACGGCCTTAAAGTGTAATTGCCAGTACGTGGACGCGATGATTTCGGACAACAGGAATCACTAAAAGAAGGCAAGGCCAAGTCGTCAACAAGTAACATTAGTAACAGACGACCGTGATGATGGTAGACAAATCTATCGGACCAAACTGCGTGGTCATCAGACCGTAGCTTACAAACTACTTAAACCTAGGTAAACTAACCTAAGGACAAACACACACACACACACACACACACACACACACACACACACACACACACACGCCCCAGGGAGGACTCGAACCTCCAAGGCGAGCAACCGCGCGTTCCGCAGCGAGACGCTTTAGACCGCTCGGCTACTCCACCGCAGCATGATGGTAGTAGACCTACGGGACAAACTACACTGGTCATCGGTACCTAGACTTACAAAAACTAACTTAACACTAAGGATAATACACACACACACACACACACACAGGCGCGCGCTCGAGTGAGGACTCGAACCTCCGGCGGGAGAGGCCATGTAGCAAAACACCTTTCGAATTATATAATTTTCATACGACTCCCTGTCGCCGGCCGCGGTGGCCGAGGGGATTGAGGCGCTCCAGTCACGGTCTGCACGGCCACTACGGTTGGGGGTTCGAATCCCCCCTCGGGCATGGATATTTGTGCCGTCCTTAGTATAAGGTAGTTGATAAGTAGTTTGTAAGTTTAGGGACTGATGATCCCGTAGTTAAGTCCCATAAGCTTAACAAACATTTGAACATTTTTTGAACTCCCTGTACAATTCATGTTAAAATCGGTACTTAAATCATCGTTTTCATGTAAAAGTAGTATTGCCTGTGGCCGAAATTTGAGAAACTGCGTTCACAAAGTAATGAATGGGTGGGCAAGTTTGTGGCCCTTACTCTTACGGGAATTAGTTTCATAACTGTGAGGTTGAGTACTGTGGGCAGGGTGAAGCAGGGAATTTGTATCTGACGGGAGACATGCTTAGGTAGTCCTAGTGGGTGCGGTGATCACTGTGTCCCCTTTGGCCGGCCGCGGTGGTCGAGGGGACTGAGGCTCTTTAGTCACGGTCTGCACGGCCACTACGGTCGTGGGTTCGAATCCCCCCTCGGGCATGGATATTTGTGCCGTCTTTAGTATAAGGTAATTTATAAGTAGTTTGTAAGTTTAAAAAAATGACGGGCGCCGTGGCTCAGTGCGCCCGGTCAGAGGGCTCAACGTCCTCTGTAATAAAAAAGCTGAGCCAACAACACACCGAACAAGAACGAACAAAAACGATCAGCGTCCGCAACGCACAGAACTAACCATAGAACAAAAAAAAAGTGGTGTAGGTGTCAGAGCAACTGTCTAGAAAGCAGGAGACCCGGGTTCGAATCCCGGCTGGGTACACATGTTCAGCTTTGCCCAATCGCAGTTTATGTCATATATTATGTAAATATGAATGATGATTATTATGAATGTCGCATGAGAAATTAAAACGTAACTTTACCTTTTCATCTGAAGGAATCACAGTCTTTAGGGAAACCGAAAAGGAATTTGGAATTTACCACCCCGTCGACAGCGTGTTCATTACTCAAATGTTCGTAAATCTAAGGGACTTAACAACGTCGGTCATCAGTCCCTAGGTTGACAAACTACTTACACTAACTTAAAGTAACTTACGCTAAGGACAACACAAACACCCATGCCCGCGGGAGGACTCGATCCCCAGACGGCGAACGGCCGTGCGCAGCGCAGCTGGCCGCCTTAGTGCGCACGGCTATTCTGCCGCGGCCCGTGATCATTACAATCGGAGCACAAGCTAGGACAGTTGTGTTCAGAATGGGGAAGGAAATCGGCCGTGTCCTTTCAGGGCAACCATTCCGGCATTTGTCTGGAGTGATTTTAACACTTTCGCTGCGGCTGACGCTTATAAGCGTCCGCGCTCAATGTAGGATAGCGTCAGCCGCAGCGAAAGTGTTGAGGAAATCACTCGAAAGCTAAATGTAGACGACCGGAGGCGGATTTGAACCGCCGTCCTCCCGAATGCGAGTCCAGGCTGCTAAGCACTGTGCCGCCTCGCTCGGTCACCGTACGTAGTTTTCTGTTTATGCACGCCCGATTATCTCACCTAGCTGGTATAGATAAACGGGAGGTAGTGCTTGAGCCTGGAGTGTCACTCCGCAGCTGAATAGTTTACACGGGACGAGACAGGCCCGCGCTGTGGTAACGAGGAGCTGTGGTTGCTTGCGGTGTTTACGCCGGTGCGTGTGAGGTCTTGGTCGCCCTGCTTCACGACTGTCAGTGGAATTATTTGGGACTTACTCCGCGAGCGGCGCACACCAGCCCGAAATAGCCGCGCCTATCTGAGCCGCCGCTGGCGCCACGGCGCCCGCTATCTCCCCGCGCACAACTTTTCATTCTTTACCTCACGGACTTTATTACGGGTTTAAATTTGTCTTAAATTGCTCAACTACATTCACTGCTACAGCAGTGATAATCAGATGAGATAAGCAGCTTATCCACTCCACTGTGAGTCACAGTTAATCTGAGGTTACAAGCTTCCTAGGGTTTTTTATTTGCGGACGGAGAAGTTAGTACTGCTTCCTCCCACAAATCCCCTAAAACCTCCACATCCTTGCGGATGCTGTTACGTATCAGTGTGCGTTTGTACCGCCCTACAGTACCCACGAGGTGCCGTAGTTGCTGTCAAAGTATTTATGGAAAGCATAAAGTTCTGACTAACCTGTTTCTATAGTTGTGTCCCCAGCGCAGAAGACATCACACAGGTCGTTGGTTCTTCTACAGCAAACAAGTGAGGCTAAAATAAGTTCTGTATGATGGAAGCATAATAAGCGACTCGCGAGATTTTTAATTGTCAGGGATGCCATTTATTAAATAAATAATAAAATAGGAACAACTATTGTCAGTGCGGTACGGCCTATGCTGCCCGTAGTTCATGTTGAGACCTCGACTGTTATCACAATTACACAAAACTTTACTCATTACCGGCGCGGTCCGGCGCGTATAGTGGTCAGCTCGAGACTGAAACTGCGGCGCGTTGCGAGAGGGCACCTGACGCTCTATTTCGCGCCAAAACGTGGCGGTCGCGCGCCTTCTGCAAAATCGCTCTTCTCTTGTTACAATAAGAGAAGGCAACTTAAACTTTTTAAACTGTCATAACTTAGCCTGTCCTTGAAATATATTTATCACAAATTTTCAGCTCTAAATAATTAATATTTAGTATATAATAAACAAAACTAATTTCAAAAGAAATCACGTGACGTAAAATGCAGCAGCCAATGCCAGGAGAGTGCCAATAACATAGGCGGGCTTTCCCTTGGGAACCAGCACCTACTGCGCCATATGCTACTGCTCCCCACCCCACATTTCAACATATGCTGCACTTCTGTCTTTCTTCCGCGTTTAAGACACGTACAATGTTAGCAAAGAAACGGCCAGAAATATGAAGTGGCCATAGGTCAGGAATATTACAAGGTTGATCCTATGGTCTAATATACGAGGCGCGTCCAGAAAGGAAGTTCCGTTTCAATTTATCTCCGCTGTTGCGCTGCGATTGCAGTTCCGAACTTGCGCTGTAAACGATGTGTATTAAGGAGAGGAACGTGCGTCATTTGGAGATCGCTGTCAGTTACGTACGATTTGTTGTGCTTGTTTGAAATGTCGGCGTTGATTGAAACTCCCGCCGTATGTAAAATCAGGTCGGTGATTCGGTTGCTGAATGCGAGGAAAGTGAAACCAAGTGAAATTTATCGGCAAATTTGCGATGTTTATGGACCAAATGCGATGAGTGATTCGATGATGAGAAGATGGGTCCGACAGTTCAATGGCGGGCGTAGTGATGTGCACGATGAAGAACGAAGTGGGGTCCACCTTTGGTTACAGAAGAACTGGTTCACGCGATTGATGACAAGATCCAGGAAACCGCAAGTTTACAATTAGTGCTCATCACTTCACCAATGACGACGAGCTGAAAGAAACTGTTTCCAACTGTTTGAAGACACAGGCGGCCGATTTCTATGAAGAAGGTATACAAAACCTGGTGCCACGCTATGACAAATGCCTGCAAAATTTCGGCAGTTATGTGGAAAAGTAGTTTAAGAGTTGTAGAATTTTGTGCAATAAAAATTTCTTCTGTATCTGTGTAAAATTTCATTTTATTACCAAACAGAACTTACTTTCTGGACGCGCCTCGTATTTATTCTCTGATCATCAGTATATCGCCGATACTGCGCTACAGCTGTAGCAGTGCAATGATCGGCTCTCTGTGAATACTGCAGTTTCTACATCAATCTACATCTACATAAATACTCGGTAAGTTACATTGAAGTGCATGGCAGATGGTTTTTCGAACCACTTTTATGATATTTCTCAAATAGCTCCATTCTCTAATAGCTCGCCGGCCGCGGTGGCCAAGGGGACTAAGGCGCTTCAGTCACGGTCTGCACGGCCACTACGGTCGGGGGTTCGAATCCCCCTCGGGCATGGATATTTGTGCCGTCCTTAGTTGTAGCTAGTTCATAAGTAGTTTGTAAGCTTAGGGACTGATGACCCCGTAGTTAAGTCCCATAAGTTCTACAAACATTTGAACATTAGAAAAGGGAACAACTAAAACTTTCCGTTTTCGATCTGATTTCTCCTTTTTTTTATTTTATTTCATTTTTTTTCACAATCATGGCTTCCTATGTAGGTGGGTGCTAACAAAATATGTTCGCATTCGGAAGAGGAAGTTGATGAAAGAAATTTCGCAAATAGATCACGTAGCAACAAGTAACGCCTTTGTTTGAGTGATTTCCACCCCAAATCGAGCATCATTTCCGTGACACCCTCTCCCCTATATCGCGATAAAACAAAACGAGCTGCCTTTCTCTGAACTTTCTCTGAATCAGTCGCACAACCCCACAATGCGCAACAGTACTCCAATACAGGACGCACAAGTGTGGTGGAGGCAGTTTCTTTAGTAGAACTGATGCGTCTTCTAAGTTTTCTCAAAATGTTCAAATGTTTGTTAAGCTTATGGGACTTAACGACGGGATCATCAGTCCCTAAACTTACAAACTACTTATCAACTAGCTTATCCTAGGGACGGCACAAATATCCATGCCCGAGGGGGGATTCGAACCCCCGACCGTAGTGGCCGTGCAGACCGTGACTGGAGCGCCTCAGCCCCCTCGGCCACCGCGGCCGGCTATAAGTTTTCTGCCAACGAAACGTAGTCTTATGTTCGCTTTCCCTACAATATTTTCTATGTCTTCTTCCAAATTTAAGTTTTTTGTACTTGTTACTCCTCGGTATTTAGTTGAGTTTACGGCCGCAAGAGCTACAAATGTAGGTTTGCCTTTTCTTAAACTACATTTTAAAATAAGTCGTAATGAAGCAGTGAAACCTGACTTCTATGCAACCATCATGTAACCCCATACGTGCGACACGTGGAAAGGTTGCACAATCTGATTCCTACGTCCACTTACACGATCCATTATAAACAATTTCAACTATTAATACAAATGGAACATGAGAGCAAAACCTCTGTCACTCAATTGTAGAATACTCCGGTGTGGGATAAACACTTTTTTTCCGTTTTAGACATCGCATTGGCTTTTTCTGTATTTACAAACGTACGTTAAGTTATTTAATTACTGATATATGCAGGCAGGGCTACATTGCAAAATTGATACGTGAAATCGTGATTATATTTTGGAGTGCGCGCAGCAGCAGTGATAGCAGAGGTATATCGGCGCAGACTAATGCAATAGAAGCGCCCGACAGCCGGTGATGGAGTTCCGGTGACATATTTGTGCTGTTAATGCAGCGCCCGGCCAAACTGGATTTACAATTTAATTCTGGTCCGTAATCTCGTTAACCCAGATTCAGTGGTAACGTATTTATTGTAACGCACTTTTGTATCGAGTACACGACCGTAAAAACGGCAGCTGCAGATTCGTTTAAAAGAAATCATAGCAACAGCGACACGCGTTTCTTTTTTCGTACATCACTCTGCGGACGTCATACGTACAAATTCGACCTCTGTCGACCTTTCATTTATCGATATATCCTTTTTTTCCTGTTGTTCTCTTGAAGATTGGACCGGGTCGATATAAAACTTTGGAAACCAATAAACTCTCGAAAACTCTGCATAAAGGAGACAGTAAGTTCTCGCAACGACGTTCTCTAGTTTGAGGAACTATTTACATTTGTATATGCTGATGTTGCTTTATGATCATTCAATGATTGGTCGACCTAAGCCGTTCTGAGCCATGCTTCCAGATATCAAGTTGAGTTACAGTTACTTCATATTTATCATGCCACAATTGTGGAGCAAGTCTCCTGGTCATGGAACTAGTCAGTATATGAAATTGTAATAGAAGAGTAGCAATAAATAAAATGAAACGTATAGGAATACTGTGCATACAAATAAATCGAAAATGTAACATAGAAATTAGCTTAATATTTTTTTCCACGATTCCTTCGACTGAATAAAAAATGAACCGTTAGGAAACGCTTCAATTTGAACTTGAATTTTTTAATTATTGTCGCAGATTATTAAAAATGGTACAGCAGACCACTGAATGCGTTTCTACACAAACGTCAAGGAGGGGTGCTCCGAAGGCAGATTCGATTTGTGTCCAGTATTAACTGAGTGAAAGCTGCTAACTCTTGGGAATAAGATAATATTGGTTACAACAAAACATTCAATATATTACGTATTATTGAAAGACTACTGTCAGAATTCCCAGGCTACTGAAGAAGGGTGTACAAGAGGCTCACGATCGTACGCCACATATTACTCGAAACCCCCAATTCTGGGCAATGTGTACCACTTTTGAATCAGAAATGTCATCCGAAAAATAACACCATAGGTCATTAGCGATGAAAGCAACCTAGGTAGACTACTTTTCGTGTTGATCTATCACATTTTAGATGCTATTCCAACTTTAAGTAACGCAGTATTTAGTTTTTGAACAAGATTTTGAACATGGCCTTTTCACGACAGCTTATTATCGATCGGAACGCCTAGGAATTTCAACTGTTAAGTTAGATTGTTCAGGCTCACTGTACAGCATACTTACCTTTATGGTCACTGTGATGACAAAAGACCAGCGGATTATATTAGATGGTTCGTTCGATAGATCCATAGATCCGTTTTGAGGAGATTCTCGTGGATGTGGAACACGTGTATATATATAAGTTGATAATATAATAGTAGTTATACAGGTACATACATTTTTACAAGCTGATAATATAATAATAAAAATAGTATGAATACATTATTTGGTTCTATTTAAGAATTCGTCAGTGAAGTTGAAGGAGTTGGCTACTAGAATGTTAGGCTCCTCTTAAACTGATCTTTATCTGTAGCTAAATTTTTTGTGGTTGTTGTTAAATTATCGAAAATATGTGTTCCTAAGTAGTGGACCCCTTTTTGAACTAAAGCAAGTGCTTTTAAGTCCTTGTGTAGATCATTTTTGTTCCATGATACATGCGATAAGTTTTATGTTTCATTTAAAGTAATTTCATGACCAACTGTGAGGTAGTGTCAATACACCACTTTTTTTTAAATCACAATTATTAACGTATCGTTGGTGTTCTGTACGATAGAAAGCTGCAAAGTTTAGTGATGAACGTAAGTAACAGAAACTAAGGAGAAATCTGTTAATAATCTTTGTAATGAGTCCCCTTACGAAAATTAAAAAAAAAACTTTAACATAATTTCGGACCTTTTCTAAACTTTACCTCGCTTATAGGTTAAACTTAAAACATTTACCACATTAACTCATTTGTAAAGAAATGAGATCTCTGAAGCTGTTATTTATAGACAAGTTCGATTCTTTAGGAATCGAGGTTTACTGGTAGTTATCGAGAACTGCTTACGTCAGGAGAAGCAGAGAGTTCGCTTCTATTTACAAAAACGTGTAAACGAACGGCTACCCAGAGGTACAGAACAATAGTGCTGACGTCCATCCTCTACACGATCAATAGGTTATAGTCTAAGATGTAGCATTGTAACTTCCCTGAGGAAAACAAACTTCTTTCAAAGAGTCAACCCTCATTAAGAAGAACCCACGGTTTGCTTTTCTCATACACCAACATCTTGTAAACAAGCTATGCAGGTAAACAGGTACGTTCCGTCTACTTAGTTGTTCGAACGGTGTTCGGCGCGGTACAGCATCGTCGTCTCCTGACCAAGATACGATTATGCGCAGTAGATTCACCAGTATTTGAGTGACCAGAGGTATATTTGAATAACTGCTGATGCTAGAATACTGATAACCCGAGCACAGATTGAATTCCAGTCTCATAAATTAACATTTGAAGATCCCGTCACATTAGAGTATATAACACGCTACATTGCAGGTTTGAAACAAAAATATACCCAGAACAATGGACGGCGACCATAAGAAATATGGTGTCTTCTTGCCGGTTTTAACTATGATGGCTCACCGCATCCATATCAAACAGAACCATCAGGCATTTACTACGAATGGAAGGCCAATGCCACAGGTCGTAGTGCCAAAGCAGTCAGAGGATTGGAAAAATATTACACTCCAGAGGTTGTGTCTACAGAAAGAGGTATTGTTAAGTAATCAAGTAGGGCACTGTCGCGGTGGAGTGGCAGAACGTTCTAAGGCGCTTTCTGCGGAGCGCGCCGCTGCTCGCCGTCGGAGGTTTGAGTCCTCCCTTGGGCATAGGTGTATTTGTTGTCCTTAGCATAAGTTATTTTAACTAGTTTGCAAGCCTAAAGACTGATAACCAGAGTAGTTAAGTTCCACAGATTTACAAACATTTGAACATTTCGATTAGGGCACTGATGGAAGTTGTGCTTTCAGGAAGAAAAACCCTGGAGATAGTTGAGATGAATCAAGGAAAGCCTATGCAAATGTTAGATGCTGACAAAATAGAAGACAATGTAGAAAGAAATTAAAAATAAAAGGAGGAAGATGCTCAGAAAAAAAACAAAAGAATTGAACTGTATTTTATGAAGGAGAAAACCAAATTTGTTTTCTCATTTGTCTTAAATTTCATTTTTATGCGATAATAAAATAAACTTGCTTAATGTTGTTTTTGGAAAAAAAAATAATAAAAATAAAAAAGTGGCTATAGCACCCTCCTAGTAAGTAGGAGGTCCCGGGTTCGAATCCCGGTCATGGCATAAATTTTAATTCAATACCTCTTCTTCAGTTTAATATCTCTGATGTACATTGAGACAAAAAATGTCTCTGGACAACGACTTATTATTTGATATTTACAAAGTTTCTGTAACATTCTGAGAAAAACTGTAGAGTGTAATCAATGCAAATGTCGGTTATACATGTATGCATGCATGAGGAAACTTGCAATGGTTACATCGTTAAACCCAGACGCTGCACATCGTATTTAAGTCAAACAAGACATATGACATTTGTGATAAAAGACTCTTCCTGTGCGGTCATTTACTAGTTGAATGCAGGAGCACTTATTGGTGATAGACAATGAGTGGCGTATGGAAGTTAATGTAGGTCTGGACGGAGTGTACCGTTAGCATAATAAATGGCTTAAAGCCAACTCATTGTCATTAAACTTTGAAAAGACTCACTACATGCAGTTCAGAACATGTAAGAGATTTCCCGTCAGCATATGCATTAAGTATGAAGAAGAGCAGATATAAGAGGTTGACAGTATTAAATTCCTCGGATTACAGCTTGATAATAAATTTAGTTGGGAGGAGCACACCACAGAACTGCAGAAATGACTCAACAAATCTGTATTTTCAATACGAGTGTTATCAGACATAGGAGACATAAAAATAACAAAGCTTGCATACTTTGCTTACTTTCATTCCCTAATGTCATATGGTATAATATTTTGGGGTAACTCTTCAAGTCAGTCAAAAGTCTTCAGAGTCCAAAAACGTGTAATACGTATTATTTGTGGAGTAAATTCACGGACGTCCAGTAGAAGCCTCTTCAAAGAACTGGGTATATTAACTACTGCCTCTCAGTATATTTATTCCTTGATGAAATTTGTCATAAATAATATATCCCTTTTCCCAACAAACAGCTCAGTTCATACATACAATACTAGTAATAAAAATGATCTACACAAGGACTTAAAAGCACTTACTTTAGTTCAAAAAGGGGTCCACTACTCAGGAACACATATTTTCAATAATTTACCATCAAGTATAAAAAAATTAGCTACAAATAAAGATCAGTTTAAGAGGAACCTAAAAGACTTTCTAGTGGCCAACTCCTTCTACTCCATTAGTGAATTTCTAAATTGTACCAAATGATGCATGTACTCATACTATTTTAGTATTATTATATTATCAGCTAAAAAAACACACAAAAAACTTAAAAATGTATGTATCTGTATTTATATCATTAGTATTATCTGTTATTCAACTTGTAAATTTTGTTTCTTGACATGTCCCACATCCACGAGGATCTCCTCAACATGGATCTACGGGACGAAAAACTAATCTAATCTAAGCATAATGGTTAACTCGGCCGCTAGCGAAAAACGGAAATCCACGTTCGTGCGCCAGTCGGGCACAAAATTTCTTCCGTCACTAGTAAAACTGTACAGCTGACGCTGACCGAATTACGGTGGTTTCATATCTGGTACAATATGCACAGTCGATCTCGCCTTCTGTAATTCGCATCGCAGTCGTCTTATTGACGTCTTGGGGCTACACCGGAGAGTAGCTTTCTCTCTGTCAGCACGTGCTGGAGACAAAGGAGGACGTTGACTTCGTGGAAGGTCTTTGACACGACCTGTTTCTTTAAAGTCTTTGAACCAGCTCATTACGCTTGTTTTCTTGTTCCTGCCGTCCAATACCGGCGGCGATGTTCCGCCGCACCGTTGTCTCAGTCTGCCTGCCTCCTCCTGGACTCTCGCCCCTTTGATAAACACCGCGACAAATAAACCGAAGGCTAAAATAAAAGAAAACCGTGGAACCTTTTTCAACTAATCACCATTCTCTAGGTCTAATAGTTTTCAAGGTGCGATTTCATTCGTTGTAGTCAGTGTTCTTTAAAAGGTCGTAGTGTGTAATTATCGCTTCAAATAGAGAAAATTGCACTAGATAATAATGTTTACTGCTCAGCACAATGCCTTTCGAACTTCTACTCTCATTTTCAGGTGTTTTTTTTTTTTTTTTTTTTTTTTTTTTTTTTCAAATTGTGATGATTTGTACCTGTTTTTAATAACCACGGTCCTTTCATTTCGGACATCAACTGCACAAATTTAACGTTAATATTGCATCAATGACAAATTTCTAATTTGGAGACTTACGTTTGATAATAACTGGCAGCTGTCGATTCATATAGCCTTATTTCAATATAGTAATATACAATAGCTGTAGTATGACAGCTGGAGGAATTTTAACACATGATATTGACAACAGAAAAGATATAATTGCTTAGTATTTTAACATCCGTGGTATCGTCCGTAAACGTTACCTTTGCACATATAACGTAATTTACATTTCGATCGTCGCTTTTACGGGCATGTGTACAAACATTTTTTATATCACATTACTATTATAAATAATCCATTAACATAAATTAAAAAATACATTCCTAACACCATCATAAAAAACATATACAAAATCGTTCCTATGATATGCATTCAAAATTATCGTAAAACAAAGAACTTTGTTAGGGTAATACGGCAGGTTAGCATCTTATTACTAGAGAGCGTTCAGGATTTCGTCAAATAGTTGCAAGAATCCATTTAAATGAAACTATGCTCGTTTAATAAATTCTAAGAGCTTTTCTTTCTCTCTACAAAAATTTCCAATTGTTCTGAAATATCTAACAAAGGGCCTTCATTTGCCGTGTGGATAACCTTCATGCTGTCTTGCATATTACCCAATATGTGCCCAGTCTTTCGCAAATTCTCACCCAGTGCAGAATGGTTTGAATTTAAATTGAAGTGTCCTTTATAACGTATATGAAACGTTCTTTCCGTTTGGCGAATGTACGTGCTCTGGCAGTTTTGAAACTCTAATTTATATACTCCCGAATTACTGTTTTTATCCTTGTGTAAATTTTCTTTTTGTTTAAGTTTGTGCCTAAGTGAACAGTCAGTTTGAAACGTAACTTTCACCTTATGTTGGTGGAAATATCTGACAATAAGATCCATGATAGGACCTTTGTAAGTCGGTGAATATACGTCATATTTTGTTTTTGGGAAGAACGTTTAATATAGGTCATGAAGAACACCGAAATTTAAATTCAAACCATTCAGCACTGGGTGAGCATTTGCGAAAGATGGGTAATATTAAAGACAGCATGAGGGTTATCCACACGGCAAATAAAGGCCCTTTGTTAGATATTTTAGAACAACTGGGAATTTTCCTATAGAGAAAGAAAAACCCTCAGAATTTATTAAACGAGCAAAATTAGTTTCATTAAAATGGATTCTTGCAACTATTCGACGAAATCCTGTAAGCTCACTACTAATAAGACGCCAACCTGCCGTATTACCCTAACAAAGTTCTTTGTATTACGATAATTTTGAATGCATATCATAGGAACGATTTTATAAGTGTTTTATGATGTTTATAGGAATGTAATTTTGAATTTATTTTTTATAGTAGTAATATGATATAAAAAATGTTTGTACACGCGCCTATAAAAGCGGCGATCGAAATGTAAATTACGTTATACGTCCAAAGATAACGTGTTCGGACGATACCATGGATGTTACAAATATTAAGCCATTATATCTTTGCCGCTATCAATATCAGTTGTTAATATTCATCCAGCTGTCCACTGTCATACTACAGCTATTTTATATTACTACTGAAATATGACTGTATAAATCGACAGCTATCAATTATTATCAAACGTAAGTCTCCAAATTAGAAATGTAATGGTTACTGATGTAATATTAACGTAAAATTTGTGTTATATCAAGAGTATTTTTTACAGTGTACATTCTGACGATGCTCTTGTTCATAGAGTGAAACCGGTAAAATTCAATAAATAATCCTAGCGACTTGTGACTGTTTTATAAAATGATAATTTCTGGGTGTGTGATATTCTGTGTATTGGAGCAGGCACAGAACTTGTATGTAGGCAGACAGAAAAAAATATTTCTAATATCAGCTTTTATTCTATCAGATCGTATTATCCTCAAAAAGACATGTTCAGTGAAAAACAAGTAACCTCCCTAGAAACATTAAAAATATAATTATGCAAAGTAAAGCAAGCCAGGACAAATACTCCAAGCGTGTCGTGCTAAGCAAGAAAAACAGCAACTGGTCTAGCTTTCGTAATTTGAATCGTTTCAAGTTGAGGACCGTTTTCACAAAACTCAGCAACTACAAAATTTGCAAAAATGAGTTATATTTATATTCGTCTACTTCTGATTGAGACGAATCCATTCAAGCGCACGGATTTTATCAATACTTTAATGTTGTGCACAAAACTATAATTCAAAATTCAAGAACTTCAAAAAACGAGATTCGAAAAATGTGCACACATACTGTTTGTGGTAGACTTTAATTTTTACGCAAATACTCAAGTTGGTTTTTTGAAATAATAAAAGTTTCAGAAAAATTGACTCACTACGTCACGACGAGGAGCCACAGTTACATGACGTTTCATAGGGTGTTTATTCAATTGTAAATGAATTGAGGATACTTGCGCCATAACCTTAGGATCACACTATTTGAGGAAACTTGCGCCATAACCGTAGTATAACACTATTATGACATTATGAGTCCCCATCGTATTTATATCTTTTGCGCAAGGGGTGGCATGTGTACGATTTCGAGATCACTGCTGACAAATTAATGCAGAAGTTGCTGCCATTCGAATAGTCTGAAGACAGATTTATACTAAAGAGGGACACTGTTAGTTCTATCTGCAAAGTGAAACCAACATACGTTTCCTCTCCGATCATAGTGAGAGTGAATAAACTAACATAGTTTCAACGACGTTTTTGATCGATCAACAGTAACAAAAATTAGAAACCTGTGTCAAAGAAGTTACAATATATAGAAAGTATTAAGTGTCCTTTATGTATGTTCTGAAGCAGGCCGAGAGTTCTATGGGAAGCCGCTAGAGTAGTGCTGTGAACATAACAATAAAAATGCCGCGGCGGAAAAGCCGTGCGTGCTAAGGCTCTTTACTGCGGTGCGCGCAGCTGTTCGCCGTCGGAGGTTCGAGTCCTCCCTTAGGCATGGGTGTACGTGTTGTTCGTAGGGTACGTTAAAATAGTTTGTAAGTTAAGGGACCGATGACCACTGCAGTTAGGTCCAATAACTTTACAAACATGTTAACAATAAAGATAATGAATTAAAAAAAGTTTGTATAGCTTATGGGACTTAACTACGGGGTCATCAGTCCCTAAACTTACAAACTACTTATGAACTAGCAACACTAAGGACGGCACCAATATCCATGCCCGAGGGGGGATTCGAACCCCCGACCGTAGTGGCCGTGCAGACTGTGGCTGATGCGTCGCAGTCCCCTCGGCCACAGCGGTCGGCAATAATGAATTAAAGTGCCTTAATGAATATACTGATTTAATTATTATTTGTTCAGTAGATTTAAATAGACTAGAAAATTACCGTTAAAAATATTTAATCTGTAGATGTTCACTTTTATTCCAACTACAACAAAACCTTATATCAAGTGTCGTAGCCGCGGTGGAGTAGCCGAGCGGTCTAAAGCGTCTCGCTGCTGAGCGCGCGGTTGCTCGTCGTGGAGGTTCGAGTCCTCCCTGGGGCATGGGTGTGTGTGTTGTCCATAGGTTAGTTTACCTAGGTTTAAGTAGTTCGTAAGCTACGGACTGATGACCACACAAGTTGGTCCTATAGATTACAAACATTTGAACATTTGAACAAGTGTCGTAGCGTAGACGGGTGCTGCAGCTAGAAAAGCAATAAATAAGGTGAGTAAAAACAACTCATCGATCAACAACCAACCAGCGGATGTATGACATACACTTGGTCGCCACTGCTGATTGCCCCCTGTGTCAGATACCTGACACGCGACGCCATAGGTTTGAATGCCAACGGGTTTCTGCTGTGTGGGCCCTTGCCCGGAGTATGTTGGCGCTCATCAACCGCACCACACCCCAAATGGGTTGAATGGTTTACCATTCCCAATTTCCATTCTTCCCCCGGACGAAACACAACTCCACTATTTGGATCTTAGGCCATACGCTGTATGCCATTCTCGAGCTCCAGCTTTCCACTGCTGTTGAGTTCATGGCATACCTCTGGACAGCCCACCAAAAGTTGACCTTGACTACAACGTACAGGGAGAGTTTTGCAAATTATTTATTGACAGCGCTTGTCCACGGCTACCAGTCGGCTCTTGGCCGGTAATGGTGTCGTGTGGTACATTTGCTGCGTTGGCCGATAGTCGTAGACAGCTTCTGACCACAGATTATCCCCTCGTGGGAGATGGTGATCGTTTAAAGTTTTTGTTTTTGTTTTTCCTTTGCCACCGTGGCTTGTTGGCTGATTGCAATTACAATTGAACTTGAAATCTCAGTTGTCGAAGCGGGGAACCAATTGGCTTTTTTCAAAAAAGGAAGAAAAACGACCAAACACGGTGTACGGCAGCAAATAACCGATTTATCCTAAGAACAAGGAAAAGGGGGATGGGTGTTAGCTGTCAGCACGATTGCTTAGTAAGGAAATCCGGGTCCGAGTACCGGCCCTGGCAGAAATTTTCGTATGTCCATGTTGTTTGATTACAACACCCACCAACAGCGGAGACAAAAATACAAAAAAAAAAAAAAAAAAAAAAAAAAAAAAAAAAAAAAAAAATGTTCAAATGTTTGTTAAGCTTATGGGACTTAACTACGGGGTCATCAGTCCCTAAACGTACAAAGTACTTATGAACTACTTACGAACTAGGACGGCAGAAATATCCATGCCCGAGGGGGGGATTCGAACCCCCGACCGTAGTGGCCGTGCAGACCGTGACTGGAGCGCCTCAGTCCCCTCGGCCACCGCGGCCGGCACAAAAATACCCAATCTAAGTTATATTTAGGACAGCTGCAGCAATCACTAAGGTACTTGAATAATTATCCTTAACTGACCCGTTACTGATAAATCAGCAACATGTGTGAAATGGTAACCATGTGTAATCAGTAAAATGTATTTGCTGAAAATTTTGCTTTTGGGAGTTGTTGATATTCGTCGTAACGAACCTCAATTACGATACGTCCAACTGATAGTGTCACTTTGAGATTCACATACTGTTCCGATACATACGCAGAGCTCTGTGGCCGGCGGAGTGTATATTGTAAAAGTGGGTTGCGGTCGCGCGTGACGGGGCACGAGAGAGAGCCGCGACCATAACGCAGCGCTCTGGTCAGGAGGGCATCGCTATTTTTAGGACGGCAGAGAATCGCGCCGTGAAATAATGCGAGGGCCGGCCAAGTTTAGCTGCTTCCGTTTACGCTGGTCGCACTCCGAAGAGTGGGCGCCAAGTTTTACGGTGTCATGTGTTTACGGAGCGCCGAATGAATCAGACGCGCCTGATGGTCGGATAGCTCTCTCGCCGCTACCCCCGAATCATTTCGTAACAACCGTGTTTCCCTCGGCGCCCCGTGTCATTGCTAGCCTCCTCGCATCAGTATCGCTCCGAGAAACCCCGATGACGAGTCGCGGATTTCCAAACCGACGGAGGAAGTCTCGTATTCGCTGCAGGGACGCTTTAAATTCGGTTAGTTTGGTTACAGCGACGTGTTTTACTGAAATAGATCGGCTAGTAAGCAGAGCGGATCTTATTTGAGTACTTTACATCCAGTTTGTTTGTTCGTTTAGTGCCTTTTATCGAGTACCGCACACTCTAGGGTTAGTGGGATTTAATATATGAGGGATCATCAGCGTAGTCGCAGCAACGACAACTTTTGAGACTAGGAACAACATCAAAATTTAGATTTACTACTAAGCGCTATATTTCATAGATTTTTTCATACAAATTCAGACGATAAATAACAATAAAATGATGTTAATAGTTCGGAAATAACTTTTGCTGTTTTCAGGAACGATTTTCCATTATTTCAAATGTTCAAATGTTTGTAAACCTAAAGGACCAAACTTCCGAGGTCATCGGTCCTTGCCGGTCGCAGTGGCCGAGCGGTCTGCGGCGCGCCAGTCTCAGTATGCACGGCCGCTAAAGTCGGGGGCTCGAATCCCCCCCCCCCCCTCGGGCATGGATGTTTGTGTCGTCTTTAGTATAAGGTAGTTCATAAGTAGATTGTAAGTTTAGGGGCTGATGACCCCGCGGTTAAGTCCCTTAAGCTGAACAAGCATTAAACATTCATTGGTCCCTGGACTTACAAAAGCCTACGTAACGTAACCTTTAACTGGGGAGGTTGAGCATTCATAACGTAACTAGCGACATGGAGTGTTCACAGCACCCTACATGAATACGATACTGAGATTTTTAGTTTTTTTTTCTAAATTGTTTATTATACAATAAACATTTCATTTAGACTTTTATTAATTAATTTAAGTACAATTTTAATCACTAAGGTACTTGAGTAATTATCCTTAACTGACCCGTTACTGATAAATCACCAACATGTGTGAAATGGTTTCAAATATTCATTTAAATACTATTTTTCAAATTAATCATTTTAAAATTATAGAGAGATGTTAAGAGCTAAGCATCAGACTTAAATATTACATAAAACAATCATTCATGTCAAAAGTCTAGAGAAAAATCACACTTCAACAATAAACATTTCCAACATCACTGGAAGAATATTCTGAATTGACATATTTACTACAGATGTTATTAATATGGTTTAAATACAACAATTAGTTACAGTTGTAACAGAACAACCTTTCCGGTGTCGTTTAAAAGGAGGATGCCGTATCTTCACTAGCGTCGTTGCCAGAATGATCATTTGCGTCTGCATGATCACTTCCTTCGCACTGTTCTTCTTCATTGTCATCCTAATCTTCAAACTCCGGAATGTCACAGTCTTCATCTTTATTAAAAATTTCCTCCAACAGCCTTCTAAGACGTTTTTGCTTCTCCCCATATGACATAATGGTGTGAACTGCTCAAGACAAAGTCGCACTACTAGGCTGGTGGGGTATAATCAGCACCCCAGCGTTTAAAAATTTGTTCTGTACAGTGTAGCGTACTTTTAAAAACATCGACAGTGGTTTCGTAACAATGTGCATTCCTTTGAACGAAGGTAAAAAGCCGTTCAACAGTGTGATCAACATGCTTCACTAAAAACCAGCAAACTTCTACAACTGCGGTGCCGGCCGCGGTGGCCGAGCGTTCTGTGGTGAGTCAGTCACAGTCTGCACGGCCACTACGGTCTGGGGTTCGAATCTCCCCTCGGGCATGGATATTTGTGGCGTCCTTAGTATTAGCTAGTTCATAAGTAGTGTGTAAGTTTAGGGACTGATGACCCCCGTAGTTAAGTCCCATAAGCTCTACAAACATTTGAACAACTGTGGTGCTGTGAATACCCCACATCCCCAGTTGAATGTTGAACTAACTTATGGTAACGAGAAAAACATACACACAAACCCGAGGAAGGACGTCAACCTCCAACAATCCGTGACATGGCGCTTTAGACTGCGCGGCTATTCCCGCGCGGATTTATTTCGTGAGTGACGTGTTTCTGGATGTAGCCCCCATTTCCAAGTGCGTTTCTCATATCTTTGCGACATTTATACGTGATGATTAAGTTGTTTGAACTGCCACATTTTTTTTTTTTTTTTGCCTTTACTGTAATTCAAAGTACTCGTGATTCTGAAACTAATGGCGGTTTCTTTTATATATTTAACTAGCTGAGAACCCGGCGTGGCACAGGAATTTATTCGTTTCACACTTCTGTTTGTCCATCTCTTTTTCCCTCATCTCTAGTAATTCACAGTAGCCGCCGTTGAGTGGCCGAACGCTCTAAAGCATCTCGCTGCGGAGCGCGTGGTTGTTTACCCTCAGAGGTTTGAGTCCTCCCTTCGACGTGGTTGTGTGTGTTTTCCTTAGGTTAGTTTAAGTAATTTGTAAGTCTACGGACTGATGACCATAGTAGCTTGGTCCAATAGGTTTTCAAACATTTGAACATTTTAATTCACAATAAATTTCCCACAAGATGTATTTATTCAAATTTCTCCATACCCCTTTCACTGTTGACCTATCCCCTCCCCATCTGTCCGTTTTCTTCTGCCCCTCCCTCTGTGAATCACCTCCTCTCCCTCTCCCTTTTCGTCTCTTCTTCTCACTTACCACCTCTTCCCCTCTCTGTCAATTTCGTTCTTCTCTCTTGTCCACCGCTTCCTCCCCTTCTCTCAGTCCGTCTCCTTCCCGATTCTTTCTACGAGATATTCTGCATCTACATCTACATACGTACTCCGCAATCCACCGAAACGAGCATGGCGGAGGGTACTCATTACCACAACTAGCTACTTGCTTTCCTGTTCCACTCCTATATACAAAGAGGGAAAAACGAATGCTTGTGTGCATCTGAACGAGCCCCAATCTCCATGATCTTGTCTTTGTTGTCTTTATGCGAAATGTAGGTTGGCGGCAGGAGTGCCGTTTTGCAGTCCGCCTCAAATTCCGGCCTTCTAAGCTTCTTCAACAGTGTTTCACGACAAGAACGTCGCCTTCCTTCCAGCGACTCCCAGATGAGTTCCCGAAACATTTCAGTAACACTCTCGCGTTGATCGAATCTACTACAAACCTAGCCGCTCGCCTCTGAACTGCCTCTATGTCCTCCTCTAAACGCATATAGTGGGGATTCCAAACACTTGAGAAATATTCAAGACGGTGCAGCACAAGCGTTTTATATGAGGTCTCGTTTACAGACGAATCACATTTTTCAAAATTCTCCCAATAAACCGAAGTCGACCATTAGCTTTCCCAACGATTGTCCTTATATGTTCGTTCCATTTCATATTGCTGTGCAGCGTTACACCTAGACATTATTTAATTGACGCGACTCTGTCAAGCTGTAGACTACCAATGCTGTATTCGGACATTACGGGATTGTTTCTCCTGCTCATCTGTATAACCTTACATTTTTCTACATTTAGTGCTAGGTGTCATTTCTCACATCACCTAGAAATTTGGTCCAAGTCATTCTGCATCCTACTACAGTCATTCAATGACGACACCCTCTTGTTCACCACAGCATCATCAGCAAACAGCCGCAGATTGCATCACTCACATATTCGGGTACCAATTCCATAAGCTCGTACCTTCCGTAAGCTCGTGCCTTCGTTAGCAGTCTGTAGTGCGGTACCGTGACAAACGCCTTTCGAAAATCGAGAAATATGCAGTCTGTCTATTGCCCTTCATCCATAGCATACAAGGTATCATGAGAGAAAAGGGCAAGGCACGATCGATGCTTCCTAAAGCCGTGCTGATGCACGGACAGAACCTTTTCCGTCTCAAGGAAATTTACTGTATTATAACTGATAATATGTTCAATAATTCTAAAGCAAACTGGCGTTAATAATATAGGTATGTAATTCCGTAGGTCCGTACTTTTCCTTTCTTATACACACACATCGGATAAGTTTCGTGGTAATAGTTCAAACGGTGTCGAAGGCTATTGTACGGTTCCCCCTGCCATGCAGTATATAAACCTGGTCCTCGAAAAATACATACATGTGGCACCTCTCAAGGTGATCAGTCATTGGGGATGTCAAATTGTGTCGAAGTCTATTCAAAGTTACCCTGCGCCGCACACCATACGATGTCTTGTAAAGTACAAAAACGTTCTTCATGAAAAGATGAACATATGCCAAATATCAGAACAGTGATCTGTCAGATACGTCATTCCTATCATTACTCTTGATCCAGAGCCAATGTTGTCTGAATTTTCTGAATTTCACTTGTAATTGTCCCGAATTTTGCTCTCCCTGAAAACTTTTCCAGGACAATAACGAAAAAAAGGAGAGGGCAAAAAATTACTTTTCCGTTGTTTGAATCGCGAATTAAGGTCCTGATTTTACACAAAAACCTCATATTAAAAACTATGCTGTAATTAACGTTTGGACGAAGTTTCGCCACTTGTTGAAGACATTCACCACAGCGCTACTCGAACGCCCTATAAACCATACAGTATCCCAATTATTGTCCTCTTTCAAACTCTGGTAGATCATCTTTGTTTTTTTGGCCTCCTTCTCCGAAGTTGCAGTTATAGTTTGTATAGGTTAGGTTACCGACTTTTGCTACTGTAAATTAGTCTACTTTAGACCCGACGTGTTTCGCTTTATTTTAAAGCGTCTTCGGTGGCCAAGTTTTCTTATTTTGCCCTCTTCCTGTGTTTCTTGCGTCACATTGCCACTTTCTGTCACTATTTACAATTACACGCAATAAAACTGTAAACAGTGAGAGTATGTGTCAATGTGCTACAAGAAACACATGAAGAAGGCAACATAACTTCGGGGCAAAATAACGTGACCACATAGGATGCTTTAAAATAAAGCAAAAGGCGTCTGGTGTAAAGTAGACTAATTTACAGTAAGTAATCTAACCTATATGAACTGTCAGATAGATCGCACACCCTTCACATTCCTCTCCCGGACACTACGCTCACTGATAACACATATACAGTGCGTGAGTCAAACTAGCAGTCATTCCTCGTCGCCGCGGCGGAGGGCCGAGCGCATTGAGGTGCTCTGCTAGGATGCGCTAGGCCGTTCCCCATCGGGGGTTCGAAGCCCCCCCTTGGGCATGGATGTTGGTGCTGTCTTTAGTATAAGTTAGTTCATAAGTAGTTTGTAAGTTTAGGTACTGATGGCCCCGCAGTTAAGTCCCTTAAGCCCTACAAACATTTGAACATTCCTCGTCAAGTTCAAATGTTTGCAAACGTATCGGGCAAATACTGCTATGATTATCAGTCTCTAGACTTAAAAACTACTTAAACCGATTGTCACTAAGGACAACACACATACACATGCCGGAGGGAGGACTCGAACCTCCGCCGGAAGTGGCCATCCAGTTCACAGAATGATGCCTTAGACCACGCAGCTACTCCCGTGCGGCCCTAATCAAGTGATGCTGCTCTCGCCTGGAGGATTTGATACAGATATAAGAGATGCACCGAGCGAGGTGGCGCAGTGGTACCACACTGGACTCGTATTCGGAAGGGCGGTGGTTCAAATCCACCCCCTGCCATCCAGATTTAGGTTTCCCGTGATTTCCCTAAATCACTCCAGGCAAATGCCGGGATGGTTCCTTTCAAAGGGCACGGCCGACTTCCCTCCCGCTTCCTTACCCAAAAATCGGAGCGTAAGTTCCGTCTCTAATGACCATGCTGTCGATGGGACGTCAAACCCTAAGATTCGTTCCTTCCTTTTTTTAAAATATAAAAGATGCGTCTGTAAAGCTCGGTCATTGGTCTCAGGAAATATAGGAAACAATAGTTACAAACAAAATACCTTTACTGGCCTTCGAAGTAGCTGCCGTTGGCTACTATACACTTCTGACAGCGGTTGTACAGTTGTTGCAAACTGTCAGCAAACGCTACTTGCGGAATCACTCGAAGCACTCAAGTCAGGCTTTGACCTCCGCAACCACTCAAACACACACTTTTTGCCCACTGCTTCAACATACATTTGCACTAACGTCCCATGGGTTTCCGTCGCCGTTTTGCCTCATTAGCCTCCATTTTGAAATGACACGAGTTCTCACACTGCCCCTGTTAGCTGGGTCGCAGCGTGTACCACAGCTTCACTGCAGTGCTTTGCACGATAAGGGGCGCTTGTAGACATGTCCCTCAATGTGTGTGCGCGGGTACCTCATCATAGTCAGCGCGGTTTGTAAAATATGGAATCATTCAACAAACATTTCAGACACAGCTTGTAGGTAGGTGGTCGTGATGTCCTGTGTGTGCAATGTGCAACATTCTATATCATAAACCAGGGGTCGTCATTGGGAAAGCCGCTAGGCAGGTAATCAGGATAGGTCCCGTCATAACATACATAAAACAGAAAATACGTAATGACAGGTGTGATGGTCTCGCTACCCTTACACTTCTGGACGTTTCAATATGAGATAGCGAGCCTGCAGAAGGAAAACAATAAGATCGTCACGTCTCCCACAAACTCCAGACCACCCCTCCCCCCTGACATTTAGAGGTAAGATGACACAGCGAAGAGCCCATCAAAAACGGATTACAGGTCAATCACGAAAACAGAAACACGAAAAAAGAAGCAAAAGAGAAACAGGAAACGGTCTGATTGCAAGTATGGAAAATCGATCAACTTCGGTCAGAGGGCTAGCTGCCCTCTGTAATACAAATCATGAGCTAACAACTCAAGAGCAACATAGTGAGAATATGACGACCGCAAAGAAACGATCAACGGATAAACAAAAATGTTCGAATGTTTATATAGCTTAAGGGACTTAACTACGGGGTCATCAGTCCCTAAACTTACAAACTACTTATGAACTAGCTAATCCTAAGGACGGCACATATATCCATGCCCGATGGGGGATTCGAACCCCCGACCGTAGTGGTCGTGCAGACCGTGACTGGAGCGCCTCAGTCCCCTCGGCCACAGCGGTCGGCGATATACAAAATGAAAAAGAAGTAGGAACAGTGCTGGAGTCGTCGTTATGTGGTCATGTTGTTCGGCTGCGACGCTGCAAATCAGAGTTCAATTCTCCCTTATATTCTATACTTTTATTTTTTGTTCTTCACAAAATTAAAAACTGCCCGGCCGGTCACTTTAGTGTCTATTCTTCATGTTGTTCAAAACGTTCAAATGTTTGTAAATATAAGGGACTTAACTACGGTGGCCATTATTCCCTAGGCTTACAAATTACTTAAAGTAACTTATGCTAAGGGCAACACAAACACAAATGCCCGAGGGAGGACTCGAAACCCCGACGGCACGCAGGGCAGGGCACATCAGTGCGCAGGCTATTCTGCCGTGGCCTTTATTTTGTAACCTTGACAATTGTCATACTGTTACAGAATATGAGTTTAAGTGGTAAGAATATATAGGGCGACTCCCGAAATATGCAAATATTT
This sequence comes from Locusta migratoria, assembly GCA_026315105.1. NCBI lineage: Eukaryota > Metazoa > Arthropoda > Insecta > Orthoptera > Acrididae > Locusta > Locusta migratoria. Next base: position 351,039,198 of record CM048755.1, on the reverse strand, counting down.
AGAAAATATAGTTCATGTGAAACACAACTAGCTCTTTACTCACACGAAGTGATGAGTGCTATCGAAGAGGGTTCTCAAATTGATTCCGTATTTCCTGATTTCCAGAATGCTTTTGACACCGTAGCTCACAAAAGGCTTTTAATCAAATTGCGTGGTTATGGTATATCACCCCAAATTTGCGACTGGATAGGGGATTTCCTGTCAGAGAGGACACAGTTCGTATTAATCTATGGTAAGTCATCGACTAAAACAGAGGTGATGTCGGGCGTTCCACAGGGTAGTGTTATTGGTCCTCTGCTGTTCCTTATTTACATAAACGATTTGGGACAAAATCTAAGCAATTCTCTTAGGTTGTTTACACATGACGCCGTCATTTACCGTCTGGTAAAATCATCTGAAGATGAAGACCAACGGCAGTTCGATCTAAATAAGATATCACTATGATGTAAAAATTGGCAACTGACTTTAAATAATAAGAAGTGTGAAGTCGTCCACATGAGTACGAAAAGAAATCCGTTCAACTTTGTTCACAAGATAAATCAATCAAAAGTGAAGGCCGTAAACTCCACAAAATACCTAAGAATTACTACTACTTCAGACTTAACTTGGAAGAACACGTAGATAATATTGTGGGAAAGGCGAACCAGAGACTGCGTTTTATTGGCAGAACCCTTAAAAGATGCAACAGAACTACTAAAGAAACTGCATACACTACGCTTGTCCGTCCTTTTTTTGGAGTATTGCTGCCCAGTGTGGGATCCTTATCAGTTGGGTTTGACGGAGGACACCGAAAGAGTCCAAAGAAGGGCAGCTTGTTTTGTACTGTCACGATACAGGGGTGACAGCGTTACGGAAATGATACAGGGTCTGGGATGGGAATTATTACAACAACGGCGCTTATCGCTGAGGCGTCGGCTACTTGCGAAACTCCAATCGCCAACATTCTCCTCCGAATGCGAAAATATATTGTTGACTACCACTTTCATAGGTAGAAAAGATCATCAGAATAAAATACGAGAAATCAGAGCTCGAACGGAGAGATTCAGGCGTTCTTTCTTCCCGCGCGCTATTCGAGAAAGGAATGGGAGATAAATAGTATAAAGGTGGTTCGATGAGCCCTCTGCCAGGCACTTAAATATGATTTGCAGAGTATCCCATGTAGATGTAGAAATCAGATCTAAAACAGAAAGATTTAGGTGTTCCATTTTCCCGCAAGCTGTTAGAGAGTGAAGCTATAGAGGAATATCATAGAAGTGGTTCGATGAACGCTCTGCCATGTACTTCATTGTGAATTGCAGAGTTTCCATGTAGATGTTCAAATGTTTGTAAATCTATCGGACCAAACTGCGTGGTCGTCAGTCCGTAGCTTACAAACTACTTAAACTAAGGTAAACTAACATAAGGTTCGATGAGCCCTCTGCCAGGCACTTAAATATGATTTGCAGAGTATCCCATGTAGATGTAGAAATCAGATCTAAAACAGAAAGATTTAGGTGTTCCATTTTCCCGCAAGCTGTTAGAGAGTGAAGCTATAGAGGAATATCATAGAAGTGGTTCGATGAACGCTCTGCCATGTACTTCATTGTGAATTGCAGAGTATCCATGTAGATGTTCAAATGTTTGTAAATCTATCGGACCAAACTGCGTGGTCGTCAGTCCGTAGCTTACAAACTACTTAAACTAAGGTAAACTAACATAAGGACAACACATACACCCATGCCCCAGGGAAGACTCGAACCTCCGACGGCGAGCAACCGCGCGCTCCGCAGCGAGGCTCCTTAGATGCCGGGCGCCGTGGCTCAGCGCGCCCGGTCAGGAGGCTAAACGCTCTCTGTAATAAAAAAACTGAGCAAACCATTTAACGAACAACCACGAACGAGCTAAACGAACGACCGCGAACCATAGACTACAACATGACAAAAAAAAAAAAAAAATAAAAAAAATAAAAAAAATAAAAAGACCGCTCGGCTACTCCATCGCGGCCCATGTAGATGTAGATGAGACCACGAATTAAACGTGAAGTTATATTAACACTGCAACGTCCTGGCAGATTAAAATTGGGTGCCGGGACTGAGAGTCGAACCTGGTAACTTTGCCTTTCGCGGGAAAGCGCTCTACCGCCTGAACTATCGCGGCACACTTCAAGTTCCGTCCTCACGCCTTTACTTCTGCCAGTACCTCTCCTCCAACTTTCAAAAAGTTGTGAGGACTGGCCTTGAAGAGTGCCGGGATAGTTCAGACGCTAGAGCGATTGCTCGCGAAAGGGAAAAGTCTCAGGTTCGAATCTCGGTTCTGGCACAAAATTTTAATCAGCCAGGAAGTTTCACAACACCGCTGCAGAGTGAAAGTTTCATACATGAACACTGTTCATGGATACCGGTAAGAAAGAGTAGATGCAATAAAAAGTCCCGTGACCAAACTCTTCGCGAAGCGCGATTTGAGCTATAATTTTAGCGTAGTTTGGAATGTTGCCCTGGCCGCTACGGAGCCAGTTCAACATCTGGCCGCCCTTCGCCATAGGAGACAGCTGACTGACGCGAGGCTCAACAACGGCTCAGGCTCGCTGTGTTGCTTCCGCCAATCGAGAAGCGGCGCGCCGCCGACCAATCATTGTTCGCGAATCACTCCACCAGGGCGGGGAAATACACACCGCTCTTATATAAGAGGCCGCCGGCAACGTGCCAAGGGGGCGGTTAGGACCTGCCTAGCGACTGTTTAATACGCAGCTCGCGAACTCCAGATGTAAGAGTTCGAACTTTAATCCACAAGGCAGACGTGGCTCAAACCACTCCTTGCTAGAGCAGAGGCAGTTTATCCGTGTATTGCAAGCTACAGGACCCTCAGACACACTTCTCAATTTATATCAGACGACGCTGGAGGCATTAGTACTATGCAATATCTGTTACAAAGAAAGATACGTTGGTTATAATCCACACCTGTGAAACCGGATGGCAGCTTACAACTGTGTCCCGGACTGTGATTCGAACACAGGACACTTGACTTTTGTGGATAAGCGAAAATATCGCTCGGTTGCACAGTGGTAGAGTGCCAGACTACAAATCCAACGGTCGCGGGTTCGATCCCCGCCAGGTCCTAGGATTTTTGTCTGTCACTTTCCACTTATTTCCCCTCTGCTGATGTGAAAAATACCGAGTAGCACCGTGGTTCGGAACCCACTTTAAACTGTAGGTCTGTCTTGGCACGTGAGTAATTTAGTTGCAACTTCATTCGTCTGTTCTGCTATCTGATACCGCCATGGCTGTAAAGTAGATACTTGATGATTGCAAAAGTGTTTGTGGAAGTCGCTAAGAGTGTTGTTGCTATGAATACTAGTACCAGAATTAGATTCCATTTGCGAGCGGGTGTTGTTACTCCCATTTTGAAGCTGGAATTCTCCTGACATATTTTGGTTGTTAATCCCTAACAACGATGATTTGGCACTATGGATGTATTATTAATTTTATAAATAAACACCTTCAGCCGTTAATGTTATGAAACTTTCAATTTCTACATAATTCTTCTTTGTGTTTTTGGCCCCCTTTTCCGCAGTTGCAGTTATACAATTTGTGTAGGTTATGAGACCGTCTTATGCAACTGTAAAAGTAGACTAATTTACAGTTGCATAAGACGGTCCCATAACCTATACAAATTGCTCTTAATTTCAAGTTTAATTGTTGAAGGTGTTTATTTATAAAATCTCCTGCCACATTTCTAATCGCTATTACGTGCGTTGCAATATTAGCCTCTCAGCGGACTGTTTCGCACTAAATATTACAAGTCCATCAACGACAAGAGTTGGCCTAGCTTCGCTCAGTAGTATCTCTGAGAATTCGCACTTCCTTCTGCCACTAATGCGTGAACAAAACTCGTCTACCAATCCAATGAATTCCCACCTGTTTAGATCTACCAGTTTTTTGGCTACTGAGTTATGTAATGAAGGTGCTGAAATATACTATTAAAACGCGTCGCTCCGTAGGTCATACACCCCGTTGTGTGAAGCCGGCCGCGGTGGCCGAGCTGTCACGGTCTGCACGGCCACTACGGTCGGGGGTTCGAATCCCCCCTCGGGCACGGATATTTGTGCCGTCCTTAGTATTAGCTAGTACATAAGTAGTTGTAAGTTTAGGGACTGATGACCCCGTAGTTAAGTCCCATATGGCATACAAACATCTGAACATTTGAACCTGGTGTGAGAGACAAGGAACTCACTCTGCCTCCCCCCCTCTCTCTCTCTCTCTCTTTCTATGTCTCTCTGTGCCACCTTGGCGCAGCGTCCACTCGTGAAAAGACAGGACGTAAGTCTGAATATTTTTAACAATTCCAGACAAGAGAAAAATGGTCTTTCGAAAACTGTTCTCTGACCTGTTGCCGTTTCCGTGAATTTCTTCTCTTGCGTTTACACGGAGTCTCTCCACTGGCTTGGGGGGGGGGGGGGGGAGGAGGGCTTAACGTTTTGCATTGTCCACGAGTGTAGTCAGGATTCTGCCTTTCTGCAGTTGATTTCACTTCAAATCACTCGGTACGCTTGTTCCAAGATATTTAATGGACGTGACTGCTTACAGTGAATTTTCAGCAATCATATAATCATACAAAAATGGGTCTTCCTAATTATTAATTATGCACAGTTTGTTGCATTTGTTTATGTTGCGTTCAGTTACCAATCCATGCAGTAAGTGTCAACTGTCTTTAGGTCTCCTCTGCATTACACTGAATTTTTCTATCGCTGAACCTATCTTTATAGATCAGTACCATGTGCAACGGTCGCCTGGTGGTTCCGATGTTATCTCCTACACCATTCACATTTTTTGTGAATATTAATGGTCCTGGAACACTTCCTCTGCTTCGTCTCTATGTTAATTTAGCGTCCTTATTTAAAAGGAGTCTTATAGATAATGAAGCTTTGATGTTGGCCAGTGACTTGCTGAGGCTATGCAGTGTTTGAAAATTAATTCCTCTTGTAATCGTTCACGTTTATAATGCGTAGTTGGGGAAGTACAGAATGTGTCATAGGTCGCAGTAAACCCGTAATCTTAAAAGCTCTGCAGGGACTTGGAAACCTGTTCGATGTAATATATATACAGGGTGTTACAAAAAGGTACGGCCAAACTTTCAGGAAACATTCCTCACACAAAAAGAAAGAAAATATGTTATGTGGACATATGTTCGGAAACGCTTAATTTCCATGTTAGAGCTCATTTTATTACTTCTCTCCAAATCACATTAATCATGGAATGGAAACACACAGCAACAGAACGTACCAGCGTGACTTCAAACACTTTGTTACAGGAAATGTTTAAAATGTACTCCGTTAGCGAAGATACGTGTACCCATCCTCCGTCGCATGGAATGCCCGATGCGCTGATGCAGCCCTGAAGAATGGCGTATTGTATCACAGCGGTCCACAATGCGAGCACGAAGAGTCTCTACATTTGGTACCGGGGTTGCGTAGACAAGAGCTTTCAAATGCCCCCATAAATGAAAGTCAAGAGGGTTGAGCTCAGGAGAGCGTGGAGGCCACGGAATTGGTCCGCCTCTACCAATCCATCGGTCACCGAATCTGTTGTTGAGAATGAGAAGCGTACGAACACGTCGACTGAAATGTGTGGGAGCTCCATCGTGCATCAACAATATGTTGTGTCGTACTTGTAAAGGCACATGTTCTAGCAGCACAGGTAGAGTATCCCGTATGAAATCATGATAACGTGCTCCATTGAGCGTAGGTGGAAGAACATGAGGCCCAATCAAGACATCACCAACAATTCCTGCCCAAACGTTCACAGAAAATCTGTGTTGATAACTTGAATAAAGTACAGTACATACTAACGAAACAATTGGGTATTTTGACAATTGTCTGCACGAATTATTTCAATTTACATTTAAAGAGAAATACTAAAATGAGCTCTAACATGGAAATTAAGCGTTTCCGGACAAATGTCCACATAACATATTTTCTTTCTTTGTGTGTGAGGAATGTTTCCTGAAAGTTTGGCCGTACCTTTTTGTAACACCTTGTATATATTCAAATGTCTGTAAATCTATGGGACTTCACTGCTGTGGTTATCAGACCATAAGCTTGCAAACTATTTAAAATATCTTTAACTAACCTAAGGACAACACACACACAAAAACTACCATTCCCGAGGGAGAACTCGAACCTCCGACGGGGAAGCAACCGCGCGCTTCACAGCATGGCACCTCAGAGGACCCGGTCTTCCCATCGCGGCCTTTCGGTACACACTGTAAAATACAGATCATCTCACCCAAACCTTACTGGAATATTCGGGTCTGTAGTTGCAATGAGGCTAACGGCCGCAGTGGATACTCCGGCACCCGTTAAATGACCAAAGTTGAGCACGGTCGGGTTTGGCGAGTACATGGATGGGTGAGCGCTTTTGGCAAGTGGCGTGCGCTCCGCCTTTATGACGCCAACTGAAGAGATATTTGATTGAGAAGTTGCGACTCTGCTCGCGAAAGCCGAAACAATGGCCGGCAGTTCAAATGGCAGACCACGTCCCTTCATATTGCATCCGGTGACCCCTTTGGGCGGAGGATGTCACGGCGCCTGGTCAGTATCCGATTGGCCTTTCGAGGCCTCTGTGCGACGGAGTTAAATTCAGGAGTTGCAGTATTCGCGTTATCATTGTGGCCTCGGATCGTAGGATCGATGACCGCGTTATTTGTTCCACCTCTGCCCCCCTCCCAACCGTTCCTCTTTGTAAAGAATAGCATACCGCATACTAGAAATTCTCCGATTTTTTCACGTAGGTTGTCTGATGCACACGTAATTTTTTTCATTAGGCGGCAGTACAGAATTATATCTCACCCGTTGTGGAAATCCGAGGACGATGACACCGCGCATATATCCGCTGGCTTCTGCGAATCGCGAACAAAAGAGCGAGCTGCGACGTACCTTTTCCTGTCGCGGTCGCTTCCACTGTTCCGTAGGCGACAATATCAGCGCGTGTAGGTGGCCCTCAATTCTCGCGGAAATCAATGGTCCAGGGCGCGGCATTCAGAAAACGAGTGTGATACGTGCCACGGTCGGATGCATCCAGTTAAATGCCGCGGCCAGCGTGCCTCGGGGAACATCCAAAGCCGGGCAGAGGTCAGAGACCTGCACAAAGCCTCTCCTCGCTTTCTTTTCGAATGTTCATCACCACCGGGGCCTCTTGATACAGAATACTGAAGCTTCCAGCTCTTTTCAATTCTATGGTGCAGTTTCTTTATTAATATGTACTTCTACACGATTGCTCTCGCGTTTCTAAATTCGGCGTGGATGAGGTCACTCCTCTTTCAGTAACTTCCCGCCTACGCTCCATCCGTTAGCTTCAGCCGTTATTGGCACTTTTTTATGAGATGTCATTATTCTTTGGAGGTCACTGGTAATCCACGCGAGCTCGTGTAATACAGTCTGAATCAAAATAATTGTATATTACTTTATTTCGTTCCTATAAAACCCAACTTCAATGTGCGCTGTTGTAGGCCACCGAAACTAATTAGTTTTTACAAATAATACAATTCCTTGAGGCAACAATGTCTCGTTATACCAAAGGTATTAAAAATAAAGAGAGACAATGAATTAAAATTTATGCTGTGGCCGGGATTCGAACCCAGTACCTCCTACTTACTAGGTAGGTGCTTCAGACCACTCAGCTAACACAGCATAAATTTTATTTCAATGCCTCTCCTTATGTTTAATACTTTTGGTATAATGGGATAATGTTGTCTCAAGGAATTGTATTATTTGTTGATATTCATATCACCTCGGCCTGAGGAACAAGGCGGGATTGTTCCTATTCACGTTCTTTGCTGGGGTGCTATTCCAATGTAGAGTAATTTGATACGCATTTCACACGGAACATGAGGCTGAATTAAAGTACATTGTGCGGAGGGAGACGTGCTTTAAAACAGTCCGTGTAGTTGCTTTGGCTGCAACGCTGTGTGAGCTGAGTGGTTGCCGGGCGCAGTGGCTCAGCGCGCCCGGTCAGAGGGCTCCACGCCCTCTGTAATAAAAAAAGCTGAGCCAACCATTCAACGAACAAACACTATCAGTGTCCGCATCGAAAAGAACTAACCACAGAGCCAATTAAAAAAAAAAAAAAAAAAAAAAAAAAGTGGTCTGAAGCACCTATCTAGTAACTAGGAGGTCCCGGGTTCGAATCCCGGCCACAGCATAAATTTTAATTCAATGCCTCTCCCTATGTTTAATAATTAATTTTTATTTGTGCCTTACCTAGAATACCTACCTCAGAAAAGGAAGTATCCTGTTGACCTCTGATTTGTGAAACAAGTATCAAACGTAAAAATAAACCTAGGACCGTGTTTAACCGAGATCCGAATGTATGACGGTAATGATCTAACGAGTGGAGCGATGAAGATGCTGACGATGGTACTGCTTACTTAGGGAGTGAGAATTGTGTACCCGAAAGCGGTCATCGTTAAGGAATAGGCCAAGAAGTATTTAAATTGTTAACTCTGAATCACAACTAGAAGCGTTATCGGAAACGAAAACGCCATTTCTTGCTACATTTTATTTTACCGTTAAGAGTTTCGCCTTATTTTACTTCAAAGCATCATGTTCAAATGTTTGTTAATCTAAGGGACTTAACTGCGTCGGTCATCAGTCCATAGGCTTACAAACTACTTACTAACTTATAGTAACTTATGCTAAGGACGACACGAACACCCATGCCCGAGGCAGAACTCGAAACCCCGACGGCGAACGGCCGCGCGAACCGCAGCTGGGCGCCTTAGTGCGCACGGCTATTCTGCCACGGCGAAAGCATCATGATTCGGTTTATCATCTTGCGCGAATTCGTTTGGGTTTTTCCGTTCTCCCCATAAGACCTCAAACTGTTGTCGCACAATTAAAATTTATGTAAGTTCTTGTGCATCTTTTGAACATGTTATTTATCTGTCTTACCGTCTTACAGCTGTAACCCTTTTCAGACAAGAAAGGTTATATCTGTAAGACAGATAAATAACATATTCAAAAGAAAAACAAGATATTAGATACATGGAAGTATTCTGCGAATTCTGTCTGCCCAAGGAAACGGCATGTTGATTTCCAAAAATGAACAAGATGGAAGATGGCCATACAGACAAAATTGAGTGAACTGGTAGAACGTATTTTTTCTTTTACGAAAATATAGAACAACAAAACATAGGAAAAGTTAATACCCTGCCAAAGTCATAACAAGACATTCTAATGTTACTTCCATTTAATATGATCCCCAAAATTAAATTCGTATAATAAAGACAGCAACAGTTATTCTGAAGTGATTCTTAGACACGGGTGATCACAAAAATTCATTCAAGAGAGGGCGCAGTTCTAAAACCGCAATTCTTAGTTCATCTGACCCAGTGAGTTAAAGAACAATATTTTTTGGCTGCCTTCCAAGGGAGAAGTTATACATTACACTGACACATGCTGTAATTTTTGTAAATGGGTGATAATCAATTTTGAAGTTTCTATATACATTTGTTGCATGTCTGCTGGAACTTTGTGAACATATAAATGAGACCAGGGTTTGAAAATTCACTAGATCGTCGAAAAGTAGTTGCCACAAGGAAGTGACAGATACTCAAGGGGAAGAAAAAGATAAAGTAGTGGTTTAACGGTAGATTAACTATTTCCTGTGTTTTTCTACGCTACATATTTTAGTGCTGTCCAAACTGATATTTGTCTCGTCAAAAGTAATTAAAACTGAATTAGAAGGTAATGAATGATGACTTTATCCTTCTGTATGACAAGTCATGAAAAATAGCAAATGCTGGTATTTCATGCTGTCCAGATAAATTGTCTCGATGGTGTGAAGCCTTTTTTGAAATGACATACAGTTGTCTCTAATAGAGTATTACACGAAAGGGGGGTGTTCAGCACGAAGCACATCTCAGTCTCTATTACCAGCAACTGTCATATATTTTAAAAAAACATTTAAATGCCCTCCTTATTATCTACTAACAACCAAATATTATACAGCAGCCACATTTATTTTTACTTTAGAACGTTGTATGGAGAATTCCTAGATGTACACTCTTTTTTTTCCTGTCAACAACTGATAAGAAATACACGACAAAAGATATGTGTAGAGTTGCTGAAGTTTTCAGGTGGTCACAAAAATTTATCTTTTAATAAAGTTCACTTTGAGGAGAGACCGAAGAATTTATTTCTGGCCAATTCTTTCTACTCGATTGATGAATTTCTTAGCAGTAATGATTTACGCGTGTATACTATTAATAATGGTGCTCCTCGGTTGCACAATGGTAGAGTGCCAGACTACAAGTCCGAAGGTCCCGGGTTCGATCTCCGCCAGATCCTAGGATTTTTATCTGTCACTTTCCACTTCTTTCACCTCTGGCAGTATTGCTCATGTGGTAAATACCGAGTAGCGCCGTGGTTCGGAACCCACGTTAAACTGTAGGTCCCCCTATAACTGGCTGGGTAAGTCAGTTCGAAGGTCGGAGAAAGGCAACGGCATACCACCTCCAAACAGGACCATGCCTAGTAAAGCACTGTGGTGTTCAAACCAATCTTCGGATTGTTGACTGCTTTACCTTTTTACTATTAATAATATCACAAAATGTGAATACTGCGTGCAATCAAATTCTATAAAATTATGTGCAATAATACGATCACTTAAAATGTTGAAAAACTTTTTTTTATTATTTATATATGACGATGTACGACTACAATAGCCTAGGAATTATCAAACTTTCCTATGTATATTAAACATTTTATATTTACTAACAAGTTGTATGTCCCATTATATGAAAATATCCATAACATTTTTTATTACTTATTCCACATCCACGAGGGCAATTTGTCATCTGTGGGAAGGTACAGTAGCATATCTGCTCTTATTTTGTATGTCTTTATGTATCCTTGTTTTATGACATGTTATACATCTAAAATTATCTCACAATTGATCAGCTTGAACAAAAAATTATCTAATATAAATTTATCTATGCTCGATCAGCTTTAGAATGCGGTTAGACACAATAGAAAAAATTATCAAACGTGTTGCAGAACTCTCATTTCTTTGATTCAGAACGCCCAAGTTCATGCCGAAGTCTTTTTGAATTCTAGAAAGCTTAGTATAAAGTTCCGTTTTGTCGCTTAATGAATAAAATATACGATTAGCTAGTGTCGGGCAAGCATTAGATTCAGTTGGGGAGTCGTTCGTACATCTTACGTAACGCGTCGTTCTGAACAAGTTACGTTCAGCAGATGTAAAGTAACACTGTAAGAACAGAAGAGGAGATTATCAGGTCATGAAAGAAACGTCAAATTCTCTAGAAATGTACTACGCACATAGATATGTAAATGACGAGAGCTTCAACATAAGTAGGTTGAGAATAATGTCTGCATTATGTATAAAAGGCAGGATTACAAAGCGAGTTGCTGATATGCAGTGATGTTTAAATATTGCTCCTTAGGTTTAGAGAAGATCCTCGGTTGATACGGACGACTGGCGGAACTGGTGAATACTGCTAGCCTCGCGCGGGGTGCAAGTAGAGCTCACAATTTGCGGCATTGTTCCCAGAGTTGACTGAGATCCTTTGGTTTGGAGCCGAGTGAAGTGTCTCAACCATAAGCTTGGTCGACTCTGTGACGGTCTTGGCTACAGATTTCTGGACCCGTGCTATCGGATAGATAACTGCAGGAAATGTTCAAATGTTTGTATAGTCTATGGGACTTAACTACGGGGTCATCAGTCCCTAAACTTACAAACTACTTATGAACTACTTACGAACTAGGACGGCACAAATATCCATGCCCGAGGGGGGATTCGAACCCCCGACCGTAGCGGCCGTGCAGACCGTGACTGGAGCGCCTCAGTCTCCTCGGCCACCGCGGCCGGCTAACTGCAGGACTCCCCTTGATAGGTTAGAGGTGTACTACACGAAGGAACCAGAAACTCTGAGTACTTGCGTAATGCACATGGCTTTTCTTAAAGCTATTCAGTAGTTTGAGATGTTCTGATGAACAATCGCCAGTCGACACGTAGAATACGAAATCATGCCGCATTCTGAGGAAAAACACTTCGTCTGACGAAACATTATCAGTAAATTTTCAGCCGTGGCAGAATAGCCATGCGCACTAAGGCACCTTGCTGCGGTTCGCGCGGCCGTTCGCTGTCGGTGGTTCTAGTCATCCGTCGGGCATGTGTGTTTGTGTTGTCCTTAGCATAAGTTACTTTACGTTAGTGTAAGTAGTTTGTAAGCCTAGGGAATGATGATCAACGTAGTTAAATCCCTTAGATTTACAAACAAAAAAGTAAATTTTCAAAGTATTCCTAAGAAAGTTCTCGAATTCATTGCGGTGGAGGAAATTTATTGCACTTACATTATTGTGGAGTAAGACATCCGGCTGAATTCGGGGGTAGGAAGCTCTGAAATATTTATCGAGGCTTGGAATTTATATCGGAAAGCCAGAGTAGGCACCATAGGAGGGGTCCTTACATTCCAGTCGACAAAAATATTATCTGTACTGAACTCGAAGTTGAGTGCGACTGTAAATATATCTGGGAGCGTCTAACACGGCGAGAAGAAATCAGCTTATTGTAATGGTATGGTGTTCTTATGGGACATTAAATTCCACTGTGACGGCCATTAAAAGACGTTTTCCACACTCTGTTGCGCGGAAATACCCAGATTTTTGCTATATTGGTAGGATGCTACTTTAAACTACAGATTATGGCCTGGGACGTCTATAGTTTTATCGAAGACGGTTTTGAGAAGCAGTCTTGTGAACTACTTTTGAACACGTTCCGAAAACTGTCTTGATAAGCTTAATGAGCAGCACGGAAAGGATTGTAAATATTTTAGACCTTGTAGCTGCGAACAGAATTGTCTGTTGGCTCATGTCTCGCGTTCTTCAGCTGACGTTTTTATGACAGACTTTTCTTTCGTTTCCCCACCACAAGTGACCAACATTGTCCAACATTGACGCGCCATTACTGGTATTGTACTGGCGTCCACTCGCTACACTCACATAATTTACAAATTATTGATGTAGGCATTCTTCCTAATATACGAAGGTCGTCCACAAAGTAAGTTCCGTTTCTATTTCTATCCCTGGCAGCGCTACGATCGCAGTTCCGAGCATACGCGGCAGTTACTCTGACCGAAGGAGAAGACATGTACGCCATTTCCAGATCGCTGCTGTCGACGTGTGCTTTGTAGTGCTTCTTTATAATGACAGCCGTCATTGAAAATGCCGCCGCATGTGAAATCAGATGTGTGATTAGTTTTCTAAATGCAAAGCAAGTTAAACCAAAGGAAATCCATCGGCAAATCTGCGAGGTTTACGGACAAAAAGCATTGAGTGATTAAATGTTTAGAAGTTTGGTCTGACTGTTCAATGAAGGACGTGATTCCCGGCCGCGGTGGCCGAGGGGACTGAGGCGCTTCAGTCACGGTCTGCACGGCCACTACGGTCGGGGGTTCGAATCCCCCCTCGGGCATGGATATTTGTGCCGTCCTAGTTCGTAAGTAGTTCATAAGTAGTTTGTAAGTTTAGGGACTGCTGACCCCGTAGTTAAGTCCCATAAGCTTTACAAACATTTGATTTGAAGGACGTGATCAAGTGCACGATGAGGAACGAATTTACGGGAACTTCACTGGGACGTGTTTGATCATCTTCTGTACAGCCCATCTCGTCTTACACCTAAAATCTGTTCCTGGTGGTCAACACTAAAACGATGACGACGAGCTTAAAGAACATGTTACCACATGGCTGAATCAAATGTTCAAATGTTTGTAGAGTCTATGGGACTTAACTACGGGGTCATCAGTCCCTAAACTTACAAACTACTTATGAACTAGCTAATCCTAAGGACGGCACAAATATCCATGCCCGAAGGGGGATTCGAACCCCCGACCGTAGTGGCCGTGCAGACCGTGACTGGAGCGCCTCAGTCCCCTCGGACACCGCGGCCGGCCATGGCTGAATCCACATGAGGTAACCTCCTCTGAAAAAGGAAACAAAACTTGTGCCACGCTATTACAAAATTTCGGAAAATGTAGAAAAGTAGTTTAACAATTGTAGATTTCTATACAATGAATAGTTTTTCTGTATCTGTACACGTGTGTTTTATATAACCAAACGGAACGTACTATGTGAACATATCTCATATAATACTTGCACAATAACTAGAGCCGGCCTCGGTGGCCGAGGGGACTGAGGCGCTCCAGTCACTGTCTGCACGGCCACTATGGTCGGGGGTTCGAATCCTCCCTCGGGCATGGATATTTGTGCCGTCCTTAATATTAGTTAGTTCATAAGTAGTTTGTACGTTTAGGGACTGATGACCCCGTAGTTAAGTCTCATAAGCTCTACAAACATTTGAACATTTGAATTGAACAACAACTAGAATTTATTTATTTGTTGTCCTTGCTGGCCTTTTAATTTTAGTAGCCATCAGGGTAGATAAAAGTAATTATAGAATACGCTGGAAACCCCATGAATCTGTATGTAGGAAAATGCAACTTTGAAAATCTATTGGGAAGGTTTTACATTAGTGCACATAAATCTCGCATATGTTCACAGTAGGAAAATCAGTAACAATTCAGTCTCATAAGGACGCATATTAACAATGGTTCTTTATACGCACTGTTCACAAATAGAAAAGTGTGAACATGGTGTTTGCACCTGAAGTTCACCTTGTCAGACACCGAAATATGGTTTCCGGAGTGTAGGAATTAAGATTCTTTTCGGGACACATTGGATCCACATTGTGATAGGCTTTGACAGTAATATCCTGGTAACATCCAGTCTCTAATCCAATGTCCTGGTGCAGGTCAGCTCCAGTTGGCGCTAGACGAGATGAATACCCGCGGCACACTAGCAATCTCCGGATCTCTGATGGTCGCCAAGAATGCTTCTGCTAGACCCGGATGCTGCCAAGGCTGCGTAAAGCGTACTCCCAACGAGCGCACACTCCGCTCAGTGACACTACACATCTTCACTCTTCTCTTCTAAACGACGATTCCTCGCCATTTCCTTATGTTTATGCGTTTTAAACCTTCTCTGCCATCATCACTGCTCGTTTACTTGACGGAAGGAGGTGGGGGAGGACCCCCATTCCTTAGGACAGCAATTCAAACCCATCTCTAGCCATCCTGGTTTAGGTTTCCCTAAACCAGTCCAGGCAAATTCCGGGGTGGTGTTGACCGCGGTGGCCGAACGGTTTGCGGCGCGACAGTCACAGTCTGCACGGCCACAGTCTGCGCGGTCGGGGGTTCAAATCCCCCCTCGGGCATGGATATTTGTTTCATCTTTAGTATAAGGTAGTTCATAAGTAGTTTGTAAGTTTAGGGACTGATGACTCCGCAGTAAAGTCCCTTAAGCTTAACAAACATTTGAACATTTGGTTTTCCGGGGTGGTCCCTTTCAAAGGGCAGTACCGATGACCGTACCAAATCCCTAACAAAATCTATCCGAACGTGTACTTCGTCTCTAATGACCACGATGTTGATGGGGCGTTAAACCCAAACATTCCTTTTTTTGACTTCATATCTGTCGAAATATTACGAAAAATAGCAGGATTTGAATTATTTGGAAATTAACAGTACAGCTATTTGGTAATATTAGTGTGATTTCGCCACACGGAAATATCTGCACCGTCTAAGGCGTTATTTCACGAATTACGCGTCCGCTCCTGTCAGAGGTTCGACTCCTCCCTCGGGCAATGATGTGTTATCCCTAGCATAAGTTAGTTAAAATATTTTGTTAGTCTACGGACCGATGACCTCAATAGTTCAGACGTCATAGGTTTACGAACATTTCAAACTGCGACTTCACTTTCATTTCAAATTAACTGCCTATTGACTTCGCACAATACACTGCCTGTAATTAAAATTGCAACACCACGACAGATCCATAACAGCACATGTACCACATGCTATGTTACATGGCAGAGCTATACCTAGTCGGTAGACGTCGGAAGGCTTCGGATGGCAGGCATTTGTTTTCTGACTGCAGCCAACATTACTAGCTGCATGCACTATCTCAGGCAGCCATTGCCATGTGAATTGTCCTTGTTTTAGCTACCACTGTTCAGAATGTTTTTCATTGTCCCATACTCTATTAAAATGGGTGATGATGCTGGTCCACAGTCGTTTCCAACACCTTCTGGTAGGCCTACTACAGGGTGTCTCACGAAAGACGCCTGCCAGGCGTCCGCGGATCGCGCGGTACGGCTCCCAGCCGCCGCCACCGCATCCGCCGGCCACGGCAGCGCCCGATTCTCGGACTCTATTGTACCGCGGGGGCATACACTGAGTTAAAGTCTAACAAACATTGCCATCTGAGTAACCTAAGCTTATCTTTATTTACAGTAGATGTTCAAAATGATGTCCCTCTATGGAAAGAGCGGCCTGACATTTCTTTGACACATTTGCGAACACTCGAAGAATTTCGGTTTCCATAGAGGGACATCATTTCGAACATCTACTGTAAATAAATGTAAGCTTAGGTTACTCAGATGGCAATGCGCGTCCACGTGCTGCGCGATCCGCGGACTCTTGGCAGTCGTCTGTCGTGAGACACCCTGTATTTCAGTTTTGTATACGAATAACGGTTAAAGCGATGTGCACCACTTGTAGATTTTATGGTGGTCCCTCCAAGCCCCCCCCCCCCCCCCACACACACTATCACCACCACTTCCACACTACACCTCTCGCCAAACTCCCTACACATAGTGGGGTCGAGCTTGCTTCCTCCACTCCTCCCTCTGAACTCAGCCATCTAAACGTTGACACACGGTGCACCTAAACATGTAATCGACAAGTCACCTTACATTGGGTTGTGGTGCGTACTTTGTGTACGACTCTTACCACAATCTCGGTCCCTTTCCCTGTTCCAGTCCTGTATGGTAGGGAGGAAGAATGATTTCTGGTATGTCTCGAACTGTGCTAAATCCCTCCAATTAGACCTTCATGATCTTCACACGAGACATACAGAGAGGGTGGGACAAAATAACATAAAAGCCTTGTAGTATACTACATCTTGTTGTAAGCTGACATCTTCCACACAGAAATGGGCGCGTGGTCTAAGGTGCCTGGCTAAGCATTGAGCGGCCGCTCCCCGTCGGAGATCAGAGTCCACCCTCAGGTATGTGTGTGGGTGTGTGTGTGTGTGTGTGTGTGTGTGTGTGTGTGTGTTGTCGTTAGCAAAAGTTAAAATACACTCCTGGAAAATAAAAAAAAGAACACTATCAATTTGTCGAGTCAGCAGAGGAAAATTTTATTGACACATTATAGAGGATGTATACAACACACTGTAGTAGAGACAGAGCCTTAGGCATTTGAGTACCTTCACTAGGCTACGCAAATTATCAACGCTAGTTCGGTGTATACCCTCCTCCTTCTGCAGCAATGCAAGCTGCAATTTTCCAAAAGTAGAGATTGTAGAGGTGTCGAATGTAGCCTCGAGGAATGGCCTGCCACACCTATTTATCTTGACCACCCAAAATATCTCGGGAACAACAACAGCTATTGTAAAACGACTTTCACCGGTATCAGTATAAGGTAGGGGCTCATGAATGTCAATTTGCCAGCCGCGGTGGCCGAGGGGACTGAGGCGCTCCAGTTACGGTCTGCACGGCCACTACGGTCGGGGTTTCGAATTCCCCCTCGGGCATGGATATTTGTGCCGCCCTTAGAGTTAGCTAGTTCATAAGTAGTTTGTAAGGTTAGGGACTGATGACCCCGTAGTTAGGTCCCATAAGCTATACAAACATATGAACATTTGAAGATTTATCCGCGCGGAAATTGCCACGAGGTTAATTTGCTATGCTACGAATTACGTGGAAGTTCCCGCCGGAGGTTCGAGTCCTCCCTCGAGCGCGCGCGCGCGCGCGCGCGTGTATGTGTGTGTGTGTGTGTGTGTGTGTGTGTGTGTGTGAGTGTGTGTGTGTGTGTTGTCGTTACCGTAAATTAGTTCGTGTTAGGGACGATAACCTTAGCAGTTAACCGTTTCATTATAAATTCAGCTTTGGAAAAATTAAAATTCAGTATTTTCTGTATTAATACAGAACACTGAACATCAAAATATCTGTTTTAAAATTTTTGATAGAACTATTGTTTTTTTATGTCAAGTAGTTATGACAACACAGACGTTTGTATTGGGGTATTTTATTACTTGGGACGTTATTTTGTCGATAGTTAACACTGTCGGATCAATAATGCTAATCTTTGCCACAGCACCAAAGACAAGGCAATTCACTGCTGAACTAAAATAACATGAGCCATACTCACAGCTACGTACAGACGGCAACGTAACATAATCTCCGAAACGGATAGATTAATGCCTCAGAAGTGGCTACGTGCTATACCAAGCGGCAAAAGTCGTACTAAAAGCGTGTTTTTCATCAACAACAATGCGACTTATAGGACTCATACACAAAATACGGTATAAATCAGCTTTTAATTCGTTGTTGCCGAGTGACAACACTGGGAATGAAAACGTTAAGTTCTTTCGACGTCGGGGGTTCGAGTCCTCCCTCGAGCATGGGTTTTGTGTTGTCCTTAGGTTAGTTTAAATTAGTTTAGATAGTTTGTAAACTAGGGACTAATAACCAAGCAGTTGAGTCCCATAGGTTTACAAACATTTGAACATTTCGTTAAGTCCCATTTGAACATACATATTTAGGGTGTTTGTGATTTAGCCGGCCGCGGTGGCCGAGGAGACTGCGGCGCGCCAGTCACGGTCTGCACGGCCACTACGGTTGGGGGTTCGAATCTCCCTCGGGCATGGATATTTGTGCCGTCCTTAGTGTTAGCTAGTTGATAAGTAGTTCGTAAGTTTAGGGACTGATGACCACCTAGTTAAGTCCCATAAGCTATACACACATTTGAACATTTTGTTTGTTCAAATGTTCAAATGTTTGTTAAGCTTAAGGGACTTGACTACGGGGTCATCAGTCTCTAAACTTACAAACTACTTATGAACTACCTACAACTAAGGACGGCACAAATATCCATGCCCGAGGGGGGATTCGAACCCCCGACCGTAGTGGCCGTTCAGACCGTGACTGAAGCGCCTCAGTCCCTCGGCCACCGCGGCCGGCATTTTGTTTGTGATTTACCTTAATTACTGCAGGCAACTGCAGGAATGCTTCCTTTGAAAGGAAACGGCCGATTTTATTTCCTTTCCTTATCACAACAGTGACTGACGACTGCAGCAACGCTCAACTTGGCTTATAAATATAAATAGGGCCGCGTTCTAGCTTGTTATTTTCAACGACCGGCGTGTTTCGTATTGACTGGAACCAGTTTCAAAGACCGCCGTTTCTGGAGGCGGCGGCAGCCATTACGTCCAGGCAGCCAATGGCAGCCGCGACATTGGGAATGGAACAGCCGCCGCCGAATGCCTAGCCGTAATCGTAAATCAGGGATCGCACGCCCGCAGTCGTCTCAGCTGCCGCATCGGAATCACACCTTTAGTGGCGCCGTATACAAAGAGCGAGCAAACGCGTCATTACAAACCGGACAAAAGGTCGTACGGGGACAGGAATTCTCTTTCTAGGTACCACTCCGCGTTTTCTTCAGGCCAGTTACGGATGCCAGAAAAGAAGCAACATCTCGATGTCCTGCCAGGGACTTGTCCGGCAAACCGCGAACGTCTTATCACCATGCAGCTGCTAAGGGCTCTCCTTCCCCCAATCCCATCCCTAGCTGCTCTTCCAGTGCCGTCATCAACGGTGGGACGTTAACCCAGAACCTTCCTTCACATACAAACCATGACTACAGAAAAACCCACACCAAGAATTTTGGTTATTCTTTGATGCAATTATCGAATGTGTAATTACACAACACTCAGATCAGAAAGACTTACTACAAAATCCGTGCTAAGTGCCAAAATGAACGTTTGGACTAAAACGCAAAATAACCTCCTAAAACGAACAGTTTGTCTTTATGTGGAATTTTTTTCGCCTTAATTTGTGTCTACCGTTAGTCTTTAAGAACTTATTACAGTTGAATTGACCATTCAATTTTTATCTTTATGAAAAAAAAATATTTTCCTGATAAAAAATAAGAATAGGGCTATGTGCTGTACCCTCTACTGTAAAAACCGGGCTATGTGCCACACCCACTACTGTAGAAACCGGGCTATATTCAAAATTCGAGTAAATGGAAAGCTGTATTGAACTTTGTGGTCTAGATGAAGGTCAACAAAGGCGTCATACATTCTCTGATAATTCAAATCTTCGCTTAAACACATAAGTGAACTTTTGGCCCTCGTGTAATGTCTTTCCTCTTGGGAGAAAATTGCTGTGTGTTCAACTATACGCTGTGCATCTTCACCTGTGTACTTCCTCTCTTTGGTTTCATGTCCCCTACGTTCAACGTACGTAACGTCACCACGATTTTTCGATTTAAACAATGTTTCAACCCTACGCTTTGTGATGCCATGGATTTCCATAAATGTTTGTTTGCACACTTGTTTCTGATCACCTTTGCCATCAGCAATCATATAAAATACACTGGCCTGGCTTCTACTTTCTGTCGAATCTGTGTACGACCCATGTCGCCTACGTTTAATACTTATGTTTCCCATTAGATACGAATTTTGCTTGACGTTATCTCCTAGTTCATAAAACTGATTGAAGATGTTTAGTTTTTGTTTGAAGGCAATGCATATTCATAGATATGGGCATCGGCATGAAACCTACATAAAAGAAGGCCATTAGAAGTGTAAACACTGCGTTTAATAAACTGTTTTTCACTACTTTGCACTCAGAACAAAAACGCATATACAATCAACTGCGACATTAAAATCCGAAGGAATACAACTTTCAGCTATTAATAAACGACAACCTAGGACTATGATGTTATAGAGGTGGAGGTTGTTTCTCAGGTACTGTCACATTCCGGCTGTTCTTGTAGGACTTCCCTTCTGCTCTAAGCTTATTTACCATTTCCATTGCAGAAAAAGCACAAATTGAACAGTTCCTGCTTGCTACACGATGGAACCTCAACTCAAACAGTAATAACAAAGCTCACGTGCACCTCTGGCCACTGGCACATAGCCCAGATTTTACTTCACATTAGATGGCACATAGATCGTCGGGCATTCTTCTGAGAAACATTAGAACTACTTACACATTGAATAACAGATACCCCGCGTGTAGCTAAATATTTTATGGTCGCTCATAAATAATTGAAAATGTGTGTTGCTGAGTAGCGGACCCCTTTTTGAACTAAAATAACTGCTTTTAAGTCCTTGTGTAGATAGTTTTTGTTCCTAGTATTGGACGCTTACTGTTTAACGTCCCGTTGACAGCTTGGTCATTGGAGACGGAGCTAACGCTCGGATTTTGGGGTAAGGATGTGGAAGGAAATTGGCCGTGTCCTTTGTAAGGAACCATCCTGGCGTTCGCCTGGAGTGATTTAGGGAAATCACGGATAACTTAAATCAGGATGGCCGGAGGAGGATTTGAACCACCGTCCTACCGAATGCGAGTCCAGTGTGTTACCACTGCGCCACCCCGCTCGGTACTAGTACTGTATGTATGAACTGAGCTGTTTGCTGGAAAAGGGTATCTATTATTTATGACAAATTTCATTAAGGAATAAATATACTGAGGGACAGTAGTTGGTTAGTATACCCATTTGTTTGAATAGGCTTCTGCAGAATGTCCATGAATTTACTCCACAAACAATAAGTATTACACGGTTTTGAACTCTGAAACACATGATTGACTTTTAAGAGTTAGCCCAAAATATTATACCATATGACACCATGAAAGGAAAGTAAGCAAAGCATGCAAGTTTTTCATTATTATGTCGCCTACGTCTGCAACTGCAAATACAGATTTGTTAAGGCATTTCTGCAGTTTAATGCTGTCCTCCTCCCAACTGAATTAGTTATCAAGTTGTAATGCCAGGAATTTAATACTGACAACATCTTGTACCTGCTCTACTGCATACTTTATGCACATGTTGGATGGAAACCTCTTACATGTTCTGAACTGCATGTAGTGAGTTTTTTCAAAGTTTAATGTCAATGAGTTGGCCATGAAAATATCATTAGCAGAACTTTCTAGAACTATGCTTGAAAGATTCTCGCTTCTCCTTCTCTCTTACATTTTTTCCGTCTGCTGTGTGTTTGAACTTGTTCTAGCTTAACGCCTTTGTACAACGTTATGTTAATCTGACTGCGTATTTTTAACTGTATTCTAAAACAAGTTCATTCTCTGTCTGTTCACCTCTCTCCTGTTGTTTCTTACGAGACTGCCTAGTGTTCACAGACATATTGCAAAAATCCAATCAAATACTATAAAACTGACGCAACACAAAATTGCTTTTCTCAAAAGAAAATCTCGCGAGAAAAACATTGTCACTTTCAGTACAAAACACTTACAATACAATTTTCAACGCTGTTAGAACATCAACAATGAACAACGCCGTAACCAAGACACAATGTTTGAAATTAAAAAAAAAATCACACATAATAAACATTCAAAATTTCCTGAAAAACAAATACACAAGTTATAAAATACACATAAAATTATTTCCAGTGGCTGTGGCTACCCAACAATCACTATACTTTCCACTGATTATTACGTCATAGACGCTCTAAATTCTCATCCTGGCAATAGTCGACATGTGAAAGTTTCTCGCTTCTCCTTCTCTCAGGAGAGAGGTGAACAGGCAGAGAATGAACTTGTTTTAGAATACAGTTAAAAATACGCAGTCAGATTAACATAACGTTGTACAAAGGCATTCAGCTAGAACAAGTTCAAACACACAGCAGACGGAAAAAAATGTAAGAGAGAAGGAGAAGCGAGAAACTTTCAAGCATAGTTCTAGAAAGTTCTGCTAATGATATTTTCATGGCCAACTCATTGACATTAAACTTTGAAAAAACTAACTAAATGCAGTTCAGAACATGTAAGAGGTTTCCATCCAACACGTGCATAAGGTATGAAGTAGAGCAGGTAGAAGAGGTTGACAGTATTAAATTCCTGGGATTACAACTTGATAACTAATTCAGTTGGGAGGAGGACACCACTGAACTCCAGATATGCCTTAACAAATCTGTCGCCGCGGTGAAGTAGCCGAGCGGTCTAAGGCGTCTCGCTGTGGAGCGCGCGGTTGCTCGCCGTCGGAGGTTCGGTCCTCCCTGGGGCATGTGTGTGTGTGTGTGTTGTCCTTAGTTTAAGTAGTTTGTAAGCTACGGACTGATGACCACGCAGTTTGGTCCGATAGATTTACAAACACTGAACATTTGAATTTAACAAATCTATATTTGCAGTTAGTGTATTATCAGACATAAGCGACATAATAATGAAAAAACTTTCATACTTTGCTTACTTTCCTTTCATGGTGTCATATAGTATAATATTTTGGGCTAACTCTTGAAGTCAATCAAATGTTTCAGAGTTCAAAACCGTGTAATACTTATTGTATGTGGAGTAAATTCATGGACTTTCT
Organism: Locusta migratoria; assembly: GCA_026315105.1. Classification (NCBI taxonomy): domain Eukaryota; kingdom Metazoa; phylum Arthropoda; class Insecta; order Orthoptera; family Acrididae; genus Locusta; species Locusta migratoria. The sequence goes on along the minus strand of CM048755.1, from coordinate 351,015,753 downwards.
GCAGAAGCCTATTCAAACAAATAGGTATACTAACCAACTACTGTCTCTCAGTATATTTATTCCATAATGAAATTTGTCATAAATAATAGACCCCCTTTTCCAGCAAACATCTCAGTTTATACATACAAAGGCATTCAGCTAGAAGAAGTTCAAACACACAGCAGACGGAAAAAATGCAAGAGAGAAGGATAAGCGAGAAACTTTAATGCTTTACATGGTATTTGTTGCCAAACTTGTATCATCTGCAAACGAAACGAACTCTGCTTCTGGCATTGTAATAGATAAGAGATAATTAATTTTCACCAGAAAAAATAATGGCCCTAAAATGGAGCCTTGAGGGACACCATATTTAATTTCTGCCCAATCAGATTGTGACTTATTTATGTGGGTTTACAGATATCTACATCTACACTGTACCACTACTAGGCATTTCCTTTCCTATTCCACTCCCAAATGGAACGAGGAAAAAAAGAATGCCTAAATGCCTCCGTTCAAATGTTCAAATGTTTGTATAGCTTAAGGGACTTAACTACGTGGTCATCAGTCCCTAAACTTACAAACTACTTATGAACTAGCTAATCCTAAGGACGGCACAAATATCCATACCCGAGGGGGGATTCGAACCCCCGACCGTAGTGGCCGTGCAGACCGTGACTGGAGCGCCTCAGTCCCCTCGGCCACCGCGGCCGGCAAATGCCTCCGTACGAGCCCTAATTTCTCTTATCTTGTCTTTGTGATCTTTACGCGAAATGTAAGTAGGCGGCAGCAAGATCGTACTACACTCAGCTTCAAATTCCGGCCCTCTAAATGTACTTAACAGAAATTCACGAAAAGAACGTCGTCTTTCTTCCAGCGATCCTCAATTGAGTTGCCGGAGCATTTCCGTGACACTCTCGCATTGGCCGAACCTACCAGCAACAAACCTAGCTGCTCGCCTCTGAACCGCCTCTATGTCTTCGAGCAATACTCAAGACGTGGTCGTACAAACGTTTTATACGCAGTCTTTTACAGATGAAGTACATCTTCCCAAAATTGTCCCAATAAACCGAAGTCGGCTGTCCGCCTTACTCACAACTGTCCTTACATGCTCGTTCCATTTCATATCGCTCTGCAGTGTTACGTCTAGATATTTGAACGATGCGACAGCATCAAGAAGCTCACTACTAATGCTGTATTCGAACATTATGGGATTGTTTTCCCTACTCATGCGCATCACCTTACATTTTTCTACATTGAGAGCTAGCTGCCATTCTTCGCACCAACTAGAAATTTCGTCTTAGTCATCCTGTATGCTATTACAGTCAGTTACAGACGATACCCTCCCATACACGACAGCATCATCAGCAAACAGCCGCAAATTACAACTTACTCTGTCCATCAGATCATTTATATAGACAAAAAACAATAGCGGTCCTATCACACTCCCCTGGGGCACGTCTGACGATACACTCGTCTCTGATGAACACTCGCCGTCGAGAACAACGTACTGCGACCTATTACTTAGGAAGTCTTCCAGCCAGTCACAAATCTGTGAACCTATTCCGTAAGCTCGCATCTTCGTTAGCAGTCTGCAGTGTGGCACCGCGTCGAACGCCTTTTTGAAGTCGAGAAAAACACCTTCCGCCTGTTGGCCTTCATCCATGGCACTTCGTTTTGTTCTTTTATCAGATCATTTTATGTGAACTTTCAAAGTATGCTGGATTATGGACACCAGGTGCAAATATGGCGTTGTCCACTATCTGTATGGCGGTATGAAATATACGCTGTCGTTTGACAATCCTTAAAGTGAGTGGACAGCATCAATTACAGTGCTGTAGTCAGATACTACCGCCGACTGAAAGGTCTTTGAAGTGGTACGACGCCATTAAATAGTTTAAAGAAGATAATGGAATTCTAAAACGCGCCCTTCCGGCTAGCCGCGTGGTTTAATGCTCCGATTTCCGGGAAGGGGAGGTCCCAAACACTTGAGCAATATTCAAGACGTGGTCGTACAAGCGTTTTATACGCGGTCTCCTTTACAGATGAACTACATCTTCCCAAAATTCTCCCAAATATACCGAAGTCGGCTGTCCGCCTTACTCACAACTGTCCTTACATGTTCGTTCCGTTTCTGGCGTTCCACAGGGAAGCGTTATAGGTCCCCTACTCTTCCTCGTGTTTATAAACGATTTAGGATATAATCTGAATAGCTCCCTTAGACTGTTCGCGGATGATGCTGTCGTTTATCGGTTAGTGAAGTCAACACAGGATCAAAAGCAACTGCAAAGCGATTTAGACAAAATTTCTACTTGGTGCGAAAATTGGCAATTGACACTAAATAAAGAAAAGTGTGAAGTAATACACATGACCGCTAAAAGAAATCAACTGAACTTCAATTACGCGATAAATCAGTCAAACCTTAAGGTCGTAAATTCTACCAAATACCTAGGAGTTACAATTACGAACAACTTTGACTGGAGAGAACACCTAGAAAATATTGTGGGTAAGGCGAAGCAAAGGTTACGTTTCTTTGGCAGAACGCTTCGAAGATGCACCAGCTCCACGAAAGAGACTGCCTACATCACACTTGTGCGTCCTCTCCTGGAGTACTGTTGCCCCTTGTGGGACCCTCACCAGGTGGGACTGACGGAAGACATTGAGAAGGTTCAGAGAAGGGCAGCTCGTTTTGTTTTATCACGTTACGGGGGGGGGGGGGGGGGAGCGTCACGGAAATGTTGCACGAATTGGGGTGGAAATCATTAAAAGAAAGACGATATTCGTTGAGGCGTGATCTGTTTGCGAAGTTTCAATCACCGACTTTTACTTATGAATGTGAAAATATTTTGCTAGCACCCACCTACTTAGGGAGACATGACCATCCCAATAAAATAAGAGAAATCAGATCAATATTCGATGTTAACAAATTTCTCTTTTTCGAAAATGTTTTTCTACCCATTGACATTCTGCATTTTATATCTTCTGTACTGCGACCATCATTTGTTATTTTACTGCCCAAGTAACAAAACTCATCTACCTCCTTTATTGTTTCGTTACCCAATCTAACTCCTTCAGCATCACCTGATTTTCTTAGACTGCACTCCATTACCCTAGTTTTGCTCTTGTTTATGTTCATCTTATATGCACCTTTCAGCACACTGTCCAATCCGTTCAACTGCTCTTCCAGGTTCTTTTCTGTCTCTGACAGAATTACTATGTCGTCAGCAAAACGCAATGTTTTTAATTCTTCACCCTGAACTTTAATTCCTTCTCCAAATTTCTCCTTGCTTTCCTTTATAGCTTGCTCATTGTACAAATTGGATAACATTGGAGAAAGGCTACATCCCTGTCTTACTCCCTTCCCAACCACTGCATCCCTTTCATGCCCCTCAACTCTGATAACCGCTGTCTGGTTTTTGTACAAGTTGTAAATAACCTTACGTTCCCTATATTGGTCTTCGTACTGTCAACTTGAAATGTGTTACAGGATATACTCTTTTGATGTGTAAACTGTTTCAACCCGAAATATTTTCCCACTACATGATAGTCCTGGACTGAAACCGGTAGTGAACAATAAATGAAGTGTGTTGAATCCGCGTACGGAACGATATAGGTGTTCTTTCTTCCCGCGCGCTATTAGAGAATGGAACGGTAGAGAAAAGTTATGGAAGTGGTTAATGAACCCTCTTCCAGGCACTTAAATGTGATTTGCAGAGTATCTATGTAGATGTAGAACTGTCCTTACATGTTCGTTCCATTTCATATCGCTCTGCAGTGTTACGCCTAGATATTTGAACGACGCGACAGCACCAAGAAGCTGGTGTGTAGGACGTTTTGTGGTGTAATGAAGAGTAAGCTGCAGCGGCTAGGTGTTATTTAGGACTGCGTGCCCCCAGAGACGGAGCGCGGCTCCACGACACGTCTGGGCGCGGCGAGAACTGCTGGCGGCGGCATTCACGCGGGGCCAACTCCGGCGCCTGTATAGGGCGCTAAGTGGCGCCACAGGCGCGCGGGACGTGTTCCTCATCGCGAATCGCGCTTTCCATCGCGGTTACTGCCCGGCACCCGCTACATTACACAAAGCGCGCCCCTAATCGTGATTTGCGACCTCCGCCTTCCCCGGGGACGGTTGTCGGCCGTGTCCGACACGCTCCGCACACAGTTTGTTTACAAAAATGAATCCGCGTAAAGTAACTGTTATTAAGCCGTAAACTTGTTCCCTTGTCCGGAAGCCGTCCACATTGTTCTGCTTGTAGTACGCCAAGATAAAGTTCGGTTTCCGGGAACATTACAGACGCGAAATGAAACGTTTCGTATCCAGTCCGTAAGCTTTTAAAACATCCATTACAATTACTGCGAAACAAATCTATATCTATAATTGTGAATGTCTGTTCGGTGTACGTTTATCACATCTGAACCACAAGTTTTTAAAGAGGTAAAAATTTGTACAGTTACTAATGTGTACCCGGGAAAGGCTTTAGGCACGGTTTTATGGCCATCAAAAAAAAAAAGTTCAAATGTTTGTAAAGAGTATGGGACTTAACTACGGGGTCATCAGTCCCTAAAATTACAAACTACTTATGAACTAGCTAAGACTAAGGACGGCACAAATATCCATGCCCGAGGGGGGATTCGAACCCCCGACCGTAGTTATGTTCCGCGTACGCTTATCACGCCCGAACGACAAGACGCAGAGACTTAAATATTTGTACAATTACTAATTTATACGCGAGGAAGGTTTTAAGCACGGTTTTATAGCGATCTGATAGATATTTAGTAATTTTAAGAATGTAACGCCAAATGCGGAACAATAATTACTCTTTGAAAATTATATTTACTCATTGAAAATGGTTTTATTGGTTGCATTGTTGCTTGATAATGATAAAAGGATGGAGTATATTGGGATGGAAAGTTATCGGTGTACATAAAATTCTACGTGTGTTTGTGTGTGTGTGTGTGTGTGTGTGTGTGTGTGTGTGTTAATATTTCGCTCTGCAGTGAAAACTACAGAACGCAAACGAATGGTATGTGTGTAATTTTTGTCCGAAGTCTCCCGTTGTACACCATAGCAGTTCCATGCCGATAGCTATAAGGGGGTGGAAGATATGGTGGTTGAAAGTCGTCAAATCTTACTGAATGCCACCGATAACTTTGCGACTCTATAGCAAGAAGGTTACATACAGCGAAACATGATGCCACAGTCCGTATTTTTGGTCTATGCGTGCTACAATGTCGTCAGCTCTTTCTCTGCTGTAACGATAAGCATACGAATAAGGGAAATATAAGAATAGATAAATTAAGCAGTAAAAAAGAAATTTCTTTTAATACATCTTTTTTTTTAAATCGATTTGGCGTTTCGCGCATTACATCAAGTGATCGATCTGTGATATTATTACAATCATTATTGTTGAATTTCGTGATTGGATTCTTCGAAACGAGTGCATTTTTACGTGTGATTTGATCTACACTACTTACTTTCCTGATAAACGGTAAGTGCATAGACTTCTGCAATCTGATAGGAATAGTTTTCAATTTGTTTCTAAAAAAGGTATTGTATTTCATTTCATCCTTCATAACCAGTCTCATAGCACCCTACTGAAAGATAGCTTATCCTTCATAATCAACCAAGACGCGAGCGGAGCCGCGGGTTTAAGCTAGTTTACAATATAAATATTTGTTCGCAATAGCGAATTTCTCTTAGCGTCACTGTATAAGGTATGGATGGTCTGCCAACTGGTGACACATGAAAAATTTTGCCGGGGCGGGACTCGAACTCAGGCTTCCCGATTATCGCGAGCGGTCGCCTTAACCACTAGGCTACTCGATCACGACTCCAGGACGACTCACACTTCCATATGCCACACTGACTGCACATATAAATCAACTGTGGGATGAATGTAGTGTGTGAGGTTCGAGTCCTAGCTCGGGCATGGGTGTGTGTGTGTTGTCCTTAGAATACGTTAAAATAGTTTGTAAGCTTAGGGATTGATAACCGCAGCAGTGACGTCCCTTAGATTTACAAACATTTGAACATTTTGGTGTTATGCTAAGGACAATACACACACCCATGCCCGAGGGAGGAGTCGAACCTCCGGAAGGGAGCAGCCGCGCACTCCGCAGCAAGACACCTTAGATATACGGGTACTTCCACGCGGCCCAATTTTTATCGACAGGCCTACTCGCAAGATCACTCATCAATACCTATACCCGCGCGGGGATGGCCACGCGGTTTGAGGCACCATGTCACTGACTGTGCTGCCGCCCCCGCTGGAGGTTCGAGTCCTCCCTCCAGCACGAGTGTGTGTTTTGTTATTACAAGGAAAGTACATGGGCTCGAACAAACATATCTGTATGAATGTTTGGTTACAGGATCTCTACGTACACCTCAAAGTGCTGGTGGGTGTCGTTTTTCTGCAAAGTTCTGCAACCATGCTCTAGATAGCACTGTAGATGTAATTGTAGACGCCATACGTAATGCAGATGTCTTAACTATAACTTATGTAATAATCATCGTACATGTTCTCTAGCGAATTGTCATCAAAAGCCGTGATGATAGTTGCAACTTTAACCTTCTTCCCGAAATACTGTTGGTATTCACTGCCACTGCTTCCATCGCCTCTTCCCGCACTTACCGTAGCACTACCGCTTGCAATGAGTTGTTCGTCATTATCATCCCTGTTATCATTATTATGAGTTAGTAACAACAGTATCTAACTTATGCTCATATTTCTGTACCATAATAGATACGAGAAAGCATGCAAATGATTCATTTTCTACACCAATACCATCTTCACGAATAAGGGTTCTTCGTAACTTCATCTCAGCTAATCGCAATACATTAGCAGGATTAATTAGCAATCGCCGTCCCATCTGATGCTTCCACTACATAAAGAACATCACAAAACGCAACTTGGGAGGCACACTGCACCGTCCCTACTGGCGAACCGACAGGTCAAAGTGCAATGCGGCATGGCACACGCAGAGGCCTCTAACGGACGACGGCAGAGTTTTGAAGATGCGGGAGTATCACTAGTGCAATAAGGGATTTTTACATTATCTCTCATACGATTTTGGTGTATATGTTGTTCGAGCCCAAGTACTTTCCTTGTTAGTATAGATTAGCTTAAGTTAAAAGTTGTGCACGAGTCTAGGGATCGATGACCTTATCAGTTTGTCCCCTTAGTTTTACAAGCTGCGAACTTTGAATACCAGTAGAGAACTTCCCATTCCCCATAATTCATGACATTTGGCAAGAAGCAAGTTATCACATCTCAACCAAATGAAAAACCCCGAAAAACATAAAAATGTTTGTGCCACTACGAACTTATATTCTATTCGTAATCTGTCAGAAATCTTAGCCACTGTAATAATTTCGGTTTGGTGTTCAGTAATAGATATAATGATTTATTAGGAACACATGTATTTACAATTTGCAAATATTCCGTGCTAATTAGCTGAGCTACGGTAAAGTGAGGATAACTGCCGCTATGATAACGTTGCCTTTGGCATCTACTGGTGACTGGGGAGAGACCTCACGGCTACAGGACCACACAAGTTCATTATACTACAGAACTACCTTGCCCGCGTATGCCTACAATACGTACGTTGTAATATTTCCAAGCAAGAAATATTGAAACCTGATGTAGGCCTGTACTTCCATTGCTTGCTACGAGATTCCCAAATCCCATAAAATTTCTACTGAAGCGTTCTACGGAACAATTCCACATTTAAGCAACAACAATAGCGTAAGGCTGAATGTACTATCGTCTCTGTAGATTTCGGACAATTCTTACCAATAATCTCGGTAGCGACGGCAGCTGACGAATACAATATTTCACTCTATTTAGTAACATGTACACACACATAAAACATATAAACAGTACTTACTTACACAATCTTTTGAATCTTTTTTAGGGCCAACGTTCGATACGAAGATCGATATTCCAGAAATAAATTAATATGCTCATAGTCCCCCAGTTCTGTCAAACGACTCTGCCCTCCGCTTTTTGTAAGGTTAATGGCAGAACATGTTCAAAATGTTCAAATGTTTGTAATTCTATCGGACCAAACTGCATGGTCATCAGTCCGTAGCTTACAAACTACTTAAACTAAACTAACCTAAGGACAACACACACACCCATGCCCCAGGGAGGACTCGAACCTCCACGGCGAGCAACCGCGCGCTCCGCATCGAGACGCTTTAGACCGCTCGGCTAGCCGGCCGCGGTGTTCGAGGGGACTAAGGCGCTCCAGTCACGGTCTGCACGGCCACTACGGTCGGGGGTTCGAATCCCCCCCTCGGGCATGGGTATTTGTGCCGTCCTAGTTCGTAAGTATTTCATAAGTAGTTTGTAAGTTTAGGGACTGATGACCCCGTAGTTAAGTCACATAGACTATACAAACATTTGAATACAACAACCGCTCGGCTACTCCACCGCGGCGGCAGAACATGTATTCCCCTCCTATTTTATTCCCGATTGGGACCACGATCGTCTCTACAGAATTGCGAGTCTGAAATAAGTAGAATGTTGAAAAGTCCGCTCCATTCCTTCAAGACTAGGGGAAAGAATGAGTGCCGGCCGCGGTGGACGAGCGTTCTGCGGGCACCAGTCACAGTCTGCACGACCACTACGGTCGGGGGTTCGAATCCCCCCTCGGGCAAGGATATTTGTGCCGTCCTTAGTATAAGCTAGTTCATAAGTAGTTTGTAAGTTTAGGGACTGATCACCCCGTAGTTAAGTCCCATAAGCTCTACAAACATTTGAATTTTTGAAAAAATGAGTAATAATAATAAAAGAAGAAAGACGACAAAGAAGACAACTCCCTTGAAATTTCTAATATAACACCAAAATTAGTAGGCCTAAAGTAAATTAAGTAGTTTCAGTAGCAAACGCAAAATTACACTAAAATTTCTACGACTAGTATATTGGCAGTGTCAATATCGATAAAAGACAAAAATATCAAGAGTCTCGATTCCCGGGACGGATGAACTTGCTACGCAGCTAAATGAAATGAAATGGTCGTAAGGCATGATTGGCCGGGAGTCGCTATTTCGGTTTGTTCTACTGCCTAGCCGGCCGCGGTAGCCGAGCGGACTGAGGCGCTCCAGTCACGGTCTGCACGGCCACTACGGTCGGGGGTTCGAATCCCCCCTCGGGCTTCGATATTTGTGCTGTCCTTAGTATTAGTTAGTTCATAACTAGTTTGTAAGTTTAGGGACTGATGACCCCGTAGTTAACTCCCATAAGCTATAGAAACATTTGAACATTTGATTTCTACTGCCTAGGGCAAGTATTTTTAATGTATTTTTCAGACAATTGTCAGCAGTATGTTAATATTTTACATAATTCACTGCCCATTTACTGCTTCAACACACTTCATTTATTGTTCACTACCGGTTTCAGTCGAGGACTATCATGTAGTGGGAAAATATTTCGGGTTGAAACAGTTTACAAATCAAAAGAGTATACACTGTAAAGGCTAGTCTACACGACGACACTGTATCACTATATTGCGACACTCGTTTCATGTAATGAGTTGAGCGCAACTGGTGTCTATATACACGGCGCCAATACTATACACTTCAGTTTCGTTGTTTTGTAAGTACCGTAGTCGTCGTACAATGAAAGTTTTGGTAGCTGTAAAAGTTGTGGCGGAGCTATTGCTTTTCTGTGTGAAGTCGCTGCATAAAACAAAACATGAAAAGAATAAGGAACGTGTTTGGGTTTGTGACGGGATTACAGAAAGACGTTAGCTCGGTTGCTTAGCGACCTTGCTGAAAGAAATTTGTTATCGAAGACCCTATAAGTTATTTTAATCAACTCAGAATGTCACCAAAGCAGTTTACGTTCCTTTTAAACAGAGTTAGAAATGCAATAAACAAACAAGATACTGTTATGCGTGAAGCATTTTTACCAGAACTGAAATTACAAATTGCATTACTTTTCTTGTCGAATAGATAGTCGTCTCTACAGTACCTGTACCGTGTTCCCAAATCCACAATTGCCATAGTTCGTTTGTATAGGTATTTGGAATTGAATGTACTTTAGTCTACAATTCACTAATCGTCGACCCATCAATATTTAATTCACGAATAATTGCTTCAAGAGCACTAACACGCCGCTGCTTATTCCTGAAATTTTCATCGTTAAAATGGCACAAACACCTATGCATCGTATATATGTTCAAAAACCGAATTATTTCTTCCTTTCCCCCCTTTATGTTGTGTTTTTTTCTGCATTGGTTATCACCTAACCTAAAATTACGCGCAATTAGTTTCGCCAAAGTTGGAAGGTGCCGAAACTGTTCAGTTTCGCCAACGAGTTGCTCGAACGCCTGCCGCGCATGCGCACTGGCCATTAGCGCAGTTTCATGCAACCTAGTGTCGTCGTGTAAACTAGTCTTAAAAAAATTTTCAAATGTTTGTATAGTTTATGGGACTTAACTACGGGGTCATCAGTCCCTAAACTTACAAACTACTTATGAAATCAAATGTTTGTAAAGCTTATGGGACTTAACTACGGGGTCATCAGTCCCTAAACTTACAAACTACTTATGAACTACTTACGAACTAGGACGGCACAAATATCCATGCCCGAGGGGGGATTCGAACCCCCGACCGTAGTGGCCGTGCAGACCGTGACTGAAGCGCCTCAGTCCCCTCAGCCACCGCGGCCGGCTACTTATGAACTAGCTAATACTAAGGACGGCACAAATATCCATGCCCGACGGGGGATTCGAACCCCCGACCGTAGTGGCCATGCAGACCGTGACTGGAGCGCCTCAGTCCCCTCGGCCACCGCGGCCGGCAAACTAGTCTTAACACATTTCAAGTTGACAGTATGAAGGCCAATTTAGTTATTTGCTGCTGACATAAACATTACAGTCATCTGAAAAATGACACAGAAAACAGTTCTTATTTGTTGCCACGTGAACTACTTGCGTGCCGATAATTGTGGTGTCGCACAAGTCTAAAGTGCGCGCCACGTACTTTCGCCGCGCGCCGCCATGCACGCACGGCGCGGCGTTCTTACGACGTCAGCCACGAGCGCCCTCTGCTACAACTCCTCTCGTGGCCACCACTGAACGACATCGTTCTCTTGGGACTGAGATAGGAACCAGTTAACACTTCGGACTCAGATAGGCACCAGTGAAGACTTGGCTATCGGATAGGCACTAGGCAGGCCTCTAGCTCAACTATGTTATCAGCATTCTGCAGTACTGAGCTATGCAAAAGTTAAGTATTACTAAGTCTATAAGAAATATATATCTCGTTCTAATTTACTCTAGTGTTTCTAGTTTCTGCTGTCCCACTGGCTGGTCACCTCCTACCTGCACAAGCGTGCATCCTTTATTCCTGTGTCGGTTTTTCTACTCGGCCACCGACACCTACGACGGAAACGAGACACAAAAGTGGCGACGAGACTGGGACACAAAAATAATGATAACAATTATGAGGAAAACAAACACCACCTGGTCCTCTACCGGAAGTAGAACTCGCTTCCCCTTCATGGAAGACCGCGATGGCGAACGTCTTCAAAGATAATTAAGACATCGCGGAATCCTACTTGTACTTGCTCGGTATTTTTGTACAATTAAAAGTAGCAAAAACGACGTGTTTCAGAAGATCACAACGTGGTGCTGTGATGTAACAATAAAGGGGACCACGATAAAGTTCTTTTGCTTTCCAGCACGGTTGACGCGTGCTCAGAATCGAGACGGCAAGTTGATACAGAAGATGATTTGCGACAGCAGCGCCGCATAGCGGCAGTCGCCGGCCACATCTGGCGTTAAGCGACACTTTTTCAGATACGCCGGGAAGCGCCCCGGCGCGGCGATGTTTATTGCGGTAATAGTTACTTTTAGCATCACACAAACACCGTTCCTTTTTCACTGCGCCTATTAAAACGGGCATTTACTCCGTTGTCCACATGCTACCCATGTCGTCGTGTCGTTAGGAAACAGTGAATCGTGAGTTAACCAGCTTGTAATATAAACAGCCATTCACCATTCCCAAAAATCAACAAAACAAACTCTTGAATGACGAACTGTCATTTCTGTGTAACAGTGATGTCAGGTATGCCACAGGGGAGTGTCGTGGGACCGTTCCTCTTCACGATATATACAGCGTGTTACAAAAAGGTACGGCCAAACTTTCAGGCAACATTCCTCACACACAAAGAAAAAAAATATGTTATGTGGACATGTGTCCGGAAACGCTTAATTTCCATGTTAGAGCTCATTTTAATATTTCTCTTTAAATGTAAATTGAAATAATTCGTGCAGACAATTGTCAAAATACCCAATTGTTCCGTTAGTATGTACTGTACTTCCTCGATTCACCGCCAGTTGGCCCAATTGAAGGAATGTAATGTTGACTTCAGTGCTTGTGTTGACATGCGACTCATTGCTCTACAGTACTAGCATCAAGCACATTCGTACGTAGCACCAACTGGTTAGTGTTCATTGCGAAAGTGGTTTTGCAGTCAGTGCAATGTTTACAAATGTGGTGAATCGAGGAAGTACAATACATACTAACGAAACAATTCGGTATTTTGACAATTGTCTGCACGAATTATTTCAATTTACATTTAAAGAGAAATACTAAAATGAGCTCTAACATGGAAATTAAGCGTTTGTGGACACATGCCCACGTAACATATTTTCTTTATTTGTGTGTGAGGAATGTTTCCTGAATGTTTGGCCGTACCTTTTTGTAACACCCTGTATAAATGACCTTGTGGGTAACATCGGATGTTCACTGCGGCTTTTTGCGGATGATGCTGTAGCATATAGAGAGGTTGTAACAATGGAAAATTGTATTGAAATACAGGAGGGTCTGCATCGGATTGACGCATGGTGCAGGGAATGGCAGTTGAATCTCAATGTAGACAAGTGTAATGTGCTACACATACATAGAAAGAAAGATCCTTTAACATTTAGCTACACTATAGCAGGTCTGCAACTAGAAGCAACTAAATTATTTAAAGGGGATATTACTCTATCATCCAATATTTTGTTGCTTCAAAATGGCGGTGTTATGCTCAGCTGTTGTTTATACTACAGCTACGTTGTGTCTGCTTTTAGCAGAGGAGGGGAAAAAGCAAAGGAAGCACACCGTGGGTGTCACGGCGAAGTAAATAAGTGTTCAATAAAATTTGTTACGGGAACGGGAGGATTATCTTTTTTATGTCGCCGGGTCGTAGACCTAATTCACTGCTAATTGTCTTGTAGCTCTCCATTTCTCACAATTAGCAATAGAGTAACAGGAAAGGCTGACGTAAACAGTGTATCGAATAAGATTGTAAGTTCATAAAGAAAGTTTCATTAAATAACGTTTTAAATGGAAAATGTCAGCACTGACAAAGAGGAAAATCTCAGCTGTTTATGACGTTCATAACGATGTAAGGAGGGTAAACATAGCTGATAAAGTAAATAGGCTCTATTTCTTTCCTTTCAAAAATTTTCTGAAGTGTTTATATATTTTCGTTTGCAAACAAATATCGATGTTTTTAATGTTGTTTCACTTCCCAGCACTTACCAAACCAAGTTGACCAAAATCATACATTATAAAGTCTGCTTTGGCCGTAAATAATATTTATGGATGTTACTTCTTCAGTTTCGATAGTATGACTTTTTACGTCACGGATTGTAATTCACAGCCTCACTTTCACCGCAGGCTATTGGTAGGGTTACCATATATGCAAATGAAAAAACCGGGGGTATTACATACAATCCTTATGTGAAACGAAATGGTTCAGTTTTGCACAAAAGCATACTTATCGCTTCCTCGAACCTTCTTAAGTAATTCATTATCTAATCTGATGTTAATAAATTTTTTGAACCAATGTGCTATTAATAGTATAACTGACGATCAACAAATTCTTTACACATTGTACAAAAAGTATTTCTTTCGTAAGTCCAATGTATACTTAACGAGGAAAATACAATTTCCACAGCTGCGCTGTCGACAGGGATTGCAAAAAAATGTGTTGCACAGTTTTCAAAAGTTATGAACATTCATTTCTAGAACTATAGTTCATGAAGTCACACCATCTACCAGATACAGTTTTCTCTAAAAATTTTGATGCGGTTTACTACTTGAGTTGCTCACTTATAAACACAAAAACTTTTAGCCGTCCACTTCACCAAATAAATTCACAAGAATATTTCTATATCTCAAATAGGATGCAACATTTTTTACACTTTCCCGACAAAATCTTTCTTTAAAGAGTTCATCCTAGAATAGAGTCAATTCGTCCTACTGCCTCATCCATGTGATTTCCCTGAATCACTCCAGGCAAACACCGGGATGGTTTCTTTTAAAGGGAACGGTCAATTTCCTTTCCCATCGTTGACAGAAGGAAAACAATGCTGTGCTTGCTCTCTAATGATAACGATGTCGCTGGGACTTTAAACCCTAATCTTCTTTTTGCATCATTCATTTGTTAAAGTAATCGTTAGAATCAGAATTAAAATATTCATATATTTTGTGAACACAACAACTTTTAGCCTTGTGTTGCATACTAGACACTCAGCACAGATAACAGTTCCAATAAAGTATATTTTTCACCTTCACAACTTGAAACAGAAATTAAAAATTCGGCGTTTCTTCTGTTTTAGGAATGTCCAACCAGGGGTTAAAATAGAGTATTAAAAACCGGGTGAAACACGGATGAACCGGGTGATTTGGTAACCCTAGCTATTGGGCTAAACGAATTGACGTGACGGACAGTGTTTTATACAATGTCCCGTCTGATTTACACATTCCTATCAATTTTATTGTTGCTGGAAAACACTACAAAAACTTGCCAGTAGTAGCCATGTTTACGAATACGAACGCTATGTGGAACATCAGCCTCCAAATAAAACAGCTGTAGTGGCAAGGAGGCTGTTGCTACTAGCGCCTCCAGCGGTCACATTTCTCACTGCAGGAAACAGAAGACCAGCGATTTCTTTGATAAAATCCAAGGAGTGTAGGGAGACGCCCTTAGGCTGAAAAAGTGAAGCCTGCCTACACCATATTGCTAAGTTTTGGAGAAGTGTTCGTATTGTAGAGTTAATGTTATTTGTCACTTAAAACAGAAATAAACCGTTTTGCCTTGATGTACAACGTGTTAAACGAGTGCAAATTAGCCGTCAAAAAACAAGTTTTCAAATATAATATGCTGTGTATTTATTACTATTTATTCAAGAAAGTATATTGTTTGAAAGTGACTGTCAGTCCTGTGCATTAACAGTAAGACGGTCGACTTAACGCATAGTTTTAACGGAGAAATAGCAATCCCTGCACTGACCAAGATGGCGGATAGGCTTCAACCAGTGATCTCAATGATTAACACTGGATACACAACTGTAGTGTTTTGAATCTGTGAACATCGTGACACTATTTTTGTTAGGTTGGCAACTCCGTACGTATAGGTCGTGTTGTTCTTTTCTACTCTGCGTCCTTTGAAAATAAGATATGAATGATTAATTACTTTAATAAATACATTATACTAAGTTCGAGTAGTTTATGCTTGAAGAGAACTCGAAGGAAACGAAGTAGAGTTCATATCCATAGATGAACTATATTTTTAGTCAGTTCCTATCACATTCAATTTAATGAATAAATTATACTGTTGTAGACGCTACTTCTCGTGTGCATTTCTCTATTTGCCTCTTGTTTATAATGATTTCCGTTTGAGCCCACCGACTGGAAATTACTGCATGAAAAATAACGCTTATGTTAGACATCTCTAATTGATCGTTTTTACAACTTCATTTATCTTTCTACAGTAAAACAATTTACCCATTTAACGCAGTATGGTAGAAACACTACTTATGAATAAAAATATAACTGGCGTACACGTTTTAAAAAACCCATGCCGTTTTCTGCTGTTTCGTTTCATGATTATACGGTTTATTCCAAGTCTAAAAACGTTCAAATGTTTGTAGAGCTTATGGGACTTAACTACGGGGTTATCAGTCTCTAAACTTACAAACTACTTATGAACAAGCTACAACTAAGGACGGCACAAATATCCATGCCCGAGGGGGGATTCGAACCCCCGACCGTAGTGGCCGTGCAGACCGTGACTGAAGCGCCTCAGTCCCCTCGGCCACCGCGGCCGGCTATTCCAAGTATCAACTATTTTGTGAATAGTATTAAAATTTTCATAGGTAGCTGCCGTTGTATTTGAGTTACTTTGTTCGAAAAGCAACTAGAATAAAAGATTACAGATGTCATAATGTTAAATTCGGTGTACCCAAATACTACTAACAACTAGATAGAGACAGCTATACGTTCACAAACATGGCGTCGAGCGTCTCGCTTTCGTAATACACACAGTACTGACTCCAGATTGTCTTTGAGCTCACTGGCTTCAACTGACTATGTGCTCTGCATAGACAATGCCACCTCCATCCTTGATAAAATCTAAGCCGAGGTCTTAGATCTGATGAAATATTGGACGATATATCCATTTCACTACATCCAATATTTCTTTGACCCATTTCTTTGCTCAATAATGTGATAGTGTAATACCGGCTTAAGGGCCGGCCGCGGTGGCCGAGGGGACTGAGGCGCTCCAGTCACGGTCTGCACGGCCACTACGGTCGGGGGTTCGAATCCCCCCTTCGGGCATGGATATTTGTGCCGTCCTTAGTATAAGGTAGTAGATAAGTAGTTTGTAAGTTTAGGGACTGATGACCCCGTAGTTAAGTCCCATAAGCTTAACAAACATTTGAACATTTACCGGCCTAAGGAAGGAAACTGCTGGGCTCATCGGCCCCTAAGCTTACAAACAACTTTTGCTAAGGACAACACACACATCCATGCGCGATGGAGAACTGGAAATGGCGCCTCAGACCGCGCGGCTATTCCTGCGCTCCTGTCAGCCGTTCGAATATTTCTAGTATTGACAGCATGACAATACTCACCCTTAATGATCGGAATATTGACGTATTGACAGTTGCGTGTGAGGACTTCTTAATTGGGCTTCTCTTCCCCCGTCTCTTTCTCTCCCCCCCCCCCTCCCTCCTTCCCTCCTCCCCCCCCCCCAAGACTTTCTTCCGTGAGCTTGATCCGGCCCCGCTTGTCTCCGGTTGCTCATCCGTGCTCTAAATTCTCTGATGAACGAAATCGATGACCCGGAGGGTGTGTGCTTGGGTGTCGAGCGGCAGGACGCTGTCACGTTTGCGAGAGAAGCGCAATTCAGCGAGACTGCGGCGGCAAATGAAAGCGAGAGTGTCGGTCCCGCTATATCGACCGCGTTCGCCGCGGCCCAGGCGCTTCTCCCGCCCGTGACGTCACAGGCGGCTGGCCGTAGCGCCGCTCGCCGCTGCCAAGAATAGGACAAAGCCTGGCCTGTCACTAGAGCGCCCGTAACCACCACATAACCGCCGCCCCTTTCTTTACAAGCACCCGCATTTTTGCTACAACTATCACTTTCTTAAAATAGCTACAGTCCTTGACCCGCGGAAGATGTTCGATATAGACCCACACTGTAGTGTTCCTAAACCTGTGGGTCGTCACTCCCGGAGGGGATCGCAAAGTCTTCACCGGAAGGAAGGGGGTCACCGTCGTAAAGCAACTAGCGTAGTGCATGTCTGAATACTAGAGGTAACAGGCCTGATAAAAGTAACATTTATTTTATACTAAAATTAAGCTATTTTTATTTCAACATTGATACTGAATAAAATAGAATATAGATACTTTATTTTCTTTTTATGTTTATGTTTATTATTTATTTATTTATTTATTTTTTTACAAACGTATACTGTGTTAATTAAGAATCAATATGTTGAGCGCCCTAATGCCCCAATAACAACAACAAGAATCAATACAAAGCACGAAAACCGTTTTCGGGACAAAGGGACAAATGTTCAAATGTTTCTTAAGCTTATGGGACTTAACTACGGGGTCATCAGTCCCTAAACTTACAAACTACTTATGAACTACTTACGAACGAGGACGGCACAGCCGGCAGCGGTGGCCGAGGAGACTGAGGCGCTCCATTCACGGTCCGCACGGTCCCAACGGTCGGGGGTTCAAATCCCCCCTCGGGCATGGATATTTGTGCCGTCTTTAGTACAAGGTAGTTCGTGAGTAGTTTGTAAGTTTAGGGACTGATGACCCCGTAGTTAAGTCCTATAAGCTATACAAACATTTGAACATTTTTTTAGGACGGCACAAATATCCATGCCCGAGGGGGGATTCGAACCCCCGACCGTAGTGACCGTGCTGACCGTGACTGGAGCGCCTCAGTCACCTCGGCCACCGCGGTCGGCACCGTTTTCGGGAACCAGCCGATAGGAAAGATTACATTAGATTAATACTTGTTCCATAGATCATATATACGTCATTTCGTAATGATGTGGAACGTGTCAGTTTAGTAAATGTTCTCTACACTTGACAGTCAATATTTTAAGGATTTTTTTTTTTACATTTTTGTTGTTATCTTTTTATTTTATTTTTTAAAGTTTTATCTAAAAATTCATCTACATTGTAGAAGGAGTTACCATTAAGAAATTCCTTTAATTTCTTTTTAAATACTAGTTAGCTATCTGTCAGACTTTCGATGCTACTTGGTAAGTGACCAAAGACTTTTGTGGCAGCATTATTCTCGCATTCGGGAGGATGGCGGTTCAAATCCACCTCCGGCCATCCAGATTTAGGTTTTCCGTGATTTCCCTAAATCACTCCAGGCAAATGCCGGGGTGGTTCCTTAGAAAGAGCACGGCCGATTTCTTTCCATATCCTTACCCAAACACTCCAAGCGTAAGCTCCGTCTCTAATGACCACGCTGTCGACGGGACGTTAAACTCCAAGCTTCCTTTCCAAGCGGCATAATTCACACCTATCTGAGCTAAAGTTATATTTAACCTTGAATAGCGAATGTCACCCTTTCTCCTATTGTTGTAGCTATGCACACTGCTAAACGAGATATTGTAAATAATTCTGAGAAAATCCAAGAAAAAAATCTACTGTTCTAAAACTTGACTATGCAGTGGGACATTTCTTTACGAGCATAATTCGCTTCTGATCTACATCTACATGGATACTCTGCAAATCACATTGAAGTGCATGGCAGAGCGTTCATCGAACCACTTTTATGATATTTCTCTATATTTCCACTTTCTAATAGCTCGCGGGAAAAAGGAACACCTAAATCTGTTTTCGATCTGATTTGTCTTATTTTATTATGATGGTTCAAATATGTTCAAATGTTTGTTAAGCTTATGGGACTTAACTACGGGATCAGCAGTCCCTAAACTTAGAAACTACTTGTAAATTAACTTATACTAAATACAGCACAAACATCCATGCCCGAGGGGCGATTCGAACCCCCGACGGGGAACGGCCTCGAGCATCGGAGCATAGTGCCTCGATTCGCTCGGCCACTCCGCCGCGGCTATTATGATTATCATGTCTCCCTGTGTAGGTGGGTGCTAACAATATATGTTCGCATTCTAAAGAGAAATTTGGTCAAAGAAATTTCGCAAATAGATCTCGCCGCAACAAATGACGCCTTTCTTTTAAAGATTTCCACCCCAACTCTCCCCTATATCGCGATAATAGAATTCGAGCTGCCCTTCTCTGAACTTTTTCCAAATTTTCCGTCAGTTTCACCTTGTGTGGATCCTACAATGCACAGTAGTACTCCAAAATAGGACGCACATGTGTAGTGTAGGCAGTTTTTTAGTAGAACTGTTGCATCTTCTACGTGTTCTGCCAATGAAACGTAATTTTTGGTTCGCCTTCCCTACAATATTTTCTGTGTGTTCTTTCCAATTTAAGTTGTTCGTAATTGTTACTCCTAAGTATTTAATGAAATTTATGGCCTCTAGGTTGGCTGTTTTATCGTGCAACTGAAGTTTAACGGATTTCTTTTATTGGTCTTTTTTATGGCTTCAAAATTATCATTATTAATGGTCAATTACCAATTTTTGCACCATGTAGATATCTTATCTAAAATTCGAAACACTCGTTATGATAAATATCATTTGATGACGGGAGTGATTTAAAAGTAGGTAATGTGTACCATTCCAAAAAAATTAATTAAAAATTGAACGTACAATGTATAAACCTTTACATTATTTTTTCAAGAAATTTATATAAGCAGAGATATAGTTAACTACAAGAGGTTTTCTGTCTTGTGCTAGCTGTAATTAAAATAATTATTTGACCCCAGACGTGTTTCGCTTTTAATTTTAGAATCATCGAGTGTGGTTCGTGTTATTGTCTCTTCCTTACATCCCACTGCTGTTATTCCGTCTTGTTGATTGGAGTTTGTCGGTTTGTGATGTGCGTTTTTTGATTGTGTACGACAGTTTTCGCATACAATCAAAGAAAGCACATCACAAACCGACCAACTCCCGCCAACAAGACGGAATAACAGCAATGGGATTTAAGGAGGTGGCAATAACAACCACCACAGAAGATTCTTTTAAAATAGAAAACAATAAGCGTCTGGTATCAAGTAATCGTCTTAATTGCAGCGAGCACAAGACGGAAAATCTCTTATAGTTAATTTTAACAGCTGCTGCGGAAGATGTCCACACAACCAAACAGAGATATAATTGAATTCGTCCCGTTTGAGATGACAAAGATAGTGGTGTTACGTTTCGGTGGTGGTGGTGGGGTCGCTAGAATATTATTACTTGGAATTGGGTCACGTATTCAAAAAGGTTGAGAAACACTGGTTTAATGAATAAAAATATGATCTCACCGAATACGAGAACAGATTTGTGATTATTATTGAGTATTATTCCAACAGAAAAAATGGAGGGGAAAAAATCTTCAAAATTAAAGGAAGGAAGATTACGTTTTAACGACCCGTCGACATCGTGGTCATTAGAAGAAGAAGATTACGGCTTAACGTCCTGTCGACAGCGTGGTCATTAGGAACGGAGCTCGCATGTTGGGGTAATGGCGGGAGAATGAAATCGGCCGGGCCCTTTGAGAGGAATGGTAACGGAAATTTTAAAAAATAAAGTAAAATAATAAAATAAAAAAAGTTCAAATATTTATAAACCTATGAGACCTAACTGCTGAGCTCATCGGTCCATAGACTTAAAAACTACTTAAACTAACCTATCCTAAGGACAAGACACACATACATCTAAGACCGAAGGAGGACTCTAACCTCCGGCGGGAGAGACCGCGCCGTTCCTGGCATGGTGCGTAGAACCGCATGGATATTCCCAAGCGGCATCCCGGCATTTACCTAGCGTGATTTAGGAATCAGTTAAAACCTGAATGTTGATGGCCGAAGTGTGAATTTGAACCATCTCCTCCCGAATGCGAGTCCAGTGTGTTAACACTGGGCCACCTCGTTCGGTTTCAGAATTAAAAATTCAGGTATTATAGTCTGCTCTATCTGATCTAACGGGCACGTGTTACTAGGCATTAGAATCGAGTGTGTCCAGCATTCGCCTTTATTACAGCTCGAACTCTGTGGGATTCACTTTCAGTAACTTTATCTAAAACTGAATGTAAATAAATAAATCTTAATCAACAGCTTTCCCAAATGTATTCAGGTTGGTATAAAGGACCAACTGCATGATGATATAATAAACTGTTCAATGAAGTACAACACTTCTAGAAACCAGTGAAGGTCACTCTGATAGTTTGCAACATATGGCGTGTCAGAACACGGAAGGTACACTATTCCTAGAACGCCGCAGAGGAGTGACCCAGCGTTCAGAGGTGCCTAGCTGCGGAGCGCGCAGCTTCTCGCCGTCGGAGGTTCGAGTCTTCCACCCGCATGGGTGTATTTGTCCTTAGCGTCAGTTAAAGTAGTTTGTAAGCCTTAGTTAAGTCCCATTGATTTACAAACATTAAAAAACATTCTTATAGTGGAAAGCTTGCAAGTTTCACAGGAGAACTTCTGTGAAGTTTGGAAAATAGGAGGTGAGGTACTGGCAGAACTTAAGTTGTGGTGCGGCACCGTGAGTCGCGTCTGGATAGCTCAGTGGTACAGCGCTTGCCCACAAAAGGCAAAGGTACCAGGTTCGATGCCCGGTTCCGACGCACTATTTTCATCTGTCAGGAAGTTTCATATCAGCGCACACTCCGCTGCAGAGTGAAAGTTTCATTCTAGAATTAACGAGTTTTCATTCGATGGTTTTCTTGGAAGAAATTTCCATCTCCCTCCTTAGGGTTTAGGCCAGCAGGCTGTCTCTTGAGACCATTTCAGTTATCCATGTTGGAGATTTATCTCAATGTGCCTTTCTGACCAGTTATGGACTAGAGCATTTTAATTGCAAAGTACTGATGGGAGCTTGGTGGTGAAACCGAAATAGCTTACACTACCTTGACCGTGCCCTCGCCGAGAGCAGCGGCGACGTAACTATTCTTGATTTCGTCAGAATTTATTTATTCCAACACAAACTGACTATAGAGTTGTGAAAACTAGGGAACAGAATATCGTTGCCATAATGATGGTGGTTGAACCATTATTTGGTTGATCAGAGCGTTTGCTGGCACGTCAACGGGCGACGCCGGATTCTGCGCCATATATAATTACGTTTAGTAACGGTACACAGAAAATGTGCCGCGCGGTTGACGTGGTTGTTCTGTGCTGTGATGCAGCACGTCTGCGGTCACGAAAAATGTTTCCATTTTAATATGATTAATTTATTAGCAACGTTTAAAGCCACACACACACACACACACACACACACACTAGGAAAAAAAATCGCCAGAAAATTAAAAAGGCAATAAATAAATATGCAGAGAATAAATAGGAAATAGTGATACCACTGTAAAACATAATGAAATGATGCCTGTATTGCAATTCAGGCTTATTTACGAGGAGCGTTTTGAGAAAAAAATTTCAAAAAAATTCAAATGTTTGTTAAGCTTATGGGACTTAACTACAGGGTTATCAGTCCCTAAACTTACAAACTACTTATGAACTAGCTTATCCTAAGGACGGCACAAATATCCATGCCCGAGGGGGGATTCGAACCCCCGACCGTAGTGGCCGTGCAGACCGTGACTGAAGCGCCTCAGTCCCCTCGGCCACCAGAAAAATTTTTTTATTACCGATTCAGGTCGTCCGACTGTGACACTGCTTACTGCCTGCTCCAAACCTGGGTGGTTTCCGAGAATGTATTTACAAATAAATATATAAAATAAAAAATAAAAAAAATCATTAACAGAGGCCGCAACTCTTCACTGTAAGTCTCCATATAAAGAACTGATGATTACTCCGCAATCCACCCAAAGGTGCGTGGCAGAGGGTACTCAGTGCCACTACAAGTTACTTGCTTTCCTGTTCCACTCTCATATAGAACAAGGAAAAAACGAATCTGCACGAACCCTGACCTTCTTTGTGGTCTTTACGAGAAATGAGATTGGCGGTAGCAGAATCTTCCTGCAGTCCGCTTCAAATTTCGGACCTCTAAATTTCTTCAACGGCGTTTCTCGGAAAGAACATCACCTTCCTTCCAGCGACTCATATTTGAGTTCCCGAAGCATCTCAGTAAAAATATGAGCATTGATCGATCTTTACAGTAAGAAATCGAGCCGCCCGCCTCTGAATTGCTTCTATATCTTCCTTTAAAGCTATCTGTTGGGGATCCCTAACGCTTGAGCAATACTCAAGACAGGATCGCACAAGCGTTTTGTATGCGGTCTCCTTTATAGGCGAATCAAATCTTTAAAAATTCTTCCAATAAACCGAAGTCGACGAGTAGCCTTCCCCACGACTGTCCTTATATGCTCGAAATTTTCAAATGTTTGTAAGGTTAAGGGACTTAACTGCGGGCTTATCAGTCCCTAAACTTACAAACTACTTATGAACTACCTCTTACTAAAGACGGCACAAACATCCATGCCCGAGGGGGGATTGGAATCCCCGACGGGGAATGGTCTCGCGCATCGTAGCATAGCGCCTCAATGCGCTCGGCCCCTCCACCGCGGCCCAAGCTTAAAGGTGGGTTAATTTTGTTAATTTTTCTTTGATAATAAACACCACGAACATATGAATATTCACATGAACACTAAAAGGCAGTAAGTAACTGATTACACTCTTAAGTGACTGTAACAAAATGAATCTGTTACGATGAGGAGACAAACTACCGTTGGGTCACGTGACACTGTAAGCACCTTACGCATGCGCAAGGGCTGCTCTCCCCCATATCTTTTCAAACAGTTAAATATTAGTTACACCGAGGAGTATAAATGCCATTTACCCTCAAAATTGCGATACATTTGCGAAAACTTCCAAAGATATGTGGCGAGTAACTATATAAAAATCATTGTTGTTCCAGTATCTGTTAAAAAGAATATTGGGTTTAAAAAAATTGCTTGCAGTTGGTCTTGAAACCACTATCTTCGATGGCGCAACTCGATGCCGCTCACCGCACGGGGAGTAGTGACATCATTATTATTCATGATGGGTTCTTTGGAAGGCTTTTACATTTGATGCGTATTGATGAACCTTCAATGCGCCAAAAACAAATATGAAGTGCGGATGTTGCTTCATGGAGGATTTGCGCATGCGCTAGGAGAGGTGCGTAGCTCCATTGCCTTTGCTTCGGGACAATTCGTGCATAGCCGCCAGAGCTCGAGTAGCCGGGAGCTGGTGTCTTTACCAGCTCCAACTCCAATGTTAAAAGCGGCGTTTCCCCTCGCCCCTCCCTGCCGCGGGAGCGCCTGCATGCTGCCTCTAGAGAGTTCAAAAGAGAATTTGAACCTCAGCCGCGCATGCGCATTGCACCGCTGCGGCCACTGCCGCATAGATTAGGTGGCCGCGCTACGACTCGTATACCTCGACGCGACGTAAAACTTTTTTCATGCGATGAAAATACTTTCAATGTGCATATAAAATGACCTGACAGAAGAACGAAACGAAGAATGATACTTCAAAAAAACTTTTGATTTTATTTGCTTATGCCATCTTTTAAATATTTTTTTTCACGACAAGCTTTTGTCCAGGGTTCTCTGAACCAGTGAACAGATATAACGCGCCGCCACTGGAAAAGGGCAAGCTGAGTTTTGCACGATCGATGCTTCCTAAAGCCGGGCAGTTACATGGACAGAAGCTTTTCCGTCCCAATGAAATTTACTGTATTAGAACTGAGTATACCGGGTGATCAAAAAGTCAGTATAAATTTGAAAACTTAATAAATCACGGAATAATGTAGCTAGAGAGCAAAATATTGACACACATGCTTGGAATGACACGGGGTTTTATTAGAACCAAACATCTACCGTTATCGGGCCTTTTTACTTCGCGGAACTGGGTGATTCTGGTTTTGTAACTGCTACCGCGACGGGTGAGAGGTACGCCGATATATTACAGAATCGCATCATCCCCAGCCTGGCTGATAATCACCTGCTGGAACGTACGATTTTTATGCAGGATGGCGCTCCACCCCATATTGACAGACGCGTGAAAGATTTGCGTGTGTCGTTTGGTGATGATCGTGTGCTCAGCCGCCACTTTCGTCATGCATGGCCTCCCAGGTCCCCAGACCTCAGTCCGTGCGATAATTGGCTTTGGGGTTACCTGAAATTGCAAGTGTATCGTGATCGACCGACATCTCTAGGGATGCTGAAAGACAACATACGACGCCAATGCCTCAACATAACTCCTGACATGCTTTACAGTGCTGTTCACAACATTATGCCTCGACTACAGCTATTGTTGAGGAATGATGGCGAACATATTGAGCACTTCCTGTAAAGAACATCGTCTTTGCTTTGTCTTAATTTGTTATGCTAATTATTGCTTTTCTGATCAGATGAAGCGCCATCTTTTCCGTGTTAAAGTACTTTTCTACTTAGCTTCCGAATTTTTGTAGGCACTCGTCATAGCGTTGCACAAGTTTCTGTATGCCGTCTACATAGAAGGTTGCTGCCTGTGTATTTAGCCATGTGGTAAAGTGTTCTTCGCGCTCGTCATCATGGTTGAAGTGTTGACTAGCAAGGACATATTTTAGGTGTAAGAAGAGGATTACTTTCAAAAGGTGGTGTTTGTTTCCACGATAGTGCCCGACCTCATGTGGCGAATGTGACGAAACAACTCTTACGGGAATTTCACTGGGACGTATTTCATCATCATCCGTACAGCCCGGGCCTCGCTCCTAGCCACTTTCACCTCTTCTTACACCTAAAAATCTGTCCGTGGTGGTCAACATTTCAACGAAGATGACGAGTTGAAAGAACATGCTACCACATGGCTGAATACACAGGCGTAACCTTCTATGAAGAATGCATACAGAAACTTGTGCCACGCTATGACAAGTGACTTCAAAATTTCTGCAGCTATGTAGAAAAGTAGTTTAACAGTTGTAGAGTTTTGTACAATAAATATTTTTTCTGTATCTGTACACGTTTGTTTTTTATAACCAAACGGAACTTACTTTCTGGACGTACCTCGTATATCCAGTGCAAAACTGATATTAACATTGTGCCGTATAAAGCTCCTGTATTTAACCACATTATATGTTACAGGTAGCAAGGATTTGAGTTTCTCCGTTCAGTATGATTTGGTCTGTGCCATATTGAAGTAACGGAAGTACTTGGTCCCCAATTCTGATGTTGAGTTGATCGGTGATTCATTCAAGCTGTTCCACATTATTGCCGTGTTTTCAAACGTGCCAATCGATTTTGGAAATGAATATCTTTTACATGCATCCACCGTAAACCTTGAGTCCTAGTCAGGCAACAATTCTATAGTTATCATAACAGTAAAGGCGTTCATGAATTATTTGTCGTCTTTCAATATAATCAATATTTTTATTTTATTTTTATCTTGACGCAAGAACATGTACACTAATCGCCCAGAACATTACGATCACCAACGCACTATAGATATAAACCCGTCCAGGCCTTAGCAGCTCAAATGTTCAACTGTTTATGAAGCTTATGGGACTTAACTGCGGGTTCATCAGTCCATAAACTTAAAAACTACTTATGAACTACCTTATACTAAAGACAACACAAACATCCATGCCCGAGGGGGGATTCGAACCCCGACGAGAAACGGCCTCGCGCATCACAGCATAGCGCTTCAATGCGCTCGGTCGCTCCGCCGCGGCCCTTAGCAGCGTCACATGACCAGTAACAACTCTTACGGGAATTTCACTGGGACGTATTTCATCATCATCCGTACAGCCCGGGCCTCGCTCCTAGCCAGTTTCACCTCTTCTTACACCTAAAAATCTGTCCTTGGTGGTCAACATTTCAACGATGATGACGAGCTGAAAGAACATGCTACCACATGGGTGAATACACAGGCGCAACCTTCTATGAAGAAGGCTTACAGAAACTTGTGCCACGCTATGACAAGTGCCTACAAAAATTCGGAAGCTAAGTAGAAAAGTACTTTAACAGTTGTAGATTTTTGTACTACAAATATCTTTTCTGTATCTGTACACGTTTGCTTTTTATAAGCAAACAGAACTTACTTTCTGGACGTACCTCGTATATGCCTTACAATGCTGCCATCTCCATCACGCATTCACAATGGCTGTGCTCTTGCCGCGGTGGAGTAGCCGAGCGGTCTAAAGCGTCTCGCTGCGGAGCGCGCGGTTGCTCGCCGTGGAGGTTCGAGTCCTCCCTGGGGCATGGGTGTGTTTGTTTGTCCGTAGGTTAGTTTACCTAAGTTTAAATAGTTTGTAAGCTACGGACTGATGACCACGCAGTTTGGTCCGAGAGATTTACAAACATTTTGAATTTTTTAGCTGTGCTCTTACTTTAAAACAAACTACATGTTTCCATCAGTAACCAGGCCTGAGGAAAAAGTCGGAGGTGTTATAACTTGCCTGCAGGTCTTAGCGATAGCTAGTCTCACCCCCTCCCCTCGCACACTTCATTTCAGCGAGGGAGTGTTGTTGAAAGGCTAATGACGCTGCAGCGTGTGCCCTCGGCGGCACAGAAAGCTGTGATTTACGGGAAACTGACGGGGCTTTAGCCGTCGGAAGCAACTGGAATTGCCGCGCGAGCTCGGCGCGGCTTTAGTTATTCATTTTCACAGAGAGCTCCTTCCGCCGAGTTGGCCAAATTATGTAGGAGCTGGCCCCACAATGCAACGCGCCTGCGTCACAGCCTCTCAATTCTCCCCTCCATTAACGCTAGCATTTGTCACCCAGCAGGGACCTCATTTACATTCTGTGTCTACCTTTGTCTGCGCCCGGCGCCAATTACTTGCTTCTTTCTTTTTTTTCATTTCTTCGCCAGACTTACGCGAGTGCCTTTTATTTAATCAGCCACAACTGCTTATGCGCTGCAGTTGCAATTAGAGAGGG
Organism: Locusta migratoria; assembly: GCA_026315105.1. NCBI lineage: Eukaryota > Metazoa > Arthropoda > Insecta > Orthoptera > Acrididae > Locusta > Locusta migratoria. The sequence goes on along the minus strand of CM048755.1, from coordinate 350,987,532 downwards.
CAAGGAATCTTCAGGCGATGATTAAGCTCTCGGTGGGGGAGGCAGAAGTTGAAAGTCTCATCTTTTTACAGTTACATATTTTTGACAGTAATATTAAAACTGGCCAACATTCAGATTCAATCCTGCCATATGCTAGTTTATGAGTTACAGTTCTTTTTGTTCGTCGGTAATTGGGTTCGCTGGAAAAATTAATGGATTTTTGCGTAAGACAGCTTTTAATTAACTGTTGTAGGTGTCGTGCTTTAATTGAACATGTCTCTGACACTAGCACTACATAGTGAGTCAAACGATGCAATTAAAAATGAAACGTAAACAAATAAAGAGATTATTTTCCTCCGAATGCGGAAACCTATTGTTGACTCCCAGTTACATAGGTAGAAACGATCATCAGAATAAAATACGAAAAACCAGAGCTAGAACGGAGAGATTCAGGTGTTCTTTCTTCCCGCGCGCTATTCGAGAGTGGAATGGGAGATAGTATAAAGGTGGTTCGATGAACCCTCTGCCAGGCACTTAAATGTTTCGTTGTAAACTAGCTTTCGGCTTCTTAGGCCATCTTCAGACAACTTAATACTGCAGATTATCCACGTCACACTACCAAAGTACAAAGTACAAAGATTTTACAAAGATATGTGTCAGTCTTAAACTATGTAGCCTTTAAGTATTTTATACCAAACAGAGACGCCCTACCAATTGAAATAAAACTGTAACTAAGAAATAACTATACATTAATTTTCAACAAATAAGCTGAAACAAACATATGGCCCAGTGAGTGTACCAGTAAGTACAATTGTATATGAAATTAAATTATATATATGAAGAAAAGTAGGAGGGGAACAGGTGAGTTAGGAAGACATAAAAAGAACTAAATTTCATTTCTAAGTAGAATACCATTTAATGGTAAGAGGATCTTCTGTGTCTAAGCACGTCATTAGAAAAACAAGTTATTCCTAGATGATTGGCTGCCAAAATGCCACCTTCCGGCTAGGTTTTACTGTGATTTTCCTTAATCACTCCAGCAAACTCCATTGTTCCTTTCAAAGGACGTGGCCGATTTTCTTCCACATCCCTTACCTAAATTATCCGAGCATGTGCACCATCTCTAATGACCACAATGTCGACGGGACGTTAAATCCTAATTTTCCTTCCTGCAGAGTGAACAGCTGCAAACAGCGACCGACCCAGATTGGGAGGCTGATATCATATTTGGAAAGCACCGGAAAGGGAAACCTCTATAACTGTAAACTTCGTAAAGACAAATATTACGTAATTAATTTCGCTCTGTTCGTCCATGAGATCTGGAGTGCCGAAGATATTGCCGAACAAGTTAATTCTGTGTGCCTTGACTTCAAGAAAAAGTTGGGTAAAGTTACAAACTGATTTTTAGTGAGACACATACGCGCTTACCAAGTATTGGATCAGATTTTTTACTGGTTTCAGGACTTCATGCTGATAGAATTCAAGTCGACATTAACGGGACAAATTCGACAGATCCAAAGGATTTCTCTAGGAAGAGTGATACGACAGACCGTGTTTGCAATATACACTAGAGACAACTGAAGTATTAAAATGCCAAGATCGCAAATATTTATTTATTTTTCCTGACGACCGGTTTCGATACACTTAAGGTATCATCATCTCGTCACTGAAGAAAGGGTGCTACATTCAATTACAGTTGTTTAAAATATAATAATATCAAATACAACAATAATGCAACAAATTAATATACCTAACTCATACCTTGTGTCCTATGTTATCTTTTTGTGAAGGCGTATGACATTAAAATGTTACGTCAGTCATAAAACAATTCACTTTCACCAATGGTTCGTCACACATAAAACGGTTAAAATACTTAAAACACATTCTCCATTGTGTCATGTTGACCTAGCGCCTTCTTACATCTGATTAGCGGTGTCAGGCTTGCAGCAAAGATACTATTGCCGCCAGAGTGTGCTGTTGTGTCATCTTGTATACGCTTACTACCAACGATTATTTGACAAGATCTTGGCATTTTAATGCTTCAAAGAAAAGAGATCGTCGTCCTACCATGGTAAAACTAAAGACAATTTTTCAACTGTTCCTTTTCCCTACTCTTTTTCTGAATCACAACTGTATCTTTTAGCGAAACAAACATACAGCTTATGAAAATTCATCGTGAAGATGGGGCAGGATCAGCAACTGGATATGTAATGAAAACCATTATTTCTTTCTTTTTTCGTCACAGTTGCACTATTTGGAAGCTGGTAACTAGTTTCGAACTTGTTCGTCCATTTTCAAACCATATGACTTATTCCAACCGTAAAAATACACTGCATGAAGCAAATAACATAAAGTCTATAGAGTTTATGTCATTTGCTTCATGCAGTGTATTGTTACGGTTCGAATAAGGCATATGGTTTGAAAATGGAAAATCTATAGAGTTTATGTCATTTGATTCATGCAGTGTATTGTTACGGTTCGAATAAGGCATATGGTTTGAAAATTGACGAACAAGTCCGAAACTGTTCAAAGAAGTTTCGGACGTGCAGCCGCATAAAGTTTACTTCTTCTAATATTTAGGCTGAGAAACGTTCAGCCATCTTCAGATAGAGTCGAAGACTGACGCTCCAGCACGCGCTTCGTGCTTATAAACGCGCGGGCCGCGCTACTGCGCATGCGGCCACAGATACAAGGCGCCAAAGGCGTTACTTTGGCGGCAAGGAAGTACACGTGTGTGTAAATTATGTCTGTGGCTGCATGGTCGAGTACTGCGGAGAAATCGATGTGTTATGATCCGTGCTGTAGCGGCGTCTTTGTAAATTTATTAAAGAAAGTGCCGGATTCCATGATTTATCTAAACTGAAGCCACTGTCTCTGTTAATTAAATTCGTCTCCAAGCGAATTTCTATTGCTTCTTTCACCACTGAGTCCCAGAAAGATGAAGTGGAAGCTGAAATTTTGACGTTTTCGTATGTCTATGGATTGTCCAGTATCAATACAGTGCTCTGCCACTGCCGGTTTATTTGGTTGTAATAGACGGGTATATCTCTGGTGTTCCGTGCATGATCCGATGTGAATGTGGCCTTTCGTACATAGGACAGACGACACGTACAGTCCAGGAAAGATGCACGGAACACCAGAGATATACCCGTCTCTTACAACCAAATAAATCGGCAGTGGCAGAGCACTGTTTTGACACTGGACATTCCATGACGTACAAAAACGTCAAAATTTTAGCTTCCACTTCATCTTTCTGGGACTCAGTGGTGAAAGAAGCAATAGAAATTCGCTTGGAGACGAATTTAATTAACAGAGACAGTGGCTTCAGTTTAGATAAATCATGGAATCCGGCACTTTCTTTAATAAATTTACAAAGACGCCGCTACAGCACGGATCATAACACATCGATTTCTCCGCAGTACTCGACCATGCAGCCACAGACATAATTTACACACACGTGTACTTCCTTGCCGCCGAGTAACGTCTTTGGCGCCTTGTATCTGTGGCCGCATGCGCAGTAGCGCGGCCCGCGCGTTAATAAGCACGAAGCGCGTACTGGAGCGTCAGTCTTCGACTATCTCTGAAGATGGCTGAACGTTTCTCAGCCAAAGTATTTGAAGAAGTAAATTTTATGCGGTTGCACGCCCGAAACTTCTTTGAACAGTCATTGCGCCGCGAAAACGTGAAGATGCTAATCAAATCCGAAACTAGTTACCAGTTTCCAAATAGTGCAACTGTGACGAAAAAAAAAATGGTTTTCATACTTACAGCTATTCATTTTTGTATATGAAAATTAGCGTATTCAAAATTATTGCTTATAAGGCTGGAGAGACTGATGACCTACTGCCGTGGTCCCTTTAACATTGATCCAACCGACCGACCTAATTCCTGTTTGCTATGGAAATGAGAGACCTAGTTGTATGCACAGAGTGCCAGGCGAGCATTTTTACATTGACGCGGAATAAATGATAGACGAGGGGAGTGATAGACAAATAGCGTGATCTGCCCTGAGAGGTGGAGGTGGCGGCGGCATCAGCAGCTGCTGGGCGCGTGCCTGCCCGCTGCTCGCGGGGATCAGGGGGCTTCACAATTTCTCCGCCTGGCTTACCTCCGGAGCACCACTACAGCTCAGAATAGACCGCCTACCGGAATTACGCTCTCATTTTTGAGAATCCTTAATAACGATCTCAGGAAGGAAATGGGCTTACAGCAGATTACATGCGCACTTACTAGGACTAGATGACCCAGTTAACTTCGTATCATTGATTGTATTGGTGTGACGTCTGTTCTTTTGGACGTCCGAAAGAACAGACACCACACCTGCTTCACAGCCAAATTGCATTTGAAAATGATAGGTAAAGGAAGGAATGGAAGAAGGATAGGAAAGAAAGGATTGACAGTGGCCGCATTTGGGCATTGAAATTAAGCAATGGTGACATGTGAAAATGTGAGACGGGCCGGGAATCGAACCCGGGTCTCCCGCTTCGGGCCAGCGGTCGCCTTAACCACTTTTTTTTTTAATCCAACACCAATTTCATTGGACCCTTAGAAATAGTAGATTCTTAATTTTAAGAAATACAAGAAAGATATACATAATTACATAGGGTAAAATGTAAATAAATCCATCTGGCATCTTTAGGTAATTTATTTATTTGAACATTCGCTTTGCCCTACGTAATATCGAATCTTTGGTGGCATCGTAAGGATGGTCCTTCGACGGTATCTCGAAGACAGACGGAACGGGCTGCGAGTGGCTGTCGATTACGTGTCGAATCATCTCAGCAATATTCTGGTTAATCAGTATGCAATTAGGATGTCTGCTTTATTGACTTCTCCAACTCCTCCAAGAAGAAAGCCAACGCAAGTGTCCTCTTCTCCGATGACAGATACGAGTTTCCCTTTGTAAGCCGAATGTAATGCCATTTCAAACAAGCTGTTCACACAAGTCGTACAATAATCAAAACACGCCCCCAAGTCAGCTGATCGTTCAACCGAAGACTATTACTGATTCAAAGATTGGAATAAACTGCGGTCGCCTTCATTACATAATAAATGCGGCCGTATGCAAACAATCGCCAATAGCTGAAAGCTCCGCAGCTTTCATTATACGCGGAAAGACTAAGAATAAGTTTCAGCAGAGTTTCCTTCACTTGGCCACCCGTGCTCGCCTCCCGTCAGTCTCAAATTCACACATATCGCACGCTATGGTTGTAGCGCCCCTATCGTCCATTCCCTCTTACACTCGCCATTACGGATTCCCGTGCGACGTCGGACGTATTCATCTACATCTACATACATACTCCGCAATTCACCGTAAGGTGCGTGGCGGAGGGTACACTGTACCACTACTAGGCATTTCCTTTCCTATTCCACTCCCAAATGGAACGAGGATAAAAAAGAATGCCTATATGCCTCCGTACGAGCCCTAATTTCTCTTATCTTGTCTTTGTGATCTTTACGCGAAATGTAAGTAGGCGGCAGCAAGATCGTACTACACTCAGCTTCAAATTCCGGACCTCTAAATTTACTTAACAGAAATTCACGAAAAGAACGTCGTCTTTCTTCCAGCGATCCCCAATTGAGTTGCCGGAGCATTTCCGTGACACTCGCGCATTGGTCGAACCTACCGGTAACAAATCTAGCTGCTCGCCTCTGAACCGCCTCTATGTCTTCCTTTAAACTGATCTGCTGCGGGTCCCAAACACTTGAGCAATACTCAAGACGTGATCGTACAAGCGTTTAATACGCGGTCTCCTTTACAGGTGAACTACATCTTCCCAAAATTCTCCCAATAAACCGAAGTCGGCTGTCCGCCTTACTCACAACTGTCCTTACATGCTCGTTCCATTTCATATCGTTCTGCAATGTTACCCCTAGATATTTGAACGACGCGACAGCATCAAGAAGCTCACTACTACTGCTGTATTCGAACATTATATTATTGTTTTTTCTACTCATGCGCATCACCTTACATTTTTCTACATTGAGAGCTAGTTGCCATTCTTCGCACCAAGTAGAAATTTTGCTAAGTCATCCTGTATGCTATTACAGTCATTTACAGATGACACCCTCCCATACACCACAGCATTATCAGCAAACAACCGCAAATTACCACTTACTCTGCGGTGAAATAGGTGAAGCAAACGCTGTCGTCGCGTATATATACTTATTGTATTGGTCGGCTCACATTTTCACATGTCGCCATTGCTTAATTTCAATGCCCAAATGCGGTCATTGTCAATCCTTTCTTTCGAATGTTCGAATGTTTGTATAGTCTATGGGACTTAACTACGGGGTCATCAGTCCCTAAACTTACAAACTACTTATGAACTACTTACGAACTAGGACGGCACAAATATCCATGCCCGAGGGGGGATTCGAACCCCCGACCGTAGTGCCCGTGCAGACCGTGACTGGAGCGCCTCAGTCTCCTCGGCCACCGCGGCCGGCTCCTTTCTTTCATATCCTTCTTCCTTTACCTATCATTTTCAATAGCGTATCACTTATCTCTTAATATAAGCCATACTATTTTAAATCATATGTATTTTAGAACCAGTAGCTTTATAAAGGCATTTGCTTTGAACGTCAAATGTGCAAAATTTTCTCGCAATCGTACGATTGATATTGATATCCCAAAGAAAAGAGCTCTTTCAGTTTTCCACAAATTTTCCTACTTTCTGGCCAACTATTCCAAACTTTTACTTCGCTCAAACCTTCCTCTCGCTTTGAACGTCGAATGTGCAAAATTTTATCGCAATCAAATAAATAATATTGATATTTCATAGAGAAATCTTTCTATTTTTCTGTATTTTCCAATTTTCCGGGACACTTTTCAATATTTTTATTTCATAAGAACGTTACTCTTGCTTTGAACGTCAAATATGCAAATTTTTATCGTAACCAGACGAATGATATTGATATTTCATACAAACATGCGTTCTACCGCGCTTGGCCGCGAAAAGCAAAGATCCCAGGTTCGATTCATGGTTCCGGCACACAATTTTAATCTGCCAGGAAGTTTCATATCAGCGCACACTCCGCTGCAGAGTGAAATTTCATTCTGGGAACAAAAGAATTACCCCTCTCCGTCGTGCGAATAATCAGTCATAGTGCTAAATTCAATCAAAAACATACTGAAAAACGCACTTTCAGTTTTTCTCAAATTTTCCGGTAGATTTTCCCAAAAAAAAAAAAATATTTCACGCATACCTCGTCCTGCCAAGCCGCACTCGAATCACGGCTGGGAAAACATTTTCAACTTTATACATTCCGTGAATGTTTTGATATTCGTTAATTACGGAGGAGAGTATTGTCGCAGTTACTTATTTTCTCTCTGTTGTTGAGGCTGTGCCTTTTGAAGTCGATAATAGTGAAGGGTTAGGTGTAATTATCCATTATAGTCTGTCCTGTGGAAGCATCGTAACCTTTGCGTAACTATTATAACACAGATAATAGCTGCAGGACCGAAAGTGGCGTCTGTTCTTTCGGACGGACTCAGTTAGAAGAAATAATTGTTAACCAAGGTGTAAGACAAGGATGTGGACCTTTCCGTTTTAATTTTTTTACATTGCCTGTATTCTCCGCTAATGGATACTTTAAGTAAAACAATGTTTCTGTTTGCAGATGATATCGTTATTATTCAAAACAATAAAGATTACCTCCAATGATCAGAATGACAGCTGAACGGAACATGCAGCAATAAAAATAAAATAAGGGCTTTCCGAGAAAAATATCCAGTGAGATCAAAATTGATTTCAATAATTCATTTTTAGAACAGTTCTCTCACACATATCATTGAGGTTGTGCTATAAGTTTCGATTCCGATTCAGAAACTGAAAACAAATTACACAAATTTTAAATACGATTCTGAAATTCTATAAAATAGTGGCAGTCCCCATGTTTCTAGGCCTAGGGACTAATAATCACAGAAGTAAGTCCCTTAGTTTTACAAACATTTGAACAGCCTAATCCTCGAAAGGAAGACTCTAATGATGATAATTTTTTATATTCGTTAATTACTGAGGAGAGTGTTGCCGCAGTTACTTCTTTTCTCTCTGTTGTTGAGGCTGTGCCTTTTGAAGTCGATAACAGTGAATGGTGGAAGCATCGTCACCTTTGCGTAACTATTATCACATAGATTCACTAAATAGCTACCAATCGTTAGCTAACGTACAACGCATGGATCTGGGCTTTACAATACATTTCTACACTGACCTACCAACACGAAAGATGACGAATAGATGGAGGAGGAGGGGGAATGAAGGGGAATGAGAAAATGGACAGAGCGACGCAGACAGTCGTGGAATTATTTACTTCCTTATCTGTGCCATGTACTTCAATGTGACTTTTAGAGTACTTAAGAAGATTTATGTAGATGTATGACAATTTTTGTAATTCGTTACTCGGTCGCGTGCATATATTTTCCGTGATGCAACCAAGTGATAAGTGAACGCCGTGAGATCTACTAATTCGAAATATTAATACATCTCGTTTCTTAACGGGTACTGAAATAAATTCTCGGCATTGAAAGGGATTTGAACCGAGATTTCCAGCTTCGGGACAGCGGTGTCTTAAGCAATTGGGCTATCCAGGCACAGTGTCCCAAATTCTCAACCATATCAATTTTTTTCTTTTTTTTTTTTGAGATGTCGCATAGTTTGTTGGGTCGCAAGTGTTCGGGCCACAAACATTTGTGATGCGGAAGGTGTGTTTCAGGATAAACACTTTTTTATTTTTATTTATTTCTTTTTATGTCATTTTATTGTAAACAACTGTTAACTGCAGGTAACACAAGGGACTGTTGCACTCTATGTACAAACAGAACAACACTGAATTAATGTAGAATATAATTCTTAACAGATGAATCTATAGTGGTAATCCCACGAGTTCGCGGCTATACTGACGAACTCGCGTAACAGCTCTCCTGCCTGTATGGCTCGAGTCTACTTATATCCAATAAGTCCCTAGTTTTCAGCTAAATAGACAGCGGCCCGTATTGGAGAGTTGATTTAGCGGCCTCACGGAGGCGGAGAGTACAGAAATGACGTCACTGGATTCGCTGGCGAGTTTAAAGAGGGTATTCAGAGCTCATTTCTGATCTCTAACGGTAGTCATATGCTCTTATCACGCAGCTACGGAGTGGGTGATAAACCCAACGTATTTATATCGAAGTTGATTGGCTTTTAGTCCGTACTACAACTTCTTGTAGTAGTGTGAATTTTTCTCTCTAATGCGATTTTTGTTTACACATAGAAGGGATAGACGAAATAATATGAACACCATGTCGTGTACTACATCTCTTTTTCTAGGTGATACCACTGTGTGCGTGCTAACTGCAGTACAAAACTGACTAAGTCTTGGACCTTACCTAGGAGTGCCGGCCGCGGTGGCCGAGGAGACTAAGGCGCTCCAGTCACGGTCTGCACGGCCACTACGGTCGGGGGTTCGAATCCCCCCTCGGGCATGCATATTTGTGCCGTCCTAGTTTGTAAGTAGTTTGTAAGTTTAGGGACTGATGACCCCGTAGTTAAGTCCCATAGACTATACAAACATTTGAACATTTTTTACCTAGGAGTGTATTAAACGTTTTGGACTGCGACGGTCAGAGTAAATGACTGGTGAAATGCGCGTACTCTGAGGTTTCCAAAGACGCCCACTCGATCTTACCCAGTCAATAGGAATATTTGTGACCAAAACGACTATATTGTTTAACATTTCACTAGCGATAGTCCTCGGTAATGAAAGCGACACAAAACAAGATAAAAATTCATAGCCGTAGAAGAATAGTGGGCGAAACCCTAAGTTAAGCGATAACGACCGAGGAGGATTATGAACGATTGGCTGCGGTGGAGTAGCTGAGCGGTCTAAAGCGTATCGCTTCGGAGCACGCGGTTGCTCGCCGTGGAGGTTCGAGTCCTCCCTGGGGCATGGGTGTGTGTGTGTTGTCCTTAGGTTAGTTTACCTAGGTTTAAGTAGTTTGTAAGCTACGGACTGATGACCACGCAGTTTGGTCCGATAGATTTACAAACATTTGAACATTTTTTATGAACGATTGCTGCCTGACAGTGTAAAAATATCACGGTAAACGCTACTGAAAAACTCAACACTCAGTTGAGTAACACTGCCTGAATAAAAACAGCATGGTTAGAGCTTAATATTTTTGGAAGACCTGCAATTTCAATCCCCTTAATAACGGAACACCAACGCAAAGCTGCGAGGGAATTGGTGTCACGATTATATAACTTGAATATTTGATGACTGTAAGTGTGTGCCGTGGTCCGATGAATCATCGTTTACATTTATTGCTACGAACCATCTGGCGTACGTTTCGAAAATCCCAAAATAAGTTTACGATACGGCCTGCATGGGGCACTTTCCGTCATTATTTGGTCATCTGGATCGTAGTATTAAACTTTTGGTACCGTTATACTTACTTGTGGGAAAACTGAGTGAATGTATCACCATTCTGAACAACGAACACTTTAATATGGCTAACAAAAGCTACCAGAGTTCAATGAATAAAATACGTCTATGTTACAATTTTTAACATTTATTTACCAATAAAGCGTTTCACACTCGTGGCGCATGTTCAGATTCGGCTATCTTTAAACTTGTGGAGACTGCATTAGTCGAGATAAAATCATCGAGAAAGATGGCGTTAAAGCGGATGATTACTTCTGTTAAATTGTTTTAAAAAATCTTAAAATGAGAAAACAGCATTGTTCATGATTAAAATATTTTGCGTTTTGCCTAAATCATATTATTTTAATGACGAGAAATGCTGTTTCCGCAGTTTAGGATTATTAAACAATTTAACACAAGCGATCATCAGCTTTAACGCAATCTTTTTGGATTATTTTATCTCGATTTATGCACCACGAGCGTGAAACGCATTATTGCTAAATAAATTTTAATAACTGCAACAGAGCCGTCTTTTATTCATTGAAATGAAAATTCTGTAGCTGCACCATGCCACTGATGTAAGGAACGTGTAAAATCACTGCTACAAAATGTTCAAATGTTTGTTAAGCTTATGGAACTTAACTGCGGGGTAATCAGTCCATAAACTTACAAACTACTTATGAACTAGCTTATACTAATGACCGCACAAACATCCATGCCCGAGGGGGGATTCGAACCCCCGACGGGGAACGGCCTCGGGCATCGAAGCATAGCACCTCAATGACACTGCTACATTTCAAAATAACAATGTTCCTTCAGATACGGCAAAAAAGATTCAGGCATGCTATGACATCATCAGAAAAATAATCAGACATCTCCCCTGGACAGAAAAATCGCCATGTATCAACATAACTGAACCGTTATGGGGGGGGGGGGGGTTAGAGCAGAGATTCAACATCGTTGAAGTAATTATCGGATCACATAATTTTGGAAACATTTTTGTTTCACTTTTTCTTTTTGTTTAATTTATTTTATTCAACTAGTTTCGGTCTTCTTTTAGACCATCTTCATGAATTTTAACTCTGAAATATATTGTAGTTACATTTACATGACTTTCGAGCAATATACATTAGTGTCAAAATTAAACTACATTAATAGAGAGAAATAAAACGATGTTACACTCATCGATGTTGTGGAGCTGGCAGGTAACTGGGAGCCTTCCAGTGCGTCACTGCTTGCTGGAGCAAGGTTTACTGCTCTTAATTATCGGATGTCAAGGTAAAGGAATGGAAAACATTCTGTTGGTAACTTTACGAATCTGTTCAACGAAGAGTTACAGCTGCTATCGAAGCAAATGGCGTGCCAAATAGTTACTGATATCACCGTGTCTATGTTATGTGTTCATATAATTCTGCTCAAAACAATTAGGGGATCTGTTGAGATATCTACGTTCTGAAGTATTTTCATCGGCAGGATGAACTAAAATCGTTCGGCGTCTTGCTGTCGGTTCTTCGGAGTATGTGGTAACAACAGAAAGTTCCTGCAGAGAGGGCAGGTGTTGCTTTGTGTTCGCTCTACCAAACGAATTACACTAGCAGTTGGGTTCATATAGTGTAGTGACCAGGTAGGGCAATGAAACAAGAACGTGACTTACCTAAAGCTAAGGCATCGACAGTTACAGGAAGGCTGAAAGAGGGACAGACACAAAGGGAGGTGGCTGCCCTATTGGAGTGTCGCAAAGTGTCATTTAAAGGACCTGGACGCGATCTTAGACAACAGGAACCGTTAAAATAAGGCAAGGACAAGGTCGTCCACGGGTAACTTCAGCAAAAGATGACCGTTATTTCCGGTTAACAGCCCATCGAGAGAGGAGTCTGAGTGCAACTCAGCTGCACCTTCCAGGCAACAACGGGACGCGCTATAGTCCAAAATCGCCAACTGGAAAGTGGTCTCTACGCACGAAGGCCTATGTTGTGTGTCCCATTAAAACCTCGACACCGTTTAGCCTGCAGAAACTTGGCGGAGGATCATCAGGTTTGGATTTGTAAGAAATGGCGCCGAGTTCTGTTCACAGATGCGTCAAGATTTTAGGTTCAGCCAGACAATCGTCGTTCCCTCATCTGGAGAGAACGTGGAACTCGAAACAAACCTGCTGAAGTGCAGAAAACATCACAGAATCATGATGGTGGACGAATGATGTGGGCAGGAGTATTGGTGGGCGTACGTCGTTCAGAATGGCGCTCTGACTGTTCAGAGGTACAGACACGAGATCCTTCGACTTTTGTTGTGCTCTATGTTGGTGACATAAGAGATGGATTCCTTCTGGTGGACGATAACGTTGGTCCCAACAGAGCTTCACTGGCGGTTAACAGGTTCGAAGCTGAGGGAATGGAATGGAGTGACCAGCTTGTTAGCCAGATTTCACAACCCATCGAGACAGGAGGCTAAATAGAACTCGGCAGCAGCGCGCCGTACAGTCAGCAACAGAACACGCAATATCAACAGAATTAGTACGAAATCGCTTTCGGGAATGTGACGTCTATGCACGTTGGCCTATAGTGTGTGTCACATTAAAACCACGACACCGTTTAACCTGCATAAACTGGGCGGAGGAACATCATGGTGGAGTCGTAACGAATGGCGCCGGGTTCTGTTCAGAAATGATTCAAGATCTTGCGTTCAGCCGTGCGTCCATTGTTCTCTCATCTGGAGAGAACGTGGAACTCCGAAAAATTCTGCTTATTTGCAGGAAACGTCACCATTTCGAGGTGGTGGAAGAATGGTGTGGGCACGAGTCAGTACTGGCGGTCGTACGGACCTCTATGTCGTTCAGAATGGCGCTTTCATTTCTCAGAGGTAGAGAGAAGAAATCCTACACTACGCTGGTGCCATAGGAGATGGGTTCCTTCTGGTGGACGATAAGCTCGACCCCACAGAGCTGCAATAGGGTACAACATGCTTGAAGCTTAGAGAGTGGCCAAATTGTTCACCAAACTTAAACCCGACTGAGCATGTCTGGTATGCACTCGGCAGACGCATTGCAGCCAGACCAGCACTTCTCACAACGGCCTCAGGACTGGATACTATATTCATAGTAGAATGGCCAAATATCTCTCAAGAGTTGATTGATAACCTCATACATCCATGCCACGCGGGTATGCAACTGTACTGGCCGTCTGAGGAGGTCATACACTATATTAAAGGACAACAAGACTTTTTCACTGTTATGGTAGCCCCATGTTGCTTCTGCATCTACATGGGATACTCTGCAAATCACATTTAAGTGCCTGGCAGAGGGTTCATCGAACCACCTTTATACTATTTATCTCCCATTCCATTCTCGAATAACGCGCGGAAAGAGAGAACACCTGAATCTCTCCGTTAGAGCTCCGATTTCTCGTATTTTATTCTGATGATCATTTCTACCTATGTAATTGGGAGTCAACAATATGTTATCGCATTCGGAAGAGAATGTTGGCGATTGGAGTTTCGTAAGTAGCCCACGCCGCAGCGATAGGCGCCGTTGTTGTAATGATTCCCATCCCAGATCCTGCATCATTTTCGTAATGCTGTCTCCGCTGTATCGTGACAATACAAAACAAGCTGTCCTTCTTTGGACTCTTTCGATGTCCTCCGGCAAACCAGCCTGATAAGGATCCCACACTGGGCAGCAATACTCCAAAAACAGGCGGGCAAGCGTAGTGTATGCAGTTTCTTTAGTAGTTATGTTGCATCTTTTAAGGTTTCTAACAATAAAACGCAGTCTCTGGTTCGCCTTTCCCACGACATTATCTACGTGTTCTTTCCAGTTTAAGTCTGAAGAAATAGTAATTACTAGGTATTTTGTGGAGTTTACGGCCTTCACATTTGATTGATTTATCTTGTAAACAAAGTTTAACGGATTTCTTTTCGTACTCATGTGGACAAGTTCACACTTCTCATTATTTAAAGTCAATTGCCAATTTTTACACCATAGTGATATCTTATTCAGATCGTTCTGCAGTTGGTTTTGATCTTTTGTGTCTCGTTTCCTCCGGTTGTCCTCGGTGTCGGTGGCCGAGTCGCGCGTGCATGGTGGCGCGCGGCAAAAGTACGTGGCACGCACTTCAGAATTGTGCGACACCACAGATCTTCAGATGATTTTCCTAGTCGGTAGATGACGGCGTCATCTGCAAACAACCGAAGAGAGCTACTTAGATATTCTCCCAAATCGTTTATGTAAATAAGGAACAGCAGAGGACTAA